>JAKEPQ010000871.1:65612500-66212500 GCA_024500445.1 Entomyzon cyanotis
TGTTACCACGAGGCTTTTCCACATCTGTATATTGTAATGGGAATCCAGCTGTCTGGGTTGTAGTGGAAGAAAATACTAAGCTTGTTTTTGTGATGTTGGATCCTGTTCATTCCCAACCCCTCAGCCTTCCTTCTGTGGCCCCTGCTTGAGGCTGAAGCATCAGCTCAGTGAGTAGTGAGTGGGACCATGGTGATGCT
Source organism: Entomyzon cyanotis (assembly GCA_024500445.1). Classification (NCBI taxonomy): domain Eukaryota; kingdom Metazoa; phylum Chordata; class Aves; order Passeriformes; family Meliphagidae; genus Entomyzon; species Entomyzon cyanotis. The sequence goes on from JAKEPQ010000871.1 coordinate 65,612,698, forward strand.
CTGACAACCATGGCAGAGTCTGACCAAGTCCCATGGGTCTTGATCTACAGTTGTTGGGAAGGAAGCCAGTGGGCTCTTTCCATCAAGACTGGTATGAAGAGAAGAAAAAGTCTGAGCTGCCTCCCTCATATTTCCAGAGCATCATCCTCTGCTGGCAATTTACTACTGATGGAGCATGTGCCAAGTTTACAGCAGGTCACTGGAAATCTACCCAGGCCCATTCATCGTTTTTAAAAGCAAAGCAATGCTTAAGTGCAACATTAATTTAAATTTACCTTCCTGCAGAAAACTAGTGGACAGGGAGCCTTCAAAAAGATGCATTTTTATTATCTCTCTCTTCTACCTTTGGCCATTGATAAATATTTATTTAGCCTTAACCTGCCAAAGGCTTTAAGCACAGCCACATTTCACTTCCCTCCAGGGGAAGTGTTGGCAGGCAGCTGTCTGTGATGAACAGAGCCTGTGGCAGACCCAAAAGCGCCTTTCCACAGAGCCTGGCCACAGGAACATGTGGCTCAGAGGCAGCGGGGGGGTGGGGAACCCCAAAATCCCCCAGGGGGGGACAAGAGGCACTGGTGGAGGCCCTCTCAGGGCTGTCCTGGGGAGCCTCAGCCCAGGGCACACCTGAGCTAAAGGGAAAGTTTCTATGGACTGAGAGGGGTAAGGGGTACAGAACAGTATGGGATGGAGAGGAGGACCATCTTGGAATTGCACAAGACTTACTATGGGATGTCTAGAGGAGGAACAAAGCATGGGAAAAGGGAGGAATCTTGGTGATTTGGGTGGGAAAACACAGTGATAAGGGGGCAGAAGGGGCCAGTGACATGTCAAGAGTTGGCTGGTTGCTTTGTCTGTCTGGCCATGCCCTGCACCTGGTCAGAAGGGCCTGTATTCTCATTGAACCTCACTTCAGAGGCTTTCCATGGGTGAGGGATCTCTACTCTGTGTGTTGGGGGTCTGGGGGAATTACTGGTGAATATCAAGCTGGACTAAGCGGTGAGTAGCGCAAGAGATTTTAGGAGACAGGTATCAAAGCAACCATTATACTGGCCTGGATGTTGGGGGCACCAGAGACCTGTGTGTTGGCTACTGGAGGGACCAGGGGGTCCTGGCCAGCTACTTGGGGGTATTGTGCCACCCTGACACAGGAGGTAGCTGGCATGAAGCACGTGTTGGGGAACTGAGCAGATTGAAATGTGAACACATCAACAGTACGGAGGTACTTTCAGTAATGGACAAGTCCACTAGCAGAGATGAAGCTTTCAAGGCTTTAGGGACACATATAATTTAGCTTTGACAAATAAATTGCAGTCCTTCTTCCTTTTCATATGCTACTCTGAGTTGCTGTGGAGGAATACTATGAACCAGCCCTATATTTTCAACAAAATATAATAACAAATTACAGGCTCTTACATCACTTTGACATTCTCCAAGTGATTGCTGAGGTACAAGATGATTAATTATTTAAAACAGATGCAGTACCTTTCACAAAATGAATTTGATTAAGTGGCAAGACGTTATGAAGGAAACTGAGACAAAAGCCTAAGAGAATCTATTTTCATAAAATATAACATGCTTCCTGTGTGAAGATAATTTTGAGTAAACAGATGAATTAGTAGGTAGACTGATAGATTGTCCACTTGGAAGACATATTTACATAAGAAGCTAACATAAAATGGAGAGTGGTCTTGCTAAGTAAGACGTATTACCCTCTTTCCACTTCATCTGTGAAACAGGCAATGAAAAGAAAAGAACACATGGGGCTTTTTTTAGTTCCAAACAGCTCCTCTTTCCAAAGCCCTGTAGTGGGTGCTGTGCTAGGAGGTTTGTGCTAAAGCACTGCTGGTATATCACTTTGTAGATGTCTCTGAAGCTTACAGGTTCTTCCTACATCTCTGTACAAAACACATTCTAGATTGTCATGGCTTTTGTGGTTTATCATGGTCTGTAGAGCCCTATGGAGAGAGCTCAGGTCCTTTATCAAATGGGATCTGGAGGAGGTGTTTGAAGACATTAGTGTTCAGGAGCTTGTCTAGTTTTTTCCCAACAAAGTCAGCTTGTCTACAAACCTTGCCTTGATGACATTCTTAAGCATGCAGGTTACTACAACACTATTTCATGGAATGCATAAACTATCTTTGCAATGAAAATGGAAAATTGCTCTTATACACTGCTTTCCTATTGTTATGTAAGGACTTTATTTATTTATTTATTTAGTCTTATTTCTACTGAATACATCAATATAATTTATTGACATGTTTGCTTTTCTGAAATTCTAAATTGTACTGTATATCATAATATTCACCTAATATAGTATGAATTCCCCTGCTGTTTCAATTGGATAACTGTGGTGATGGGGAGCCGATAGTGTATTTCATCTTAGAAATGGCCCTGTTGAATGATAGATGAACTTAATTTAATTTCCATCTTCTGTTCCATAGTACTTCTTTCCTTTGTTTTTTATTTTCCGTAATAAATACTCATGTTTAATATTTAAAAACACAAACGTTTAAAAAAAAAAGGTTAATAAAACAGCTTCCTCTCCCTCTTTCTTCTGCTTTCCCATCCAACACTGGAAGAATGACTTACATTAGAGGAGAGCACTTTGGCTCAAGCCTAGCCTGGATATTGACTGCTGGCAGTTTGCTTCTGTATGGATTCATCACTATTGATTTTTGTTCCAAGTCCAAGATAGGGGCATGTATCACTTTCCAAGTATCAATCTCCTACAGACTTTCTAGCTCCTCAATGGCTAAAGCCTGAGCTCTTCCAAGGCTAATATCTGAGCTCTTCACATGAGTGAGTACAACACCCATCCCAGCAGGCCTGTGGGTAGGAGCAAAACATCACCTGGCAGGTGTACCTGCCCTGGAGGCTCCAGAGGATCCTGGAGACACATTCCTCAGTGGAAAAGGGGAACTAGCACCCCTTGAGTTCCATGCTGCTATAGGATATTGCTTCCTTCCAGCTACTTTGCAGTGCAGACACGCACAGCCTCTTCTGTACAGCCACACAGATGTAGCTTGAAGTGAAATAGACAACCCCAAATAGAGATGCCTTAGGATAGATAACACACTGACTGCTGGGATATATCCCCTTCTTTCTGGATCGCAGGGCAATGCTAAAATACAGAACAGGAAACTATCTAGTCTCTCTAGGCATTTTTCATGGGAAACATACCCTAAAATATGGACACCAGCCAAAAGGATTTCTTAGCCACATGTTAACTGGCTTTTGCAAAAGTGCTCTGGGACAGATACAGAGGGAGAGTGTTGATCTTTTGATAGAAGTGGCAAAAAGTAAATTTGTACAGGTTTAGCAAAAGATGATGAAAAACCTCCCATGAGTTTCTCTTTTCCAGTTGCAGAGGAGTATACAGTGGAAACAGATGCCAACTTTCTATTTCCCATTAAAAAACAACAAAAAGGTTAATGTTAAGAAACAGAAACTAAGGTCAGTGTAACAACAGTTTAATTCAGAGATATGTATAATGAATACTGGGAGTGAAACCAGTTACCTTTATCTTGAACAAAACACCCTTCTGGAGGAAAGCATTTGTTTATTTAGACTGAAAACAGACACCAGCCAATATGATGCTCAGTGTCCTACTAAGCATCAAGTAGTGTGAGCTCTGATTCACCCAAGTGGTCTGAACTTTCCAAGCAGAGGGAGCAGTAAGTGCTTAGAATCTTTGCAAAGCTGCCTCTCTCCAGTTCAGTGCTCCACATCAAAGGCACCTGAGACACCTGTGTTCTTTAACTTATCTGCAGACTAATCCTTCCCACCCACACAAGCACATACAGTGTGGAAATAACAATTGAAACCTATCTACATAAATACAGCTCTTTGAAAGGTGCTAATGATGCTACTACCTGAATCAGGAGAGCACTTATGCACAGCAGGAACGCCCAAGTTGCATGGGGACAAGAGTTTTAAAGTTTGGGTACAATATCATGTTGCATCGAGGGGATTATCATAAACAAAAAGGAGAGGAAATTGAGGTTGAGAATGGCCCAGGAGACAAACGGGAAAGAGCATGGAAAACAAGAAAAAGAAAGCTCCAAGAAGTAAGTGATTCACAGTTACTTTAGGCAGTAGTTTAGGTTTCTCAGTTTGAAAATGGAAATAACACCTACTTATCACCAAGAAATGGGCTGGTAATTCATGTTGAAAGAGATTCTTGGAAGAAAAGTACTTTTGGAAATGTCATCCTTGAAGCATTTGTTGTTATGGCACAGCGTGATTGTGGACTTCAAAACTGCTACCAAAAATTGATATAGAAGGAAAGCAGCAACCCATCCAATACTGAATACTTGGCCAGCCCAAATATTTCTACCCATGATATCATCAATAGACAAATACTGGTGGGAAGAGTGGGTAATAAAAAAATCTTGAGTGTGTATTTTGCTAGGTGTCTCGCATGGAAAAGCTCATTTGTAAAGTGTACAGCTCCAGGTGCATAATCAGTTTAGAAATTTGTCTTTATTCTCATTTTGTTTCCCCTGGAAAATGTTAACCAGGCTGCCAGAGTGATGACACCAGCACTGAGGAAGTCAGCAAAAGAAAGTGAGAGACTTCCACGTTCTCCTGGTTCATGACACTTACACTCAATTAGTGCTGTACCTTTACTTCAGGATCAGAAAGGATTTATCTTAAAATATTTCTCTGTCCACTTCTGTGTTACAGCATATGCCTTCAAACCCTGCAGTCACATTACTTGCCTGCTTCCAGCCTTGTGCCTTTGATCTCAGTCCATAACTCAGTTCTTTGGGCTGCCAGGACTAAGTGCTTCTCAGAAGGGAGGGGTGGGGAATTACACCCAAAGTCTTTCATTTTGGTCCACCTCTGTGCCTCTCTGAGATGTTCTGGTTAACAGTGTATCTCAGTCTCTTTCCAGATTGTTAATGACTTGCAAAGTCGACAGCATTGGTTGCTGGCATTCCTTCTTGTTCATGTCTTCTGCCTGCAAGTGCTAAGAAAAGACAGAAAAATTTAACATGCAATCAGATCATAAGGACAAAGAGGTGTAGAAATTGAAGTCTAGTCTTTTTCTCTACTTTTAAGGTAGGAATTCAATCAAGAACTGGACTATCCTACCCCAGATCCAGGCTGGTTTACCCCAGTTTATGCACCTGAGCCTGAAGAAGAGGTGGAGATACTGCTGCCTCCATTGTACTCTGCTACACATTGCATTCCTGATGCATATATGGAACCAAGCCTGGGCCAGCTCTACAAATGAATCCTAGAGAAAGTCAGACCTGCTCTGCCAGTCAGAGACCTGCTGCTATTAGCACAGCAGACTATTGGATACTTGTGTGGTGACACCCTCCCCTAAGGACACCCTTCAAGGAGGTGTATGGAAGGGAGTGCATCCTAGGAAACTTTGTCAGCACAGCTGTTTGCCACTAAGTCTTGCTACCAGGAACCTGGGATAAGATTCACTAAAACACATGTTCTTGTGCTGGTCCCACTAGTGCTGGCTTATGTTTCCATCCTAGTCTGTGTGTAACTCCCTTGACCACAAAACCTCCATGGAGAATGGTAGCGTGGTCATTTCCATTTCTCAAGACTGGTACTCACCACAAACCTAGAATTTCTCACTTCAGCCTGTAGTGGAGGTGGAGAAATAAATAAATCCAGCTTTTTAAGTGTGATGCTTTGCAGATAAGGGATGTTTTCATCCTATAACATAAGAGAAGCCTTTATAGCACAAACACAACAGCAACAAAGGTATCTCTTACCTTTCCACATGATGAAACCCAAAACCAAAATAATGTTCACTTCTCGCAAAATTTGGCAGTGTCTGTAGTGTCTCTTTCTCCTCCTTTCCTCATGAAATGCACATTGGTTAATGATCTCCAGGCCTCTATCATCACCTTCTTTTGTCTGGCCAGAACAGCCCAGGTAAGCATATGCTTCAATTCTGGCAGCTTAAGCTTTTCCTTCTGTAGTGTTGTCATTTTGCCTGGAGTAGTTTCTTCTTAATACCTTAGTCCTATCTTGGCAGCCACTGGAATAATAGGCACTGCAGGGCAGAACACTTTGATTTCTGGAACCCAAAAATCAGGGATGTTTTCCTGTAAGCCAGTCCTGCCCATGAAGGAGCACATTAAAATAACATCAGTAGGTGTCTACAGCCTTGTGGAACACTGTGTGCAGATCTCAGTAACTGGCTTCATTCTTCCCTGACACATCCAAGACAATGAGTTTCATCTCTTTCCCATCTACCTTTGTGTCAGTAGTGTCAGCATTGGCTCACAGGACTTGGGAAAGTGTTCATGACACAGAGCAAAGATGAAGCTTATTTTACCACAGGGGTGATCTCCAACAACAGCTAACTTTCTTCTGAAAGCAGCCATTGGAAAATAAAGTACAAAATTACATATTCCCAGGAGAGGATTTTTTTTCTTTAAGATTTTGTGAAGGGTAGAAGGAGGAGAGAAATTCAATTCCCTTGGAATTTCCCTTATCTTCTTTTTTCTCTCCATACTCCTGTCTTTCCTTTCTTCCTTATTTTTTTCCCCTTTTAATTTCTCTGGTATCAGAATCCTCTGAAATTTTGACTACCTTGTTCTTCCCTAATATTATAAATCAAAAAATTATGGTATAAGCCAAATCTGGATGTAACCAAGACTCCCGCAGTGCCCTATATTTCTGTTTTATCATCTCAGATATTATTTATGGTCAGTATTCAGTCCATAACCGATTAAATTTTTTAGATTTAATGACTTAATTTTGTGAGTGAGATGGAATGTAAAACATGGTGGTGAACAACTTTCCAAATGGCTTTTACTGATGTTTTTCCTGCCATGATATGTTAGTGGAATTCTGCAAAGGCAATAGCTCTTCTGCGTGCATCCATGCTGCTTTTCTCATTGATCAGTTATCACATGAGAATTAAGAAAGTGTTCTCAGTCTTCATAGAGTCATGGTTAATGAAACAGAAGTTTGTTAGATTTACAGGAGAGTCATTTCCTCCACCAACCACCTTCTCTTAGATCAGTTTCTTCCAATTTTGTTTCTGCCTCAGCTTCCTCAGGTCACACATTCCCCTACAGAGAGAACTGACCACCACACTTCAAAGACCATGAAGAAGACAGTAATTAAAGGAATAGGTTAATGTGTCTTAATATAGCCAACCAATCTATGTTGAAAACCATGACATCATTGTTTTTTAAAGGAATCTACTTTACTGGCAATAAAATGGAAATTACACAAATCATTAACAAATCACAACATGTTTACTGCAGAAATTTCCTTGTTGTTATTGCGAAAGACTCATCCTGTGTGAGCACTTCAGAACTGAGTGTGCCAAACTCCTTGGTGGAACGTGGGCTGACAGTGCTGGAGTGTGAAACAGGAGTAGATCTGCCAGAGAGACCCTCAAAACATCACTTTCCATATCTGCTGAGCCATCACAAGTAAATGAATTGCAGAATCAAAGAATGGATGAGGTGAGAAGGGATTACCTACTCCACCCTGCCCTGCTCAGAGCAGGATCAACTGCAGCAGGTTGCTCAGGACTGTGCCCAGTCTGAATATGCCCAAGGATGGAGACTCCACAGCCTCTGCGAGCAGCCTTTTCCAGTGCCTGAACATCCTCAAAGTAGTGGAAGGAAGTACATCCACGGGAGAGTCTAAAGAGAAAGAATTTCCCACTGTTAAGGATATTATCTTGAACTCCAGATATAGAGACTGAATTCCCTGCTATCTTGTTGGCATTGGACAAACAATTTTTACTCTCCGTTTTAGTCTCAGTTTTCCTGGTAGACAAAAACTGCAAGGTGTCGGCAATCACTAAAAATTGAGAACAAAGAGAACCAGATGTGGATTAATTTGGTCTCTCTGCAGAGAACTATTTCCAAAGGCATTATTGGTGATGTAGATATGTAACATGACTAGTAACTGTAATAGTTATGTGGTCAGCCCATTTATTTCCTACAGCTACAGAAGGGTTCTTCAACTGAGATGAGGGGTTATAGGTCTAAAAATCCTAGCCTAAGGATGAGGAACTTGTTTTTATTTAATTTGAACTCAGCTGGAGACAAAAGGCCACTTTAATTTACTGTAGTGGTATCATTTTACTCTGCCAGACCATATTTCCTGAGTCCTATCAAAGTACGAATTTTATAGTCGTGCTAAAAGAACTTGAAAAAATTAAAACCAACAGCTTCTGACTGACCTCTCTTATTCCCTGGAAGAGCAATGCCAGTGGATCCCATACAGCTCTTTGGTCATGAAGACATTTCTTTTTTTGGGATGATGTGCTTTCATATGCACTGTACTTAGCATAAACCTTTGTTTGAAAATACACAGATCTTTTCACCTTCTCCTGATGTGCCTTGGCATTCCAGTTTCTAGTCAGATCAGTCCAGCTTCTCTGCTGAGAGCACTGATCCCAAGGGGCTCTGAGAGTTAAACTGTGCTTTTCTCCAGGTGTGCTGGAAAGCAATGGACCTGCTGTGACACACAGAAAGTGGTCTGGTTCCCAAATGTGCCAGAAACTCTTAGCAGCTTAGAGAGACAGATAGTCATCATTTCTGCCAGTCCTTCCACATCTACTCGGAGCTTTTCCACACTAGCCTGTGAACTGCTCATATTTAGCTACCCCTTGCCTTCCTCCCTTTGGTGAGAAGCTTTGCCTGCATGAGGACTGCAGGATACCTGATGCCAGAGTTACAAGTCAGCGTGCAGGGCTCAGTGTGCCATTGGAGCACACATGGCTCCCTCAGCATGCTATGCCACAGCAGGCACTGTACTTGCTTGCCTACTTATTGACAAAAAGAAGAAAGATTGCCTTCTCCACTGAGCTTTCAAGCTTTTGGTACAGATTTATGCTTGAACACAAATTATCTGAGTTACAGACATGCCCTTTTAAAAAATCTGTTTAACAAGAAGAACAGGGGGGGACTATAATCTGGAAACAATCTCCAGTAACTTACAGGAATTGTCTTCTCAGCAACAAAGAAATGCCACTTGGATTAAATTAAAAAAAAAAAAAAAACACCCACAAAAAACCCAAACAAAATCTGAGTTTTAATCTGAAAACCATCAGCACAAGCAGTGAAAGCAAACAATTGTCTTCTTTCTCCTACTTCATGCTTTCTTCATCAATCATACAGATGTATGTGGTGCAGCAGAACTAATGCTCTGCTTAGAGAGTGCATATTTATGGATAACTAGAAGTGAAGATTCAGCTTGCTTAAAGAAATACAGGTTAGCATAACATGCAGATTCATGCAGAAAATATAAAAACTACAACATAAAGTTCAAATTCAGCCCTGAAATATGTGAGCTGGATACATTTGCTAAGTGCAAATGTGGGATGACCACAGTGACTTAGATGTTCCCCATAGAGGCTGTTGCTGTACTGCACCCCAGAACAGTGAAATGAGTGTGATCGCAGCTTGAGCTGGTCACAGGGCTGAGTCTCACGCTACAAAGCCTCTGAAAAACAAAACTTATAAAGCATTTGAAATCCTCAGTCAAAGAATTACAACGCCTTTGCTGAAGTCTGTCCTGTAAGATGAGAAATGAAACATCAGGCCCTTTGCCTTCAGCGCGACTGTGTGGAAGACTAGAGATGCGAGACTTCACTAGAAAATGAGGCAGTTACGGCTCAGACCAAAACTGGGTGCTGGAAATATATGTGTGCTGCTCAGTTACAAGAAAAGTTCATGCTATGGGTTTGACCTGGGTTAGCTGGCCATTTGTGCAGTAATCCCTTGGCACAATTTGAAAGCTGGAACCAGCAGACACTTTGGATGAGGTCACCCTGCTTTGAAGCCTCTAAAGGACTATGTATGTGGGACACTCGAGGCACACGGGTAATTGCCAGCAGCACTCTGGGCGAACAACAGAGCCGTGTGCTTTGAAATGAATAAACTGCTTATTTACCTGCCTTCCACGGCACAGCACAGATGAGTCGATCAATGCAATTGCTCATTCGGGTGATTTCTTTTTCCTATTTAACGAAACGTTTTGCTCCTGAAAAGACAAAACCAAACATCCAGGCACGATTCAGAAGCCAGAAGAAGTATATTTAAGCAGCACCTCTTACGACGGATGAAGCACTCGCAGCTTCTGCTGCCTCCCCAGATGTGAATTTTTCCAGCTGAGGAGCCGCACGGCACAGGACCAGGGATGTGCAGGGCTCAGTGCCGCCGCGAGAGGGCGCCCGGCCCCCGCCGTCAGCACAGCGCGGCGAGAGAGCGGTGAGTTCATGGGGATTTACATTATACAGCAAAAATATACCGCGAATTCACCCTGTCTGCCTCTCTGAATGGCCTGACGTGCTTAGGGTTGTAGGGGAAGTAGCGACAAGCTGCCCGTGCTCCATCGCTAGGAGGACATGGCAGCGTGGGGATGATCTCCACGCACTTTTGTGAAGAATTTAAGCCTGTGAGCCGGGATAACAAATGTAAAGGGACGACGCAAACCAGAAATTTGGCCCGTTCGAAGGCCACTGGTACTGATGAACACCGATGTCTGCGTCTACATATTATTGCTGGGTTCTTTCAAAAATCGGTTTGAATTTCTTATGTTCACTTCTTATGTTCACTCACAGCAATATGTTGTACAGCCCCCTGTAAGATCAAGGTACAAATCCATCCATCCATCCATCACTATCCGAGAACATCCTCTTTTGACAGGGAGAAGTGGGTATTACAAAAGCTCACAGAAAATGAATTTTATTTCAATGTCTAGGATAAAGTGAACCTTTTGCCCTATTGACACACACCTCTGTGACAGTCTGCTGAGAGTAACTTGTCAGTCAATTTGACGTAGTCAGCGATGCATTCGCTCTCCAAGTCGGTATTTTAAAATATAATTTTTAATAACAGCCTTATTGTACAAACTGCTAATTTTTGTTCTATTCACAAATGCCAGCGCTGGCTAGGAAAACGGGACACTTTGGATCCAACCCCGAGAGGCAGTAGCCATAGGACATCGTCTCTGTGGAAAAGCTCGCAGGGAAGGAGCTTGGGACAGCACCCGGCTGAGCAGCGATAGCTGCGACAGGGAGCAGCGCGCTGCTGCCGGCGGTGTCCGTGTGACCCCAGCGCTGCCAGCCCAGCCCAGCCCAGCCCAGCCCAGCCAGCAGCCCCCAAGGAGGAACTCGCACCCTTCCCCTCCAGCAACCCCGGACCACAGCGTTTTGCGCCCCGTTATTTCCCACGTTCGTTTTTTCATTACTGTGACTTCCGATATCGCTGTAAATTGAGCCCCAAAGGCCATGTCAGTTCAAGCCTGCTGCTTCTCCCGCTTTACAATTCCTCCTCTCCCTTTTGGCCAAGAGCAGGCGAGAGTCGAACATGATGAATTTTTTTAAGGAGGGGAGTTGAGCGCTCTTGCAGTAGCACCCAGCGGACGCTCCTGTTTTATTCAACCGCCTGCACTACTCTCCTCTCACTCCGCCTGAGCTGTAAAACAGCCCCTGGGACGCAGCGGCTCTCCCGCTTCTCTCGATTGCCCGCCCAGACTCTTCACACCGACCATCCCGAGCGGTGAGACTGCGGCGAGGACCGGCCGTGCCCTGCCCTGGCGCCGAGCCGGGATCCCCCGCGGCCGGAGGGCTCACAGCGGGCACGGGGAGCTCCCCTCACCGCCCCCAGCGCCGCTCCGCCCGCTGCGACCCCGGCCCGCCGCCCTGCCCCGGCCCGGCCCGGCCCGGCCCGGCCCGGCCGCTCCCCCGCCCTCCCCCGGCCCCGCCTCCCGCCTGCTGCCGCCGCCAATCGTAGCGCTCTCCGCCAGGGATGACCTCACTCCTTGCCTTCCCATTGGTTGGCTATATTAAGAAAGTCGCGAGCGCCTTTAAATAGCGGCGCCGGGCCGCAGCTTGCGGCAGTGGCTGCGCGGAGCGAGTCGTGTGCCGGTGTCTGCAGTGAGGGCGAGAACCGGCGGCAGCGCTTCCACTGCAGGGCTCCGGGACCGGCGGCGCTGCCCTGCGGCCGTAGCGCTCCCCCGAGGCAGGGGACGGAGGCGCGGTGCCGGTGCGCGAAGAGAGGAGGGCGCGCCCGCCTGCCTGCGCGGGCCGGCTCGCCACGGTGCCCTGTGAGAAGCGAGAGGGAGCGGGAGGCGGCGGCCGCGGGGAGGAGGGCGCTGCCATCGTCCTGCTGCACGGCAAGGCCAGCTTGGCGAGCCTGGCCATGGCCGCCATCCGCAAGAAGCTGGTGGTGGTGGGAGACGGTGCCTGTGGCAAGACTTGCCTCCTCATCGTCTTCAGCAAGGACGAGTTCCCCGAGGTCTACGTGCCTACCGTCTTCGAGAACTACGTGGCGGACATCGAGGTGGACGGCAAGCAGGTGGAGCTGGCCCTGTGGGACACGGCTGGCCAGGAGGACTATGACCGCCTGCGTCCCCTTTCCTACCCAGACACCGATGTGATCCTCATGTGCTTCTCCGTGGACAGCCCGGACTCTCTGGAGAACATCCCGGAGAAGTGGGTGCCTGAAGTGAAGCACTTCTGCCCCAACGTCCCCATCATCCTGGTGGCCAACAAGAAGGACCTGCGCAACGACGAGCACGTGCGGAACGAGCTGGCCCGCATGAAGCAGGAGCCGGTGCGCACCGAGGACGGCCGGGCCATGGCCATTCGCATCCAGGCCTACGACTACCTGGAGTGCTCGGCCAAGACCAAGGAGGGTGTCCGGGAAGTCTTCGAGACGGCCACCCGGGCAGCCTTGCAGAAGCGCTACGGCACCCAGAACGGCTGCATCAACTGCTGCAAAGTCCTATAGGGCGTGTCTGGAGCGCGGCGCTGGGCACAGCGCCTGGGTCACCTGTTGGCAGGTGGAGAGGAGCTGGGTTATACACGCACAAGGCATCTGCCTGTCCCCTCCGCTGGGGGCTGGCTGTGGATGGGGTGGGGGCTAAGGGAGGGAGCATGCTCCTTGAGCCTTGGCCGAAAAGGGTTGTGCTTGCTCAGCCGTGGGGACAGAGGGAGGGGGGGATTGCATGCCCTGAGTCTTGGGATTAACGTGGGGAGAAGCCTTCTCCTACCACCGACCCCCGCGAGTTAGTCGCGGACTCAACAACAAAAAGCTGCTGAGACTGGACTGAGCAAACGTTGCACCCGGCTCTGCCCCTTTGCCAACACCTGCTGCTCCCGGGCAGCCTCCTCTCTTTTGCAAGAGGAGGGCGGTGGAGCTGAGATGCTCGAAGGGACTTCTGCCTCCTGCCTGCATGTGCCTCCACCCAGACGAGCTGGGGAAAGGGGCTGCCTCTCCCAGGCTGCCTGCAGCATCCTCGCTTCTCCCTCACATGTTTCAGCCTGAGCCTGACCTGCTGTGGAAATTAGTGCCCTGAAGACCGAGACTGGGAGGGGAGGGTCATCTCAAGTGAAGCCTGTATATATCTTACCTTTTCTGTCTTGTGCAAACTGGGGTAGTGCAGGGGGTGCTTATCTAAAGTGAGGTGGGGAGGGGGTGCCCAGGTGGGACTTGTGTTGTGCAAAGGAACTTGCCCTGAGTGACTGATGCCTGCTGATAACAGGAGCCTTGAACTGAATTCAGCTGCGGAAGCCACCAGGCCAGAAAGTAAAGCCGAACTGTCCTACTTGCTGGACATCCACCTCCTGACAGATGAGGCAGGATGAGCAAGGGGATGATGTTGCCATATTATGATCTTGGTGCCTGCTCCTTACTTTTAATGTTGTTTCCTACAAGTGTGTTGATTTGGGTTTATTTAAAAGTTTATTTTCAAAAGAAGTTACTTTGCACAACTTGGTGGATTTTTTTTTTTTAATTTTTAAATTAAACACTCAATGCACTCATCACCTGCATACAACACTGTAGCATTGGAAACATTCTTACTCAGTAACCTCATCTGGGTGTTGTTTAAAATTGATTTCAACACAAGACAAAATAAAACCACTGTATATTTTTGCCTTGGGAAAAAAAATGGGTGAAAGCACTGTTCCTTATGCAGTGAGTACATCAGACTTTAGTACTAAAGGGCAGTTTAAAGAGTCAAGGTTTATTTAAAACTTATTTTCACAGGGTGGCCAACCTGGGTGAAAATAATTTTGTGTTTCTCTGGTTCAGAGAACAAATGTATCCATTTATGTTTGTTTACTTTTCTCCCTCTTCCCTCAACAGTGGTACTGAGACTGTTTTTAATAAACTGACATGGCAAAAACTGAGATGTATATGATGTTTACATAAAACTATAGTGTATGCAGTTTTTTATGTAAAGTATTAAAAGATTCTATGCTGACACTTGTGAGAGCAGTGTTGTGATTCATGGAGACTGTCCTCAGCTTGCAGCAGTACATCTGAGTAGTGTTGAATGAGACCAGAGTTTGCCCCTTGCCTGCACATGCTTTTATTTGGTTTTTTTCCACTGTCTGAAATACCTGTCTGGCAGCTTTTAGAGGATGGTGGTTTTATTTCCCTTCGGGGAAGCTGCTGCCTTAGTTTTTCTGTGCATGGCAGGTAGAAGTGTACTCAAAAGTCAAAGTGGTGACTAATCCATCCTTGTTGCTGTTGAGCATGGGAAGCCTCTGTGGCTTGTGCTTGGGCTCCCAGTGAGCTGGTGTAGCAGCAAAACAGGCACAAACCAGAAAAGCAGCAGAGGTAGTAAGGCTTATTTTTCAAGAAAATATTTAGATAAAAGCAGTTTTTATTAGTGATCTCCCTTTTCCTGGTGTGTGTAGCCCTGCTTGCTGCAGCAGAGCATGGGGGCAAATGCTGCTCTCTGGTGAGGCAGGAGCCTCCTAAGCTGCCTGGCTGGGTTTCCCAATTGCTGGCCTCATTAATTCCCATAGCAACATAAGAAGTCTAGGCCTCTCTGTGTCAGGGATCCCCAGCAGGGCACTGTGTCTGTCCCTTCCCTCTCTGTGCCTGGGCAGGTGCAGGAGGCCTGTGGTGCTGCCTGTGCCTGTGACAGTGGCTCCTGTCAGGAGAGGTGGCCTCATGCAAAATGTGGTTGTTGCTGAACAATACATCCAAAGTGCTGATGTCTTTTTTTTTTTTTTTTTTTTTTTTCCTGGGAAAACTTCCTCAGGTACCTTCAAGGGAAATCTCAGAACAGGTTTATATTTTCATAAATCCCCTCCACTCCTTTTGCAGAGATGTGAGAAGGGAGTTGAGCCTTTTCTGGTTTTGGCCTATGAATATCTGCTAGGGTAAAAATAGTTCAGAAATGTTAACAAATACCAAGACAAGCAAAACACAGGTAGTGGCTTTTGCTCATTTGCTCACAGAGGGCTCTCCCAGCAGCTGACTGAAAGTGATGGGGCTTTTTAGACAGACTGACATAGAAATACCAGGTTCCTTGTTCAACACCTGGAAAGTCAATCAGCCATAATGTGAAAATACTAGAGTACATGCTCAGTCCATGCTGTGAGTTGATCACATCATTTCCTACAATCCCTAGCAAAAGGTAGAGGCATTTTCACATAGGCAATTTCACCAGGATTTCTTGAAAGGTACCTAAGTCCCAGGTTTTAGGTATCGTCAATTCTGATATTCAAATTTCAGTTTCAATTCTCTGGATATTCAATGTGTGCGTTTCTTATCTTCAATTTGAGAACACAAAAATCAAACATCCTTTGAAAGAGATCTCAGTTTTGGATGCACAAAGGGCCATGGCCAAAGACCCCATTCTTGCAGGGGCACTCAACCTCCCAGTTCTGTGCAGAGTAACACTTTTGCACGTGATGCCAGCCAGTGGTGTTAAAATCTGCACTGGAAACCTTGTCATTAAAATGATTGCAATAGCTGAAAAACTTATCAATTGTGTTAGACCGCAGCAATAACTAATCTTCTCAAAAACCCAAAAGGGAAAGCATTAATATTTGTATTTTAAACACTGGGAAATGAGTTAGCATTGCATCCCTGTATAATTAACCATACCAATATTTTCCGCTGAGGTGCTTACAAAGTAATTACATTCATTATTTCCAATTGGACCTTTGCCCAAGTCAGGGATACAGCCTCTGGCCCACAGGGGAAAAGCTGGAAGAAAGCGCATTTTGGTTTTAACTGAGCATGACCTTTCTCTGCTACTCGTGAAGCTGAGTAAGCTGACAGGGTGAGATCACTGTGGGAGTCCACCCATCGGGGTCAGATGGTGGGATCAGAGCTCTAACATAACTCCTTTTACTTTGTGTCACATTGCTGGGCTTGCTTTGGTGGAGGGGGAGCATAAGGTGTGGCACATCCCACCCTTCGTGACTCAGACACGCAGACAGGGCCAGGCTGACTCCTCAGGGTGTGAGGGTGTCACACTGACCAAGTCCATCAGACACCTGGACTGGGCCAGGCTGACGCCCCACAGTGTGAGAATGTCACACTGACCAACTCCACCCCACAGCTGCATCTACCCAAGTGTACCCAGAGGGTCTCCACTGTCAGAGCCAGGCAAGCGCCTGTGCTTGGGGCAGGTGCCTGACAACCTACCGCCTGTGTTCAGACAGAGGACTGGTTTCATCTGGACCTCCCCTTGCTGATCTTCATCTGGTCCCCTAATTCATGTTCATCTGATCCCAGTCTGTGTGCTGTAACCTTTCGGCAGGATAGGCAGTGACACAGAGCAAGTCAGAGTGTCAAAAGAGGGACAACCACCAGCTCATTTCACAGTCTCTGCTTTCACTGCTGAGCACACAGAAGCTTTCCCAGCTTTTTCATTCTGTTCAGGATGAGTTCAGCTTTTGCTAAAGCTGCTTCTTCTGGTGGGAGCCAGACCCAGGGGTCTGTGCCATCACATCCTTAGCAGCAAGCTCTGTAAACGAAGAAAAGCCTTGCTCAAAGGCCCTCTCGCTGTCTCCATCATTCTCCATTCAAGTGAGACCACTTGTACACTCCCACAAGGTTCCCAGGCTGAACCCTCTGGCAGTATGAGGGTGTCTTGTCTGGGCAGACTGAAAATGAAGCTGCCCAGGGAAGGTCAGAACTACCTTTTGCCCCTTTTTACCCACAGCAGCTGTAAGTAGCCCTTGCATGGTCAAATAGAGACTGTATAGAAAGCACACTCCATAGGGTGTGCCAAACACAGGACAAGTCATCTTTGATGGGAGAAAGAAATAATTAAATCTCCTTGCTACTTTTGGCAAAATGTTTGTTGAAGTACTTGTTATGCTTTGAAATTAGGCTACTTATGCTTGCTAGATTTTTAAATCCTCATGTAACTCCACACACTCCAGGAGGGTTGCACAAGTGCAAGTGGGTGCAGACTTTGAAACAATGTCGTCTTATGTGTCTTCACGGGCTTGCTACAATAACTTAATTTAGCTACATTTGCCTTACACTATGTTGGACAGGTTACAAGTCTTTTTTATCGACTCGATAGAGAACTGACACAAACTCCCTGCAGGAAGAGAAACAAAACAAAACAAAACAAAAAAACCAGACGGAGTCCACAAGTGTTTTACTAGAATGAGTGTCACTAACAGTAATTCACTCACAGATTTTATTCCTTGGCTGCATAACTAGATGTTATGGTACCTTCCAACACAAGTCAACTATATTTCCATGATTCTGTGTCTTTCAGTGCTTGATTTGAGTAGCCTGATGTAATAGATGGACATTTTCTTCAATGCTACTATAGGAAAGGAATGAGTTGCACTTCCCTCTTCCACCCTATTCCCTTGAATTTGTCCAATTTTCGTTGAGAGCACGTTTTCTCCAGGCTTGCTCCCAATGGCAGTGGTAAGCCACAGTCTGTGAAAAGTAGCAGACAGGTAAATTCAGTTTTGTGGCCATGCACACCCTGCACAGGACAGACCTCTCTTCTGTTCTGTTTTAGGGTCCATGAAGTGAGAGGCTTTGAAGTCACCTGTAAGCAGTGTATACACCTGTGTCAGCAGTGTATTATCCATCCATCCATCCATCCATCTCAGAAGTTTATATGAGGTGGTGCAATAACAGCTAAGGGCATATCTGCAATCTTTACGTGATTATCAAACTGATGCTAAAAGGTGGGGATGTTAGAGAGGGGTTAAAGCCGGAGGCACTGGTGTGATACCGACACTGAATTGTAAGAATATTTGACCAGTGCCTACAGCACGAACTAACTGTGTGCGTACATTTCCCTCCTCACTTGCCAGTCTGTGTGGATTTTGTCTGTGTTGCTCAATCTTGCTTTCCAGTAAAGGGGACCAGTGGGCGGGATTTTATTCTAAATGCTTAGTTCCGTTGTTTTTAGGTCATTCATCCCGTTCTGCATTCAAAGCTTGCTATGGCAGGGCTGGAGATAGGAATTTGGAAACAAAGTGGGTTTCCTGATGGGAAATCGTCCTCATTTACATGCGAATGTCCCCTTCTCTCCCAGCTGTAGGGAGGGGAGGGTGGTGGCAGTGGGGAGACCCCAGGGCTTGGGGAATTGGGAAGGGAGGCTCTGCCGGGGGTCTGCCCTGGAAGAGCCTTTTCACTGCTCCTAAGCTCTTGTGCAGTGGGGTTTTTATACAACAAGGTTTAACCCTACAGCCCTTGTTCTGTGGGGCTCTTCCCTCTGAGGGCAGCAGCGCAGGTCGGAACTGCAGAATCCGGTCACACTTTGTTGTTTTTAAGGTATGTGCAAAGCTAGATGTAGTCACACTATCTGTATAAAAGTATAAAAAAGATAAAAATCCAGGCTTTTGCCCTCAAGGTTCTTATAGTAGTATTTGGGTACTTTGTATTTTTGACCTCATTAGCTTGGAAAATTTTGAGGAATGTCCCTGCCCGGTGTGCAAATGTATCTTAATAACAGTGATAGAAACACAAAGGTTACCTATATCTATCTATCTATCTATCTATCTATCTATCTATCTATCTAATCTATCTTTGTTTTGGTTTTGAGCCAATCATACCCTCATGAGCACCTGAAAGAAACTCCAAATTTCTAAATACTGCTTTCTAAAAGTATTCACAATTAATTTCCCTTTTCTCTGTTGCTCCTCTTGGAGGGACAGTAAAATGTTGGCCTCTAGAGGTCCGAGGAAACTGAATGTGACAGAGCTTATGTCAAAACAGCTGAGTACCAACCCACCTTCCCACGGGGAGGCGATGGGCAGGAAGATGTGTTGTTCCCATGTTTGCTTTTTATGGAAGTGTTCCCAAGCAAGGCACCCTTCAGCTGGGGATGGAAATGAGCTCGTTCCTTCTTGATGGTAACAGAGCACTTTGCATTGGCGGTGATTGCTGCATTTCACTCAAAACACTCCCAAGGATTAACAGGAATGAGAGGCTGGCAGAAGACACACAGAGACACATAGACCAGTAAAGTGGCGACAAGGAAAGCGAATTCTAGTAATTACCTTGCAGCCAGGAATTTAGTGAAGGTGTGTGTAATGCCTGAGCTCTTTGCTAACAGCCCCACACACCGGTGGCCTCTCCTCTTGGGTGGGCTCAGATTTAACACCATCGTGTGAAATTCAGAACAACTGTTCTCAGCCTATATTCAGCTGGGAAGATTTCAGACTGGAAGAGGGGCTTTGATGCCTGGGGGATTCCAGTAGTATCTCTGGGTTTAATAAAAAGCCATTCCTCTGCACATTTTTCATCTAAAAATGCTCTTAATTCTTTATCATTCCAGGGAAGCAGCTAAGGATGAGAAGATATTTAACTTGCACTCTTAGACTGACACTACTGTAACAGTTGTAATATGTACTCTAAAACATTGGTTTCAGCCACTTTTTACTCCCCTTGGCCTAAGCATCCATTTGAAACCTAAACCTCTGAAGTTTTACATCTCAAAAGCTAGGCAAAGGAACACGCCAGACCTATTTCTTCCATGTGATCACAAGAAAATAATTACCATTGTCACTTGAAGGAGTCTACGCTTGGCCCCTGAGCTGGGTGCAGGTACCTGGCAGGTTTAGGGACCCCATTGCTCTGCACTCCCTGCAGAAATGCCCATGGAAGGAAGTTTTCTTCCCTAGCTGACTGCTATGGACACCATGCTGAAGGCTGTGTAAATGCCGTGGGGGGCCCAAGGTAGCTGCCCTCGGGCAGCTGAGGGTTGGTGCCTTTGATGACAGCCCTCCTGCCCAGGGGACACACTGTCGCTAAGGGATGGGGGGCTGGTGCAGAGTCACCTTCAGGGAGGCAGTGTCCCTAACACCATATAGCAGACAAATTGTAAATAATGTATTGATTCACTCTGCTGGTGATGTTAATCTCCTGAACTCTTTGTTAAATTTTGGGATTATGCTGGTTTATCTCAGAAGGTCACTTTTTCAGCACAGTCATCCTGTATCAGCATGATTTTTGTTGCACTGGTAAAACTCCCCACGTGATTAGGGCCGAGGTTGCTCTTTTGAAGGTTAGTCTTCTCCAAATAGGACTGTCCTGTGGCAAACTGTGCCAGCTGGATGAGGACATGAGGGTGGAAACACCAGCACACTCCTCTGCAGGCAGCAGCCGGTGGCTGGGAGTGATGATTAAACTGGAGACGCAGCTCAAGCTGCCGTGGCTGAAATTTCACTGCAAAAGTTTCTTGATTCTCATTTTGCTCCTTTGATCCGTTGAAAGATCAGGTTTCAGGGGAAAATCAGCCAGGACAAGCCACAGAGAGCTAGAATTACAGCATGTGAAGCAGCAGGGCCAGATGAGATCGCTTTCAGGCTGCAGCTGGTCCTTACTCAACTAAAGCCAGAGCCCGGCACTGATGGAGGGCCATGTCAGCTGCTCTTATTGTTATAGATACAGATGTTTAAAATTAAAATCAATTGTTTATTAGGCATTCCCAAACTACTGTTTCATAAAGCAGTCACACACCGGTCTCAGAACTTGCAGCTCTTCCACTGTCAGACCATGCTAAGTCTGTGCATGAATGGTTTTAAAAAACCCAAGAAGAATGTGTATTCTTATGTGTTAATTTTGCACGGCAATGCAGTGGCTATGCTTTGAAAGCTGACAAAGGAATAAAAGCAGCCCAGAAGGTTGCATGACAAAATTTGCTGCCTTGTTGGATGAAATGAGCAGAGGAGGCTGCTGGGCTCTTCCAGCCCTGTTTGGTGGGCTGGCCATTACTTTCCTCTTGGCATCACTGCTGGGTGGCACTGAGTGTCACTGTGTGCTCTGTGAGTGAGCTGGGGCTGTATCCAGCCTTCAGTAACCAGCTTCCCAAACCTACTGCCATCACACTGAGGCAACTGCAAGTAAATGATGTGAGAAGATTGCTTCCATGTCCAAAAACATTTGTTGGACAATGTATTTCTTTGAATCTTTCTGGGTGAGGGAATTGTTGCAGGTAGGTTATAAAAATGTCTTAGCAGCACTGTGGATAACACAGATGGGGGATATTTTCGTGGACAAAAGGCAGGTCTGCAAAACCAGGTACATGTAACTATTTTAATGGGATTTCATCAATAATACTGCCAGGATTTAAATTTTCCAGAATCTGTGACTTTGATAACTGTTCTGCAGAATTTCCTGATGTCTATCATAACGCTCTTCAGCCTTCTTTAACAAAAGAACTCTGATTAGACAATTCCTGTTGTGCTTGAAAATAATGCTATAAAAATAACTATCAGCCCTCAAGAAAAAAAAACAAACCAACAAAACAACCAACTGAACAAAAAAAAGCCAAACCCAAAAAACAGGATTAGATGTTCTCTCACAGTGTGACAGGCATCATGCCAGAACTCAGTCACACTGTCTGGGCTACCATGGCACTCTGGGATCGATTCCCAGTGAGCTGAGTTGCTTGGCTAAAGGTTGTAGATCCTGGAAAGTAGCAGTCCATCTTTTTCTAACCATGCTTCATTTGCTGAGAGGTTTGTTAACCCCTTCTTTGCCCTGCAAGCCAAAGCTCTTTCACCCAGAGGTGGGGCTGTGTGCAGGGGGAGAAGAGCACTGAATGGCAAAGTCCAGCCCATGGAGGGAGCCAGGATTGTTGTTTGTCTTTTTCTTTGCTGGATATGTTATTTGCTGCCAAGCAGAGGTTTGATCAAACAGAAGCTGCCTATGAATTCAGAAGAAATTCATGACAGTGATTCACCTGGACTAATGTCAGTGTTACCTTGGCACTGACCAGGGGACCTCCTGATGTCCTTCCAACATAAATTACACTGGTTCTCTACATCAAAGCTTAGGTGTCACTCACAAAATTGGGAGGATGTCAAACTCACATTTCATGTTATTTCCTGAGCAGACCTATGTTTAGAGGTTTCTCTTCTTTGAGTTACAGCTTGGATTCTCAGTGACTGTCCTGCCCACCACACTGCAGCTTATGCAGGTAGTCACCAAGCCTCCATGATCAAAATGACCTCTTTCCATCCTGCTGAACTCTGAGGGCATTATTTAAATTGAGGGATGATGAGTGAATTTCACAGGTCTTCCAAGGACTAGAGTATCCAGTCCTCATCCACATGGGATGAGACGAGTGACCCAAAGTGCTAGCACAGGGGAGAGGACCTTCTCCAAGCTTGCTCTGCTCAGTCTCGGGGCTTTTCCTGCACCATGGCTGTGCCCTGCAGTTGGAGAACACTTCCTTACTGACTTTTAGGGTTTGAGACTCCATAACCTATGGTCTTGCACCTATTTCTATGCAACTTTGTGCAGCTCAAAAACTGAGGCATGCTCACAATGCTTTTGTCTCCTGGATGGCAGCCAAACACCCTGTGAAACTTCACTTGATTGCTGCTTTGCCACATAATTCTGTTTTCCTTGTGTTTTCCTAACACAACTTGCAGTGCTGGCAGCATCCCAGTTGTCACATGTGTAGGCATAGCCCCTTTGCATGGGCATTTGCAGCTGCATTGAGAGCCTTGGTCGTTGCTACAGATCCTGTCTGGACTCCAATAGAGGTGCCTTTGTGCTCTCTCCACCTGGTGCATGCTAATTCCCTGTGATTTCCCCTTATTATCAAAATTTCTCTGAAAGTCCATCAGATTTTATTGTTTTTCCTATCCTGACCCCTACTTCAGGCATCAGAAAGCTGTTCTGAGCATCACCTCCTTGCACTTGAAATGTGATCTCCAGCCTATTTGTTGCTAATAGATGCTCATTTATTAATATGCCAAGATTAATGGACCTTTTCCCTGGTATAGGAAAACCATATTGCTCCATTACTAAATACATGTCTTTCCTGTCTGTACAAACCATGAGGAGCTGTTGGATCAGATTAGTTACTAAATGGGAATCATTTAAGTCTCTGTCCTGAGAAGGTTGTGTTTATCACTGGGATTCACATCTTGCTTGTGCACTTCCCAGTCATTCCTGTCTGCCCATGCCTGTTGTTCCTCATTCCACTCTTCATAAATGAGTCTGACATTTTTAGAAGGAAGGTAAATTCCCTCTGTCCTGGCAAGAAGCAGAGTTTTGGTCCTTTCCTAAATATTCTTGGAAGAACTGGAGCCTGGTGAATGCTTCCACCTTTACAGATGGAAAATTTTCATCTGAACTTCTCCTATGGAGAGGTTTCAGTCCCCGTTTTTTCTCTTGAGCATTGTTAGGGGAGTTGCACAATTCCTGTGATGCAGCATCACGTGCGCAGCATTTCCCACTGTAAGTGCAAGCAAGAACTATTAATTTTGAGTATTACCTCCAGCCTTTCTTTTGGCTTCACGTGGAAGCCTGTTCTTGACGAAGCTTTTGTCATGGGGAACAGAGCAGACACAAATATAGCACACTCCACTCCCCCACCACCTTCTGCTCAGATGTGGTTTTGGGGGACAATTGAGAGAGCTGCAGGGTGTCCCTCTTGGCATGCAGGGACACGTGCAGGGAAGGACACAGCACTGAGGAACACAACTCCAGGGCTCCTGTGAGCAGCTCTGTGTCAATCTCAGGGTGCACCCCAATCCTGAGCCCCCTTTGAATACCTCTCACCAGCAGCAACACCAAACCAGCAGTGGGGAAGGTGACAGGGAGCTGAGTCACTGACGATTCTCACGCTTGGCCCGTTTTTGTGGCCAAAACAACTGATTTTATTTCCCCCAGCTGCCAGTCATGGAAAGCAGCTTTGTTTTTTTCTGTTTTCAGTGAAGAAGGAAAAACAGGAGTGAGAGCCTCCAACTGCCTATTACTGATTGGAACTGATGGAGCTGGGCTGCTCCTGCAGAACATTTATTCCTCCTACACCCTCAGTAACTCAGCTTCATACTTCAAGATCAACAAATTACTCCTACAAAACTGTGCTGTCAAGGCTGAGGTGTGTCCTGTCCCTGCTCAGGCTGTAGTCACTGGCCCAACAAAGGGATGCTTCCTAGGTGAGCTCATGGATTAAATCTGTGTAGGGCACCGCTTGCTTTTGAAGCTTGCTCAACAGTCTAATCAGCTCTGGAGGCAGTTTGTATGAGCTTTTTTAATTTATGTTTTTAACTATACGTATTTTTTTAGCAGAGGAAAATATTCTGCCCTTCCAAAGGCATTTCTCCCAGGCTGCACAGATTATCAGCTAGAAGTGAGCAGCCAGTGTGGAGGGAATATGGGGAGTTCCCTCCTTTCACATTAAACATGTGGCACGACTGTCAAACTCCCAGACTGCTTGATAACTGGATAAGAAATGTCACCTTTGTCTGCCTCTCTGCACAGCTCTTATCTGGCTACAGACACTCACTGCTCCGTGCTTGCCCTTCACCCGTGTCATTTCTGGACAGCTGAGGAAATTCTTGGCTCTCCTTGCTTATGTTTTCACCCTTGTAGATAAGAAGTAAATGAGGCCAAGGAGGTCCCAGGGACACCTGACTCTTCTCTTTCTCCTCATGTTCCTTTTATAGCTGACTCACAAAATAATTTTTCTCCTCTCTCAGTATTTCTAATTCTCATTTTGAAAACTGACTGCCTGCTGTTTACAGGGCCCAGAAAATGTAAGGCAAAGGAGATACCACCACATTCATCAAATGAACAGCCTGAAAGGTGTTGAACTTGTGACTGTCCATCTTATATGTATTTTTGTCCCTACTGCTTTTCTTCCTTACAGGCTCTTTAAATCCTGCCCTCAGTGTTACTTACCAGCAGAGCCACCTCTCTCCATAGTAACCCCATCTGGCAGCTAAATATTTAACAGTCTGAGAACATCTTTTTTTAGTCACCGAGCTTGTATTTCTTGGGATTACCCAAACCTGGTGCTTCTACACAGTCCATTTAATCCAGCAGCTGATTTCAAGGGCTCTGGGGCTGTCACTGAGTCACAGGCTCTGCCACTGCAGCACATGCTGAGATGTTGGTGGGAGGGTTTGATGATTCTGAAGGGGTTTTCTGGTGAAAGCATTTCCTCAGGAGAAATAAGTGGGGTGTGAAATACCCCCTCAATCTTCTCACATCTCAAGGATGTAGAGCTAATATTTCTTATAAGAGTTTCTTGTTACTGGCTTGGTTGTGTCTAATAGCCTCAGCCACCCTGAACACCTGCTTTTCTCTGCATCCCTCTTGGCAGGCCTGGCTCATGGACACTTCTGGGATTAGTTTCATGTGAAAAGTGTTCAAAACAAGGAGGTGATTTAGAAATCCCCTGAAATAGTACTATCAGTGTGTCTCAGAGTGTGGAGGTGCCATACAGCAGTTAGCTTGTCTCCCTCCTCAGTGGGACTAGCTACAGTCACATGTATGCCTGCATCACTGCTTCTACAGCATTTATATTGCTTAAATTTTAAAATAAGAGCCTTTCAGGCAGAAAAAGTGTGATCTACTAGTGCATTGCTGCATAGTGTCAGGAGCCCTCTGCTGTACTCCTGGGCTTGCTGCTGGTGTCCTGTGCAAGACATTATTCCTTCAGGTCCCCTCTCCCCTTACACAATTCTTACTGTTTCCATCAGTTCAACAGGCACTTAAGAAAAATGGTGTCTTATTTTTTGAAGGGCCCAATGTAGGGCACAGTTAAAAATGCTGATCAGTCAGTGCACTTTTCACAACCAAGCCCTCCTCCTGAATGAGCTGATTTATTAAAGTTCATAGAATCATTGAGCTTGGAAAAAACCCTTAAGTTATCGAGTCCAACCATCAACCAAACACTGCCAGGTCCACCACTAAACCATGCCCCTAACCAGCACATCCACATGTCTTTTGAACACTTCCAGGGATTGTGACTCCACCATTTTCCGGGCAGCCTGTTCCAATGTTTGACCACCTTTTCAGGGAAGAAGATTTTCCTAATGTACAAGTTAAACCTCTGAGGCATTTCCTCTTGTCCTGTGACCTGTTCCTTGGGAGAAGAAACAGAGCCCCACTTTGCTACAACTTCCTTTTAGGGAGCTGTAGAGAGTGAGAAGGTCCCTCCTGAGCCTCCTTTTGTCTAGGCTGAGCTGCTGCAGCTCCCTCATCAGACTTGTTCTCCAGACCCTTCCCCAGCTCTGTGCTCCTTCTCTGGACATGCTCCAGCCCCTCAGTGTCTTTCTTGTTGTGAGAGGCCCAGAACTGAACCCAAGACTCATGGTGCAGCCTCACCAGTGCTGATTAAGTTTGAAGAGATTTTCCTAACTTTGTCTAGCTGGTGTCTGGACCACCATGGCTATACTGCTCCTGCTCATGTTTCCATTCCCACTCTGCAGCCACAGCAGCACAAGGACATCAGTAAAGGCATTGCAAAACCTAGCCAGGCTTGTCATTTCTGGACAAGGAGCTGCACCCTTCTGCGAGAAACACTAGGACTTAGAAAACTTGCATGGAGATATTTATAGCATGGCTCCTTCCTGGGATGGAGAGAAACTTATTTTTGAATACTGGAGAGCAGAAATAAGCCAACTCTGAAGGTGAAAAGGTATGAACTTCTATTTGGGGAACACTGCATGACTGGAGACGCATGAGAAGGAAACTAGCAGTAGATAGAGTCAGTGCAGATTCTTCTTCCTCAGCTCGCAGTACCTTTGAGACCCCCTGGGCCAAATTCTGCTCCTTTATTCAGGAAAACCAGACCTGGATATAAGGAAGATGGAATCTGGCCATTCATTTTGAATTTTTCCCCACTTTTGTGCTCTTAACTAGGTGTGTGCCAGGCCCCAAATATTCCTTGGGAGGGAATCTGAGAGGTTATAGGTGCTGATGTGAAGTGACAGATCTGCAACTTGTGACCAGAATGAATATCCAAGATTGTGGTGGAGTTTTTCCTTGCATTTATGAGAGAGGATGAAATTATGGATTGAATACATACTGCCTTTTCATTAGCTATGCTATTATTGACTTGAATCAAATTAGCCCTTTAAGCAAGGCCTGCTAGCCATTTTCTCAATTCTGCTTTTAATCATCACCAGCTTGTAAATTCCTCCTTCGTATGCTAAGCCTGCTGGAAAGATTTCTATGGATCTGACAGAAGTGTTTTATAGAAATGGCCCCTCTTTTGTCCTGGGGAATTACAAACCTATAAGTCTTCATTCTACTTGACATTCCAATTTGCAGCTTGGATGCCACAAGAAATGCCTTTGGTTTTGGTTTAGTGATGAAACTTGTGATATTGCAAGTGTAACAGAAAAATGAAGATCTGTAAAGGCCCAGTTAAGCTTTCCTTTGCTTATGTACATAGCCAGCCTGACAGGAAGGAAAGCCTCTCTTCAGCTGAGATATGTAGATATATATTTAATGTCAAACATGAAAGCCATGGAAATGAGATGCTGGTTTGGATTGATCGTGACTGAGATGGGCTCAGCTGGTCAGAGCATGGTGCTGGTGACACCAAGCTTGTGGGTTTAATCCCTGCATGGGCCATTCACTTCAGAGCTTCATGGTCCTTGTGGGTGCCTTCCAGCACACACTATTCTATGATTCTGTGATATAAGGGAAAAAGAAAAGCATGGAAAGCCTTATATACCCTCAGAAGGGGTGTGCTTTGCTGCTCTGTTTTATATTCTCTGCCTATGAGTGCCAGTTTACCAGCTGGCAGAGCTGGGGTTTGCTGGGGTGCAGCAGGAGACACCAAAACCTTACACTCATAGAATCATAGAATTATTTAGGTTGGAATTATTCAGGTTGGAAAAAGTATCTAAGGTCATTGAATCCAACCATTAACCTAACACTGTTAAGAATATCAGAGCACTTCTTGCTTTCTGTCTAGAAGACCTTCCTCACATCCAACTGAGTGCCAAGAAAGTTGCTGTCACACAACCATGGTTGAAAATGAACCCTATTTTCATCTTTCCTTCTCTTCAGTCCTCTGAAACTTGTACAGGGAATGATACCTAAACTAAAAGGGAGATAATATTAGTTGTGTGGGAAAATGAGCTCCTGTAGGCAAGATTTTCCCAACAACCAAAGGCTTGGACATCTGGAACCTTTCCTCTCCATCACTCAGAATAAAGATGGTTTGTTGCCTTGAGTAAGAAGAGGCAGGATTGATTTTATTTGATCCCCAAACCCTCATCTCCCCTGCAACAGCCCTGGTGTGCCATAAGCCAGCTGGAAGGCAAGGACATCCTGCAGTGCCTCTGTATTATTTTGTTCTTAGCCACGGGCAAAGCAAAGCCCATGGGGGTGATTTTCTAGTCAAAGAGGGGGTGCCCTGGAGTTGGTTGTGCTATTATGGAGATTTATTTATCTGTCACCTTTTGCTTATGTATCAGGGAGAACTTGATGCATGGAAATATTCACTTTCCTCCATCTCCTGAATGCCTTATTTCAAACCTACAGAAGGCTTATTGGGGATTCCCTGCTTTCAGCAGCAGGCCTTTGGGATTGTGCACAGAGAAAGAACAATTTTCTCTTGCGACTGGCTTTGCACTTTGTTTCAAGGCTGTCCCACATGGAAACAACACAGATGCAGCTGGCCCTTGTAAAATTATTCCTCTTAGCAGAGCTACTTCTCCCTGCAGGCAAATGGACCTGTAAGTCTACACCAACGGATAAGTTCTGGATGGGATGAGGGAAAGTGTTGAAATGCTGTAGTTCCTGCTAACTCTGCCACCCCCACACACATCTACCAAGGCTGTAAGTGTCAGAGATCTGGGACCCATCTACCCATCTGGGACCTTCATTTCTCCAGACCATCCTTATTTTCTGCTGTGCAGAAGACACAGCAGGAGTAACCTTAGCAATTAAATGCCAAATAAGCCAAGAGCAGGCTGTCATTAAGACATATGCATTGGGGATCTTGTTCTGAAGACCCATCTTGTATTTTCCATGCTCTTTACCTTCAGTCTGCAGTCTCCCCCAAGTCTGGCTTGAACCAATAGATCATTAAAACTGTGATAACACTTTGGTTTTCTTTTCTCCCCACTTCCACAGGCTGAAGGAGAAAGCGGTGTTGTAAGGTGGCATCCCAGGGATGAAGCTGGTAGTCAAGAGTTAACTCTTTGCCTGTAGTAGTCATTGTGTTCTTTGTTTCTCTTATCAAAGGCTGGTGGTGCCTTTGCTGTGGCCAAGGAGGAGGCAAGGTGCTTTTTAAAGCTCCTCAGACTCTTTGACACAGCTGATGATTTATGTGCATGTGCTCAGGTGCAAAATGACCTTCCTGCAGCATTTGAAGTTTGGTGAATGAATAACCACCTCTCATCTGTGCAGAGCAGCAGACTGTGTGCTGTGCAGAGAGCAATGATAAAACCCAGCCAGGCTTCTCCAGCATTAGACTGACATGAGGGCAGCCTTTCCCCCTCTGACAGCAACCCTAAAACATGTCATGTCCTTTATGCCTGCTTCTGAAAAGTCACTGATATCCATAGAACTTCTGAAAAGTCACTGATATCCACTGATATCCAGTGCTTTTTTCTCCTTCCTGAGCTGTCAGGCCTTGTGCACTTTCAGTCTTGGCATTTCTAGGCTGGAGTTGAAACCATCCAGGTCTCCCAGCTCAATCCTCCATAAGCCTTCAAGGAGTACTCATTTGAGGCAGTGGGACAGAGGTGAGCCTCTTGGCACTGAAAATGAGAAAAAGGTGCCCTCTGACCAGACAGAGCTGTCAGCCATGGCAAAGCTGACATCTCCCCTGAGAAGGGGGCAAATTTTGCTTCATTTTCAAGGCAATATCTAGGTTTATGCATTCAGGGCTGAATCCTCATCTTTGGGTGGCCACAGAGTCACTGAGTCTGATGCTAGCTGTGTGTACACCTGTAAGGGATGAGATTTGCTGCTGCTGTGGTGGGCCTGGCATGCAGACAGGCCTGTCTGTCCAGGGAAAGGCAGCATAGTCCCATGGTCACAGTTACATCAGATTGTCCCCATCTCTAGGTTCCCTGCAGATTCTTGTAGGAATGCTGGCTGCCCTAGCTTGCTGACCCTCCACTGTCTGGCTGAAGCAGCCTTTTCCCAGCCACAGCACTGCTTTGCTTTCATGTGCAATGTGCCATTTGAATGGAGCAGCAGCTCCTTACCCTGCCCTGGGAGCTGCTGGATTTCTGCTGCTGTTTGTGCTTGTGAGCCCTGTCTGTAAGCACAGGTAACCTGTGAGGAGCCAAGAGCTTGTCCTGAGGGTGGAGACTGCTTGGTGCAGCAATGAGGGAGTAACCTGCCTTCCCAAAGCAAGTTACAGCTGACTGCAGGACAACTGTACTGCCTGGTTTGGGGATCGGGGTGTTGCCACTGAATTATGCCACCAACATCCCAGCTGAGCTCTCAGGGGCTCTTGAGTGGATGTGGCTGTGAGAGGAACAGGTTGCCCAGAGAAGCCGTGGATATCCCATCCTTGGAACTGTTCAAGGCCAGGCTGGATGGAGCCTTGAGCAATCTGATCTACAAGAAGGTGTCCCTGCCTTGGTGTGGGGTTTGGAATGGGATGATCTTTAAGGTTCTTTCCAATTGAAACCATTCTATGATTCTGTGATTCTAAAATTCTATAATTCTATGATTCCATGATTCTATGATAAATAGTTGCACGTGTCCTCATGCCTGAGATCTGTTGCCTTTCACTCATTACAGGCTCAGAAAAAACTGCACAATCTTTCTGCAAACAGAAACTGCCAGTCTCAAACATTGGCAAAACACACCCCTTAGTGACTTTGCACTCATACAGAAAAGTTTGAGTTCAGACAAAATTGACTTCCCTGATTCTGTGGGTCAGATGTCTTTGTGTATATTAGATTAGTCCCCTGTTGCCATGGGAATGCTGCAAAAGAGATCTTCCCCATGGAAGACGGGAAGTGTTTGCTCCTGACAAGGCCAAAGCCAGTTGCTTGCCTTTAGGAGCCATGGGGAACCTTCTACCATAGGAAAGCCAGAATTAAGGCAGAATTAAGGATTGCAAAATCTCTACCTGCCTTAATTACCAAGTTGCATAATGCTTCGTTGGGCAAAGAATGCCTGAATTGTGAGTTTGCGCAGAAAAAAAGCAAGTAGGTGGGTTAAAAAAAATGAAACTTCTGTAATTAACTTCAATATATACATCAGGTTATAGTTTGACATGGCAATTTGAACACATGTGCCTAATTTCACTGTGCTTTTTCCAATCTCCCCTACTCAGTTATGTGTAACATTAAATGCTGAGCAGGTCCACATTGCACAGGGGATGTTGTGGAAGTGCCTGTGAGGAAATGCCTGTGTGTCAGAGAGCTGTATGACAGACATCATATGTGCCATGGACTGCTTGGAGCACTTTCAGTGCCAGGCTGATGTTGGGAAATGAGCCCTGGAGCTCAGTCATGCCCACAACTCCTACCTGGTCAGTCCTCATCAGGGATCACCTTTGACTTTCTTCTCCTGATCCACACAATTGTGCCTTTCTCCTCATCTGGGTGTACTTGACAGGAAATCCAGTCTGCAAAAAAAAAACCAAAAAACCAAACCACAGGAAGTTTCTTTGCTCTGCCCTTCCAAGTGCTGCTATTTTTTAACATATATCTATATACCAAGATCACAGCTTGACCTTAAATGCTTTTGAAGTTTAGAAGTGGTCAGATAACATTTGCCTTTCAGTTTTGTTTGCTTTCCTGGCTAAGACTGCACGAAGAGCTGCCCTGTTCACACAGGAGAGGTTTCACTAGTGGTGTGTCTAGCCAGGAACACACACAGCAGTGCCAGGGGACTCAACAGGAAAGCCCAGCTGTGTGAGGCTGTCAGCCTGCATTTGCAAAGAGATGGTTCAGAGGGTTCAGACAGATCTCCAGATTTCTTATGCTTTCCCAAGCCATAATTCTAAATATTCTGACAATTATCCATGACTAGGCAAATACTCTTGCAGGCACAGTAAACCAGTGAGGTTAACCTTATGTTGCTGTTCTTTGGATAATCCTCAATTTCACGTGTGTTTCGGACATCTAAATTCTCACCTCTCTTTGAAGCACTCTGAAACTCATACAGACCCATCAACTTCTGTGTCAGGGTTGAGAATTTGATTATTTGCCATTGAAGTTGCCCAAGTCTCCTACTTAAAACATGAACTCTCCTTTGAATGGCAGATTACATTTAAACCTTATCAGTAACTCTTTCCAATCTTTAAAAAGTCTGTAAAAATCAACTTACTTCTGCTTGTGGAGCTATCTATCAGCTGCCAGCTCTCTGCCTCCTTTGTCCAGATCACATTCCCAGCTGGCAGTTATCAACCAGAAACTTCCCCAGTATGCTCTCGCCATGCCAGGGGTGTAAAGGTGATCAACAGCACTATTACCACCTTCCCAACTACTTTTGTCCTGTGGCTGAGATGGTGCCAGAAAAGCAAAGCAGAGGATGGCAGTGAGGAGACCTCTACAATGGAGACAGAGGATGAAACCTGCTGAGCAAGCTCAGCTAAGGGAGAAGGAATGAAGTCTGTGGAAGGTGCAGCAGAAAGCACCAGCAGCTCCCACAGCCAGCAGCTGCTGCTTTGGCTGCCCATCCCTGCAGGCTTATGCCTCCTTGTTCACAGCCACACCTCATCTGGGAAGAGGGAATGTGAGTTGTGCTTGTGTGTGTGTGCTGGGGAAATGAGAGAAAATTCTCCACACCTGCTGTAAGACCTTTGGGACCCCCACAGAGTGACCAGGAAAGGTCTCTGTGCTGGCTGCAGTGCTCCAGGGGCTGCACCTGCACATGGCCCAGGACCTTGCAAGCAGTTTTAGGAAAGGGCTGGAGCCAGAACAAGCTCCTCATTTCTGTCTTCCCAGGGCTGTGAAGTGACTCACCCTCTCTGGGAGCTGTTCCTGAGGACAGGAGTGGGAGAGAGGTGTCAGAAACTGAGCGAAAACAAAAGTTAGGTTCGGGCCCAGGAAAATTTCCTGCTGCTGCTGTGGGAGGATAATGACACAGCCTCCACAGACACAAGGCAGAGCCGCTCAGAACTGAGGTGGAAGGGTGAACACAGGCCAGGATTATTTAAAACTGAAAAACTGTGCTTCAGATTTTTATGTGTGAAAGACCTAATTATGGGGACTTAAATCCTGTCAAAGCTGCTACTTCAGATGACTGTGTGCAGGGTTACTCACAGCATGGAGGAACATTCCCAGGTTGTTTCAGAGAAAATATCTCTGATTCTTTATCCCTTTTCACACAGCCAAACCTCTCTCATGCCAACAGCTCACAGAGATCAAGTCTACTCCACCAGAAACAGCTGCTCTGCAGAAGCTGATCACTGAGCTGGTTGAAAGGTTTTGGTCTGAGTCTTTTGCTGTTGCATGGGATGGGCCATGCAGGACAGACAGCTCACACTCAAAGGAGCAGCACAGCTGGATGCACCTCCAGCAAGGAGATGGAAGTTATATCTGCTGCCTGTTAGGGTGGATTTGAGTCAAGCCTTTTAATTCCCTTCAGCAATAGTAGGACTGTAGTAAGCCCTTACTCTGCAGATTTCAAGCTCTTGGGGTTTATTAGGAAAGAAATTCAGTAAATACTGCTCTGTGTCATGCTTTGGCTACAACTGGACAGGACGATACTGTTGGAAGTAGCTTTTTGCTGCAGAAAAGTTCCAGTGTTGCTAAGAACAGCTGTGACCTTGTTCTGAGCCTTTTCTTGTGTTACAAAACTGAGATTTGCCTACACAGTGCAGCAATCTCCTTGGTTTAAAAACCTCCCCTGTTTTAAACTTGCCTATCCCACAACAAAATGCTCTCCCTCCCCTAAAGCACAGGCAAGAAACCTTTCTGTGAGTCACCAAGTCAGCTCCCACATGGCACATGCTCCCTTTCCCCTGCTGTCAGACACAGGATTAGGTAAGGCTACACGTGAGCTCTGCTTTTGGCAGAGCAGAGGCTGACACTCACATCCAGTGCAGGTCGTGGCAGTTCTTCACTCTGGGCCCCTCTTGGCTGTCCAGCAGTAACTCCATCTGCTGAGGATGCTGTGCTCTGTGTGGGCTCAGATATGGATCTAGACAGGCATAGCCCCAGTAGGATAACTCCCTGGGAATGGCAATAAACATAATTAATAGTGACATGGGATTAAGCATATGTAGTCTGTCTGAAATATCCCCTTTATGTCAAGGGGTCTTTGTCTGTACAGGTATGGAATAACCCACACATATTTCTCTTGTTACAAAGTTGATTTTATCTTTCTCCTGCTTTACTGGGCAATAGCTCAGTACTGAGATTTTTGCACAAAGGAAAGCTGCAAGTGTTAACCCCTCAAACTTCCCCCTTATTAGAGAAAACAATCCCCTGTTCTTCAGTCTTTGCCTGTAGGTCACAGTTTTGAGTCCTTTCATCATTCTGGCTGCTGTGCTTTAATCTCCCCAGTTTGTCTCTGTTCTCTCTAATTGAGCCACAGTGGTCTAGTTGAGGATTTTCCAGAGTGGGCCACAACAGAGTAATTATCTCCTGTCTCACAGAGAGTCTCATATTGTTGGTGCATCTTTGTTTTTTGATCCATTGTAACTCCAGGCTCTTTTTTGCTGCACTGCTGCCAACCTACATGTTCCTTGTTTGTGTCTGTGCCTCTGGTTCATTCTTCTCAAGTTTAGTATTTTTCATGTGTATGTAATCAATTAAATCTTGCAGAGTTTGGTTCATTTATGATTTTCTTTCAAACTTTTTAATCTGAATTTATCTATTCTGATGTTCTTGTAGCAAGCAAAATTTTAAATTATTCCATCTTGTTCATTGTCCAAACTATTCATAGAAATGAATGGCAACACTGGAGTAGTGTTGGATCTAAAGCAGAGTGCCACAGTACACATTTCAAATGTCTTCTCAGTTTGGTATAGCAGCTGATTATAAGAGATCTTTGAGGACGGTTACATGACATACCCTGTCCTATAAATGAAACCCAAACATTTTTGTAGAAGTATACTTCACCGATGAGGGCTTCCAGGTTTTTCTGTTCAGCTGTCAACATTAGTGGCACTCACCAAAATGGTAGCACTGGCTGATGGAAGAAAATTTGTCATGTAGAGGTTTCTTCCTGTGAGTTTGAAATACCTCTCACTGTGTCTGTGGCACCCTCTGGACAAGCCTGGCTGGCATTCTTTGTCCTCAGCCAAGCCAGTTGTCAAATGCCAAAACTTAGCAGGTGCATGGAAGGATCAGGGAAAAGGATGAGATTTCCCCCCTAAAAGAGATATTTTTTTGTTTGAAATTACTTGAAGTGTCTTTTCCATATCCCTGGAAGTGTTCAAGGCCAGGTTGGATGGGGCTTTGAGCAACCTGGTCTAATGGAAGGTGTCCCTGCCCATGGCAGGGGAGCTGGAGCTGAATGATCTTTAAGGTCCCTTCCAAGCCAAACCAAACCATAATATGAACTCACAGGCCAATCTGTTACCTTGAAAATGCCCAGAAAGGGCATTTGTGACCTTTGCTTGTAAATTTTTGGAAACCCTTCATGAATCAGACTGGTGGACAATGAAAAAATTTGTGGTATGTTGGCCCTGCTGTTGTGTTGATGGATGGAGGCTGAACAAAAGAAAATCACCTCTAAAGTCTGTACATTGGCTCAGGTGAAACATATTGGTGATAAAGGTGAATTGAGCTTCAGCTGTGAGCAACAGATCATGCTCAGGGTGGAGAACTTCCTGGACAGTGGGGTGGGGTGGGGAGAGCAGAGGGCTGAGCCAGCATCATGTTGTCCAGCATCACTCTGTATTCCTCTAGGGACAGGTGGTGTGTGGCTCTTGCTGGAGCCCCTAAGGGGGTTTCTGGGACTGTTTCCCTCTTTGGATGCAGTGGACTGTTTGTCACGTCTTGATGGAAGAGCACTTGTGCAAGAATCACTCTGGCTACCATTTTCTGTTACTGCCATTTTCTGGCACTGCCATTTAGTTAACATTTTTAAATGTACGTTTGTAACTCAAATGCTTATCACTGCTCAGGTGCTCCAAGCAGGACTTGTTGTTCTGCTGATTTGCAACTCAGTTCTTGTTGAAAAACAAAATTTCAAGAGAGGTTTAGATCCTGCAGTGCTCAGCATCACCAGTCCCCACGGTCTGGAGAAATGCCTTTCCATCTCAAAGGCTGGGGCTCATCCCTTTACCTCAATGTAGTAACTTTCTATTTTTAAGTAGGGTGTTAACTGTAATCATCATCTCCAGTGGAATAAATTAGGTGTTAAAAACGACTATGAAAGAAAAATAATAGTTATGAAAATGAAATCTAGTGGCCAGCCCATCTTGTGAAACCTGGGTTCTACTCTGGTGTTAGAACAAGGAGATCCTTGGGGACAGGACTGTGCATCCTTCTGGACAGTACCTTAGCCAAGTTCCTCATTCGTCCCATATTGCAGCCGAGTCTGGTCCAAAACTCCTTCCCTGGAACATCACCACAGTGAGGGGAAGCAGAGGAAAACAGAGAAGGTGCAAGCTGGTGTCCTCAAGTGAATGGTGAGCTGCAGAAGGACAGTGCTTTTGTTTTGTTCATGCCCTGTGTAATGAGGTGGGGTGCTGAGCCATGGCCAGGGGTCTTTAGCATTATTGCACGCAAGCTATAATTTTTTCCTGGATTTATGGAAAACTTCTTGTGTTACAAAATATCAGGGGATTGCCTTTGTTTTTATTAATTTCTATCATATGAAAGCAGGCAGACTAACTTAAAAGTTAGTTCAAAGCTGAGCAAGTAGCTTCTTCTCTGTG
Organism: Entomyzon cyanotis; assembly: GCA_024500445.1. Classification (NCBI taxonomy): domain Eukaryota; kingdom Metazoa; phylum Chordata; class Aves; order Passeriformes; family Meliphagidae; genus Entomyzon; species Entomyzon cyanotis. The sequence continues at coordinate 65,649,451 of JAKEPQ010000871.1, forward strand.
AATTTTTACTCAAATAGAGACAAGTTTCTTATAGTAGTTATACTACTGATTCTGCTGTATGCTGGCTTTATACCAGACTTATCTGCTCTGTTTTGAGCACCTTCTAGTAGTGAATTAAGTGTTACAAAAAATTCTCACTGACTCTGGATGCCGAGATGTTTATGGTACTACCTGAAATGGTAGAAATGTCCTGCACAGCATTTCTAAATGAAACCCAAAGTACTCTATTTGGGTGGGGAAGAGTCTGGTGCATGCTGCCCACAATAAATAGCGTTTGGACTGGTATACTAAAGGCAGATAGACAGTAACAATGAAGCAGGAAATTACAGGAAAAGAAATAGTAATTTTGAGTAAAGAATAGGAGAGATTTGGAGCATCTGATTCAGTAAAGTCTGTTAAAAAATTCCAAAAGTGAAAATTCTCCCCCAGGGTGATAATTCATCCTTTCTACTCAGGATCTTCAGGCTCTTTCAAACACTGATATGACTCTGGAGTAGTTCTCTATCTCACTTTGATGGTAATAAGAAATACAGATTTATGGATAACTAGCCTGAAGTCAGTGGTGCCCTTCCTAGGAACTGAACCATTTCTGCTTTTGAAAGGATCTAAGACATCATATCTGAGGCTTTAAATCCAGTCAGGCTAGATGGATTCAAATAAGGAAGGGTTTGATGAAATACACTCTGGGGTACCTAAGGGCCAGCAAGATGAATTTCTAAACTATTAAGCTTTATTTTATAGAGCTCCTGAAGTGCATGCACAACCTTTGCAGTTTGGGAAAGGACAGATGTAGCATCCATCTTCAAAAGCAGGAAGAAAGAGACTTTGTGAATTAACTTCAGATCCTAGCATGCCCTTTGACAGCCCACCAGCATGGGGGTTCTGTCCTTGTTCTATCCCCAACCCTCACCCCAAACCAGAATAGGTCCAAAACAGACACCCATCACCAAGGGCTCCCATAAGGAAGTGTCTGGGACTGGAAGCTCTTGGTTTGTCCTCACCTTCCCTTAGTGACCCCTTCACAGCACCACAGGAGCATCCTGCCCTAGCTCCCCCATTTATTTCACCAAAACTACTCAGGTCTGGGGCAGAGAGTGGCTTATTCACAGATTCAGAGAATATTTGGAGTTAGAAGAGACCCACAAGGATCATCAGGTCCAACTCTTCAGTAAATGGCCTGTATGGGGATTGAACTCACAACCCTGGATATTATTAACACCCTGCTCTGACCAGCTGAGCCCATCACAGGGTGAATTCACTGAGAGCACAGAAAATCCAGGGCTTTTGCTCCTGGGCTTCAGCAGAGATCAGTACAGCTTGTGTAGACATGGAAAGGAGAATGGACTGAGGTAAGGGCTGCACACAGGGTGTCCTGAACTGACCAAGAATAACTTCTGTTCTGGAATGTTTTCTCCCTTGGAAATAGTCGTATTATTGTAGAATATCCTGAATTGGAAGTGTCTCACAAGGATCACTGAGTCCAACTCCTGGCTCTGCACAGGACAATCTGAAGAGTCACACCACATGCCTGAGAGTGTTATCCAAGTGCTTCTTGCACTCTGTCAGGTTTGGTGCTGTGACCACTTCCCTGGGGAGCTGTTCCAGTGCCCATTTTGGAAAAGCCTTTTCCAAATATTCAACCTCCTCTGACACAGCTTCTTGTCATTGTCACCAGAGAGAAGAGGTCAGTGCCTACCCCTCCACTTCCCCTCCTGAGGCAGCTCTAGACCACAGTGAGGTCACCCCTCAGTTTCCTCTAGGCTGAGCAAGCCAAGTGATCTCAGACACTCCTCATATGGCTTCCCCTCTAGACCCTTCACCATATTCACGGCCTCCTTTGGGCTTCTTTTCTGCTGCCCACAGTCGATCCTGATGCCGGCACTGCTTCAGTGTTGTTTGGAATTCAGGGAAACACCCATGTAAATAAAAGGTATTTCTGAATTTCTGATAAAAAGTGGAATATCAGTCCATGGCTGGGGGTATAAACCACACAACACCATGTCTCATCCTGTACAAATCTAAGAAGCATGAATTCTCTGAGAAAATGCAGGTCAGCTTGTTCCTTGTCAGTCACCTGCCAGAGTTTAAAAAAAAAAGCCAGAGAAGTAGATTACAGCATTTATTTCAAGTGCAAAGTGCTGCATCTTGAACAATGTACTAAAATATCTCAACACAATGAGCCACATGAAATGACCTATCATAATAAAAAGTCCCAGCAAATGAGGTAGTGAAAATGGCTGGAAAGGAACAGGAACAGGGAGCAAACTTAGTGGACTGTTTTTATAAAACATTATTAACAACTCTTACAGCCCAAAATAGTTCTTGTGTCAAATGCTCAACTATATATCCCTCTCCAAAGCTGCTGCCCTGGGAAAGAGCTTGGGCTCCTCAGGAAACACAGGGAAAATGTGGCACTTTGTCTTCTCTGTCTCTTGGCAAATTAACCACTAGTGGTTTTTTTGAAAGTCATTCGCAGCTTCAAAGATTTGCCTATGTCATGTGCTCCTTCCTGCTTTTGTTCTGTGAGCCTCGATGCAGCAACAATATTCAGAGAGCAGCCAGGGGCACTGGGCTCACAGGTAGCACTGCACAGCTCCACTCAAATTCTGCACAGAATGAGCCTCCTGCAGAATAAAGTGCAGCATAAACCTGGAGCATCACAGCTGCAATGGAGTAACTCTGCACAGGCAATGGTTTGGAGAGAACCAAGGTCAGGGAATCACACAATAATAGAATGGGTTGGAAAGGACCTTTAAAGATCAAATTGCTCAAAGCTCCATCCAGCCTGACCTTGAATGTTCTGAGGGACTGGACATCCACCACCTCCTTAGGGAACCTGTGCTAATGTTTTACCAGCCTCATTGTAAAAAATTTCTTCCTTGTATGAAATCTGAGGTGCCAGTGGAACTCTCAGAACAGCTTTTTGCCACTCCACAGTAGAGCTTATGAAATCCAGATGGTTTTCTATCTTGTTTCTTATGATTTGGGGAAGAAATGGGTTTTTAATTATTTTGTACAATAATTATATATATATATATATATATATATTCCCTTTGCTCTCAGGGAGCTGAAGTAGCAATAGGTGAGTTGAAGATTCACAAACAGGACTTGACTTCACTGAAGTCAGTGGAGGCACCAGTGGGGTTTTTCATGGTTGTGGGCTGAATGATTTCTAGTTAAGCATGCAAAATAAATATTTTTTAACAGCGTTCTTATAACTATTCTGGATGTAGACAGCTGTTTTCAGAAACAAGAGACCTTTCAGCTTATTAGCCAACTCCCCTGCTATCACAGCAATCTCTTTTAAAAGCTTTTGAAAGAACTCACCCTGAAAGTCTGTTTTCAAAGAAATATTATGTTTTGCTTTTGGAAGAGATTCTGATCATTTTAGAGGCAAGAAGCCTTCTAATTTTCAGCCTAAGTATATTTGTGGACAGTCTGTACCTATTTGTTCTCCTGCCAACACTCTGCTTTAGGTTAAATGGATCCTTTCCTCTCCTCTGTTTGCTTTCTCCTTCCTCCCTGCTGTATTTATAGAAAGCAATTAACACACCTTTTTAGCCTCTGGTTTCCTAGGCTCGGAAAGCCAAACCCTGGATGCCACTCAGGAAGCCATCCTTTCTTGACAGAGTTGTTCAGACAGACTTGCTACCAGACCCTGTTTCCTGCATGGGATGTGTATCTGTAACATTTGGGATAGAAGTGATTTGATCCCTTGTTCAAGTGTACTAAGTTCCTTGACTTCTTTTCTCCTCAGACATTCCCATTTAGCCACCTTGCCTTGTCCACACAATGAACAATAGCGTCCTGGTTAGAACATGATAAATTATTATTTTTACTTTTAAACTTTGCCTATATGGTCTGTAGATGTTGTTCCACATTCTTTCTTTCATTTTTGTCCCTTTTCGTTTATGAGGTCCCTTTTTTGCATTCCCAAGGGACTTCCTGCTTGTTCCTACTACCCTTTGAAGCCAGCCCACTTCTCACAATTGTCAAAATGCTCTTGTAATGTTTTTGCAAACAGTTAAAAGCCTGAGCTTCTGAAAGATGCCCTTGTTCATTCAATAGTGAGATTAAATCACCAGGAAAGTGTTATGCTTTTGTTCCACCTCCTCAGTGGTGCCTTTTAGTGAACCACAAGCATGTGAGAATGGTGCCAGGTCACGGTGACACTGTTCATCCTGTCCATCATCATCCTGTCCCCATTTGGCACTGTGTTCCTTGTGTGCCAGCCCAAGGATATTTCTGGCCTGCCTTAGTTCTTCAGTCGTGTCATTCTTCTAGAAGCAAGCTGTGTTTTCTGGTGCAGTGACATTTCTAGGGGGCAGGGGAGGATTTTGTGAGATAAGTCACATCTTTTGTTAGCAATCACAGCCAAGTTTTCAGAGCTGTAGGAGAATCTCTTGTATTTACACACCATGACATGATATTTCTCAGGTCAGCCTGAAAGAGCTCTAACAGGACTTTTTTTTATCCATGCCACAGGGTGGATGAAAGCTGCAAGTCACCTTGTCCATCCAACTTGCACAGACATCCAACTCATGGACTTTGAATCTGGCAGCAGATGGCTCATCCTCCTTTGCTTTTTCTCTCTCCTTTATTTGGAGATGAAATTATGGAATCACAGAATGGTTTGAGTTGGATGGGGCCATAAGGATCATCTAGTTCCAACCCCCCTGCCGTGAGCAGGGACACCTTCTACAAGACCAGGTTTCTCAAAGGTCCATCCAACCTGTCCTTGAGCACTTCCAGGGATGAGGCATCCACAACTTCTCTGGGCAACCTCACCATACTCACAGGAAATAACTTTCTCCTAATATCTAACATAAACCTACTGTTTTTCAGTTTAAATCCATTCCCCTTTGTCCTGTCTCTACATGCCCTTGTAAAAATCTCCTCTCCATCTGTCTTGCAGGCTCCCTTTGGGTACTGGAAGGTTGTAATTAGGTGACCTCCATCCATCTCTTTTCCAGACTGAATGAACCCAATTCTCACAGCCTTTCTTTGCAGGAGAGGTGTTTCATGCCTCTTATCATCTCGCTGGCCCTCCTCTGAACTTGCTCCGCCAGGTCATTGTCCTTCCAAATGCAGCATTTGTGTCTCTTTGGGTGGATCATTTCACTAAATTGCAATAAAGCAGCATCAGGTGGAAAAAAGCCATTCTTGCCAACCCTTGCTTCACTCTTCTGAGAGCTGATATGCAGGCAGATGAGCAAGTGGTTGGTTTGTGAGGTTTCTGGTGGGGTCCCAGAAGAATTTACCCAGATGAGAGGATGATAAATCTATGGCTTCTGGACAGCAGGATCAATTTTCATGAGCAGCGTCTATAACCTTTCCCCTGTGGAAAGGGCCCATCATGTCTGAAAAAACATCTTCCCTCTCATTTCATGGGGAAGGTGCTAGTGCTGTTCCCTGGGAACAGCATCAGCTTGAAGGGCTGCCAGCTGTCTAAACCACACTTAATCTTTAGAATAGCTGTGCAAATCCAGTGAGTCTGCCTTGCTGCAATCCAGTCCTGTCAACACTGCTCAGAAATGACAGAGCTTTTCAGTCCCTGTGCAGAAGGAGTGAAGACTCATAACAGGACATGCTGAAAACTGCTGAGTAACAAGGAACAAATCCGACATGGTGGTGTCACTCTTCCTACAAAGCTTCAGTCTCTTTATGTGAATTCAGCACCATCAGCATTTGGGGGATGGCAAATCAGACTAAGGGGAGCAGATCTGTGAAACATTTCAAGGATCTTTTCAGGGAAGATCCAGCATGCTCAGGGTAATATTGAAACATTCTTGTGCAGCATTAGCCCTTCTCCTTCTGTTAGTTCTGCAACACAAGTCTATCTTTCTATGCTTCCCACAGAAAGTGACAGTTCCATTCACCTCCTAAAGACTGGAACAAGACATGATGTTGTCCTGCTTCTGCATCTAATTTGAACTTGAATGAATAAAGCCTTTCTGGAAGATACACGTTGTCGAGCACAAGCTTGTAGTTTTTGCATGAATGGTTAAATGTAAAAGTTTTAGATGTTCCAGAGGCAAAACCAAATGTTCAGATAGTATTTTCTGGCATTAAATTTAGTATAATCAGAAATTAATATATCTAACCTTATTTATGAGCTCTGGGTTAATGACAGGGATGTGAAACAGTGTATAGCAGTACAGGTCTCATACTTGAAAAGATCAGATCCATTTGCAGCATCTGATGACAAATTTCACTGAGTTTTAAGTTTTTACTTTATCTGAGGTCTTATCCACTTTTTCTTACTCCCTGTTGTACTTCTATGCAGGAGGAGGAACTTCAGGCCAGCAGAAAGGAGCCTTCATGGAACAGATAGCTTGTAGGTGCCACAGTCAGAATTTTTGGAAAGAAAAGGTGAGAAATATTTAGATATGGCTTTGCAACATGTAGGCAAGAGATAAACTTCCAGGCAGATAGGAGTGAATGCTATTATGCAAATAATAAAGCAGCTCTCAGTTCTGGTTGCATTTTCACACAATCATTGGAATTCTGGTGTAAGGGACCTCTGCAGGTCTCTCATACATCCTCAAGCTGAAGATTTACTCTCCCATGACTACATTATTCTCCTGCTTAAGTTTCCTAGGGCCAAATCTGACCCCTTCAAGGTGCAGCTTGTGGTCATTGCCATCTTGAACCTGAAATAATCCAGATTCTATTATTGACTTAACCATTGGGGGATTTTGAGTTGACTTATTCTTGCTTTCTTCAGCAGAGATCAGTATGCACCTTGTTTTTGCAGTGTTACTGGAGTGTTAATGCTACAAACTTCCAACATCAAATGATGCTGGACTTGAAATTCTAGCTGTTGTACCCCAACCAGACACAAAATTACATTTGATCATGTTGGATCCTCCTCAGCATCCCAGCACACTGACTGGGGAGGACCCACAGACACAACAGGGAGTGAAAGCACGACCAGACCTGTGGCTGGGAGCGTCCACTAAGCCACCAGCTGGGGTGGTCTTGTTCAGTGTGACACACACCACTGGTGGATGTGCAGGTCAGTTCATGGAGCAAATGCAGTCCTGGGTGCAGGGGGGACTTCTCTCAGATTTCCTCTGCAGTTCTGCCCATGGGGGGTTTGAGAGTCCTGCCTTGGAGCACTGGATCCTCTGGGCGTGGTAAAAATGGATCTGTTGTATGGATGTGGAGTAGGAGGAGTGGCAGGAGGCGACGAGAAACACCTCCAGCCTTCTCTTTGTCAAAATTGTCATGAAAGAGAAAGATATAAAGCAATTAGAAGGCATCCAAAGCAGGGCTATGAACATGGTGAAGGGCCTTGAGGAGAAGCTGTGTGAGGAATGGCTGAGGTCACTTGGTCTGTTCAGCCTGGAGAAGAGGAGACTGAGGGGAGACCTCATTGCAGTCTGCAGCACCAGCCTGCCAGAGGTCAAGAAGCATTTGAACAGCACTGTCAGGCACATGGTGTGCCTGATGGATTCTGGTGGATTCCTGGGGATGGAGCTGTGCAGGGCTGGGAGTTGGACTCAATGATCCTCGTGGGTCCCTTCCAGTTCAGGTAATTCTATGATTGCATGGTTCTGCTGCATTGGTTGAGACCCTTAAAGACCCTCAAAGACCCTCATGGCCTATTCTTGGCTCCATAACAGTGTCATACTGGCCTAGGACATGGACTCTGTGACACCTTACTAGGATGTAACAGTTTGTCTTAGCCCAACCAGGGTGTATTTGTAATGTGTGAGGTTTGGAGTGGGGCTTCTTCACTTTTCTATTGCCAATTATATTTCTGAGTAATTTCAGGCTGGAAGCCAAATTACTGAGTCTGGTAAGGTAGCACAGTGTGGGAGAAGAGCAAGGGAAAATGTGGGTGTGTATTTCTGATATTCCAGTGGTAGGTGGATAGCTTCATTTTGAGTTTTGCATGCAGGGAAATAGAGGGGTTTTTCCTCCAGAGCTTCCATACCAACACACACTGAAAATTTTGGTTTTGAAAAGGCAGAGATGGGAGCAGCATACCAAATGTAAAATAACTTGTGCTGAAGACTGTAATAACTGAAACTGTGGATGAACCTCATCATCTGAGTGACACCATGACTCAGGGCTAGGCTTGAAGGACAAACATTTGCTCAAACATCACCAATTTTTGATAAAAATTAGTTTTAGATTTTTGAAGAAATTTATTTCTTTTACCACTATATTGTTTAAGGTGAAAATTAGAGACATTATTCGTTTTTACTGTTTTGCTGGGAGGTGTGTGGGGGAAGGATGGGGTGACAGAACTGAAAAACCCACCTGTAGTTCTGCCTGGGAGAATTTGACATGGAATTTTTCACTGGGAAAGAGTTAAACTGATTTATGCAGCTCTTAGGAAGATTAGACAGCTGGACAAATATTGGGAAAAGATAAAAATAAACACGTGTGAAGTTTTAAAAACATTTGCCCTGACTTACACTCATCTTCGTGCTTGTCGCCCACAAACATCTTGGCAAACAGCTTATTATCAGGAGGGCTTGCTGAAAGAGCAATTTCTAGCTCTATGCTGCAGAACAGTCAGGAACTGTGCTTGCAGCCAGGCTAGATAGAGAAATGGAGGCTGAAGGGAGATTTCCTCACTCTCTACCTGAAAGAAAATTGTAGACAGGTGGAAGTCAGTTTCTTCTCCCAAGTAACAAGTGATAAGACAAGAGAAAACAGCCTCAAATGGCACCAGAAGAGGTTTAGATTGGATGTTAGGAACAACTTCACAGAAACAGGGATCAGGCATGCAAAGAGGCTGCCCAGGGAAGTGACTGAGTCACAATCCCTGGAGGCATTTAAAAGACATGTAGATGTGGCAGTTGGGGACATGGTTTAATGGTGGACTTGGTAGTGCTGTGGATTAATGATTAGACTTGATGACCTTAAAGAATTTTTCCAGGCTTTATGATTCTCTGGAGTTAGACACATTGTGCAGTGTGGGGAGAGAGGGAGGTGCTGGGCCACAAGCAGAGTGTGTGTGGTCTGTCACAGGCAGCAACTCAAATAAGAAATGAATTAATGAAGACTATAACTTGATCTTTCTAAACAGAAAAAAAAAAAAAATAGAGCTGCTAATTACTCCCATCCAAATGGGAATGCAGATACGTGGGCACAAATCCCACTTTTCTGAGAAATTTCCATGTGTTTATGGATGTAAGTGAAAGTCTGTACATCTTTAAAAAGCCTGGAATCAAGCATCCACCAGGCAGGCTTGGCTAAGGAAGAGCTGTTACCTTCCTGGGCACAGGGAATTTTCTCCCCAGCTCACCCAGCAGCATTGCTGGTTCAAGCCTGGCCTGAGGTGGTTTGAGGGACACATGCACAGCAAACATACCCAGTGCCCAGAGGAAGTGCTGGGAATTGGCTGATTCTGTTTCAGGGCTTGGTTGCCTTCGAGAACAGGTAACACATGTGTAAAGCAAAAGCAAACTGCACGAGGACTTCCATGGCCTCTGAACAAACTTCAGCAAAACACACTGCTCTCCTCAGCCTCCAGGCAGGAATAAATGGTGGTGTCTGTGTGTGGTCTCTGACATCATATATGTGCCTGACTCTTTGAGGAGAAACATCTGATTTACCAGGGAAGCTACTTGATGAAAGCCTCAAATACACTAATTCCTGTAAAGAGGGAAGTTGCAGGCCAAACGCACTCAGTGCTGGGAGTTTTTACTTAATTTATTTACAAACAGCACAAATTACTGATGACTGATTAGTATTGACCACAAAACAAAGGACACAAACCAACACCTTTTGTCCTCCTTCCCCTGAATCAAGCAGTTATTATGTCCACTTTCCTAGCCTCAACTTCCCTGACTTTCACCTCATCTCACAGTTACCCTGTTCTGAATTCTCTGGTGGCATCATCATTTCTCTTGAGTCCATGTGTGGAAGTGTATCTTGCTGATGTTTTTTGCTTGTTCATTTTCTCTGTTACCATTTGCTTCTCTAGGTTTTTCTCTACTGCTCTTTGCTTCTAGCCTGTCTTCAAAGGGTTTTTTTAGTGTCTCCACTGTGGTGAGGGTCACCTCTGTCTGCAGTCCCTTCATTGCTGTTTTCCCCATGGCCACAGTTCCTTCAGGGTGTATGGGTGGGAGTCACCTAAAGCTGCAGTCCCTCAGGGGTGCTCCTACAATGACATGGGACTCTCAGGGATGTCTCCACTCTGACATGCATGTTCACAGCCTCAACCCCTCAGGTTTTGGATACCAAAACCAGAGTTAAGGACGATCTCGGTGCAGGGAATTTTGGTCTTCCCGACTGCTTCAAAGCAGAATTTTATATTTCCCTTTAGAAAATCAAATTGCTTTTACCAAAATAAAAGAAGATAATGAAAGGGTCTTCATGTTACCTAGAGTATTAAAAATAAAGTCTCCAGAATATGTTTCAAGCAAACTAACATTCAGAAACCACTAGAGGTGTTGTTTGCTAGAACATCTGCCATTGAAATGTGAATCAGCTCCCCTCCTCCCCGTGCCCCATTTTCCTTTCAGACCTGCCCCCAGGGATCCATCCCAGCACCCTGCAGCCCCCAGTTTCATTTCTCACTGGGTTGGGTTGTGCTAGAGAAGAGCAAATTGCCTTTTGACAAATCTGTCTGCCTGTGGGGGTGCTCCCGGGCTGCCCAGACAGGCTCTGGGCTTGTTTTTGCTCTGCCCCGATCTGAGAGTGTGCCTTCTGTGTGTCCTTTGTTGTATTCCCTGTGTTAAGGTATTTTTTTCTTCTCATATAGCTTTTAGCAGTGATACATGAGATTTCAAATAATCACAAGTCAGGTACTTGGGAGATCTCACAACACACTTTATTCACTTCAACAAATGACACGAAAGATGTATTTGACAGAAATATCTGTATAATATTTTACCAAAAATGCTTATGAGTGTCACATGACTTTTATAGCTGCAATAAATTGCTTAAGTACCTCTAGATTATGTTCAGCCAGTGGTTGGAGTTGGGGGCAGGTGAGGTAACATGCAGATTTTAAAATCAATGCCTTATCAGCCCTTAGAGAAAATACTATGTGCTGACAGCAGGCGTTTCCTGAGAGCTATGACATCACCCCAGATAGTGGAGCACCAGGTTATGTAATGCTGCTGCCATTCCTGCTGCAGTGGCCCTGAAGTGATAACTAGCACACAACCTGCAGCCATGTGTGATACACATCCAGAGAGGGCTGTACCGACCCTGCTTATAAATGGCTGGAGAAATAGGATGATCTGAGGAAACAAATGTGATATTTGCAACACTTTTTTTAAGAACTGGCTTTCCACAGAGACTTTACACTGACATTTAGCATTTGTTGTACTCCTACCGGGGAGCAGATTGAGACTAACCAGAAACTGCCAGGGGTTTTGTTGTGATAAGATGTTTATTTGATCTTTTCATTACTGTTAAACTTCCATATATCCCCTGCCTGCTGTGGAAATGTGATATTTCCTACAACTTTAATGAAAAGGTGTAAAAGGAGACAATGAACTAAGAAAAAACTTGATGTATGGGGACATCTTATTGTGAGGCTGCTCAAGTACTGCAACATGTTACCCAGAGAAGCTGTGGCTGCCCCATCCCTGGAAGTGTTCAAGGCCAGGTTGGATGGGGCTTTGAGCATCCTGCTCTAGTGGAAGGTGTCCCTGCCCATGCAGGGCAATTGGAATGAGATGATCTTTAAGGTCCCTTCCATCCCAAACCATTCCGTGATTCTGTGATTCAATTTTTTTTTTTTTTTTTTGGAAGTTGCTATTACAAGCAGTGCTTGGAGTGCGTGTGATGACCTTGAAAATGGATTGAGTCCAGGTGCAGTGACTGTCCAGTTCAACTGCAAGAGAGAGGCTGTGGGTCATGGACAATGGCAAGAAGTCCCAGAGGAGGCACAGCATGAGCTGTTCTGTGGTGGGTGGAGGCTGGGATGCTCAGAACCAGCTTGCTGCTTCCTGTGGGGGTGTCTGTCCTGTCTCCTGGGCAGGAGTGCTTCGCTCACAGCCTTGGCCTTTGCCCAGCCCAGAGGAACTCATTTAATGTCTCACACTGCTGGCTTGTTTCAAAGGCACTGAGTGCTCAGAATCTCCCATAAGATCACACTATAATCTTGAATCCTCAGGCCACATTTATTATTAAATCTCCAACTTCCTGAGCAGAAAATGATCCCTTTGCACCAAATGTCTGCTGTATCTTACTCATTCTGCCCAAAATATGAGACACTTTTTTAAAACAATGAAGTCTGGCCTATGTTGCTAGTCTCAGTGACAGGAATTTTGCTTCAAAATAGAGTTTTTTTCTGTTCTAGTTTTGGTAATATCTCAGCAGTCAGATAAAAAGCATCATCCAAAGTGCTGGCCATGTTTCTGAAGTATATGGTCCATGTAGAGCTTAGGTAAGGCATGTCTGACATCTGTGCATTCTTTGAAATACTCTCTGGAGATCTGGATCTGTTATACCCATCTATGAAACTGGTGGACATGTACCTCACCTAGAACTACTACTAATAAATCCAGGGTTATTGTTAATAACTATGTCATGTGCATCCTGAACATGAACTCACTTTTAGCTGTCTTAGCTATCTTATAAATAAATAAATATGAAAAGGCTTTAACCTAATTAACCATTAACCTAACACTGCCAGGTCCTAAACCTTGGACTTAAACTACATCACTTAGGACCACATCTGTACATGTCCCTGGCAGAGCAGGGTTTGCACTGCTGTTGGGACACATCTCACAGTGTTTCTGAGCTCAGGTATCTCTCTCTGGGAACAAGGATCTTTGTCTTCCCAGGCATGGTATAAAGTCCAGTGTGGTTAGAGTTACCTGCAATGCCAAAATTTAAACTAGCAGAGAAACTAGCAGAGAAAGGAAGGTAAGAGAGGAGGTGTCTGCCAGCTTCTGAACTTGAGGAACATAAGAATGCAGAAAGACATAAATAAATAGATGGGATCAACTGGAGAACACCAATTTCTACTTCAGACACCTCCTAGCATGCGGGCTAGACTCCTCTTTGGTTGTGCTTCCTTTTCTATTATGAAAGCAGCTGCTCCAAGGATCCCCTAGAATTTCTCTAGGAACACATATGAGAGATATTTCTGTAGAAAACTTCATCACTGAAGGAGTTCTTGACAATGCTATGCTAAGACCCAAGCAAGTGATTTGAAAACTGCTTGCATTGGATTAAATGTTTAGACCATCCTCTGCTGACACAGTAGTCTAAGCACAATCTGAGTCAAGCAGCTGGATATCCACAATTTCCATGGAGTAATAACTGCAGAGGCTGATCAATCTAATTTTTCAAAGTGACTTTGGAAGAGTCTTGTTTTCTGTCTGTTTTTTCCTATCTGCTCTGACCAGCATGAACAAGCCCCTTCTCTATTTTGTATGTACGTGGTCAGTTGCTTGGAGATGGTGTGAGATTGTCACGACCAGGAAAGCTTGTGGTGGACTTCTGAGGAAGCTGCTGCAAAGTACATGAAAGGAGGCTAAAGGCAGCTTTAAAGATTAAGATCAATGATTTCTCAACATTTCAAAACATACTTATTAAAAGAATACGTACTTTGCTTGTCCAGGCTGGTTTCTGGGAATGGGATGTGATGCTTTCCCCTTATCTGCCTGGATTTTTCTGCACAGACAGTATGTCTGTCTTCAGTCAGAAGAAAGTGGCAGATTATTTAACATGCATCTAAAAAAGTGCAACACTCATCTGTGATTCAAACTGGATAGCAGGCCATAATATTCAGGGTTACAGAGAGGTCAAAAGGAGAGCAGTTGTTCAAAAAGGGAGGTTTAATATAATTTTTAACCGTTATGTTCACTGAAAGATGAGGTTCATGCTAGTCTGCAGGACAAACGATTAAAGACCTCCTGAATTGTTCCTCTGTTATAAAGGAGTTGAACTTTATCTGACCTTTCCACCAGGAGCTAAAATCAGTCAGATTTGCTGACTATATGCTCTTTTTTAAAACTCTTATAGAGAAAAACCAGAATTAAGGATGATCTCAGTGCGGGTTGCATGCAGAATTTGATACTCTTGACTGCTTCAAAGCAGAATTTTATATTTTGCCTTAGAAAAGAAAATTGATATTACTAAAATAGAAGAAGAAAGAGAAAAAGAAAGATATCTTCATGCTACTTAGTATTAAAAATAAAATCTCTGGCATATGTTTAAAGCAAGCTAACATTCAGAAACCACCAGGGTTGATATTTGCTAGAATATCTGCAAATGAAATGTGAATCAGCTCTTTCAAGTACCTCCAGTTTGGTGTGTTGTTTTGTATATATGTCCTTCTTAATTGTACTCTCTTCACATTCAAAGGAACCCTGCAAGTGCTTGTCACACACGCACACATGCAAATGTGTGACATCTTCCAGCAAAATCTGGGGATGGGGCAAAACTTATGAGGCAGGATTAATCTGGCTGAAAGCAAAAACCACTGGTATGGTTGTTTATATCAGAGCTGATCGCCCTGGTCTTCCTTTGTAGTCAGTGGAGGGAGCCAGGCATTGCTGGAGTGTTGTTCATCTCCTGCTGGAGCAGATGTCTGAAATGGGTCAGACACCTATTTCTGTCATTATCTTCAAAGGTTGCCTAGCTCAGAGACATCTGAGGGGGGTGAGATGAGCATGAGTCAGCAGTGGACCCTCACAGTGAAGGCAGCTGGCTGCATCCTGGGCTGTGCTAGGAAGTCCAGAGAGGTGGTTACTGACCCAGCTTTGGGCAGTGGCTGGGCTGGATGACCTCCCCAAGTCCTTTCCAACCTGAACTACCCTGTGAACCTGTTCTCCAGTCAGCACTTGTGAGATTGCATCCGGAGTATGATGTCATGTTTTGGGCTCCCTGTTCCAGTCAGGATTTTAGATGCCAGTATTGGTTATCCCTCCCAAATTCAAACAGCCCTTCACAGGAGTTGAATTCAGGTAATTCCAAGGATTTTGTAACAGTGCAGCCTCAGTACCAGTGGCACAGACAAGGAGGCTGTGATGCATGGGATGGGTGTAAGGGAAACAGGGAAGCAAGAAGTGGCATTTTACCACTAATGCTGACATCTCATGTCAAGTGTTCAATGTCAGTGTTCAATCCTCTGTTCTGATCTCCTGGTCTGGAAACAATGAATCATTTATCCTTGATTCTTCTGTCTAAAATGAAGCTACTAAAAGGAAGCAGTTGGATGCAAAGTCCCAGCCAGCTTGACCATATCTGAGGTCTGAAGTTACAAAATCCCCACACTCTGCACACACACACCCTCCCCACCCGCTGCTGTTGGCCAAGCAAGTCCCTGTTTCCTGTTACCTAAACATGCTGGCTTGCCATGGCAACCAGTCAGCACTCAGTGTTTTAAAGCTGCTAAGGAAATATCCCCATTTACGTGCTGTCACACTTTTAGAGAAGGCAGAATATAATAATAAAGTGACAAGCCCCATTGCTTGTCCCAGCTGAACCTGACTGTGACGTTCAGAGGCTTACAGCTTGATTTTGAAGATGAGGTCAGTTTAAACATAGTTCTATACTGTGGGATAAGGCAGCAATTCAAGTTCCATTTTTATCACTTGTTTCTATTATCAGTCCCATGTGTTTAGTGTGTTGCTTAAAGTCCAAATTTCTGCAGACAAGCAAGGAGTTGGGAGCCATAGTTCAGTTGTTTTAAGGAAAAAAACCAGACTGTCCTTTTCCAGATATTGTAAAAAGGTAACTTAAAGGTGATCAAAGAGGTTAATTCTTAGTAATTTACTTTAATAGAAGACTTGCTCTCTCTTTGTCAGCTTAATATTTTTGTTCCTTCTTTTCAAATCTTTATGCATCATCC
Source organism: Entomyzon cyanotis (assembly GCA_024500445.1). Classification (NCBI taxonomy): domain Eukaryota; kingdom Metazoa; phylum Chordata; class Aves; order Passeriformes; family Meliphagidae; genus Entomyzon; species Entomyzon cyanotis. Next base: position 65,665,232 of record JAKEPQ010000871.1, read on the forward strand.
TCATAAATGGCTTAAACAAACTAATGAGCCTCAAAAAACAAATGGCAAAAAGCAAATAACCAAAAGGTATCTTAGAAAAATAGAATTGTCAATGTTTCATTTAGAGTAAGATTTTCATGATTTTAATCCTCATTAATGAGGATACACTGTGTTTGAGGAGGACTGAGTCATGTGTGCTGGTTATTCAGTTAATCTCCAAACTCTGAAGCAGCAGAGCTCTGAGTAAATTGTGTGCCAGTGGCACTTTCATTAGTGAATTTCACATTACCAGGGTTTTGCAATCTTCATCTCATAAAGAGGACAGGAAAAACAAAACAAGTCCTCAAGCACATGAAACAAGATAAAACAAATGACCTTCTGCAAAAATGTTATTTCCCTGTTCTGCCATGAATGCTGAGTTACCCATACTTAAGAGGACACAACAATAAGGACATTAAATGTAGCCAGGGTGTCTTGCTTTGTTTATGACAAGTGAAGAACATGATGAGACCTGCAGCCATCTCTTTTATCCTGCAGGCACTCCCTGTTTCACAGACACAGTTTGTGTGCTTCATAAGATGGTAAAGCAGAGAGCTAAAACCTTGCCTGAGGGCATGGGGACCTGGGCAGGGCAGAGAAGCAAAACCTGCAGTCAGCCTCTGTATTGAGTAACAGAGGAGCTGTGAGGTCAGGGCAGGAGAGCCTGAGTTTGGGTGAGCTGCCATCCAAAACCACCCCACTGGGGCTCTGCAGGAGGAAAGGCACTTCTGCTGTATCTGCTGTGACCAGAACATTTCCTGTCGATTCTTGGTCTGTGTTGGTCACCACCACCACCTTCACTCCTGCTGCTCAGCGCTACCCAGTGGCAATGGGTCCTGTGCTGTGCAGGACATCTGTTCCTGGGCATCCTGTGCTTTGGCCCAGAGTCAGCTGCCCTGAACTGTCTTACAGTGAGTCACAACTCTCAGCTTCCTCTTCGCATAGATTCTCCTGAGTGTAGCAGAGAACCTGCAACAAATATCCTCCTGTGAGAAGAGGAGATCATCAAGGGGTTGTTTAAGCAAGGATTTTGTAATTTGCTGCAAGCTGAGCCATCCCTGGAAGTGTTCAATGCCAGATTGGATGTGGCTTTGAGCAACCTGGTTTAGTGGGAGGTGTCCCTGCCCACAGCAGGGATTTGGAATTAGGTGATCTTTTGGATCCCTCCCAGCCCAAGCCATTCTATGACTTTATGATTGATTCAAAGGCTGGAGCAGCCACATCCTTAGTAGGTGGCACCTTCATAGCAATAACAGTGAAACAGCCCGTATAATAATAATACCCGCTTGGAAAATTGCCCTTGTTGTGTAGTAGAAGAAGGTTTTTAAAGACGTGGGTATTACAGAAGAGATTAAACACAGAGTTCATGCTATTCACCCACTTGATGCCATAATCTGTGTTCAAGTGCCAGCTTAGATTGCAGCTGCTGACACGTGCTGAGTTTGGGAGTTCTCATGACATTTTCAGCTGTCCTTGAGTGATACAAATAGCTGGATGAAATTTTGCATACAGGTCATGGCTATGTAAATTGCAGAGATTTAATCAGTTGTTCAGACTCTGCTTCTAGATTGGAAGAGGAAGAAATGACAGACTTTCTGGAACAGTCAGAATAGTGGGTCAAAATTGATCTGATCTGATGATATTGCCTAGCTGGGAGGGGATCTGAATCTCCATTTTTAGAGGCTCTGGGGTTTAATGAGTCAGTGTGGAAGGGTCCAGTGAGAGGCAAGAGCTGCAGCACTTTATATATAGCCTTAAATGAAGAGCAGAGAATAGTTTTTAGAAAAAAAGAGTTTGATCTTTAATTATAGCTTCCACCACTCTCTTGCTCTGTGACTGGATGGAAAGGTCTGTAAGGCAGAAATCATTACCCAGCATATTACTAACTCCAAGGCTCACCCAGATCACTCAGCAAGTCCACATCAAATCTTATCTTCAGAACCAGGGCAGATGTCAAGGATATAATCAACAGGACCTTATCCCCTGCCTATCACAAGCTCTAAACAGAGGCTAAGCTCTCCACTGTGCATGCCCAGGCAAAGAGCTGGCATCAAACCACATGGTTGTTTTCTTGGAGCAAGGGAATTATATATGCCATAATGTGTATGGCATAACTGGCTGCTGTTGCCAATGGTCTTGCAAGAGTTTACTGTGTGGTTAAAGTACAAAACGTCTTGCTGTCTTCATGTCCTCCAAATAATGCAAAGGATATTAACTTGACTAGCAAACTGCTCAACATATTAAAACAATCTTTTCTCTGAAAAAGTAAAGCAAATGAGGTGTCATGATGGGTCCTCACACTGAGAAAGAAACACATCTGAGCCTGTAGAAACCTGTTGCAGCTCTCCTGTTGGACAGATGGATATAAGGAATCATTGCAAATGCTTCTGGTAGGGCACTGGTTTGTCAGGCTGCCCCAGTCACTGCACACATAAAAAGCTGATTTTTTCTCCTATGCTACCAAAAACCAAGGAAATTATCAGATGCATTTCAATCCTGGTCTGAAATCTGGTGCTAGATTCCAGAGACCTTGATGGTAACAATCTCATTTCTCACTTCTCAGCCCAAGTTTATCAAATGAAAATGACAGCAGCAGCAGTAGTGAAACTCCACATCCCCAGAGCAGACTGTGGTCATACGAGCCAACATGGAATTTGGCTTACAGGGATCGTCATGAAAGGAAAGAAGGAGAGCTCCTCCATCCATCCATCCATCCATCCATCCATCCATCCATCCATCCATGCATCCATCCAGATTTGTCCTTCTTCTTCTTTCAGCCCCCTTTCTCATGCAGCATTTGATGGAGGACCTAAGTCACTGCCCAAGCTAAGGTCTGTCTGTAGCCTTCAGGCCTGGGTTCAGGGGCATTTGTCAGTGATTGCTTTAGAAAACTGGATGCATTTTTCTGAGCTGGTTTTATTCAGACACCAAGCAGCTATTTATTACTTTGGAGAGATGTTGTATGTTGTCCAGCTCTCAGGAAAAACTTTATTTGTTTTTGGTTGCCACATACTAAGAAAAAAAAAGAAACATTCTTTCCCTCAGCAAACTGTGAACACTTAATGGAATAGTTCTAGATTTTGCAAGGGGAATGCTTGCTGGAGGAAAAGAACAGCCCTCTGGTTTCACTTAGCAAACTATGAGTTTTGTGCAATATTGAGACCTCCATTGAAAACACAGTTGATTAATTACCCTGTGCTCTGCAATGGTCTGTATGGATTTACAGCTTACCCATGTAGGGGTAACCAGTGCTAACCAGTGCTTGGAGAGCACCAGGTGAGGATCATTGCTAACTGAAGAAATACAGCTCCTAGAAAAGCAATTGTGCTCCTGAGCATTGTAAACTTTATGCCACCCGACAGTTGACTGCCCATCCTGGTGCCTAAATTCCTAGGTAGGAGCCATAGCTTGTTAGCCCAGTTTGGAATCCTGTTCCCATAGGGTTTTAAGGATTAAGAGCAGTTCAACAGCAATTGGTAGGTACATTCCTTCATCTGGGTAAGTGGTTCCTTTACTTCTCCCTTTTTCCCTCCAATAGTCAGCCTGGAGAAGGATTCACCCTAAACTTTTCTTCTCCTGTTCCCTGTGAGTGCAGAGGGAAAGGGCACAGAATGGGAGGACAGCAAACCCTCCCAAGCTGCTTCTCTTCTTGATGAACACACACTGGGTGACGGAAATTATTCAGGACTGGAGTAAAATCAATTTCTAGGCAATGGTTAGGCATAATGCAGGATGATGAAGACCTTTTTCTACTGCAGCTACTGCCCGGTTTGGCCAAAGTAGAGATGGCCCTGAAGTCAGTGCCTAGAGTTCCTGATTGCTTCATTCCAGGCCATCAAGAATATCTAAGCCATAGGGAACAGCAGCCTCAGATGTTTTGGTGTTTGGGCTGGGTGAACATGGTCCCCAGCTGAAGTGGGGTGCATCCTTTCCTCTGTGTGATACTCATTCTGATGCTGACAGTTGCACCTTAAGAAAACAAGTTTGTGAATATCTTGGTATTAATCTCTCCATTACTCTCCTTTTTTTTAAAGAAAATTGCTTTTATGTGAGGATGAACTCTTCAGAATTATGCTCTTCTTTGCATTTATATGGCTATCAGATACAGCTAGATCTCATAAAGCCAAGGGTTTAGACTGATGATGGTGTGAAGAGTTGGGTAGAAAAAACATAAAGCAGCTGGTACCTTTTAGAAGTGGAAACATTAATGCTTAGAAATCTCGGGTAACACCCAAGATCTCCATAAAGTCAGGGAGTATGAGAAAAAATATAGAAACTTTTTGCTGAAATTAAAGAGAAAAATACATTTTGGATGACAGATAATTCTGTAGGACTAACATTCACAAAAACATTTCCTTTATCTATTCGCACTAGGAGGTGTGATATGAAACTTCCATTTTTCAAGACAATTAGGCAGTATGAATCCAAGTGAATCGAGGGAGCTGAAATCCCTTTTTTCTTGAAACAGAATGAAATTTCTTTGAGGTGAAGTGGGGCTAGGATTTCTGCCTGGGACTACAGTTTATGCTGTAAACAACCAACGGACAAGCAAACTGTAAGAATATATGAGCAGTTTGGCTGTTATCTAAACTTTGCCCAGTTAAAAAGGTAACTAATCTCATCCCTTTATGGTATCACTGGCAATTTTTACATTGAAAACTAAAATTATATACCCAGATGGGGCTGTTAGTTTGGGAGAAATGTAGCAAGGATTCTGCTTGTATACAGCCTTGGATTTGCCTTGACTGAATTACAGCCACTTACATTTCCTCTATAAGAGTATTTGGCAGAATGAGTTCACTGTGGAATTGTTTGCTGCCTTTTAACCAATGATTACAAATCATGCACATAAAGTCATTCTTTTAGCTCGCAGTCATGAATCTCACACAGGAAATATGAACCTGAGAATGACTATTACACAGCCAGAGATCACAATGCAGTTTGATGTGGGCCCCCAATCTGAGATTGTGTTTATTGAAGACAAAAAATCCCCCACCTTTAAAAGAGCTACAGGACAGAGCTATTTGTGAAGAAAATATGTGAAATATTATTTATTATTATTATTACTACTACTGCGACTACTGCGAATAAACCAAATTTTTTAAAAGTCACAAGAAGTTTTCTTTCTGTCCCCAAATTCCCAGAAGTGCTTTATCGAATCTGCATCTTTTCACTAGTATGATTGTATGGAAAGTTGAACTATGATTTCCTGTATTCCAGAGCAAAGTCACACTGCTTGTTAGCTTCTGAAACCCAGTAATCTCTGATCTCTGCATGAACTGTTGATTTCCGTGATTTAGCATTTGCCTTAAATTGAACACTGATGTTATCAGTAAACTGCTGCAGTAGGGTTTATCTCTTTTTGCAGCAGCCTTGCAATTTATCAGGCAGCTGTCAGGCACAAAGGGAATACACAGACCTACAGATAAACACAGGATCACAGAAAATAAAAGAACATATCTATGCCCCTGCACAGTCTTCCCTGCAGTGCAGTGTAGTTCTGCAGGTAACTACATCCCTGTTTGATAAAGCACATGGATATTTACACATTATGGATTTTAGTGGAATTTAACAGAGCAGCTAAGTCCAGTTGCCGAATAAGGAATATTTAAATATTTAAGAATATTTAAGAGTATTTCTAGAAAAGGGCAAGAAAGTTGGTGAAGGGTCTGGAAAACAAGTCTGATGAGGAGCAGCTGAGGGAGCTGAGGGCGACGAAAGCTCAGGAGTACATCCATACAACTGTCTGAAAGGAGGTGGTAGCCAGGTAGGGCTCAGTCTCTTCTCCCAAGTAACAAGTGATGAGAAGAAATGGCCTCAATTTGCTCCAGGAGAGGCTTAGATTGGATATTAGGGAAAATTTCTTCACTGGAAGTGTTGCCAAGGATTTGAACAGGCTGCCCAGGGAAGCAGTTGAGTCACCATTCCTGGAGGTATTTAAATGATATTTAGATGTGGCACCTGGGGACATGGTTTAGTGGTGAACTTGACAGTGCTGAGATAACTGTTAGACTCTATGATCATAGAGGTCTTCTCCAATCTAAATGATTCTGTGATTGATTCCATACTATTGATTGCTTGATGGGTTATATTTCAGTGCTAATGGACAGCTAGGTGATAGTATTTTTGTTTTAATGTTTTATCTTTCAGAAATGATTGCACAATATGCATGGAAATGCACCTCTCCAACAAATTTAATTTTCTTAAAATAAGTGCACTCCTAAAAATAAAAAAGGAAAATCTCAAATTATTTCTAGACCTCAGACACAAAATAAAACTACAGACTAAGAGTGGGTGGTTCCATCTTCCTGAAGTATTTAAAAGTATTGATTCACCCCAGTCGAGCTTAGAGACACTTCAGAGACCAAGTCAGAGAAGTGGGTATTTGCTTTATCCGGTGCACCGGATGTGTGGGGAATTGTTTCCACCAAACACACACACCTCAGTACCCACAAAGAAACAGTGTTATAGGTAAAATTCATGAATATTCATTACATTCCTCAGGATAGGAGTGGTTATACAAATTACTTCTCATAAGTCATTAATATTACTAGCGATTTCTTGTGCTCAATGGCAAAAGGATTCCTTTTGCCCCCTTTTATCTTGATAAGATTAAGGTAATCCACAAGGCCAGAACTGATGGGCGCTGTGCTGGTGGAAAAAGGGGCAAAAGCTCAAAGAAACAAGGATGGTTGAAGTGCAAATAGATTTGGATTTTCTATTTGACTACTCCTGTCTCAGTATGACAGCGAATTTGGACTTAGAAACATTTAGATTAATAGTTACCAATTTCCTAAAACCACATACTCATGGTAACTTGCACAGACTCCTAAAGTCCTGATTCCATCTTGGAAGAGAAAAAGGGACAACACGATAGTTTGATCAACAACACCTAGATTGTTGGTAGCTCAACTTGGATTACAAACCAGATTTCCTTCTGGGGCAGTAAGTGGCCAACCCACCTCACCAACCCAGGGTCCTTGTACTGTGCTGCTGTCCCTTGCACCATCACCTCCAGCAGATGGGAAGTATGAGCTGCTGAGATGTTTTATTATTCTGGGGGCTATCCCTAGTTTGGAGCTCCCTTTTCCATGCAAGGACCATAAGCAGAAGAGCCTGGCAGCAGGATCCCCTCACCTGATCGACAGAGGACAGAACAGACAAACATGCCAATTTCAGACACATTATCTGTGCGTGGCTTGCCCTTACTTGGGAGGTAAATTCTCAGCAGGAACCCTTGGGGTAGGCTGTTGACTGTAGCATGGTCCTTTGGGTAACACAGAAGGCTGGGAGAGATTTGCTCCTGCTAGGTGCAGGAGGAGGAACAAAGGAAAAGTGAGCAAGGTGAGAGTGGAAATGACACATTTGCTCACTGCTAAACTGTACCGGCCAGTGAGTGGCTGGTGCAGATCCCCTTTTCATCCTGCAAAAATCTACAGTAAAAGTTCTGCTATTGGAGTTGTAAGTACAGAAAAGACTTTTTGTCAATCAGTCTGTTAACATCAGTACTTGTCCTACAGAAATGACTTCAGTACAGATGGAGAGGAGCTTCTGGGAGGGTCTGTGCAGAAGACAAGTAATTACTTAGAGACAGGCTATCCCTGTGCATGTTGTAACTCACTGCCGTGCCACAATGGTATTTTAGACAATTACGACACAGGACTGTACATTTTTGCACACATATATTTTCCTGACAAAACAAGCCTTTATTCACACGTGATGGATAATTGCTTGTCCAAGCATCTCATAAATTGCACGCACGCTGGGTGCAAGCAGAAGAGGCACGGAGACCCTTGCATAAAAACAAGGGATTCCAGAAACATGCTGAATGAATTTTGACTGAACACGCTGTCCTGTAATTGTACTCCCAGCAGCGCGTGTGTGGAGTTCCTGAAAAAGCTCTTGGGAGGGAGGGGAAGAAGAACAAAACAATATCAAAGAAGAGCCATGTGGTGTTGATGGCTTGGAAAAGCCATCTTGCTAATTGTTTGCAGGATGCATTCCAGGTTACTGCAAGCCAAGAGGCTGCAGGGTTTGTTGGGCTGAACTGAAAATTACAGTGCTTTCTCCTGCCCTTGTCTTACTTGACTGATGGGAGTCTCACATCCTCTTGGGCCCTCACAGGAATTAAGATCTGGTGTATCCCACTGTAGGGCGTGCTGCTGGTGGGGCTTTGATCAGAGTTCAGCCTTTGTTGTTGAAAGGATATATTTAATCTCAGCAGATTTAAAACGGAGATGGGCTGTTCAATGCCATTGCCACAGGACTTGTCTCCCCTCCCATTCCCCCAACAAAGGACGAACAAAAGCAAATGACCAGCCAAATTACGTTTTGTTTCCACTGAGTAGACTGTTGTGAGTTGCTTGTATATTCATTATTACCAAGTCTGAAAGGCATCATGCTGGGCTGATTTCAGAGCTGTTCCCTATTAGCAGTATTTTTTAATGTGAGTATCAAAGCTGTCTTTCAACTACCGCCCATGACCTTAGAAAAATACTTAGCATCGTACATCTGAAGTTCATGCCACTAAGTCTTGTAATTGAAGCAAGCCCAGTAAATATTCAGGAACCAAAAGTGAGAACCTGCCTATCCTTCTGTGTAGATCACCCTGGTATATATGGTCTGTGCTAAGTGCTTTCTTCTGTCACCTGTGCTGTCGGGCTTGGTCCACAGCCAGCTCCTTGCTAGCAGTATTTCAGATATTGCATTATTTCAGATTCTTTCAAGTCAGAGCAACCAGGTTCAAGGACTAGATGACAGCGAAGGAATAAAGACAGTAGCCAGCCTTGTTCTGCAGTGCTGGATGGAGATTGGGTGCAATGGCAGGTACCAGGTCAGCTGTGACTGACTTGCTCATTTGCTCAGTGCTGTTGTAACTGGGGATCCTGCAGCCCTGCAGGCTGTGAGGTGGATTTCTGGTGCAGCAAGCCTAAATACCAAAGTGATGGTGCAGATCTGGGAGATCCCAGACATTTTACCAGGTGAGAGGAATGGCACTTCTGGGTATTGATGCTCATCATGGGATCTGAACACCCTTATCTTCACCCTGAAAAGCACTTTCTTACCACACATCTTTTCAGTTCTCTTAGGCACTGGGAACTATTTCTGAAATGGTTCTTGCTGCCCCTTGAATTATTCCTGCACTTTCTGCCTCCTGTTGAAGTTCACTTTCCTCAAATGAAGCGGTGCTCCAACAGCAGTGGAGGGAATTTATGCTTTTCTGGATGTGCCTGGCATGCCATATACACATGGGATTTGTCAGTCCCTTTGCTGTTGTCTCTGGTGTTCCTGGGAACTTTTCTGGCATGTCTTCAGTTTGACAGTGCAGATACCACAGTTAGGATATAATGGATTAATCATATTGAATAAATGCTTTAGCTGTTGAGCTGGCACATAGTGACAGAACCAAGAAATAACTCTTCATTTCATCAGGTAGACAGACACTTTGATGGATGGGGACTACAAGGTAATTCACTGAGGTTAATGGACTGTTATGGCAGAGACTGACAAAACGAAGACTTCATTCACCATTTAAACTGGGTCCTGGGGATACTTGGACTTGGTGCCGGGTGGGAGCTGGAATAAGCTTTCTGCAGAGTAATTGGCAAATTTCTGAGAAATTGGCTGAGAATGGTTGTGCATTCCAGCAGACACGTGTTCCCACCAATTTTGGTAGTTCCCAGCAGGTAAAGGTGTGATCAGTATGTAGTTTATCAGGTCACTGCCAGGTCACACTTTCCTTCAGTTGCCTGGGTGCTGCTGATTGCCTTTCTAAGATTCTGGGTAAGGTGGGCATCCCTAGCAGGTAACACAAAACTGCAGATGGGTAGAAGCTGGGAGCCCAAGACAGCCTTGTCCTATTATTTGGGGTACAATAGGCAAAGGCTGTTCCAGATCCATGAGGAAAGCAAGTGTTACTCCAAACCAGAGGTTTCGCTGGTTATTAACAAATGTTCTGATTTGAGGCTGCACCATAGAAATTTTTTTAATATTTCTGTCAGGGCACTTACTAAAGCACTGAGTGTGAGTGTTCAGCTACCTGCTGACCCAAGCCATTCCTTGGAGACCCTAAGGGGACCTCAGATAGCAATCAGCCTCAGTCAGCCCCACCAAGATGGGTTTCTATTATGCAAAAGAGGTATCACAGCCTGACCCTCACAACCCATCATTAAAATTCCTCCAGAGCTCCATCCCAATCAGGGGCAGATTACAAGTCCTGAGGGTGAGGTCATGTCTGCAATGAGCCCATGACAATAATTGCCATTATATAGCCCTATTTGTTCTCTGGAGACACATTAATGTTGCTGCAGAATGAAGCCACAAGCAATAGAGAAGGGAATCTGTTTGTTACTTTACAGTTTTTCTAGCTTTTAGTTGTTAATCTGCTGTTTCCCATTGCCTTGGTCCATCACACTGGTAATAGGTCATGGATTGCTGTATTTAATCAGTACTAATGCAAAAAATTATGTTTGTAAATAAATACAAAGAAGAGCTGAGGGGACTAAGTACTTGCATCCAGCTTGTGTTTATGTTGGTATAGTTTGCAGCTGGCTTTTCCAGTGTTGCTGTCCTTCCACACTTTGTTTTCAGAATGCTTGTAAATTGTTATCTTCAATAACACAAGGGCTTGAAAAGTACCTGACCAGGATTTTACAGAGGTCAGCTGTGTATCTGTGTGCTTGGGGTTGGAGGCAGAACAGGTTTTGGGCTTGGGCCTGGCTCTAGCATAAGCTCTTGCTTTGTTTTTCGACTTCTGTTGTCTCCCGGGCGAATTTACTTTTCTTCTTCTTCTTGTTTATGTCTACAAGGACTGTTATTCTGCATAAATAAACCTATGTGCTCCTGTTTAACTTGTGTAATTTTAGTTTAACAGTGGGTCACATCCAGGAAATGTGCTGACTTTTTAGCATTCATGCATTTTCTGTTGAAGGTTGTACTTCGTGCATCACTCATGCTTGGAGCTCAGGAATGTTCTTCCTCCTTAGCTGGGTTTTCCTTATTTACTCCCTTCTCTGTCCTGCAGGGAAGGAATGACATTTTAAAGATTACTCATTTGCAGTTTCTGTAGGTTCAACATCCTTGTTGCTTTCCTGTGTGCTTTCTTTCTACTAGTCGACAACACTTTGCAGAGGGAGTGGTTAAGTGTCTTGTATATATGTGGCTACTACTATATATTTTGTATATACTACTATCAGTGACAATTCTTCATTTTTTTACACTGAAATTTACAAAGGTCTGTCAGAAGAATGCCTCTTTAATACACTACTCAAGCACAGGGGGAAGAAATCTGGGACAAGAGTGAATTAGTAAGAACTTATCATTAGGAGATGAGACCTAAATAGAAAATATAATTAAACCAGCATTACGTAGTCTTGATTTTTAGTCAGCCATTTTTGCCAGTTTGTCTGTGTTATTCAGTGTAAAAAAACCCAAAAAAACTGCTTCTTTCAGGATGTTTCTGTTGCCAGTATTCACACTGGACCTTTAACACTGTTTGCCAAGTTTGATCCCCTGTACGAGAGCAGAAAGCAGAATTAGCTCCAGGTATTCTGTGCAGTGAGTCTGGTCAAAGGGAGAACATCTCTCTCCCCAGATCCTAGCTTGCTTCTCTGTTTGTTAGGGAGCTGAGCAAGGAAGTGATTTAAAACAGTAGATGACTTAAAAATTAATATTCTTTCATGAAGTATAAACACCTGCTCCCCCAGCAAGGAATTAACAAGGAATGTTAATGAGGAATTTAGAGAAGGTTTTTAACATAGATCACAGCCCTCACACTGATGTGCTCTACTCAGTTCTTGGCTCTGCATGGTTACTGAGTGTCCAGGTTTTTTGTACTGAAAGAGAAATTTATGGCTTTCTTTCTTTATTCATTCCCCTTTCACATAATACTCTTTGAGCTGGCTCTGAAGATAAATCCTTCTTAAGCCTTCAGACATAAATCAGAATTGGGGATGATATGCACTCAGAAGATGTCAGCTGTCCATAGTTTGTGTTTGCAGCCTTAGCAGCAGTGAACTGCTTGCTGCAAATTCAGGGAAAGCCTCTGTTTCCCACTGCAAATTCTTTCCCTGGGCAGTTATAGATCCATGGAAACACTGCGTGTGATGCACCAAGAGTTAAACTTTTTAATCTAATTTTATATGAGGCTGTGCTTTGTTGCCGTGCTTTGTTGCCATCCTTTGTCTGACAATTACTGTGCAATGCACAGGCAGCGCTTGAAATGCCATTTGTGCCACTGCATTCATTAGCGTGTGCCATTCTGATCTGATAAAACACAGCTTGTGCAAAATGTTTAGCAATAGACATGGCCTGAGCCTTGAGTCTGTGTGTCACCTGCACTTCAGATTCCTGAGGATTTGTTGCATGTAGTTCAGGGCTTGTGTTCACAATACCTTTACCCAAGAGAAAAAAGAAGGTTCAGTTTGATCAGTCTCACAGCTTGGGTGTGTGCTTGGCAGTAGTTCCCATGGGTGTAAATGCCCAGATATCAAGGGATCAGGTCTGAAGGCAGCATGGGAATGGGGCAATGGACATTTCAGATATCAAAGGGATCAGGTCTGAAGGCAGCACGGGAATCAGGCAATGGAAATTTCAGGTATCAATGGGATCAGGTCTGAGGGCAGCATGGGAATGGGGCAATAGACATTTCAGATATCAGTGGGATTGGGTCTGAAGGCAGCATGGGAATGGGGCAATAGATATGTCAGATATCAGTGGGATTGGGTCTGAAGGCAGCATGGGAATGGGGCAATAGATATGTCAGATATCAGTGGGATTGGGTCTGAGGGCAGTGAGGAATGGGACAATGGTCATTTCAGATATCAACAGGATCAGGTCTGAGGGCAGCATGGAATGGGGCAATGGGAATTTCAGGTATCAATGGGATTGGGTCTGAAGGCAGTACAGGAATGGGACAATGAGCATTTCAGACATCTGGGCAGGTGAGAGCATCAGTGGCTGAGGAGCCCTGTAAGTGAGGTGTGAGCTGACCACAGGCCACACAGACACTGAAATGGTGAAACAGTGAGTGTTTCATGCCTCTTGCAGGCAAACCCATGCAGGGCAGGGCACTGCACAAAGCATTTGAGTGCCTGTTCCTCACCATCACTGCTGCCTGTTTCCACACTGTCAGAGGTTGTTATCTTATACTGGACTGTCCCCTCTATAGATTATTGCCCCAAATTTTCCCATGGGAAATTTTTGCATAGCAAGACACCAGAGGTGTTTGCACTTTTTGAGAACAGGGGCAAGATTCCCTAAGAGTTCTCCATAAATCACATCGTGGAACACTCCTCAGGCTCTGCCCTTCTAAGCATATCTCCCCCTTCCTCATACTGCATTCTTCTGAAATGTGAGGTTCACTTCCCTGCTCTGGAGGTCAGTTTGCACAGATCCAGTAGGAGACATTCATAGTTTATATTTATTTAAAACTGCTGTAACTAACCACTGCAGATTTCTTTCCATTAGTCACTGAGTTTAAAAGTAGACATTTGGTGCATCTGGCTTTGTTCCAAGGCACATATTTCTGGCTTTTTAGATAGAATAATTTTCTTGGTTTGTATAATATTTTAGAGGAGTAATATAATTAATTATTTCTTATCTTGATCAATATGTCATCAAAGTGGAAGTCATACCCAGACTTCAGCTCATTCTTAGGGGATTTTTTCCATCTAAGAATCTCTACAATAGAATAATTACTTTTTCAACTAAAATAAATATTGCCCAGCTCAAGATCCATTTCTAAGACCAAGATTATCTAAAGATTTTCCAGTACAGTTCTCCAGAGAAAAAGGCCTCAGATTTTGCTGGCCAGAGGAATGGGTGGTGTGACTGAGCCAGTAGCTCACTGACTCCTGTGTGGTTTTCATGAAAATCACAAATTTACCACTTATGTTCTCCTTTTGCAAATTGTGTTCCAACTGGCTTTAGTGATGGATGCTGGACAAATTTCTAATGGATCAAAAGACTTTGGCTCCATGAAACAATCAGCTGATCTGAAGTTCAGGAATTGCTGGAGGAGAGAGTGGAGAATTGATCAAAATATTTGCAAAATGTGATACTGAAAAAGGAGACTGGGGTCTGGTCACTCTGAAATTTTTATTGTCTTGAAAAATTGTGTTTCCCTTCTTGCCATCATTTGAACTGTGGTGGCAATCCAAGTTCCCCATCAGCTGTTTGCTCAGTTAATAGGAGTATCAATTTGCAGTTAAATTGGAGATAAATCTGAGACTTAGGTTGTTCAATCTGAATATTTATCACTTTCAGTACTTTAGAAATGACCACCCACGGTTAAAAAAGAGAGGTATAGAATGGGCTGAATAAAGGGGTTTTCTTGAATTGAGTGCAGCTCTGTGTGCAGCTGGGAAGGACTAGAGCAGGAGAGAAAGCGGAATGAATCATTCTGCTTGGAAGGGGAAGTATAAAAAGTTACAGAATGCAGAGACATTAAAGATAGGACTCCACAAGGAAATGTCACCAAGCTCTCCTGGTAATCATGTGTCAGCCTGATTGCTTGCTGGGACTGGGGCTTACAGGGACTGGAGTCTGCTGTCTTTGGTGTTTGCTCCAAATCATGGACTCCTTTTGCTTTTGCTTCCACCACCTGCACAAGGCAGTTATTTGAGGAAGGGGGATGGCTTCTCTTTGTACTGCTGTGCATGGGAACTCCTTGTTGCAAGACACCCTTGAGGCACATCACTTGTCTAAACCTCTTAGCTTCAAATCGTTTGCAGATCTCTTCTCTTATGACACGTGTGAAGTATTGTAGGACAGAGCTGGAAAATCTCTCCTTGCACCATTGCTTCTGTGTCTGCACCTTTGTGCAAGGGGGAGCTTTGGTGCGCTGTGGCAATTCTTGTCTGCAGGAGCTGTGAAATAGCACAAGAAAGTAAGTACAGCTCCCTTGGTCACCTTCACCAGAAAAATAATGGTGTGGGCTCAGTGTGCATCTGTGGTGGATTATGTGCAGCCACACACTGGTGAAGACCACAGGACCCAAAAAGCTCTACTCCCCTGGGTCATTATCAGCTCTAAGGGGACACCAGGACAGTGGGATGAGCTTGGGTTGGGCTGTCTTTGACTCTACCAGTGCATTTTCCATTGCCACTGAAAATTTGCCCCAAGGTGACAGTGGCTGTAGCAATCTTGCTGGAGTGTCCTGACCTTTCTGCTGCAGGGTCCTGGTTGAGGCTGATGGGCTGGGATGGCAGAGCATGGCTGACAGCCTGGCCCTTGGGGTGTGACACTACTTGTGCTGGGTTTTGAAAAGATTATGCCTTCCAGCAGCTCTTTGAACCCTGTGGTTGGAAGTGATGAATGGGTGGTCAGTGAAAAGACCAAGAAATAAACCACTGATTCAATTATGAATGAAATTGGCCTAGCTGGCACTATTCAAATAAATATTTTGCCTTATATTGACTAGGGAAGGGAGTGATTTTACAGCTGTGTCCACAGCCAGGGTGTTGTAAGAGCCCAGGGATGTTTCTGATGCAAGAGAATTCAGTTGAAGTTGAGCAAAAGCTGTTGCTGAATGTGGGAACACGTTCTTGGTGATGAAACACCCTTATTCAGAAGAAGTCCTTTACTTTTAGGTGATTTAATAAAGTACTGGAGAACACATCCCAGAGAAATCTGCTGTAATTTTTCAGATCTCAGTCAACTACTTCCCTCCCTGGCCCACTCTTACATGTTCTTTTAATTTTATTGTTATTATTGTCATATTATTACACACTTCCTCTAACTTTCTGCACTGTCATTAAGTGTGCCACTTAGGCAATGGTAGTTTCCCTCTGCACAGCACATACTTCATCTCTTTGGGGCAGACAAGTGGTTTTCTGGGATGGCATTTGAACAGCCTGACTGATCTTCAGGTGAGCACCATGATGTGAATAAGGTGCATGTGTCTTCTCAAATGAATGCTCCAGGGTTTTAGCAGAGATGAGAATATGCCACTGCACAGATTCTGCTCACTCTCTGTTTGGAAGGAGCTCAGAGAGCTGAAGAGGTTTCAAATATGAAAGCAATGCTGTCAGGTACAGTGAAGATGTTTCTTGTCACCCCCCAAAAGGGAGCAGGTTTCATACTGTGAATTTCTGGTAGGGAAGTGTCTGCCCCATACTTGCAGGGAGACCCTGGAGGACATGCCCAGCTCAAAGCTGAGTACTCAGCCATGTGAATCACTGGATTTACAAGTTCCAAAGGCACTGAATGTTCCTCCAGGGACATGGGATGAAGAGATGGTCACAGATGTGACCTGAGAGAGAAGCACAGTCTCACCCTGCACCTCCATGCAGCAGTTCCTGGAGAGTTATGGATTGCTGCTGGTGAGGAAGGATGTTCACTGCACTTTATAGGCATCAGAGTTCATCAGAGTGAGGAGGAACTCTCATGAAACTACACCTGAATATTATCTGTGTGGGTGAATTTGGTGGTAGGTCTCAAACATGTCACATTTCTAAGATCATTCACACCATCTCTGCTCTAGTCAGTGATATTCACTTTAGTAAAACTCTGACAGGAATGGATGTGTAAAGTCAGACTTGCTGAACTCGAAGGAGCCACATAATCAGAATTTACTGCCTTTGCATTATGAAAAATATTCTCAAAATCATGCAAGAACCCAAAATGAGGGTGAACAGAACTAAAATCCATACTGAACTCTGAGGGTCATATTGCCCACTTTGCAGTCTCCTCTCTGCCCTATATAATCAGTGTGCATGGAAATCCAGGGAAGGATTTTGTTTGTTTGTTTGTTTGTTTGAACTCCATGCTGCTCTGAAGTTGAGGGAGTGCTGCAAGACTCATGATGTGCTTGGTAATTGAAGGGTAAAGCTAATAATGTTTTCTATTTGAAGAAAAGGCAGAGTGGATTTGGATGGATGACAGATATTATGAGAACAACTGTTGGTTTCTCTGTGAGTGTATTTGTGTGTGTGCACAGCCTATCCTCCATCTAGTGACGGTGTTAAAGCCAACAATGGGACTAAGAGTAGGGTTAAAAAAAATCCCAAAACATAAACCAGAAAAAAAAAAGGTCATTCTATTTTTGGCTCATTATACTCCAACGACAAGATCTTCTCTGAAAACATTTAGGAAAACTCTGTGTCAAGGCATACAATAAAATATTAGAATTCCAACCTAAACAGCAGAATAGTACAGCTGCTGTACCTTAAGCTGTCCATTTTCAGGAGTTTCTGTTCAAAGATGTCCTTTTCACCATTTGAAATGGATCCTTTTTATTCTCTTGCTGCCTGCAGAATGCCTGGGAGAAACAGAGCAGTTAATGGAATTTAAAGAGTGAGGCTCACTTCATCCCCTAAAGAAATGAATTCTTCTCCACTTGCATTTGGCTCTGCAGTGAGTGGTGTGGCATTACCTGATCCTCCTTGCAGGAGCCCTGTTGTCTTTGGGCAGCTCAGCTAAAACTGAGGGGAGGCGTAACAGGGGAATTCCTTGTTTTATTTTATTTTTAAAATGTATTTTGGATGTTGTCTACCCATCTAATTTTATAGCCCTCTACAAAGTCCTCTTGGCCAGGATTATCTGAAAAAGATGAAAGTCCAAGACCAACCTATGTTTGAAGATTTCAGAACTAAACCCTACCACAACAGCATTTCCAGCAGTTCCCATATGGAGTTCCTTGGGGTTGTCATTGTTGGGCTAAATTCTGGTTCTTCCATTTCATTTTGTGTCTACTCAGCCCAGCATGTTAGCCACTATCATAAATTACTTCTGAAAGCTCAAAACCCAAAGAAAACACCTTAAATAAATGCTTTCAAGGATTAACTGGATACGAGATGCAGAGGGTGAAGGTCAAAGATGCACCTGGCCAGGCCAGAGGTACCCAGAGCAGGATACCTGTGCTCATGAACAGGTCTTGCTGGCCCCAGGAGGGGGAACTCTCAACTTCCCCTGTACAACCAGGGTATCTTCCTTTCTAGCCATCTTCTCTGAGACCTCTGAGATAGAATTTGCTTTTGCTTTTCTTTTGTTTTAAACAGAATATCAAATTTGACGAGGCAATAGTGAGTTTGAAACTAGGCAATAGTGTCTTTAAAGGGAAAATATGATAAATAAGACACTGGAAATTGTTTCACAAGAAACACTTCTGGCCATCATGGAGTCAAGGGATGATCTGTGCAGGCTGTGTGTTGTAACTTGCTGTCTTACTTGCTGTATGTTGTGTCTCATCCTAAAGATATTCCTGGAAAGCTGAACCTGAAACACTGACTTCTTCAGTGAGAGACATTGAAAATCATGTGCTGTTAAATTTCATTCACTAGATTATCACCTCAAGAGTACTCATTTGCAAGTGTATCCGTGGCTATCCTGTCACCAGACCCACTCTAGAGCAGCTCCGGGAAAAGATGAGGAACACTTTAAGCCCTGATTTGGGTACCCATTTTGAGGTGTCTGGGCCACAGAATGGGCTATGTTGAGGGGGCTGAGCTCCCACAGCAGGGCTGGTCCCAGTAAGAGGGTTGTGTACAAGTGAATTTCCTGACATGAAAATGACTTTGACAAAGGAAGTGAAAAAATAAATGTAGAAAATATTTTCTTTCACATTTTTTCCAGTGCCTTTCTCTCCTCCCCAGAGTAAGAACCCAAGTTAAAGTACTTTTAAGTAGGAGTTTTCCATTCATGTTTTACCTCTTCTGAACACTCAGTTTGCCTTTTTTTTTCAGTAGAGGAAAGAATAAGCAGAGAAGAACAAAGAAGGATAAAAAAATGCTGAAATGTAGCATTTTGTTCTTCTGAACTGGGCTCACACTAGGGAATTTGTTAGAGAATTAATTTCTTATGATATGCAGGAGACTGGGTAAGATTCCCTCCTGGCCTGGCTTCCCATGACACTGGCAATCTACGTGAAATTTAGGAAATGTTTTAAATAAGGGCAGTTTCTGGAGCTGGAGAAACCTGAAAGCCTTCCTTTGGCCCAGTGAGAATATATAGGTCAGTGAGCATGATACAAGTGCGCAAGGTGAGAAAGGAGTGAGGATTTTATTTGTGACCACTGGCAAGGGGTGTAGATGGTGCTGGGTGTAGGGACAGAGTCACAGGGTCTTCTTTCTCAGGAGATGACATTGAACCCAACCTGAGCCACCTTTTCTTCCACTGTTGTGAGTTTTACCGCAGCAAGGGCATGGTTTGTTTATGACAATCAGAAACCATCTCTATTTTAGCCCAGTTTCTAGCCTGACGGCTAGAAAAGATGCTGTCCCTCTTTTGGCTGCTGTGGCTGAGGGTGCAGGGTTAGGACACTGCAGAAGGACTCACCCATGTTGAGGTTTCTGAGGTCCTGGTGGAGCAGGACCTGCTGCTGGCACCTCAGGGATGTGTGACACAGGAGGCACCTGTTCCCTGGTGCTCTCTTGGTGCATCCCCACTCACAAAGTGCCCCTCCAGCCCTGCCCTTGTGGGCACAGCAGACAGAGCCAGCAGAGCAGCTGTGCCAGGAGCCTGCACTGGGAGCTGGGGGAGCTGGATCACCTGCCAGCCCTTTCCCATCCAACTGGTACTTGTCGTGCCTAACCTGTTTGGGTGCCTAAAGCACATGGTTTTGGCATCAGTCTCCCATGGAGATTAATTAGGTTCAAGTCCCTGATCTGGTGAATAGTTAATGATCTGTGCAAAACTGAAAATCTTCTGCTGAGAGGGCTGAAAAAGCCAGCAGCCTAATGAGCACTTGGTGCCTCTGAGAGCCCAGCACCCCTGTCCCCTCTGCAAACCACAGCAAGCACAGCTAATCTGATCCTAAATCCCTTTCATCCTAGGTGAGAGACCTAACCACAGCCCTGTGGGCTGTCTGCCTGTCTCTCTGTTCTTTCATTTAAATGAAAGCTGTAAAATAACTCCCTTTTCCTACATATGGAAATGGGAGTAATTTCTGAAATCCCAAGAATATTTGCAAGACAGGAAAAATATTTCCTGCCCAACCACAGCCACAGGTCACAATCACAGCCTTCTGAGGCCAAGTACATGTTCTCTATAATTGTATGTTATACTGAAATGTGTTCACTTTTATGAATGCATTGTAATTTTTTTTTTAACTTCTAAAGGGTTATTTCAGTGTGAGAGCAGCCCCAGACCTGATGAATACACCTTTGTGTGCAGTTCTCTAAGTAGAGTATTTCTAGGTTAACACACATGGACTTAAAAGCCAGCTGAGATCTTGGAAGAAACTTTATTAAAAATAGTCTATCTGTCTGGAATAAGAGCCCAGAGTTTGCAATGTAAAATAGTTGCTTATGAAAAATGCATTCTTCATAAGTGAAACAACATAATCCTCCTGGCAAAAGGCCAGAAGTTGGGTTTCTCTTCCAAAAGCCATCAAAAAGCAGACAACAAAAAAAAAAGCCTGTCACATTTTTAATTTCATATTCTGTGTGACTTTGTGAGCAGATTAACTACAGATCAGGAAAAGAAAACTTCCAGCACAGTTCAAAGAAAGAAGTCAAAGTAGGACAAGAGGGAGAGCTCACCTCCAAAGCTTTTCCTCCCTGCTTCAGGCAGCCAAGGACTCAGACTCACACTGTACCTGGGGCCCTCCTGTGTTCTGTAGTACTTTTCATGGGACAGAGGAAGGGAAAATTTTCTTTTCACTCAGAATAGATTTTTATTCTGGCCAAAATTTTATGTTCATTTTCCCTTTTGTTGTCTTCTTTGTTGAACAAAAAAAGCAAAACCAGAACTGGGAAAGCTTTTCACAGTAGCAAGTTTTGCAGTTTACCTGTTCTGCATCTTCCTTTTTTGCCCTGAAGGAAAAAATACAACCCTGAAACCAGCTCTCTGATGTGCAGACATTTCCTCAGGCCAGGGAATGATGTGAACTCCTGTTTCCTGCATCCTGGGGTTGTATATTATGGGAAAAAGGCACTAGAGTGGGGGTGGGAATGGGGCTCTCCACCCCACAGGGCTGTGAACACCATCCAAGTACAGCACCCTTGGGTGGGGTTAGGCTTGGCACCACCTCAGGATTTCTTTGTGACTAGCTTACATGGCTCCTTGCCCACTGGGCTGGCTTGTGGCTCCTGTTTTCAGGAAACTCTGTTTAGGGAGCCCAAATGCCTTGTTCAGCCCTGCTGTTGGAGACAGAGAGTGCCTGGGAATTGACTGCTGGCACCTCGGTGCTGTGGAGCCTACGCCCTTTGTGGGTCCTGTCCCAGGTGCCTGTGTCTCCTTGGAAAAGTGGATTTAGGCTCCAAAAGTGCTTAATGCTTCTTGGCTCTTCACCAGAACTACTGGCAAAGTCAGTTCCCATCACCAATGAGCAGGCATGCAAGCTGTAGAAAATGGAGAACTCAGTACAAAACTCCTTCATCTTCCTGACATCCTCAGTTCAGCTCATTTTGCCCTTGTTTGCAGGTACAGTGAAGGGTACATGAAGGGTTTATTGCAGCTGCTTAATTGTGAATAACTCTTGAAAAAAAGATGCTGGTTTCCAGCATCTTGTGTTTCCTTCATATGTTCTTCATCTGCAATTTATTGTTCCCTCTTAGCCATTGCAATTCTGTTGAATTAATTGGGTTATAATAATGCTATTAATCCCAATTAGTATTTTCCTTTGTTTTATCAGAGTGTGCTGTATGACACCTTAGGAAGTGAGAGTGGATAAATTAATAAAGATTGTAAACAAATAAGGGCATTGCAAAGTCAGCATGATGGGTCACCAGTGGGAGGGAAATGCTTGCACAGCTGGAGAGTGACCCTTGTGAGGAACAGTGCAGCAAACCAGCTTCTCATCAGCCACAAAGGGTGTAGCGAAGATGTGTGACACTGAGGGGGCACCAAGGTATTATATTAGGACATGAATGTGGTCTAAGATGACTGTGGTAATAAAAAAGCAAGAAAAAATTAATTTTTCTGTAAAACAGGAGTGAAGCAGTGTGCCAGAATCTAAGTGTACGTTACTTTTCATTAGGCTGACAGGTTAGACCTGAACCATAATGCCTCCAGACACCAATCCTGCATTTCACAAAGGCTGTTCTATAACAAGTGCCACATCATCCATTGCACTTTGTTCCTTGGCTATGAGAACTGTATCAAAAGGGCAGTAAGAAATCCTTAGATTGACTATATTTGGTATTTCCTAAAATCAAAGTAATGCATTGATTCACTTCCTTTTGTTTTGAACTATAATTACATGTGCTAAATTATGCTCAGGAAAGTGATTAAAAGAAATTTGCCCTCCAGAGAAAAAAGTAGGAAAGATTAAAATGCTTGCTTTCTTTTCTTTTTCTTTCTTTTTTCTCTCTCTCTCTCTCTCTTTCTCTCTCTCTCTGTTTCTCTCTTTCCCTTTCTCTCCTTCTCTCTTTCTCTCTCTCACTCTCTTTCTCTCTTTCTCTCTTTCTCTCTCTTTCTCCCTCTCTCTCTCTCTCTTTTTCTCTCTTTCTCTCTTTCTTTCTCTTTCTTTCTTTCTCTTTCCCTCTCTCTTTCTCCCTTTCTTCCTTTCTTTTTCTTTCTTCTGTAAAACAATGTTCTTTTGAATTACAGAGGGTAGCATTAAATGGCAGTGCTGAAGACATGAAGAAAAATTAAACAGAAAATTTATTTTAAAGGCAAGCTGAAACTGGTGATGAGAAAAGTTGGTGTGAAAAAAAATACAGAGGAGGTAAGTGGAATCCCACTCCAGCCTGACTTGTTGGAGAGTTTAGAGCCCTTTCCCCTGAGATTAAAGCATGTCACCATAGGGGAGAGGGCCTGTGAGGTGAGGGTCAACCTTATGATAATGAATTAAATTTCAAAAGAAGGTTTGGAATACATGAGTGTCAGTTTGGATGTTAATTGTGAAGCAAGATTAGTGCTATTAAAGTATTACCAACCTAGAAAATTCTCATAATAATAATGCTGGTCAGACAATCCTGAGGTACTTTGATTTTTTTTTTTTGTAGCTATTGAGCCAGTGCAACTGGCATGGTCTTGTTTATCTTGCAGTAAATGTCAAAATGGATTCCAATATTATGGTAAAGTTTAATTTTAATAAAGGAAGAGAGAATTAGCAAAATAGCAGTCTCTTGCCTGATTTATACATCCCAGGTAGGATGTGGTAGGAATTTAGTTTGTCAGTCTTCTGAATCAAGTGACTGTCTGGTCAGATGTGTAATATGTGAAATCTGGTGTGCCTCTGAAGAAAGAGAATCATCCTGTTTGTACTCAGGATTCAGGTTTCAACCATAAATATTGAAACTCAATTTTTTCATAAGGTAGAAATATTGGTTTCCAGCAGGGCTTTGGTGAAACCTGGTGCAGTGCACAAGTGTGAGGGTTGTGTTTCTTTGAAGACGCTCAGTTCTCAACAGAGAATCCTACACAGATTTCTCATGAGCATTTGGATCTTCATCTGCTATGAACAGCTCCTTCTGAGCTTCAGATACCACACATTTATTTGCACATTTTCTGAATCTGTGGAGGTAATCTGGAGAGTTTGAAAACATACTTTTACTTATGGAGTAATAATTCTCTATGGTAATATTGCTTCAAGTTGTCTGTTTTGGAAAGTCCTCTCACCAGTTTTTGCTCAAAAGGCACTCATTCCTGCCTCAGTAAGGATTCTGGAAGTACAGGGTATGTGAATGTGATTTACATCTCTGTGCTGGGAGTGTTTCGAGTGTCAGCGCTGCAGAAAATGAAATCCCTGCAGAGTAAATTGAGTCATAAGATTTGGCAAGGTGGATG
This sequence comes from Entomyzon cyanotis, assembly GCA_024500445.1. Lineage (NCBI taxonomy): Eukaryota > Metazoa > Chordata > Aves > Passeriformes > Meliphagidae > Entomyzon > Entomyzon cyanotis. Next base: position 65,688,923 of record JAKEPQ010000871.1, read on the forward strand.
TGTAAAAATGAAAGATTAGCATTTGGGAAGATGTATATTCCTTCCTACAGTATATGCCTGGAAGTCTAAGGAGTGGTATGAACTCGAAAATCAAGATTGAAAGAGTGGTTAATTTTTCCAGTAGCGATCATCACTGTATAATCACTATGGAACAAATTTATTGTATGCCTATTTTTCAGTTTTCACCATTTCATTCAACCGAAGATCACATTTCAACATCAGTCTTATACAAGAGAGCAATATGGGGATGTGACAAAAAATACACCTGAAAATCAGTTCTAACATGAAACACTAAGTATTTCTACTGCCCAATCAATAGAATGGTATTGATGTATTTTTTCTTCCTTTGGCAATGTATATCTTGCAAGAAGATCTGCCGTTTCACATTTTATGGTGTGAAGTATAAAGATCACCCCTCATCTTCTAACGAATCTCCAAGAAAATCAGTGGAATGAAGTTAATTATATGCATATGAACAAATTAGTGCCATTCTTGTGTTCAGAAAGAGCTTGTCTCCATGGAAAAATTTCCCAAAGCATATAGTGCTGAATAAGCTGTTTATATTCCTTAACACGTTTTGAACTCAGACCAACATTTTTGGACTGAAATCCACTTTTATTTTGGAACACAGTTTGCTCATAAGGAGATATTCTGGGATGCTAATTGTGAAATTGTTTATTTGGCGTGGAGACAGGCCAAAGGTTTCACTGTGACATCTTCATAATGTCAAAAACTAAAGAGAGAGTGAATGTTATTTATTTCTTTCAAGGTGTGTTTTATGCAGCCAAAAATGGCTGCTTTTCAAAAGGAAAATCATGCTTCAACATATTTAGTGTAATTATTTGAGTTTTGAAAGCATGCTTCTTTAGGAGAGATTTCGGGAACTCAGTTGATTTATTACATGAAGGAGAAGGTCAAGGAGTGGTTTCATCACAGTTTACTCAGAGAAAGTATCTGGTAATATATTTATTTTTTACCACCTAATGGACAAGGCATTACCAGGAACCAAGTAGATGAAATTTGAAGCTAGGCATACTCAGACAGAAAGCCAAGCATACCTTCTTAACAATTATTAAAACTCTTACCACCTGGAAGATTTTGCCAAGGCGTGATTGATTTATTATCAGTCACTTTTAAGTGTGGTATTAATAAGACTGAAATGAGCTGTGCAACTGCTTGCCAAAGGATGTGAAGGATGCTAAAGCTTTCCATGGATCTCACACGCATTTGGACAAATTCATGGAATATAAAGTAATTGAGAACAGCCAAACTCCCAAAAAGACTCCAGCTCTGACTCAGGAAATCCCTGAACCACAGGGACTGTTGGCCATGAGAGCAAGAAATCCATGGCCTGATTTCCATCCATCTGGCTGGACTCCATCCCCTTTCCTTCCCGAAACACGGAAGCCTCATCCATAATAACCACCTGGGAATGTTCTCTGGCCTGACCGTCTCCCAGACAGTGCCTCAGCATTATTTGGAAGGGCTGGTCAGGGCCAAAACTTACTGCTGAAAGTCAAGTGGTGTGAGTGATTTCGGGCGGCACTGGAGCTGGCATCCCAGTTCTCACCACTTCACTGGTGCTGGTACAGCTGAGGACACTGTGGCTGCTTCTAGTGGGGTTGGGGGAGGACAGCTGGGAAAAGCAACTGGGAAAAGCCTGGAAACTTAAACTCATTACAGACAGATCCATTACATTCTGGAAAACCAACAGCTGTTTGCAGGCTGGGTGAAATTCCAACCACTGCTTTGGTTCAGCCAGGGACTGGCCATGAGAACCCTGGGCTGCATTTCCCTGGCCTTTGTGCCTCTGGCAGCCAGGAAAATGCCCACAGGTATCCCTTCTCTCCTTAAAACCCCCTGGCTATAGGGACTTTACCCTGTTATTGCTGTGATGGTTTTGGAGGGGCTGCATTGGCTGGGTACATCAGGAAAAAAAGCTGCTTTTGTGTACACATAACCCAAAGCCACTCAGCACAGAAAGGACTGTGCATTCACATATAATGGACAAATGGCCTAAACAGCATGTAGACAATCACACAAGTAAGGAGTTTGTAAACTTGGTCAACAGGTACCTTTTTTTTTATAAGCCCCATGCTATTATATACTTTTAAGGGTTTAAGTCCTTTTGTGTTATCTGAGGTATGTGCCTCAGGGATGGATAAAGAGAAGAAAATTGAAAAGAAAGCATTGACAGTAAAGAACATCAAAATGCTCTTTAAAAAAGAGCATTATAAAATTTTGCTCTTTGATAGATTTGGGGCTCAGAAATCATAATGAAAGGACAAGGATGCATGATTACCTCACTGTTGGAGAAAGATCTAAAGAAGTTATCAGTCTCCTTTGAAATGACAGTCATAATACTCTCCACTGCAGTTTAGGGGTCTCCCCCATCAGCATTTCCCAACAAACAAATCCAGAAAAAAAGGACTTCTTAAATGTAGTCCTTTAAACAGAGAGTCTTTTGTTTTATGGCTGTGCTAAAAGACTTCAAACAAGTTGTTTCAAAGAGAAATATTTTCTAATGCTTTGAAGATATTCTACATTATCTGAATACCTCTTTGGATTAAATATTACTTAAGTGATATCCTTTATTATTTGAATTTATAGGATTTCCATTTTTACACACAGTGTTTCACATCATAGAAGTTTCCAGTTGTGGAAGGAATAAAACAGTCAATGAATTTTTTTTTTTTTTTATTATATTGCACAGCAGCAGTCACGATGACTAAAGCTTCATCTCATTTTGCTTTGAAATTCCCCAACTTTACTTTTAGGTCATGGGTATTATATTGCCAATTTTGTTTCAACTTCACTGATAAGACTGCAGGATTCAGTGTATAATAATTAGTCCGGCGAACACACATCAGCATCGTTTCTCATCTTGGCATTAGTAAGAGAACAAGGAGAAATGTTGTGGAAATAAGAATATCTGCTGGCATTGACTGGCTGCTAGGAACCAGATTCTTTGAGAGGAATGAATTTAAAATGCCATTTCCAGCAGTTCACAGAAAGATATAAGCCCTTTTCCAATGATTTCTGTATCACAGACTGATAAAATTTAGTTCAATTAAAAGTCTCAATTAGGAACCATCTACTTTCAGAAATAAAGACACCACTCTGCCCTTTATTCCAAATCTTTACCACTTTCATCATGACACATTACAAGGCTTACTGTAATCTTTTAAGAAGAGCCACCAACTAATGTTTAAGGTTCTCATGGGAACTACTGAAGACTAATAATGACTAATCTAATTTCTCTGACAGCTGACTTTGATCATTTTGAAATATATTGTCATCAAATATGCCCAACAGTCACATGTTTAGTTAAAAGGATGTTTTCCTGTAGATCTGTCATAGGTGACAGTCAAAAGACTGAGCACAAGTAATTCTGCTTCACTGACAATATGCATTCAAACAATGTTTCCTTTCACAAAGAATAAAAAAAGGTATTTATAAACTATGCAGCCAGTCATTTGCCCACGGCTTACATGCATCAGCCTGTGATGCAGGCAGAACATACCCAGTGGATCTTGGTGTCAAATTGTAATTTAGCTATGATGCTATGTTCACTTCCACTGGCATAATCACTTTTTTTGACCAAAGTTTTCCACAGAAAGTCATGAGTATTTTCTGTATTTGTCCAGGGTTCCCAGATGTTAAGTGACCAGCTTGAAATAAAAGGCAATGGATCTACGTGGGCTGCCATGCACCCAGAAACCTTCTTATCCATAGTGTGCGCACAAGTCTGATGCTTTTGGAAAACATTACTGTGCCAGCACAGCCCTGTTGCAGTGGGCCTGAGCCATAGGTCCTGCTGCCAGTGTGCTGGGTGGATTTACTGCACATCTGGGCATTGGCTGTACACTGCAGGTACAGTAGACTTGCAATTCTGGGGAGCACTGGACTTGTCTGTAGCTGTTTGATGTGTAGAGTCATTGTGAAATGTGTTCAGGCGAGCTGGAGGGAGCAGGTTGGTGTTTCCACCACAGTAGCTGCAGACTTCCTGGATGTGTGGATATATATTTTATCTTGAGAAATCTCACATGTGAATATGTCAACTCAGACTTAGGGGATGGCAGGAAGAAATCATGAACTTACTTGTTGCTGCACAACATAAGCCAAGTGATCTGTGGATAGGAAAAGTTTTCTCTATACTTCATAAAGGACTTGAATAAAAATGGTACAAACACCTTGTAGGATTCTGTGATTCCATTTTAAAATTATAAAAATTCAGAAAATCTTTGGTTGAGATCCTAATTCTGTGGCTTACCAGCTCCCAAAATTCATCACACATCAACAGATGTCCCTTTCCGCCCACCTTCTCTCTTGGTATTCACTGAGAGCCAATGTACGTTACTGCATTTCCTAGCAGCATTTCGTGGTCTTTATGTAAACTTCCTTAGTTATGGCTGCACAAATAAACTGGGGACACAGGCTGGAAAATGGAGCACAACCATTCCTCTGAGAACTTCATCTGCAGCCCTAAAATCATGCCAGCACCTGCCTGTTTTGGTGAAGTTCTCTGTAAAAATCAAAACATGTTGTTCAGGCTCTTCAGGTCTAAGTGGTAAATTCAGTGTAGGAAGGTAGTCTGGGAAGCCTCAGTGCTGTCTTTCAAGTCTTTTACCTTTCAGATATGATCTGAAATGCAGTTCTGGATATCTCCTAGACACTGGGAAGCATAAAAGCACCTTTTTTTCCACCTGTTTTATTATAAATTATCCACTCTATCCCTTCCAGACAAAGACTGAGATTATGCCATTATGCTTCATGTCTCAAGCTCCAATTGAAATATAGTGATGATGAATATGTTCAGGTGATGATGGATATGTCCAGGAGATGATTAAAAAAAAAAGCCATTTTCCTGTCTTTCAGCAGAAAAAGTAGGCATGGAACAGTACAGATATTAACTAGAAGCCAGCTTATATTAGAGCTTTAAGCTTCTTTGAGCAGAATCCAGAATCCATACGACTGTAGAAAGGGAGGGTCAAGTTTCTCTGGGAGAAGTCCTGTGAGTCATCCTGGCCTAGCTAAGGAAGGAATTATGTCAGGGAAGACAAACATTTGTGTTTATTCCTGCAAGAAAATAAATGCTGTTATATTCTGAAGGAGGAGATTGGTGTCTCAGCATCGCAATAAGCTGCATGTGCTTTTGTGTTGTCTTTAGGTAAAATAATTAGTTGTGTGGTGATAAGCATGGAACACACCTTCTATTTCCCACCATTTATTAGGTGTGGTAACTGTTAATGTGTAATCTAGAAAGATCCCAGCCTTGGGGAGCTGCCCAGAGGGTCCTTGCAGGCTACTTGAGGAGCTGGTGGGTTGTTGTGGGTACACAGACGGCTTGTTCATCATTCTCCATCTGTTTATCCATCATTCTCCTGCCCTTTGGGAGAATAGAGTTGTCTGAGGCTTACAAGCCATGTCCAAAAGCCTTGCTTATGATATGTCACAGAGATGTAAAAAACTCTTACCATTGAATCATTCCTGAAACAACCAAGATTCTAAATTATTTGTTTGTCTGTAACAAAGATGGGAAGATCGCTGCTTTTGAACGGGGAGGATATGCTTGGCACATGCTGATCCCATGTCCAGCATGCAATTTTACTCCTTCCCTCCAATTCCAGTAGTAAATAAAATCTGCCTTGGTGGCAAGTTTTGGGAAAAATTCTGATTTTCTCATGCTCAGCCGTGACTCAATTGAACTTTATAATTTGCACCCCAAATGGTGTATCTGCACAGAGCATGATCCAGTGCAGGGAGATTCAGGAGTTCCCTGCAAAGGCAGTGCACTGCCAGGTCTGAGACCACAGGGCTTGGCCTCACCATGCTCCTGAATCCCGCAGAGCCCAGGCTGCTGCCTGAACTAAATTGAAAGAGAAATAGAGGGAGATGAATGGGATGGTGAGACATGAGGGATAGAAAGGGTGGAAAATAAGGGAGAACTGGAAATGCATAGTAAAGCCTGGACATGGGGAACTGAGAGTGGCTGAGCAATGAGATTAGTGGGAAGGAGGGAAATGGGGATACAGCTGGCAGGATGAGGATACCAGGACTTCAGTGAATGCAGAAATGAAACAACAGGCCTGAGACTGGGACAGTGTGAGGGGAAAGGACAGAAGAGCTCAAGTGTGGAACAGATGGGAAGGAGAGGATGTGAGAGCTTAGTCACCAAACATGAGGCTGAAGTGTCTCTTTCTTCAGGCTGTTCTTGGATGGGGGTGGCAGCCTGAACCATTGCCAGTGATTCAGGTAGTGCCAGTGGTGGGGGAACCATGCTGGCACAGGGTTCATCTTCCTTTTAGAAAAATGAATAGGGAAATCTCACCCTGGAATTTAAATACACAGATGTCTTCAGTTAAAAGGTTCCCACTGAGGTTGCAGAGTTACTCACTCAAAAACCAGAGCTGGCTGTGCAGTTTTGGTTCACTTTATTTGGAGATGGACATGTGAGTAAATCAGAAGTGCCTCCATGTTTGGGCAGCCCTAGCTCTGGCATTTCCTAATCTCTGTGTTTTTGCTTTTGCTTTTCCTGAGAAAACTCTCCAGAATCTTTTACAAATAAAGACTTGGATTTTGTTTCCTGTTTTTTCCCACAAGATTTTAGATAGGAAAAAACAAGAAGATATTTTTAATACAAGACATGTACTTTCAGAGCAAATAGAGCAGGAATTGTTAATTTAACACTGAGGACAATACTATTATTGCTTAACTTTAATTCTTAGAACTGTATCAAAATGAATAGGCAGTCTTAATTCTGCTATTCCCTATTCAGTGTACTTGACTGCTGCCTTTACAAAATATTTTTAGCCTGGTTTTGTGTAGGTGACTGCGTGTGTGTAAGAGAAAGATGTCATCTCTTTTCATTAGCCCACTCATCCATACGCTGGGATGAAAACCCAGCGTGTTTGTCTGTGTACAAGTATGTCTGTCTGCATAAATTAGAGGGTTTGCATCTGAATCAACTGATGTGTTCCTGCAGCAGACAGAGCTGCCTTTCTGCCCCAGGGCTGTTAAGCCTTTTCCTTGCTCTGAATCGTGCAGCCAAGAGGCAGCAGTGGTGCTTCTACCCCTTATACACCATGAAACATATTTGTTAACATCCCCAAACAAAGCTGTGGAGCCAAAGATAAGGAGCCAAACCCAATTACAGCCCTGGCTACCTGGAATCTGTCCATTGACCTTAATAAGACTGTGATTAGACCCAGCTATAAACAGTTCAAAAAGAGATAATGTAGATGTTTATTTTGTTTTCCATTGTTTCGTGTGTTGCACTTAGCCACATTTTCTCAACACCACATTCACCCTCCAGCTGGAAGGTACCTTTATTTAACTTTAACCTGCCAGCTTTGCAGTCATCCTGTCTTTGTGTTGGCTTGTGTTAGAAGGGTGAAACAAGACTGGGTGCACTGGTGCTTGCTTTTCCTCTTGCTTTCCATCCTGCTTTCCCTCTTTCCCAGTCATCTGTGGTCAGAGCTGCCTGTGTGAGCTGAGCTTTGCTTTGGAGCTGCAGCTTTTCACAGATGTTTCAGGAGCATCCTCTTGTGAAGAGGGTAGAACAAGGCACAGTTAAAGATGAAAAGTACCTATTTCTAGGTACTTGAAATCTGAGAAAAAGCCCCCAAGGAGTCAGGGTGGAGGAGTGTGATTTCAGCATACAATTTTTGGCAGCTGTGTAGCCTCAGGACACATGCACGAGAGGAAAATCCAGAGTGTCAGAAGTCAGCACTCTGTGGATGCCAAAACTCAGGTACTTTGGTGGCTTCAGAGACATCAGTCCCCCCTTGCTGTCCCTGAAGGTGTGGGGGCAGCAGGGTCAGGCAGCCACAACTCTAAGCCCCATGTCCAACTCTGGCCTCCAAACTGGTAGAGCTGCAGCTTGGTTTGGGCAGGGGTGGGTTGAGCAAAAGAAGTTGAAGGCTCCTGTTAAAGGGGCTTTTCCTTTTTTTTTTTTTGCTCCCCATCTGTAAAAAGGGTCTCAGACAGGCATCAGCAGCCTGTTTACCTGGGGTTTGGCCATGCCTTTTCCAGCACTCGGGATTTTCAGGAGAGCTCCCATCCCAGTGCTCAGCAGCCTGCCCAGGGACAGTCCTGGGAGCTGCCTTCAGGGCAGTTAAAGAGTACCCTTTTCCCGCAGAAGTAAATGCACCCAAAGCACTTCTGCTTCCCTGTCCTTTCCACTGGGAAGGCAGTGAATTACTCTAGGTTTGGAAAAGTGAAGTTTTAAACTTCCTGGATTGCAACTGTTTCTGCAAACTGTGTCAGTCAAGCTTCAGAGCATTAGACTTCTTGGCTTGGTATCACCCTTTATAAAAGATATATTATTTGATAGATCAAGAAGCAGCAATTCCCTAAGTTCCACAAAGAACATGAAAGAATGGGTTTTAGATGCCCCAGGGAACTTGCAGTGTGCAGTGTTTTAAGGGAAAGGCCCTCACTTCGTACAGTGCTTTGGATTATTGTTCTTGAATATCCTGTTTCATGTTATTTATTGCTGCAGATTTTTTTGTTTTATTGTCTCTTTCCCAGGCTATAAAACACATTGCTGTAACACAGACACAAATCAAAAGAAGAAGGATCACTTCACTTTAGGCATGTTTTGGCTCTTCTGATGGAGTTCATGGTGGCCTCTGGCTCTGCCAGCATGGGGCAAACAGGGAGCCCAGACCCGCAGACAGCAGGGAGCACAGCTCTGGCCCCATGCACCATGCCTTGTTCCTGGTTTTGGTTAGCCTGTCCTCAACCCCAAGACAGAAGAAGGTACACTGTTCCTTTCTGAGCAAGATTTCAAAGTAGACATGTGTGAATTGGATTGTAAATGAGAGACACAGTGGGGTCTGGCTTTCTGGTGCAGTTGTATCGACTTTGAGAGCACTTATCCTGACTGTGGCCTGTGCACAAACACGTTTTGGCCCCGTGTGCAGACTCTTGACTTGCACAATACAAGGAAAAGTGATGCCAGAACATAAATTAAGAAGCATGAATGGGTGAAACACAAAGGAGCTTATTTTGTGCTAATAGTTTAGCAAAGGCATTCAGACACTTCTAAAGTTAGCACGTTGTGCTGCCAAGAGAAACAGTGCAGCAGGGGAAAAATACCTCCCTGGATAGCTGTCTACCAGCAGATATGTCCTGTTTTTCATCCCAGACAAATACAGTGTGTCTCTGCCAAGTATACTCTTTGGTTTTCTTTGCCTTATGTGGGATAAATACCTCCCCTCCCTTTCCAAAGTTAGTACAGTAATTAAGGAAAAATCAAAGCTGCACCTGATAATAATGCAGTGCTTTATCTCTAGTATAGACTTTCAATCACAGAAATTGCTTTGTCTCATCAATTAACTGGTACCTTGCTCAGCCTGTAATAGGGGCTGACAAATTCACATGTGGCTTCTGATGGCTCTTCCCAGCACTCCTAATAGCTTTAGTTCCCATTATATCAGCAAAGGGGCTGCAAAGCAGAGCTGTAAGAGAAACACAACAGGTTTGGCAAATGAGCATTTGATGGCCAAAAATGCTGCTCTCACACTAAGAACCAGATATTAGCAAAACCCATGTTTGAGTTGTTGTAAAGCTTGATTTGGGCTTCCTTGTCGTTGTTTTATAATACAACTGCAAACATGAGGGCGTGTAATTAAAGACCTTATCAAGTACATATGAAAAAGTAGACTAAATAAAGAAGACACATTAGCAATCTCACTTCTGGCACTTTTCAGCTCATGAGTGCCTGATGCTGCAGTGTCAGTGTTTGTGCAATTGAATTTTTGTGTATAATGGACAGTATTAAATGATTCCCAAGTCCCCCCTGCTGCTGAAAGAGGAAACATTGTCAATATTCAGTTGACAATATTCGACTGTATACTGAATATTGTCAGTAGCTACAGTAAGTAATGAATCTTTGCTATTTTCCTATCCCAAGGGCCAAAGGTTGACTGGGTCCCACTGAACATCTATCCACAGGGTTCCTTGTGCTCTCTGGCATGAGCTCCTTGCTGCAGGAGCTGCTGCTGCAGGGCCTTGCATGGCTAGCTGTGAGCCCATGTGCAGAGGAGAGAGTCTGATGGGTGGCCGAAAGAGTCACAGCAGGGACAGGTTGTTGGTGTTAATGATTTCACTGCTAATAAAAAGCACACTGCCATGGATGGAGTCTGGTATCCTGCAGTGATGTGAGCACGACTGCAACCACTGCACTGGGGCTAGGGCTGAGCCCCTCACCTGAGACTTGCCCATGCTGTGGCCAAGGGGCCTCCAAGACAGCTCATCCTGCTTGCATAAGCCACCAGTGGTTGGGAGCAAGGCTGAACTTGGGTCCAGGCCTGCTGGGTGTGGAGGAGATGCCATCACTCACTAAACTCCTCCTTGTAGCTCCTGGGCATCCAGCTGAGTACCCAGCTGTATTCCTTTGCTGGCTGCTGGGAGGTACATCAGCACCTCCAAGGTGGTGGTGGAGTAAGAAGCTCTTCCTCCCAGTAGCCTGGGAGCACACAGGGAATTTGGCATGTGCAGAGCCTCTGCAGAAACAGGCTCTGTGTTGGCAATGTGCCCCTTTTACCTTTAGTCTAGGGTTGCCATTTCAGCGTATAAATCAGAGAAAGTTTTGGCAGTGGATTAACTTGATGTAAACCACATAGCATTCCTCCTCTGCCAACATGTCCAGTCTTTAATTTATATTCTTCTTTTTTTGATAGATTTCTTTTCTGAGAACAATTTGCATCATCATTCATTTTAAAGATAGATTGTTTTGCAGTGTTTGATAGATCAACCCCAGTGCTTGGAAAGCTGGCATCCAGATGTACAGCTTGCTAAAAAAATACACTCTTGTTAAACGGAGAGGTGGTGGTGTGAGATCACCTTATATGGCCCTTGCTATCTTCCCCTGTGAGCTGAGAATTGATTTCTTTTGCAATGAAAATTCCTCAAAGCAATCCTTTATCACTTGTAGAAGAAGCACAAAATGGGAAAGTACAAGCCAGTCTGTTCAGAGCAAGGAATTATTAACAGTAATGTAACTTAATGGCCCGACAGCAGGGATAAATCTGGCTTGTGGATTCTAAAGTTAAGGTTCTGGAAACAGAAATCTTTACTTAAAGATACAACCCAGAAATTAATCAGGATGAATAATATGATAATACACGAACAGCAGCATTTAGAAACTCCTACGGGTTTCAAGGCTCTGTTGAGCAAAGCACACATCCTAATAGACTACCCTGACAGAGAGAATTTACTATCTTGTGAGTCAAGGCTGATAAACAGTGGGATAAAGGAAGGATTAATATGCTCATTTTGCAAACAGGGAACCAAGCCACAGCATGATTAGACCCTAAATGCACAAAAAGTGTGCAGGCTTTGCTCTCAGATGCTGTGCTCGCTGGAGGCCAACACAGAGCCAGCAAACTCATGGCTCCTGAATGGCTGTGTGGAAGAAGTGCCAAAGGATGTGATCTGCTGAAAAAAGAGGTCATGGTGCATGGGAAGTGGGATTCATCCTCAGGGAAACAGTGAGAGGAGGGATAAAGGGAAGGAGGGATGGAAGGATAGAGAGATGGAGGAATGGGGACATGTCTGTGGACACCTTTGTGCTTATTGCTGTGTTTCAGGGCTCTTATTCAACATCTTTGCTCTCAATAAGTTATTTTTCCTTCACATTCAATGTGCCAAATACTTGAGAATATTTGCTCTGAGGAACTAAATGTGGCCTAGTTTTTAGGTCTCATATTTACTGTGCTCCTCAACAAATCTCAACAAACAGGAAAATAGTTTGGGGAGCAAACGGCTCATGGGTGTCACTGAGAGTTGAGAGATGGGCAAGCCACAGTTCCTGTCTGTCCCACCTGGTACATTCTATGAGCAGACACAGGAGCGTGGGGGTTCAGATTCACCTATGCAATGCAGGAGGAAATGTTTCCCAGCTTTTGTGCCAGCATCTCATCCTTTCACACATTCCTTTCCAAAATGTCACCTCTAGTGTTACAGTGGGCTGCTGGGCATTAGCAATAAATAAATGCAGAGGTGGCTTTAGCAGAGGAGGCTGAGGATGCCATGGGCATCCCACATCCCATCCCCATCGGAAGTGATGGGATATGTTGTGTAACAGAGCTGCGCTCACACTGCTGTGGAAGCTGCCACAGTGCCAGGTTTTTCACATCCTCCCCTGGGAAATGGCTGGGGAGGTGCTGATGCTGTTTGCAGCAGCTGATCATCAGATGTCAACTACCAAGTTGTAATGCCATATGTACATGGTAAAATCCCAGCCTAAAACCACCTGTTAGCAGGTGAATTCCGCAGGAGGAGAGCTGCTTCAGCTTTATCCTTGCAAGCTGCTGGCGTGGGCTGGGGGCTGCCTGGCCCTGTGGAACCCCCCCTTCCCAGGAAACCCCCTCCCTGCCCCATGAGACCATCATGTGCTTTGAAATTCAACCCTTGCTGTATGTAAAATACATGAAAATCAGTCAGAGGAAGATGACTAAATGTCACAAGGAAGTGAAAATGCATCTCAGATGGTGAAGGGGATCTCTATTTTTCATGGTGTTACACAGTACTGCAGGGAAAGGCAGTAAAAACTGAGGTCTCATGCAAGGCTAAAGTTGCCTAGAGCAGAATTCATAAGCTGAATTCTTTCAGGGTGATGCCTTGATGTCAGCTATATATTTTTTTGTGGTATCAAAAAACAAGGAGATTTCTCTTCCTGGCAAAAGAATCCAGTAGCCCAAATTCCTCTCTCCTCTTTGGTCTGAATTGCTTAAGCACATTACGCTGCAAAGCACTAAACTCTCCCAAAACTCACTTTCAGACATAAACAATTCTTAATAATGTGCTCTGTTGCTGTCAGACCTTCCTCTGTATTTCTGCCTAGCTCTTAATTTTCTTAGATGTTGCCTTGCTTTATTTATACTTATTAGGGCACAAATAAAACACATCTTCTTGGGAAAGAATGTTGCAAGTTTGCAGACTGCTGCCTTCACCTTTTAATGTGCTTTTCTGCTAAGAAAAGGTGGCATACTTGAAAAATGTAAATTGGACATCTTTTATGCTTACAGAAGGAAATGTATTTTCAAAATATATTTGTGTCTCTTTCAAAACCTTTGAGGTGAGTTATTCAGCTGAGATTGAAATGCATTATGTCTTACCATCAATAAATATGTCTGTTTAAATGAAAAGCAGGCCTGTGTTTTCTCAAAGCTGTGTTTTCACACTGCTTTGTTTTATAGTTGGGAGTTAATTCTGAGACTGCTTCAGGTTTAAAATTTGCTTGTTTCTTAACTAGAATTGAATAACATAATTCTGGCTTTTCAGCTTGTAGAGAAAGCATTTATATACAGGTTGCTTTTTTTTTACTGATCTGGAAACAGAGGGGCTTTAATTAGGCTCTGTATAGCAGACACTCATGAATGAAAAATGAAAGTTAAAAACCTCTTGTTTTACATGTTGAGTTCTGATACCAAATGGAAGAACAACAAAGCTCCTCTGTGCGCTTCCCCAAAGGTCACCTCTTACGGTCTGCCGTTCTTGTGTCTGTGCACACACATGTTTGTGTGATCAGCTCTTTCATTCTCCCCACCATCCTTTTTTCTAGCCCCGTTGCCAGCTGTGACGAGCAGAGACTCTGCCATTGTCTACTGTAAGTCAGCGCCTGGGGAGGTGCAGGAGACAGGACGATATCTGACTGCATCTCTTTTCTCTCTGATTAGAGCAGCTAATCAGGCAAATGGAAGGAATTCAGATGAAGAAAGCAATTGAAGCCCAGTTGCTCCAAGGCATGTAAGCATGGTTTTCAAACCTTTGAGGATCTCGGCACTTCTCTGCTCACAGCAAAGGGAAAGGAAGGGATTGTGATGGCAGATGCATCTAAGGATGATGGTCCCTTGCTGATGCCTCCCTTTCATCCCTGCAGGCACTGCATTATGGTTGATGTGCCAACAGTGTCTGGAGGTGTCTGCAAGGTGCTTTTGAATGTAGGTGCTGTTCAAGGAGGGCATGATTTGTCTGCAAGAAAACACAAATATTACAACAATGCAGACCATTGGGCTGTTGCAGATGACACTGGCAGTGAGTAAAGAGGCTGGATGGTGAAGTGACAGAGAAAACATCTTCCCTTCTCAGCCTCATATTTCTAAAGTAAGCCCAAGAGAAACCAAATCCTGGTATCCAGGGGACTTTGGCTATATCAACACAAGTGAATCAAGCCCTGCCAGAGCCTGGCCTCTGCCCTGAGTTCAGTTGGCTTGGCTGCCCTGATCTATGGACCTTTCCTCACCTCCAGAACTCTGTGGCTCTAACCAGACTGCTTTTGGGAATGATTCCTGCTTTTTCCTATCTCCTGAGCACTCTGTGGGAGAGCAGTAGCACATCCAGACAAAAGCCTGCCAAAAGAAAATTGAATTCCCACGCCCAGTTTGGTGCCCTGGCATTCTTAATTTACTAGAATACTGCACCTCATACCTCCAAGGGTTCACACTGGGTCTATCACATCCTTCAAAAATAATATGGTTTATTTTGAATGTACATCAAACCAGTGTATTGAGTGGGACTAGCAACCTTTCCAAAGCACACGGGGTTTAGAATTGAGGATGCATGTTTGGCTCCTAGCACACACATTTCAAGAGCTCCAGATAACATGCTAGCCAAAGTATCCACGCTTTCTACATACAGTATATTTATTGGCATGTATGGAGTAAGTGGACTCCAGGCAGTATGTCTGTTAAGAGACACAAGTCTTTTCTTTTAGCTTGGCCCTTAGTTTCCAGTGGAAGAACACCAAGGGTACCAAGCAAGACTGATGGATTTGTCCCAGCCTGAACTTTTAAAATTTGTCACTGCTGTGGGCACCCTGATAACAGCACAGATACTCACCAGGATCCTACAACAATCCTCATGCCTCCTCACCCTGTAGCCTGAGTCACTGAGAAGGAGCAGAGGAGCTTTGTGGGTTTCATGGTGGTGAGAGCTGCAATCCCATGATGTGACTGCCAGCTCTCCATGCAGGCAGCACTGATACCTGAAAATGAGCTTTTCCACTGTCTCCCCACTGCATGTAGATTGATGGATTTGGTAGTCAATGAAAGGAACTGTGGTGGCTCCTGCTTTTGGTGCCAGGCTGGAGCATGAGCTGATGATGTAGCACTGGTATGAAAATCCCATGTTGCTGTCTGTCCCTGTTGTGGAGCCTGTGCTTTTGGCATCATGCCATTCAGACTATTTTAGTGAGAGGCTTCAGCCATCTTCCTGGTAATTTCCCTGGTCTCTGGGGAGTTTGGCTCTAGGATCCTTCTAGGTGACCTAGCAGGAGGTATGCTCCACAAAGTGCAGTGACATTACTGAAAAAGGGAAAGAGAAGGAAACCTGATGTAGCAGCTCATTTTGAACAAGAAAAAAAAGAGGAAGAAGAAACAGGTAGCTGGAGAATTTCTGGTTTTATTCTGTTTGTGGGCAATACTATTTAAAAGTAACTGAGATGACTGACAGTTATGGAAGTGATATTTTTTAGGATATTTCTGAAATTTCATTACTGTCTAGGATGCCCTTTGTGAGCAATTTCTAAGATCAGTTCCTGGTGACAGACAGTGTTTGTGCACCAAAAAGCTGATGGAGAAAATGAATGTTATCTCTGGCTAACAGGAATGATATTTACTCCCTGCCAGTGACTTGATGCTCTATGCGTTAGTCAAAGGCTTGGTTAATATTATGGGGTTTCTTTTCAGTTCCCAGAGGTTGATGACATTTGAGATGCAACAATACCAAGTGTTAGACAGACTCACATGGGATGGATCACCCAGGACAGGGTGTGTCGAGCAGACTGGGAAATCTCAGTCTCCTAAATCACTTTGTCAGTTCTGCTTTTTCTTTAGTAACAAACCAGAACAAACTGTGCTTCTTGCCCCAGAGAAAGTGAGAATTTTAGAGTGAGACTTTTCCCTCTCATATGGCATTCAGTTTCCTGTTAGAGCCAGGCAGTAGCCTTTACAGTCCTTTTTTTTTTTTTTCCTCAGAAATCTGCCTCATAGTAACCAGTGCTGGGCAAAGTTTCCTTGGCAGCATCTCAGGGACTTCAGGCTTGGGTCAGAGGCCATTCCCATGGGCTTTTCTGGAAGTAGCCACACAGTTTTGGAGGTTGGGAGAGTTTAATAATATGGTGGAGGCCAGGCTATGCCATTTGTTCTCACGATGGGGCACAGATAGGGCTCAGAGTGTGTATGTGGGTACACAGAGGCACAGGACAAGATATATCAAATAAAACTGTTGAGAACGAAACAGATTAGTCAAAACTGTGCTTGGAGTCCAGATGGTTAGGACCCTTGCATTTACAATGTTATTCACTTATTTATAGTGAAACCAGAGCAGGAAAAATTCCCCTGAGGAATCCTGAGCCATGGCCTTGGCTGATATCACTTAATGAGCATCAGCATTCAGATCCAGCCTCTATGGGAGGGCTGAAATACCCTGGAGAAATGGAAACCCAGTGACATGAGCCCTAAGTAACTTTGTGAAATGGTGACACAGGCACAGCTCTGGCTCTGCTCCAGGAAAAGCCTCTCTCACCTTTCTAATTAGTGGGAGTCTCATCGGGGAGTGTGGAAGATTCACGGCCGTTTTACTTTGCATGCTTTCCTGTAATTTACTGTTCTCATTACAGAACACGAGATTATTTTTCACAGCAGGTCTGGAAGGAGCTGGAACTGTGCAAGCATTGTCCAGGCTCTTGTGTCAGGGGTTATTTAATGCCTAAGCTGATTAAATATCACCTTCTTAGAAATCACATCTCATAAAGTGCCTGAGGGTGCTATGAAGAAGAGAGGGAAAAATTCATAAATGTGGTGAATCTAAAGTACAAAATCTGATGGTTGATTTCTAAAGATTTGAAATCTATAGAAAACAGGATCTGGAAAAGATATTCAGCTCCCCCACCTATTAAACATAGTTTTTATTGGTGCTGCAAAACCCCAGGTATCAAAAATGAGGAAATTTGTCACAGCATGTATTGACACCCAGAACATTTAGGGGTTGAAATAGGAAGGGGACCTCTTAGTATTTTTTTGAATTGTCTCTCCTTCATTATCTGATACAAACTCTAAGTGCTTTGAGATGACCAAGGCTGGAAGGTGATGGTGACTCTTGGTTTCTCCATGTCTTTCCAAATGCTGCCCCTTACTGCTAGGGAAGCCACAGAGCATCTCCAGCTGCCAGCTCTCCTCCTTTGCAAATGGAAATTGACTTCATCTTCCCATGCAGCCACAGCTGATCCCACAGAGCAGGGTTAGCTTCTGAAACAGGCCTCCAGAAATGTCCTCTTGAAATAGAGCCTATGATCCAGATCATGACCTGGCTGCCCTCCTCACCCTTGGGAGCACTGGGGTAAGTGATGTTGCTGAAGATAATGCTGTAAAAAATAAATTGACAAGGCTATGTGTATAAACTATGCACTGGGTTGGAGTTTCACCTATCCCAGCAAGGAAGAGAAATACCCTGTGCAAGCTTAGTCCTTAGACCATGAGAGAACAAGATGATCATTCTCTGAATTTCAAATGCAAACTCTTGTGAGAAATTGACCTTGCAAGACTTGGCAATGCCCTGAGACAAAAGGGTTTATATTGCTTTTAAAATTGTTTTCTCAGATCTGTTATTCCCATTATCCATATAAATGTTTAATCCTCCTTTGAATTGTGTTAAGCTCTTGGCACTGGTACTGTCTTGTGAAGTAGATTCCAACACTGCAATTTTTTGAGAGGTTTTTTTGGGGCTTTTTTTTGACCTTGTGTAGTTTCTGGCTTACAATTTCATTGAATATCCTCTCTTTCATGTGTTATGAGAGGAAAAATAACTGCCCTTTTCAGCATTTTACCCTTGTATTATTTTATTTGCTTCAACCACTTGTCTTCTAATCACCCTTTCTCTGAGATAAGGGGTCCCCATTTTTATGTCTTTTCTTCTCTGGAGATTGCTGTGTGCCCCTGGACACATCCTGTGTCCTGCTCCAGTGGGATCCAGGCAGGACTACAAGCAGTTAATAAAGTGATGTATTTATTTGATGAAGACATACAAGGAGGGAATGAGTGTGAGAATATTACAATCTCCTCATGAAAAATAAGAGATCAGAAAAATGGCTGAATTAATGAGTAAATTATTCCCTATGAATTACTCATCCAGTCCTGTCACTAGCACTTTAACATTAAAAAACTTAGAACTGGATTTATCATCATGAGTAGAAAGAAACTGAGTGCTCGGAGTATTTGAAGGCTGAACTTGGACATTTACTTTGGTTTGTCCATACTGATGTGCTGTATTTGATCACTGATGTTCATAACAAAGGTTTAAATACAACATAGTCAGTTTAATAACCTTGCTGACTTTACCCCAAATGTTCTTTGCTTTATGTGTTTTGTGTAAGGACGAAGAATGGACAATCCCTAAAAGGGGGGTTTTTCAGTTGTTCATCTTGAAGTTTCAAAGAACATTTCAAATCTGAGTATTATTTATGTAATACTTCTGGAAATGAAAATCTTTGAAATGCTAGCAATCACTTAAAAGCATACTGTGGGAGGGCTGCAATAGCAGGGGCTGTGCTCTGTGTGGGATGAGAGGCAGCCCTGTTGATTGGATTTGGTATCATAACAGACAGGGTTATTGATCCTGTGTTTTCATGGCAGATGCTCTGCTCCATGTACAGCTCTCTCCCAGCCTTACTCAGCCTCTCTTTTGCATTGATGACCTTTCATGGGCTTTTTCCTTTGAAAAGAATGTGCAGCCAGTGATAGTGCTGGCAAATGGCCCAGACATCAACTTTTACTTCATGGCCACCTGAAATCTCTTGTGTCATGCTTGGGATATTGGAATAGCCCCTCTGACATCTTTTCTCCTTCCTTCCTTTCCAGGACTGTCCTGAACTGCTTTCTTAAACACACAGGTTTCTTACATCTTAGAAAAGTACTTACATAAGTAATCATCCATGAACAATAAAAGCTGATGACTTTTTGTACTGAGAAGGTTTCATGGGCTGAAATTTCCTGTGTCTTCACAAAAATTTAATTCAATTAAACATTTGTAGTTAATTTATGACTCCCAGAAAAGTCAGAGAGAGTCTTTCTAATGCTCACATAACACTGCAGCTTGTGTCTCCATAAAGAGTCCCATCAGCTGGAACTGCTCTGGTGGGTAGATGGAGCTGACAAACCTCAGGGGGCTTTGGCAGGAAGAGAAGATCAAGGATAGGTTTCCAAACATGGGTTCCCACTCAGCTGGCTGTCCAGGCAGGGGCAGCAGGGATGGAGGGGGATCTGGCACACACCTCTCATCCCAGCCACATATTCTGAGCCTCTCCAGAGGCTGCAGAGAGACTTTGCTCAAGCAGATCTTGATGTCCACGAGCAGTGAGTGCAGTTGGCTGCCGAACCAGCAGCACCGAATGGGGCTTGTTGAGCTTCCCTCTCCTTAGCATGAGGCAATACAGCATCCTCCTCACCTCCCCAAAACCTCATCTGCAGAGAGAGTCAGGGAGTTTTTAGGGACAGCTTGACATGGGTGGTGGGGTCTGGCAGCAGCAGTGATTCTGTGCAGCACCCAGAGTCTGCTTACTCACTCAGCTCCACACAGAGAGCCCATACAGAATTAACATTAAATGCATTTTTACCTGCAAGAAAAGAAAAGGCAGTCTGCAGTCAGGCCACTGTGCCTGAAAGCTGCATCATCTCCATTTATAATACGTTTTGACTAATCCAAAAGAAAAAAGCATCCCAGTCATAGGGCTGGGTCTATTTGTGAGAAAAATTAGTGGTGTAAAAAGGGAACCAAATTTTTAGGTGAAATTTGGTCTGTGCTGCCCCAACCAGAGAACAACTGCTAATACAAGGAGTCAGCAATTTAATTAGTAGCAGATTAACATTTCAGATCAAGTATTATAATAAGTCTATAAATTGGCAAGCTGATTTCTCACAATATTCAATAATTCAATTCCTGGTTTCATCCCATAATGTCCAAGAGGAAGAGTAATAACCCATTTAAGGCAAATGTCAATGAGCAAGACTGGATTTGTGCTGGATTTGTAGCTTCACTCCTCTGCAGCTCTGGCTCTTGCTATCACCCAGAGCTGATTACAAAACACATAAAATTTGAAAACAGGAAAACACAAACCTGTAAATCATGTCTTGGAAAAGTCCTCAAGGTGGATACTTTAAAAGACAAATGACACCTTATTTGTGTGAGACAAGAGTAAGCAGAAAGCCTTCAAAATTAGCAGCCTGAACAAGTATTTGAGGGCTGGGGGGTTGGCTGGGACCATGGCATGATCTGCTCTGTCAGGGGTACAACAAGGGGGTCTTTGCTGAGAGACAGTGGCAATCCTGAGCAGGCACAGGGCCAGAACTGGAGTGACTGAGCAAGGCAGGATGTGAAACACACCTGGTGAAACACATTGCCTGCAGTGTCATATTAAGTGGAGAGGTGGAATGTATACATAAACTATGGAAAATGATTAATTTACAGGGAGTTATAGGCGCAGAGGTTGCATCACTGACAGCCCGTCCAAATCCCCTGATCTTATCCAAGCTCTTAAGTTATTTCCTAATAATCCATATAATTAGAATTTTCAAAGAGCCGTAATTATGCCCATTAAAGTTTTAGCAACAGCATGTTTATATATTATGAAAGAGCATCAGCTCTGTATGAAGCAGATAAACATTTTGTTGACACAAGCTGAAATTCAGAAACTTTTCTCTTCCTGTTCTGGTTCTCTGCTGAGCTCCAGGCTGCCAGGACTCTGCTCAACACAGCTGTGACCAGCCAGCAGCAGAAGGGAGACTCAGGAGGGAGCCTGAAGACGCTTACATTGTCCATCTGGAAAGCAAAGCCAAGGATGCCATTAATTTTATGACAAATAATAGTGCTAGAAGAGCCCAAATGCCAAAGTACTTTCCTTGTAAAGCTGCTTTAGTTGTAATCAATGTGAATCTAATTTTGGGGAGGAAACCATGCCACCAGTAAGCATAATTGCTCTGTGTTGTGCATGTGCTGGGGGGTGCTGGGTGGCAGAAGAGCTGCATGTTGTAGCAGCAGGCACAGACATGGGCATGGCCCCATCCTGCACCCACAGGCAGAGCTGGCCATGGCTGAGCTCCCGATGGCCATGCACGCCGTGCCAAGCAGGACAGCAGGAATGCCTGGCAGTGAGAGATGCTGCAACGTGACAATCTTCATTTCTCCCCAGAAATGATGGATTTAGGGCTTCATGAAAGACTCTGAGTCATGCAGGGAGCTGTGGGTTTTGGGAAGGTGCTCTTCCTCTTCCCATATTGCCTCCCCATTTTTTCCTCTCTGTCAGTTCTTTGTCTCCTGTTGTTTCACAGCAGGGGTGGGGTTGAATGTAGTTATCATGATGCACACAATCAGCATTACATTTTACATTTTCTTGGGTCCTTTCACTGCAGTGGCCCCTCCTGGTTGTGTCTATGGTGCTTCACAGTCTACTTTCCCCACAGTCATGTCTGTTTTATTCTTAGAGCAAACTCACTGCTGATGGTATATTTGCTCCTTTTTGTCACATTTTGAGTGTCTACTCAGAAACTTTCCATGAAGATAAAACTTGGTCTGCCTGAATAGCTTGACTGGATAGCTCTGGAGAGACCAAATAGCCTAGGCATAAGCCCATCCTCTTCTGATATGCCATTATTTAGCTCTACCTGTAGGCTCCATTTCTTGCCTGTGCTTTGGTACAGAATCACTGCTTATTTAATAGCACTTAAAAAATTCCGTGTGATCTTGCAACTGTTAAATTGCATTATAATTCATCCAAAAGTGGTGCCTGTGTGTGTAAAAGTCATCAGACTGCTCCCTGCAGCTTCCTCTCTCACTACTTATCTTCTACAATTTTATCACAGTAACACAGAGGGCTCTCGAGCAAAAGCAGAGCAACCATTTTGCAAAAGCATTGCAAAATATAGATTCTTCCACCAAGGATGAGCTGTCTGAATGAACAAGAGGGCAAAGGAAGTGTGATCATTTCACATTGAGGAAAAAATATCTTGTGGAGAAAATAGGTGACATATAGGTCTGACAGTGCTAGGAAGTTATTTCTGAAGCTCAGGGGAAGGAAGTGTTACCCTCAGCATTCAGGGAGGACAGCACTTGGTTTCTTCTTAGCAGATGCCAAGGAAAATATTCAAACACTTTAAATTAATAGTTCTATCAAGGTAGTTATCAGCTTGTACAATCAGCAAGGAATGAAATGTGCATAGTACAGTCAATTAAATGTACAATCTATAAAATGTACAATCTGCCCATGGGAACGAGGTGGACCACAGCAGATGAACACTCTGTCAGGATCACACAGAGCACATTCAGAGCCACACCACACTGGGTGTGGAAGATGCACTCATCAGAGTGATGGCACAGAACCAGAGCTGCTTTCTCCACTGAAAACCATTTCCGTGTAAATCCTATGGAGATATTTATCATATTCCCTCTGAAGCTGGGGATTGTTTGCTTAATTCCCCATGCTGCCTGCGGAGGACGATTCACACCATATGCAGCGGACACCAAAATTCACAGGGCTGAGACGTTGCTGCAAAAATAGAACCAGGGACCTGCTTTAAAACGATTTGAAACTGCTACATTGCTCAAGATGTGTGGTGCCACAGGGGGAGGCACAAAGGGGAAAGCAGTCTTTTATCATAAATCCTGGGTTCTCCTCAAGTCTGATTAGGAGGGGATGGGTCACAGGCCAGAGCAGGGCCTTCACTGCTGAGGATGAAAAGACATTTCTGTTCAGAGAGTGTTCATTGATCTGTGTGAAAAGAGTTGGTGGAGACCAAGCTGCCTGCTCCCTCCCAAGGCCCTTCCTTTTGGAGCTGTGTGGGTGGATGCTCTGAGCACATCTGCTCGTGGGAAGCCTGTTTGTGGCCAAACACAGGGTTCTGGCTTCCTCCAGCAGCGGAAACACAAGAGGTTCTCTGAAAAAAAAAGGTCAGGGACTGCTTTGGCTTATAGCAGACATTTTAGTCCCTCATCTGCAGAAGCAAGATCAAGTCTTTGCTGGTTCAGAGGGGGCAGATGTGCAGACTGGAGGCTGAGAAGGTGGTCTTGGTCTGTGGAGAGCAGCAGCCAGGCTGTATCTGTGCCAGACGGCCCTGATGTATGGGCACCTCTTCATCAGAGCTGGCACTTGCCATCACAGCCCCAACCCCCCAGGACACAAAAAATACTGTCACAGGCAGATCTACTCCTCATGTATCTGGTTTATTTGCTTGCAACCCACCCCTTGTGTTATCCCCTCTACCCTCTGCCCTGGGCTCTAAGAGCTGTCTGCTGGGAATTGCCCTGGCCACTGGGGATGTAGGGATATCCACACTGAATCCACAACCCCCACAGGAATCTTGCATCTATAAGTCGGTAAACATTACCCTTTTCTCTCCCTGTGCACTTCTGGGATTTAGTTGCATCAGGGTAAATTATATTTAGAATTCCAAATAAGAGCCTGTGGGGTACCCAGCCACTGTGGCAGTGTGGGAACGGTGGGAACAAAGCATCCCAGTTGTTTTCAGACCTTTCACTTGTATTTGCTCTAAGTTTTCCACATCACTTTTATCTCTGATCTATAAGTCTCAGTTTGTCTCAGAAGCAGCAGTCCAGTTTTAAATTATCCAAATTAAAATGCAGATGGTCTGAATGCTACAAAGGTTCTCAAGCTAAACTACTGGGTTTCAAGTGACCCAGAGTATTGAGTAGTAAATTAATTTCCACACCCTTTGTGTAACAGTTCTTATTCTTCACCTCGTCACTGTCCCTCATCCCGGGACAAAAAGTGGATTTTCTTGCTTGCTTCTGGAACCATTAGAACATTTGCTATTTTAACAGCTGTGAACTGCAAAACTTTGCAGTCCATATGATTTCAGATGGTTCATAGGAAACCAATTTTAGCTGTGACAAAATGTTCTGAACTTGTTACAACATTTTTATTGCTCTTTGGCTCTGGATTGATTTTCTCTTATTAGCTGGAGCTGACTGTGACTTTTTTTATCACACAATTCTGGAAAGCAGAAAATCAGTCTGGAGCTCAGCTGCACAAAGTGAAGTTGCTTTGCTTATTGATGCATGCTTTTAGATCACTTAAAGTGTAACAAGAGCCAGCAATTTAGCTGAGTTGGTTTGGTTTTCAGCTTTGATTGAAATTCACAGTTTAGAACATTAGCAGAATTAATTTGCTGGAGATTCTTATCTTTCCCACTTAATCTGAATGGAGTGAGGTATGTAAATGTATGTACTTTGCAAGCTGTTATCTTTACTATTTCAAAACAAGATTAATTCAGGCAAAACTCTTAAAAATCCAAACACAGAATGATTGCTGGAGGCCTTGACTGGGGAAGAGAGTTGTGATTTTGCCTAGAGTTTGTAGAGAAAGCTTGATACAATGTTTTAGCAGATCCGAGGAAGGAGACGAAGGCAATTTTGACGGCAGTGAAAGTCATTTAAAGGCAGAGAGAGCAAAGACGCCTGGCTGTGGGAGGCAGATCATCCAGGGTAATACTTATAATGGAAACTCTTTAGGTGGGAAATAGCATCTGAGGAACCTGTGGGAGACAAGACACAACTGGGAGACAAAGCTGAAGAAGATCCTGGAGCTGATACAGGGCTTTGAGGAAGCTATGGAGGGGATGTTAGACAGCTGAATATTTTGAGTTGTATCTTGAATTAGACGATTGATCCATAGGAAGAAAAATTACCTGGGAAGGAACCGGTGATCATGGAGGGAATGGAAGTAGCTGAACCAGCCTGGAAGCAGGTATTGACTGAGCTAGAGAAGGAATCAGAGAAACAGAGGGAGGAGGAGGCATCAGGAGATCAGCCAGCTCTACATGGAGAGAGATGAAGAAGCAGAGGCAGCTGTGGGGTACAAGGGGCAGATGGGAATAAGATGCCCCATCATGGATGCAGAGTAAATACCTTTACCCTGATGCTCTCAGAGCCCCACTCTCCTGCTGGATCTTGGTTTCATGTCAGTAGAAGTGCAAAAGTTTGGGTTCAGGAAAGCAACAAACACAGAGGTCAGGTGTGAACTCAGGAGCTGTGAAAGGAGTGAAGCCCATGGGGGATGGCTGAGCTTTGCTCACAGATCAGCCAGTGCTGAGGAGGCTCCAGATGACCTTCTGGAGAAGAGGGACCACCAGACATCATCAGGCTGCTGCTTCTAATGACCATCCTAAATTCATACAGATTTGGTGTGCTGTTTTAGAGATCCTGGAAAGCAAGAGTCACCATGGAGTGAGGGGTGATGGCCCACACAGAGCAGTACTCTGCACTGACAGCATTTGCCATAATAACCTTGTTGAATCACAGGATGGTTTGGGTTAGAAGAGACCCTTAAAGATCATCTTGTTTCAACCCCTCTGCCATGGGCAGGGACAACTTCCACTGGACCATGTTGCTCAGGGCCTCATCCACCCTGGTCTTGAACACTTCCAGGGATGAGGCATCCACAGCTTCTCTGGGCAACCTGCTCCTGTGCCTCTGTAGCTTCACAGTAAAAAATTCCTTCCCTATATCCAAATTAAATCTACCCTCTTTCAATTTAAAACTCTTGCTTTTTCTCTTATCGCCACATATCCTTGCAAAAACTCTCTCCGTCTCTCTCTTTACCCCTCTTCTCTTCCACACAGCTCCCTGAGTTTTTGTTTGTTTGGTTGGTTTTTTTCACCCCCTACAGGAAATGTGATGGTTGTTTATTGCTATACTCTGATTTATTTTCAGGGTTGCAGTATATATTTATATATATTTCTTGGGCTGCAAATAATAATGTGGCACGGTTTGCTTTTACAGTGGAGGTTCATGTCAGCATGATTAATTTTCAGCATTGAATAGTCCTGCACTCAAGCCATGTGCTTTTGAGATCATTTGTCCATCTTTTCATATTAGGAAGTATTTCCTTGCTCAGCATTTATGTCTGTGAAAAGAACTCTCCTACAACAAAAAGTCTCTGAAATTTTTTCCAGCTAGAAGGAGATAAGCATCTAAATACACCCTCTTTCAAATGCAGTTTCAAATCTTTCCTGCTTGGAAAGAGGGAATCTCTAAATAAGACATGGCAGTGATCCCACTAGGGAAAGGGCTATGGCAAGAGATGTTGGGAAAAGCTTTGCTTTCTCATGCACACGGATCTGCGACACTGTCAGCACTATTTGATTTGTCCCCAGCGATGGCTGGGCTGGCTGGGCAGCCTGCCAGCAGAACCAGGGAGATGATCAGCCCTGCCCTACAGAGGAGATGCTGAGGAAGAGCCACAGAGAGCTGCAGGGCAGAGCACAGCCCCTGGCTGTGCCTGTCCACTGCTACATCTCCACTAACTGTGGGAACTCCAGCACAGGTCATCATTGCCTCGTCCTCAGCACCAGCTTCCCTCTTATCTGGTAAGATTTAAGGATGAAAGCAGGATGCCTTCCTCAGCTCATCCTTAAAAGGAAACATTGCTGAGCAGCTTTAGTGGCCTTTGGGGTCTTCCCTCAACAAAAACAAAGAGTGCTTTGCCACCAGCTCCCCAGAACAGGCTGCAACATCAATGCCTCTGAGGGCTGTGAAATATGAAAGATAATAAAACTTTCAAAGAAAGCTTTAAAGTCCAATGTGTGGGAGTAGCACAAAGGGCACCAAGCAAGACAAATAAATACATGGCTGCAAAGACTTTTTTGTTGTACCACAAATTGCGTAGGATGCTGTGGGCACAGGGAGAAGCCTTATGGCTTCCCTCTTGGTGGTGGTTTTCCGCTGCAGGTGACAAGTATGTCACATCAATTGTCATCTGGATCTTTTTTCCTCAAAGCATATAAAAAATGTTCCAAGTTGCATTTCCAATTTATTCCACTGAACACCTTCAAAACCACACCAGAATAAGGGAATTAACAGCAGCATTTCACATTTAGAAGCTCTAAGGATTATGGATTGCTTATGCAGTATGTGCAAATCCTTCTTTTCTGAACATTAAAATAAGTCTTTTATCCAAAGTTGAGCACAAGAGAAAATGAGGCTCATTTTTAAACACTGAGCACTCCACAGCTCTGATTTCTGAAAGAGCCATAGGCTGTTGAATACATTTGAAGATCAAGTCATTTATTGCAGTGCTTACATTTTCACTTAGGAGACCTCATTTCTAAAAGCACTCATTTCCAAAACCCTTGCCATAAATGATTTGCCAGGAACACAAAACACTATATGATAGATGTGAGCCAGTAGAAAGCCAGGAGATGTGATTTCTGATTTCTATGCCAATCATTGTAAGTTTGCCCCTGCTCACCCACCATTTATTGTGAGTGTTAAAACTTCTACCATTGTTATTGTGCCATCAGGCAGGAATCCCAGTTTTTTTGAAAACCCTCAGGATGTTCCCTAGTGACACCATATCCAGAAGGATGATAAAGAGATTCTGTACCAAAAATTTGTCTGGAATAGTTGATTTTTTGATTGCACAGCCAGACAGAAAAGTAGAGAGAAAAATTAGCTGTCAGTCAAACCCAATGCATTCTGCAGCTCTGTGGGGATTTCATTCTGAATCCAAAAACCTTTTGAAAACTGGTGTTTGATTTCAGCCAAACCATCAGACTTAGGCCTGCTATGAAATTTCTCATTTTTTCTATCTGTAGCAAACAGAAAGAGCAGAGTAGGGGCACAGCTGTAAAAACTGGGGCTGTGTTTGTCCTTTTTTAGGGTGCAGTTTATGTTTTCCAGTCTTTGCCCAAGGTAGAGACAAAGCAAGTCAAAAATTCCTTTCTTCTCCTTGACGGTGTGTGGACCTGTGTCCAGGAAAAGGCTGTAACTCAGGAATTTACTGGGCCTTGTGGTGGGGAGAAATATTGTAGAAATTATATTTTTCCAGAATGAATAGGTACTTATTCAAGTGCTTTGCTGGCTGCTTGTAGAAAATTCTTGCCGATTAAAATGTCGATTAGTAGTGTTTAAATACTACTGTATTATCATGTAAACTACATGTGCATGATAATTTTATCAGCCAATGTGTAACTTTTTCAGGGATCACATCTGGTGTGTATGTATTGCTGCTCTCTCAGGTCCTGTGGGAATTGCCCAGTTATGAATAATATATTAATAATATTAATTAATAATTTGGATGGGATCAGTTAAATGCAGTTAGGATGGATTAAAAAATAAAGGCTTATTTCTGTCAAAGTTTTATGCTTTAAGAAGTTGCTGGTTTTAGAATGAATATTCCTTTATTTAAATGAACCCAAAGCATCAGTAGTGTATGAATATTGTCAACATCATTTTTGGGCACATTTCCAGTAATAATTTTTAGAAATGCGATTGTCTAAATGAAGATTTGGGGATCTTGGGAGGAAGGAAACGAGGAGCTGGGATGGGAAAGGCTGAACTGGTAACCAAGTGGCAAAAAAAAAAGAAACAAAGCCCCCAAGTCCCACATGGCATTGGAGGGATTGTGCGCAGGAACCAAAGCTTTGGATGGGATATTTGCTCTGTCTTTGAGACATACTTTCACTGCTTTTTGAGGTTTGGACACCTACCTCCCATACAAACCCCTTCTCTTTGAAGAATCTTGGAGAGGGAAGATGATATTAGAGAATGGCTGAAGTAATTTCTCATGTGGATGACAGCCTCAAATGTACTTCAGCAGGCTTGTGTTGGTCCCTTGTTCCAGCTAACAGCCTGTGTTAAAACAATGTCTGAACATCCAACACGGCTACTGAGTAGCCACATCTACTGCAAATGTTGCCCAACTATAATTTGCAAAAGGCCATTAATATATTTTTACACACTTAATAGAAAGTATAAAAGTGAAGTGCAGTCTTCCACAAACAAGTAATTTTACAGAACAGATTTTCTGAGAGCTAGGCCATTACTGTGTAAGTGGCTTTTTTCCCCAAGAGTTTTCTAATTTGCATGCATACACTGTTTTTTCTGGGCAGCTTAATGAGCAGCCATCCCTGGGCAACACACTACAGTCACACTCCTATTCTTTCAGGCATCACCCATTCAGTACTAAATCTTTACTAAGCAGATCCATCCAGAGATTACACATCCCTTGCAGTAAAATGGATGTGACCCTGCTGCATATGTTGGAGATAGCTAAGACTGAAACAATGGATGTTGGAGCTTTCTTTATCTCCTCCCTCTTTAGAACATAGTTTCTGTTTGGTTGTGGGTTTTTGTCAGATATTTATTTTTAAGCCTGAAAATCTAAAATTGGATTCATATGCTGAGAAGGAAGCTTTGTGAAGTAACCTTGTGGACTAAAGTGAATCCAGTTTTATGGGGAGAGAGGCAAAAAGAAGTGGAACAAGCCTAAAATAGCAGGCATCAAAGTGGGGGGTGTAAGAGCCTATAAAGAATTTCCTCTCTAAGAACAAATCCAGGATAGAGTTTTCTGGGAAAAAACACATAACTGTTTGTCTGATGATTATTTTAGTGTAAATACAGCAACATGTTTTACAACTGAGTGGGAGACTTGCATTAGAATTTATACTCCTCCTTTATTCTCTTGAAGTAATGACATTGGAATTCCTACAAACCAGCTGTTTATGTATTAAATATTTCTGCCTTCTTTTTGCCTTTGGGTTTATTTTTTGTGCTGCCCAGGTTTTGCTAGGGGTATTGAAACAGTGCAGAGTAATGAAAATGGAATAAGGTCCAAAGGACAAGCTAGAGAGAAAAGCAGAAAGAGGGAGAGGAAGAAAGGGTGGAGATTTGGAGGAGGTAGGAGCAGTGTGTGGGAGAGCATCTGCAGATGTGGGGCAGCACTGGAGGGTGTGGCAGCTCTGGGGACCAGCTGCTGTTGAAGATGACCTCTCCTGCAGCTTCCATCACACCTCAGGCTGCAAGGGTTCCTTTTTGTTGTGGTGCCCAGTAGATTGGTGGGCTCCAGCCACCTTTCTCATGCACTACAAGACCCACAAGACCATGAAAACGTTGAACAATCCAGATGTCTTTGAATTCTGTGCAGCTGACTTGAACAAGAGACATCTTGTGGTGTTTATACAGAACTGAGCTTGGCTATAAATGGGACCATGATGGGCCTGTCAGGAGTGAGGTAACACTATCAATCACTGTGATGGTGCAAACAGGGTCTTCCATCAGTTTCATTTTTAAATCCCATGTTTTCCCTAGTTTTCTCACCAAGTGGAGGCCTTGATTCTTGCCCTGGGTGTTTGGATAAGAGTTCTTTTCCCATTCTGTTCTCTATTTCTCAGTGTTTGTGTTTCCTAATCTGCTTATGGAGGGCTACATATTTTTCCATGTGAAATGCAGCTTGGTGCCAGCATCCAGCATTAGTACCCAAACCACATGCTCCCAAGAGCAGCCAGGGGGAAGGAAAACACTACAGATCCCAAGAATGCACGTGGAGGAGGACAACTAACCTCTGAATGAACTTCTGAGGGCATATATGGACTCTTTGCTACCCGAAACATTCTAAGCAAGACTAGACAGCTTTTTAAGGGATGGCTCTGAGACCAATAACCTTCCATCCATGATGAGAAGGTATCTCTGTCAGGCAAAACACAACTCTGCTTATTTCCTTGTAAATAAAATCCTAGGCCTGAGGCTATGGGGTGTGAGATGTGTTGTTCCTCCCACTAACGTGCTGTTGTGTGGCCAAGGGACAGGGGGAGCTGGGGACCACTCCTGTGGTTCCCTAGCAGATTGGGTGGTGATGTGCTGAACTGCAGTTCCTCATTGGAGTTTTAGACAAGATGCTCAACAGTCTGCCTCAGCGTTGAAATCTAAGGGTTAATAACTGAGTCTATAGAAACCAGTAGGAACTTTGCCTTGGATTTGGTAGGAGCTAGCATTTTACCATTTTACATCTGCCACTCTGGCTCTGCTGTGGCCATCTGAGGAGCATGAAGAGTCTGTGCTCCCTTTTGTTAAGTGAAATGACCAGTGAGTGCTGATACTCATGAGACACTCTGGTTTTGCTTGGCTTGAAGCCCTTCATGCTGGGTGGACACCTTCACCACTGTGCCAGTGAGCACAGGGCAGCTGAGGGGCAAACCCTTCCTGTGGAGTGGAATCAAGCAGGTCCCTGCTGGCCTGGTTCCACATTTTGCAGAGCACAAGTGCTTGCACAGTGTCAGACTTTCCACAGGCATGAAATACTCACTAGTTTTTTATCCAGCATAATGGCAGGAAGGTATATATGTACTTTTTATTCTCTTATCCAGACGTTGTCACGCCTTAGACCTTCCTGTTTGGTAGACTTGTTCCGTATAAAGAGAGCTCGGTGACTTTGCTCCATCACTTCTCAGATGGGGAATTGCCTGTCATAACAATGAGTGGTGTTGCTTTCTGTTCACAAATATGGCCCTTTCTTCCTGGAAGCTCTGTACTGCACAGCCCTGGGCTGTGCTTCCTGGCAAGTCATCTGGATTGTCCATTACTCACTCACAATAAAATCGACTCAGCTTTAGTTCATGTTCCTCAAGAACCAGGACACAGTGCTTGTAATGAGAAAGAAATTAAATAAAGCTTGCATTTTTCCCTTTGCAGACTGTGACATTTGTTATTTCCCAATGCAGTCCTATCCTTCCCTGGAATCTATCTAAGACTTTGCAGTTACTTATCTGGTAGGATAGACCAGGACTGCAATATTCTTGACCTCATGGTGTGACTCTTGGAGTGTCCTGTGAGGGCTAGGAGTTTGACTCGATGATCCTTGTGGGTCCCTTCCAACTCGGCAGATTCTGTGACTCTGTGAAGGCAAATGGGTTACTGTTAATGATGTGGAAGAGAAAGTTTGCGGGTTAGGTAGGATTGGTGTAAGTACAATGCCAGCATCTATTAATCCCAAGTAAAATGCAATTCTTGAGAAAGCAAATTAAAATATAAGCCAAGAATCTGGGATGCAAACATTTGCCAAGAGAGGATGATGACTTCTCGAACTGATACCACTTGTCTAATCAGGTCTTAATTTCTAGATGTCCCAGTTCTCTTGTCTGAAAAACAAGACTCATTTGGGGGTAGATTTGAAACTAAATCCTATTTTGGAAACTAAATGAAAACTGGGGTTCTTGTCCAGTCTGACAGCACAGCCTGGAGGCAGAGTGAGTTCTGCCTGAATAGGAGGGGAAGGGAGCTGTGCATCCTTGTCACCTACCCAGTGTAGGGAGGCTGGCATCCCTCCCTGGCTGTTGAGAGGTCAGCCCTCTGTGTCCTGCTGAACCCACGTTTATATGAGCATAAATGTATGACCATTTATTATGTTGTTAATGGAAATTGCTAATAATTAACCATCTGTATGTGCCACATTAGAAAGCACTCAAGTCAACAAATAACCTTTAAGAATGGGCCCTTAAGTGCGGAACTGTGAAGAGGTACTTTGCAGGGCTATTCTCCTGTGGGAATGAGGGAGGTAGAAGGCACAGCTTTGTGCACATCTGTGAAATGATGTTTGGCTGTGCTTGCAAAGCTTGTGAGAGTCCTCT
This sequence comes from Entomyzon cyanotis, assembly GCA_024500445.1. Lineage (NCBI taxonomy): Eukaryota > Metazoa > Chordata > Aves > Passeriformes > Meliphagidae > Entomyzon > Entomyzon cyanotis. Next base: position 65,721,343 of record JAKEPQ010000871.1, read on the forward strand.
GTTGAAATCAAAGATTCAGCTCATGTAAGTGTCAAGACATGGGACCTGGGAATATTTTCAGCTGTGCCCCCTCCCACAGGCACAGCCTCTCCCTCTCACTTTCCTGATGTGTTTAAAGCAGTTAGGATAATCTAAGTGTTGTCTACCCTTTGTGAGTCCTCAAGCCTCCTTATTTTCATGTGATCCACACAGTCTGTGCATCTTTATCTGGGTTGAAAATTATATTACCGTAGAAAAAAAACAACCAACCAAACAAGAAAACCCAACAAAGGAACAACCTCCCAACCAATAGAGCCATGTGTCTGCTCAGGGACACATATTTGAGTTCTTCAGTCATGTTCCAGTCAGAGATGACATGCAGTTCAGTCTAGCAGCTTCATTCTGTCTGGACTAAATTCCTCAGTACATGAAGCAAGGAGTTCATATTACCATTTTAGCCAGTAGTATATCATATGAAAATGATCCTGTGTCCCTGTGCAATGATGTAATGGAACACTAATGCTGCCACAGCTTTTTTTGACTTCTTCGGGATATGCGTGCACGAGGATAGCTGTCTGCCTCAGCCTGGGTGACACTGGGTCTGATCTGGGGAGAACAATGTCTCCTGAGCGTGGATGAAGTGTGAGGCCAGGGTAATACTGCCAGGGTAAGGAAGTGCCTAATGATGACATATGCTTACAAGAATAGGGATGGGGTCATTGTCTGCGGATGAAGGAGATAGAGGCAGGTCTCTCAGGCAGCCCTGGAGAGCATTCTAGGTATCAGACTGTCTGATGCTGGAGTGGGGCTTTCTAAATGCTGGGGATTTGTGGATCTTTCACTCTGTGTGAAACAATTGATTCTTTTTTGGGCCAGCAATAGCTATAATGTACAAGGCGCTATGAGTCTAAGAGTTCGTGGATGAGGTGTCCAGTGTCTGCTTCAATAAATGTGCACACTTTTTGTAAGGCTAGAACTCCTTCAGCAGCACTGACAAAGTGAGCCCTATCTCTCCATATCATATAGTTTGCACCCTCCATAGTGATGGAAGACTTGAATCTAGAGGAACCTAAACCAAATCTTCAGTGTCTGATGTTGCACCTGTACTCATGAGTAAATAAACCAGCAAGCCCCCTGTTTGCTCATTATGATGTGTACATCATGGCCCAGCTTATTTCCATGTGGACGATGTCTCTTTCAAATGAGGAGAGTGCTCTCTGGGCTAAAACTGATCTGGAGTCTGTGCTGCAGAATCCTGCAGGATGGTCCAGGGCTGTGTTAAGCACTAGGGCCAAGGCCCAGACCTCCCACTGCACACATTACTACTATAGGAACAGTCTGGCTGCATAATGCTCCTCTGTGCATCTTTCTTCTGCTAGAAAAAGGGACTGACCAGGATAAGGTATCTAATTCTAGCTGAAGAGAAGTGACTCTGCTTAGCCTTAGTGGAAAATTTGGACAGTTCTCCTGTATCTCCTGTAAATCTCTTTTTAATGGCCTCTCTCACCATGAATCACAACCTGGGGCAGTGAACTATAAAATCTGAGCCTTACCACAAAGACTACAGGCAGTACCTAGATAAATCCCAGTCGTGCATCAAAGTTCCTGCTGTTTTACATTTGCTCTGAAGTGCCAGACTCTGTGCACTTTCCATGGGAGGCAGCTGGAATATAAACAGAGATGTCTGACTGCCAGGAGCCACCCTCAGCCCCAGTCAGGGATCACGGCTTTCTCCCTTGCATCTTTTCTGGCAGTTTGAGAGTCAGTCCAGACATTTTGCTCTCCTGCTCCCCAGTCCTGGTGGTCCAGAGGAGAGACCTCACTGGTTTCTCTTTCGTTCCACATCCCTCATGCACTGACTCTGTGGCTCCATCCTCATGCTCTTCATCGTCCAGTGACAGGTTGCTGGCAGTGCTATGTACATTTGATGCATAACAGCACCCCTGCACTCCTTCCCCCCTTCCTATCTCCTTAAACAGATGATGTGCTAAGATTGGAGTTATGACAGCAATTCCAGCAGACCAGAGCTAAGCTCCTGAGTTCACAGCCCCTATCATTCTGCATGATTTCTGGCTCCTCTGAGTGGCTTCCCACACTTGTAGCAAGAGGTTTAAGATCTTGTTGCTTTGCTTATGGTATCAATCCTTATCATCTGTCCCTGAGCAGGACCATATTTGCACTTGGACTTCATCTATTTGGAGGTGGAAAGCTGTTCTGAGGGATGGAGCATCCTCCACTTATACTGAGTCTTGCTTGCTTCATGCCCCTGTCTTCTCTTTTCACTTGGGAATGGTCAGAAAAACCTGTCCTTGTTCTTTTGCTGGTGGCATTTCAGAACCTGTTGGTTTTGTGATGCTCCATTTAACCAGACTCACAAAGGACAGAGCCTCCCCAGATTTGGGCTGCAGCCTACCCCATCCATTGCCTTTTCACAGCCCTGTGGGCAAGAAGGAGCAGTGGCAAACAGCCCTGGGTAGAAACCTGTGATGGTTTTGGCTGGGATAGAGTTAATTTTCTTTGCAGTAGCTGGTATGGGGCTGTGTTTTGTGTTTGTGCTGGAAAGAGTGCTGATAACTTTTGTTATACTTGATAAGTGTTGATGTTTTTGTTATTGCTGAGCAGGGCTTACACAGAACTGAGGACTTTTCTGCTCCTCACCCCATCCAGTGTGAGGGGTGCACAAGGAGCTGGGAGGGGACACAGCCAGGACAGCTGACACAGGGATATTCCATAGCATATTCATCATGCTCAGTATATAAAGTGTGGGGAGAAGGAGGAAGGGTGGGACGTGTGGAGTTCATCTTCCCAAGTCACAGTTACGTGTGATGAGCCCTGCTCTCCCAGTGATGGCTGAACACCAGCCTGCCCATGGAAAGGGGTAAATTGATTCCTTGTTTTGCTTTGCTTGTGTGTGCAGCTTTTGCTTTCCTTATCAAAAAGTCTTTATCTCACTTTTGTCCTTCTGATTCTCTCCCCCATCGCACCGGGCAGGGCATGTGAACCAGTGGCTGTGTGGGGTTGAGTTGCCAGCTGGGATTAAACTGTGGCAAGGCCCCACCAGCACTTTGAGACAGTTCTAGTCTAGTCCACAACTCTGCCAGCATTGCCAAGACAGGAGAAGTGACAAAGAGGATGCACTGAGGACACAGGAGAGCAGAGACTGCACAGCTTTTCCCCTGGGGATAAATCGAGCAGAGGATGCCATCCTCCTGCAAAAGTGGTTTCTGTCATTAGGCAAATACACAGGAATGATCTTGGCATCTGTCCTGCAATTGCCCCATCTCTCTGCTCCCCCAGGACCAGTGGTTGAAATGGAACACATGTTTGAATGCTTCATTGAGTCAGGGTCCAAATTAATTTGAGCAGTGGTAGGTAGGGAGAGATGTACAGTTTAGGTGAAGACAAACTGGAGGTGTGGATGGTTGGTTATTTATTTCCAGACATGGTTCTCATGAGCAACATGACCTCAAAGGACTGTTCACAGCCTTTTCCTGCCATCTGCACAGGGGTTCACCAGCATTGCCATGGTGTAGGGTCTTGCTGACTGATGTTGTGCCAGCTACACCCTCACAGGGCTACTGCCAGCATGGGAGGTCATGGACAGCATTGTGTGACCAATCTCCTTTACAGGAGTGTTGAATATTAACCCAGCTGTACTGTGCCCCTAAAACCAGCCAATTGAGGTCTGGTAGCCAGGCCAAAGAATTTGGACCTCCTGGAGTCTGCTTCTTGATCTGGAAATGACATAAAGAGTACTTCTGCTCCAGTGGAAATAAAGTCACACTCCTCTTCATTTTAGTGGGTGATTCAGATTGCTGATTTGCAGCTTCTTGTTTGTTTTGGGACCTTGCCTGGGAACATCATGGATTAATCAGAGTACTGGAGTGCTAGGTACTGTAGAAATACAGAAAAAACAGAGACCTGGGTACATTTAAATTTCAAAATGTTAACTCTGTGGTTAAGACACAGCACTGCTTTTACTCTTGCACGGAGACCTCTTTGGATTGTGGCATGCCCTGAGATCACTTCAATACTTGCTGTAGGAGCCCAGATTAAGCAGATTGGCCTGCCCTGGCAGTGCTGACATGCAGCAGGCGTGGCAGGAATGACCACAGAAGTGGTTGTGCTCTTGCTGCTACTTCTAAACAGATTTTCTGCCTGTTGTAGTAGGAGGGGGAATGAGAGTGCATTTGAAACCATCTTGGGGGCTGGTGAGGAAAGAAAGGGAGGAGATGCCAGAATGGAATGTTACCACTTTATCCCAACCCAAAAAACTTCTGTGATAGGTTAAATCAGCAGCGTACATATAAGTGAATGAAATAGGGCTGTTTCTAGAAACATCTTGTTTGCATTCAATGAGAATGCAGCCTGGAGCTTTCATTTGCTTAGATCTTTATTGGTATTTGCAGCCCTCAAACCTGCAGATGTAAGCACAGAGCATGCCCAAAGGAGGGACAGAAGGAAGGCGAGGAAGAAAGATGGCATTGATCCATATTCATGTTTCCCAGGTGCTGGAAACCACCCAGTGCCAGATGGTGATTCAGAGCCAGCATAAGGGGAGGCTGCAGCTGATGCATGAACCCCTCTGGTCCCAACAGGCTTTGGGTGAGCAGGACAGACCAGGTGTCTCAGATCTCTCTCCCTCTCACCACAGAAATACCTGAAAGTAGTGCAGAATGACTGTCACCTCTGTGGCAGGAATTTCCTCCAAACTGGGGACATTTTCACATAGCAAGTATTGGTCAAGTGTGGCCATTGCAGGTGACATGGGAGCAGGATGGAGAGATGAGACAGCATTTGTGATGTCCTTTCCCATTATTTGAGCAGCAATAATGTCAGGGACATCAGTTATGCCACCCTGAGCTGCTGTTGAGAGAACTATTGCAGTTGATCCTGCAGTGTTTAGTTTTTAGCGCAGAACATATTTAGAGAAAAAGCAACTGGATGACATTGTAGGCTTTTTTTTTTCTTTTTCTTTTTTTTTCTTTTTCTTTTTTTTTCCCTTTTTTTTTTGAGATGAAGCCTCCCATGTTCATCACCCATGGAGAGTGTCGATCCTCTGGTAGCACAGAAAGCACTTAGTGCAGCTGGACGCTGCTCCTCCATGTAGGTTGGGGCAATTCAGAGCACAACAGCTTTTGGGTGACCATCCCAGTGAGTGCCCAGGCCTGGGATGCTCTCTGATAGCCAGGTGTGTGACTGCTTGGGCTGGGGAAAACAGCTATGGGACAGTCCATGTCCTTGTGGGAGCAGCCACCTGCCCTTAGGAGAGTGACACTAGAAGGGACTGTGCTGATCCTAGCTCTTTTCTTAGGGCTGCACATTTTTTCTGCCTCAATCCTGAGGACCTAGCTCTGAGCAAATACCTTTTATTTTGTGGGTGTGCTGCAGACTTTTTATTCTGAAATTTACAGAATGGTTTGACTTGGAAGGCACTTTTAGGATAATCTAGTTCCAATTCCCCTGCCATGGGCAGGGACACCTTCCACCAGATCAGGTTGCTCTGGACCACATTTAACCCTACTTCAAACACTTCCAGGGATGGGGCATTCACAGATTCTCTGGGCAATCTTTTCCAGTGCTCTCACCACTCCCTCTAACTTGGGTAAATTAAAGTTTAGGTGAGTGAAAAAAGGAATATTTGAAATCCAGCAAGTATCTCCTCTCTCCCTCTCTCTCTTGTGGTCCTGATTGAACCAGACAGAGTGGTCTGTCTGGAACAGGTCTTTCCTCATCAGGCTGAGGGCTGGTCAAGCCACTTTACCTCAGTGGGGCTTGAATAGTCCCCATCAGTCTGAAGGAAGGACTGGAATTTGCCATGCCAGTCAGGCAGACACCGTGGGTCTTGAAATGCCCTATCTGTGCACAGTTTGAACAATTGGTAGAAAATGAGTCAAAATAAATAGTGCTGCTCAACCTCTGACCTTTCCCCTTTTGTCCACAGAAGTTCAAGAAATTCCAGGGACTGGGAGCCAAACATCTGTGTTTCCCCTTGGGAGGTGCCAAACACCAGGTTCCTCCCATGAATTGGGCAAGGTATATTTAGAAAATGAGATTCAGAAACTGCTGGCGAGAGCTGCTGCTCTCCTGGTCGAAAGTTTGCATAAGCTTGGGCATGTATTTATATCTTCATCCACAGGCGCTGGATCCTGCATACAGAAACACAAACTGACAGGCAATGTATCTTGTAAGTCTGAGCTTGTTTTGTGGATGCCAATATTTTTTAAAAAGTGAGGACTGTGGGCCTCGTTTCCAAGCTGAAATATAGACACTCTGTGCCTTGTGGGATGCCCTAAGTGAGCTGAAATGGCTGCCAATGTGAGGAGATGGGCACAGAGTTTGCAGCAGTATTGAAGCAAAGGCAAAAGGGTGTCCTGAATAGCACTGGGCACTGCTGGCTAGGCAACTGAATTGAGGCTAATGCCATTTTAAGGAGAGCAGCTGGGACAGCACCAGGCTCTAGGGCCACTGCTTCACACAGGGGCCTCCCAATCTATTGGTATCCAAACTTCTCAGGGTCCCCAGGGATGGAGAGACCCTCCTGTACGCTGGGAAAAGCTAACCCACCCAGTGTGTTCAAACAGGAGATTTTACTCCAGTCTTGCTGCCTGTGGAGACAGCTGAGCCAACCTTCCAAGCAGTCTTTACTGGATTGCAGTGGATAATCTAGGTGTGTTCCATGTCTTTCCCCTCTGACCATACCTGGAGCCCTGGCTCTGCAGCAGCTGCCCTGTTAGCTTGGATAGAGCACTTCCAGCATCAGTACTCAGAGCAGTACTCAGCATCACCCAAGATGACTGCTGTTTCAGTGTCACTTTGTGTTCCCACTCTCAACTGTGTGAAGTTGTTGCATGACACAAGAAACAATTCTCTTACCTCTGACCCCAATGCCTAAGCTGATAATAGCATTGGGAAGCACCAGTGTGCAGTGTGAGGTTGGAAACATTTGATTTTGACTTGTCCAAGGTGTGGAGACACGTTAGATTTCTGCCTGGCTCTGCAGAAAAAGGTTGTGTCTTAATTTCATCAACCACCAACACCATATGCCATGTTTTCAGCTTAGGACCTTGTTTCCCCAGCCAGCAGAGACATGAGAGCTTGGGTGTGGTGGCACAGCTGACACCAGAAACAGTGCACCACCTCTTCCACCTGGGAGACTGAAGGAGGGAAAATAAGTGGGAAACTCCAGAAGGAAAGAACTGCAAATGTCTCACAATGTGGCTTGTTCCTCGTGGTACTGCATGTGCTGAGACCAAGTGCCGGGAGTCAGATACCTCTTGGGTGCACAGCTTGGACTTACATGGCATGATGTCTGGACAAAGGATGAGCTTGGTGTTAAATAAAACTTTCAGATAAGTTTTAGCTTGTCATACTTCATTTCCAAGGCTGAAAAAATGGAAAACCTCCCAGTTTTGTTATGAGACAATTTTAGTAGTGTCTGAGAGGAGCTACAGGGAGAAATGGTTCATGGATAAATTAAAAATAATAAAATAAGGAGATGAGTTACAGTACTTTGTTGTTTAGACATATTCAGTTTGTACTCCTGCCCCTTGGAGGGCAGATGAAAAAACAGAGTACTTCAGGTCTCCTAGTGGCTTATTGGGAACAGTTTGTGTTCAAGATATTGCCAAATTCCAGCAGAATTTCTCTTAAGGACCCAAGGAACAACTTGTGATAACCAAGATCCCTACCAGTTTGTCTTGTGTCCACGCCGCATGTGGTTTGGATCCTGGTGATACATGTGGGATGACTGGAAGGTGGTTGTAACAAACTGTTCCCTGCTAGGTTTCACCATGACATTCGGGACAGGATATACAATGCCATTAAAGCAACTTGCTACCAAATTGCTCATGCTGATCTATTGCCAGCTTCTTTAGCAATACTTCCCCCAGCACTCTCTGCTTGCCATAAACAGGCGCTCCTGCAGTAGAGTGCAGCTGGAATCTCGAGTATATTTTTCCAAGCCATAAAGAAAAGCAGTGTGTCTCCAAAGCAGATTATAATATTTTGATATTTCCCAGGTCGCTTGTGCTCTCAAGCTTTATCGCTGCCGAGAGTCTTTCAGAAGATCGCTTGTAACACACGTGCCCTAAATAATGTAAGCTCTGTGCTGGTGATATTTATAACCACACAAACTTGCCCATATCTGCCTGTGTTGTTTCAAAACAATTCTTGAGTGATCGCATTTTTCATCTTTAGTGTATTTTTCTTTAGTTCTGAACACCGAACACGTTTGTAATTATTGCCATTATTGCTGCTGGATGCCCTATTAAGCCTACAAAATGCACTCAGATTTAAAGGCAGAATTCTAATTACAGCTCAGGCTTGGGGAGAAAGGACAGCATTTGGAGGAAAAAAGTACTTACACAGACACCAAGAGAAGTGGCAGCACATACTGCAGTCACTCCTACTTCATAGAAATGATGCTGTTTCATTTTTAAGTTCTTGTATTTGAGCATCCCTCTCTGAAGCTCAGGAAAGGATGTGTGATATCCCCTGCCATTGCTTTTATGGAATCACAATGGCCATTCACAACAAAGAATTGTTTTGGGGTCATCGAGCTCCCCTTGAATGGCTGCAATGAGTCAAAGATCCACATCTATCAGATAATCCCACAGAAGAATTCAAAATTGTCTTATCTCCAAAATACAGAGACAAAATAGGAGTATGTGAGTGTCATTGTAAGTGGTTTGCTGGAATGACAGAAGTGTGCAAACTCCCTACAATGTTGTGTAACATTGCTCTGCACATGTTCTCCTCCTTCTGCTTCTGCAAATCATCCTTTTAATGTAATTATAGCTGCTATTGGCAAAAGGCACTGAGAGCACTAGCTGGCTTCTGGAGAAAACTGCTGCTGAGATGGGAGCACTTTCAGCTCACAGGAATGTAAAGAGACTGAGAGGACACTTCTTTCAGCCTTGTTCAGCTTACTGAAAAATGATATTATTGCCCCCTTGATGGTGTTTGCCTCCAGATTATAAATAATAAATCAGACCTCTTTCCCATCCCTGTGTAAGGAACTGGGTTATCACTGCCTATGGTCACATTTTGTCCACTTTTGGAATCCCAGATACTGAATCCAGAGCATTATTCCCGGGGCTGTGAAAATTAGAGTCACATGGATGCCTCTTTATGTAGGAGGCTACTTAGGACAGGTGCTCAACTGATGTGAGAACTCAGATCCAGCCAAAAGGTGTTCATATATACCTATGTATGCATTCATGTATCATGAACATACATCTAACTACTCTCTGGAAAGATCTGGAAGGCCAGGTTGGATGGAGTCTTGAGCAACCTGATCTAGCAGGTGGCATCCCTGCTCATGGCAAGGGGTTTGGAGCTAGAGGATTTTTTAAGTCCCTTCCAACTCAAGACTTTCTAGATGCATCCTAGAAAGATCTAGAATTTCCAGTAAAATTGATGGTTTGGTTGGCTTTTCCTCCTGCTGTGTGTAAGAGGGATGGCATTGCTGGCTGGGTTTCGGTGGCTTTCAAGGAAATTTAACTTGGATATTGTAACTGCTTGCCTCTGTAGACTCTTCAGGGAGATGTGGGCTGGCAGTCCTGGGCAGCAGATGGTTTTAATTCTCTTGAATTTACTGCTTGATGCCTCTGGCTCCCTCCTGCAATGGTATCAGTGACAACACAAGTGTTGGGTTTAGGGTTTGGCACAAACTTCTGGATTCTCTAAATCACAACAAACTAACCCCTGTCTCTGCAGATTCTGGCGGAAGAAGAGTTTTGCACTTTGCCTGGCACAGGCACTCTGCACTGAGTGAGGGCAGCTGAGCTGTGCCAGAGGATTTATTCTCTCATATCTCATCCTTTTCCCATCCTCAGTGCATCCTAGACTATCAGTAGGTCAGGCAGGAGGACAAAGCTCAAGCAGGAGGATGTGATTCCCATTATGCACCTGCAAAGAGGAAAACTGCTGTCTGACTTGTGTGCTAGCTCTCTGTAAAAACATCTTCGAAACTAAAGAGAAGTGAAAACGTATTTCTGAATTCCATTAAAAAAAAAAAAGAGTAAGCACTATTTGAATTTATCCTCCAGGGTTTGCTCTTCAGTGACAGACTAAGTGACAGAAGGCAATGTTTTCATGGTGCTGTGCCTGTGGGCAATCAGAGGAGAGAGGAGTTTGCAGCTGAGTGCAACAAGGGCTTAGTGAGACTTGGGACTTCTTGTGCCACTGGATCTCTTAAAAACATAGAGAGAAAACAGAGCTCTGCTTCAGAGACAGGCAAAGAGCAGAAGGAAGAAAGGGCTGCTTTCATCCCTGAACATGTGGGCACTAAAAGTACAGCACAGGGATTACTGGTTCAGCAGTTTACCCAGCACCTGCTTTTGCTCCTGCCAAAGAAAGGATGCTGTGTTCCTCGGATATTTAGTCCAAATGTTCTTATTTTCAGGATCACCCAGAAAATCTGAGGCAGTGCCAGCAACTGTACTGAGATATTTTCAGTCTCAGCAGAGGACACTCACCAGAAGACAGAGTAAACACGTGCTTCTTATCCCATCAGTTTCTCAAGAAACTTTAGAAAGTTCTTCTGACATTTAAAACATGTTCATGGACTCAGGGAATAATTCAGATTGAAGAGGACCCATGGAGAGCATGTGGTCCAGCCTACCATCCTTGCCTAAAGAAGACCTGAAAGCCTTAAGCATCAGGGTCTAAGCCTGGAGTGTCCCCTCAAACCCTGCTGTTGCAGGGTTCTCCTTTGTACCCATTCAAATAGGCAAATCTTTACACAGTGACTGTAAATCTACCAATATCTGTCCTTTTATTAACACTGCTTCTGTCTAATCTGATCGCTGAAAAAGGCTTGACCCTCCCTACTCAAGCCCTTACCTTTTTCTGAAGTTGTGGTTTCATCTTTTTCCCTGAAGAGCCGGCGGCTTTTGTTTCCATCCCCATGAGGGCTCAGGGAGCCTGACTGGCACAGCACAGACTTGGGGCTCAGCCTTGGGATGTGCAGTCATGTTGCCAAAGTAAAGTGCATCCAGAAACCCAGACAGGCACTTTGGTGGCTGAGCAGCACCCCCAACACCATGAAGGAATGCCCTCTGCTTTGTGGGACTTACGCACAGATAATCTAAACTGACAAATTGAGATCCCAATCTCAGTGGTATTTCTGTAGTCCCTTTGGGCTCACCAAACAGGGGTTCTGTTGGGATAAAGCAGGAAATGATATTTCTTTTTCATTGCTTTGCTGCTTCATGCTTGTTTGGAGTCTCCCATTTTGGGTTTCTGAGCAGCAGTGAGCTGAAAGGCCCTCTTTGCACCTCAGGGTGTACAAGCACTCTGGCAAGTCCCATCAGGTGTGACCAGGGACTCTGCTTTCTTGTGCCTTTCCTGCTGGTTCTACATAGGACGAGCCAGCTGAGGGGGTTATTTTTCTGTTGCAGCTCCTGGAGAAGGCCCATTTTGACAAACTTAAAGCTCATTATTTACTTACTTGAAATGCTTTCTGGGATTGCTGCACACTGAGCTGGACTTTGAAGGAATTTTGAGAAACTTTGAATTCTTCCAAGACTTGTACCTCAACTCATGGCCCAAATCGAGAAAAGAGGAGATTCTGTGGTAGTAATTACAGTGTGAGATAGTATATAAGAAAGCCAATTGCTCCTTCCCAGGCCTGGGAGAAGCGACAGTGAGAAATTGAGATCAAGGCCATCGCGGCAAGGCCCCAACATTGCTGCTACTCCCTCTTTCTGAGACGGACTACCCTGATCGTCAGTTTGGGTATGTAACTAGGGCTAGAGTTAGGGCTAAACCTATGGTTGTAGGTTATTACACCTACGGTCTCAACCTTAGGGTTGAGAGGTCTAAAGAGCCTCGAGCTCCAGGCACACTGGGGCTGGAAGGAGCCTCCCAAGGCCATTGTGAGAAGGCCCTAACATGGCTGCTCCTCCATCTTTCTCAGCTGGATAACCCAGGACCTAAGCTCGAGTAATTAACTAGGGCTAGGGTTAGGGTTACAGCTAGGGTTAGTGTTGAGGGATCGAAAGAGCCGTGAGCTCCAAGCACACTGGTGCTGCAAGGAGCCTGCCAAGGCCATTGTGGCAAGGCCCCAACATTGCTGCTCCTGCATCTTTCTGAGCTGGATTGCTTGGGTGGTGGTCTCGGGAAAGTAACTAGGGCTAGGGTTAGGGTCAGGGTTACGGCTAGGGTTAGGGTTGAGAGGTCTAAAGAGCCTGAAGCTCCAAGCACACTGGTGCTGCAAAGAGCCAGCCAAGGCCATGGTGGCAAGGCCGCAGCATTGCTGCTCCTGTATTTTTCTGAGCTGGAGAACCAAGGTCATGGGCTTGGGAAAGCCACTAGGCCTAAGGTTATGGTTAGGGTTGAGAGATCTAAAGAGCCTTGAGCTCCAGGCACACTGGCACTGCAAAGATCCTGCCAAGGCCATCATGGCAAGGCCCCAGCATTGCTGCTCGTATAACTTTCTGAGCTGGACTACCAAGGTTGTGGTCTCAGATGAGTAACTAGGGCTAGTGTTAGGGTTAGGCCTAGTGTTAGGGTTGACAGGTTTAAAGAGCCTCGAGCTCTAGGGACACTGGCGCTGGAAAGAGCCTTGGAAGGCTGTTTATGCAAGGCCCCAACATTGCTGCTCCTACATCTTTCTTAGCGGGATTACCCAGATTCTGGATTCGGGTAGGTAACTAGGGCTAGCTTTATGGTTACACTTTTCCCAAATTGGCCCATAGAATTATCATCTCTCGGTGATTCCAGAGGGTTAGCCACAGCCTTGATTTAATGTGAGCATTATAAATCTGGCATCAATCAAAGTGCTTTGACAGTCTTTTCCATTGTGTACACAAGCACCCTGTTCCATTGAATTGGTGAAATCAAAGAAGCAGTGAGAGGACAATTCAGCATTCATGTACGTCACTGGCAGCAGACCCTGCCTGTTGAATATTAAAAGCTAAAATAAAAAGGAATTTACAATATTTCTGAAATATTTAAGCATTTGTGTAATAGCTCTCTCAAGATCATCCAGATGTGCTTTTTGCTACAGCACCATATACGTTTACAAAAGCAGACTTTCTCTGTGTGAGAGGATCAATCTTCAGTGGAGGATGAACATTATTGCACATTGGGGCAAGTACACGTAAGAAGTCTGGTGGAAATCCTGCACAGGAAGTGCTCAGAAGTAAAAAATGTGACCAGAAAATAATAGCAACATTAAGAAAAACAAAAGTTATACTCCCCACTGGTGTTCAGAGGCTTCATTTTTTTGACTTCCTCCTGCTAAGAAACAAATATCAAACCAAACAGCCTAATTAAGGAAACTTTGTTGACTTGGATAGTTGGTGAAAAAGAGGAGCCTTAGCTCATCTTTGTCATTGTTTTGCAATGTGCAGTGGGACACTGGTCTGCACATTCCCCAGATCTTTACATGCTTGATGTAAAAGTCATTTATCACTTAAGAAGGGCATGATCACACTGGTGTTATTAATCACTCCTGTTAGGACAAGGTAAGAAGGATGGGTGTAAAAGAAGTGGAAATTCATACATGCATTTACTACTGAAGACACTGATGTGCAGAGTCATGTTCAAATAATAAACCTGAAGGGTTTAACATTGCCTTTGCAGAGTTAAATGCAGTGCTTTGGAGCAAGAAAGCAGGCAAACCAAGATGAGGATTCAGGCAGAAGTGGTGGGTTCTGGCTTTCCATGAAATCATCAAGGGCAGACTTCCTGACCCATGCAGGTCTCAACCAGGCAGGATAGATCAGGCTTTTGAATTACACTATAGCAATCATGATGGCAAAGGCCACAGCATCTTAAACCTTTCTAAACCAGGGCTGCCTGTGCTGGCCTAGGTGCTTCTGCAGGGAGAGAGATGAGGGAGCTGAGCAGACTGAAAACTAATCCCCATTTTAGCTGCAGCTGAGTGACCCATCACCCTCTGCAGGTGCAGGAGAGCTGTTGCCAGATCCAAGAAGCTGTTGGAGTGTGGGAAGGTGGTGAGGTGGTGCAGTGTCACTCCCCAAGGCAGGAGCTGGTCCTACCTTGTGCACAGCTTTAGCCCCAGGGATATCCTTCGTCCTGCAGTCCAGGACTGGGCATGGAGCCACGCTCCAGGAGCTCGCCTGGCACAGAGGCAGCAGCTCCCAGCTAGAGATGACAAAACCGGCTTGGCTGGGGGTGCTGTTCACCACCCTCAGCAGCCCAGTTCCCATCACGGCTGTGAAACACAAGATGCTCACATGGGGTTTCAGTGGTTTAAGTGGCCATATCTTCAGTGGAGTTCAAGTTCCCTTAGGAGGTGATAATGAAAATGTGCATTGCCAGGGATTTCTCGTGTGCCATGCTAATTTAATGACTTGCTAGGGAGCTGGTTAATGGACTTGAAGGGCCAGTTGAAACAGCTTAACCAGTTTTCAGACTTAGCTGCCAAGGGGGCGAAGGGAGGCAGGGCTGAGCAGCAAAATTCAGTATGAGCCATACATAGCTTTGACATATTTTCCCTTTGAGTTTCTGGCTACTGTTACAGTCAGACTTTGGGTTCCTGACTTTCTGACAACAGGCTCAGCATGTAAACACAGTGCTTCCTCCAGAAGGTTTTGTTTAGAGAGGTGCTATTAATAAATAAGGAGGTTACTTGATTTTGAACATGTTTTCAAAGGTTGGGCCTGGACAACCTGAAAACCTTTTGTCTCTTGTGAAAGCCAGATTTGGGTTCCTGCAGGGAGGGATGCAGAGCTCAAAGTGTGAGGTCCTATTAGAGTTTCAGGGTTTGTTCTTATCTCTGCACTGGACAAATCACACCAGCAACCCCTCTAGATCTAGGGGGTGGGCAAGTGTTGGGGGATGGTGTCAGGTACAAGAGCAGGATGGGGCAGCCCTAGGGCTCAGCCTTTCCCCGGGGCAAGGATGCAACAGCAATGACCAGTGAAAACGAGGAGGGGAGGTAGTGCCCGTGAGAGGGACACTCCCAGCCCCTGCTCAGCTTCAGCTCCTGAGCTCCCTGTTCCACAGGGCCTTTGTAATAGCACAGCAATCCTGGCTCTGAAAACTCCTGGGGCCCATGGCGGTGAAACACCGATAGAAATCTACGTGCAGCAATGATGTGTGTGGCATGAAATCTGCTGCAGGGGAGGTAGGGGGAGAGAGGGAGGGAGGGAGGGAGAGAAATGCTTAGGATTATTTCTGGTTTGTCCCCAAGGGTGCCATTTGTTCATATAAGTATCCATAGCAGAATAAAATACTTTTTATTGAAACATTTTTTTTCTCTTGCTGGCAGGCACTCCACTCCAATTATCTGTTCTATCGTATCCCTTGAAGCCAGGCTCCAAGGTAAACAAGTGAAAACCTGACAGCTGGAATGCAAAGCCTCAGCTGAGACTGAAAGCTTTTACTAGATCGCATTCTGCGCATTTATATTGTCTGGGGTATCAGCAGTGGAAATGAAAATAGAGATTTCCTAATCTCACCAGAGACAACACCTTGCTGCCCCGCCTTTAAGAAATCTCCAGTCCACAGCAAAGACTTAATCCATCTTAATTGACAAAGAACCCAAGTAGGCACACTCTCAGCTTGCTCCTGATCTGGATTTCCCACATTCCTCAGTTTTGGTGTGCAACTTGCTGAGAAATTATTTTGCATTAGTAAAGAGTTGCTTGCAATGAAAATGCACTGTAAAGCCATGTTGATTTAGCCTGAAATTTTACTTCAAAAAAGAAGATTCACATTATGTAGATGTGTCTGGCTTCAACATAATTTCAGAATAAAACATCTTTTTATTATGTTTTTTGAAGTGGGATTTTTGATTTGATTTTCACAGCAGTGTTGGATATCAGAGTTCAAAACTTAAAAATTACATCTTAGCACAGCAACAGTCTTGAGAGAGCATTATTTTCATGAAGACACATGAAATTTCAGGATGATTCAAATCACCCTGTTCTTTGCAACACAAAATTTTGGTCCTGGGTGTGTGTGTCTCCTTGAAGACCTGTTGGGCAGGTGGGAGAGGAGAGAAAACCATTGTTGATTTTTTTCCATGATAAGGACAGCATCTGAACAACAGCTCACTCTGAAGATGTGTTAGTGCAGCCTTCTGCTTAACCACAGAGACATTTTGAATTTCTTCTATTGGTTTTTGGACAGAGGGAAAAATCTTGGTGTGTCTGGGATCATGTTTGCAAGAAATACAAGTGATCTTCTCACCCCTTCAGAGCAATTCAGATTTTACATTTCTCCAGAGAAAGAAAAATGTCCAGGCTCAGGCTTGTCTGCAAGATGGTTCTCCAAGGGAAAGTCGTCTCCTGCAGAGTAATGAATCTCTGCTGCAGTAGCACCATCAGCACACTAACTCTCTGTGAGGCACTTCATGGAAAATACAGCTGTGTCAGGTTGTAGCCATGAGATCTTGTCTGCTCCTTGACCTTGTTTGCACAGGCATGCTCTCTTTTCACAGGTTTTAAACTCCATTCCGTAGGTCAGCTCAGTGCCCTTGTGCCTGCTCAGTATATCAGGTCAGGTCAGTGATCAGGCTTGAAAATCAGCCCAGCCAAAAAACCCTAAAACCTGAACTAAACCTAATTTCCAGCCAGATCAGAAAAGCCATTCCCCAAAACTTCCAGTGTCACTCAGCAAAACTGATGGGGAGGGAGAAGAAGACTGCAGGGATGGGATGGTGGAAGAGCAGGGCTGTTTATTGGCAGCTCAACCACTGGGGTTAAGACAGTAATAAGCCACATCCTCGGAAGAGCATAGTTTGTATTTGCAGAATCTCCTGGGACTCTCTAGTTCCAAGTGGTAAAAATTATACTGATGCCATCATCTGTGCTCAATGCCCATCTACAAATGCCATGAAAATATCTGGGTAATATGAGCACATCCACCTCAGCGATGCTCCCCTGGGCTTGACACACACAGAGAAGAGATGCAGCCATGGTGTACAGAACTGCTCCCCATGTCATCAGCCTTTCCCTAGCCAGGGTAATCCTCCATTTGTGTTATAAAAAGCCCCCATTTTTCATCAATGACATTCAGGGAGCTCCATATTTGTCCTGCACAGTTCATCAGCTGGTTCTCTGCTGACCTCACCCCCCCCTGGCTCGGCTGTGTTCTGCTCCTGCTGCAGCTCCAAGACACCCACAGGATTTCTGCTACTCTGTTCCTCCCAGCCTGATGTGCTTCCCACCAGAGGGTGGGAGCTGGGCTGGGTGGAACCGCAAGCAGCTGTTCAAAGTCTGTGCAGAGACAAAAATCCCCAGCTGTAGCTGTCTGTTCAAATAAACGCTCAGAGGCCAAGGCACTGCAATATGAGGAGCACATTCCTAGAGGAGCATGGATTCAAAGGGGGTGGCATGTGAAGGGATTAGGGGACATCAGCCCCAGGGATGTCGACATGGTACCACACAGCAATCAAAGTGCTGAGCTATGCCCACCTGCAGGATGCAGCAGGTGTCCTGAACTTGATTTTAAAAGTGAAGTATTTAACAAGTTGCATGGAAAATGGTTGTATTAAAACTACCCTAATTTTTCTGGTTTAAACCTGAAATGTAGTATTCAGCTGAGTCTCCTAAATAACCCAGGGAGATGGGAAATGTGAGGAGAGTGGCTCAAAAGCATCTGCCTCATCTCCTCTCCCAATCCCAAGACTATGGAGTTCTAAAAAAGCACTTGGTAATTTAGAAGGCCTTTTGACTTCTCTGAACAGGGTATTGACTCCATGTCTGAAGGCAGCCTCCCATTCTGAGCACAGTGACTTCTGCTTGTCCCACTGCAGTGCAGAAGCAGAAGCAGCAAAGGAAAAGCAGCTGTGGAGGACTTAGCACAGAGCTGGAGCCCAGTCCTGGATGCCCCTTTCTGGAGAAAAGCTCCAGTGGTCTCCTTTATGCATCTCTAGAAATGCTGAAGGGGTGGGAAGGGACAGGGCTCTGCTTCTCACCAGCAGCTGGCCCAGAGCAGCGAATCCAATGTCTGAGTGTGGACATCTGCAGAGCTGTTGCCTGTGTTAGAGCCAGCTGTCTGGGACTCCCAGCAAATCAAACAGAGAGAAACTGTGAGGATGTGATTCATCTGTGATGCTGTGGGAGCCTGAGCCAGGGCAGAGGAGATGCTGCTGTTGCAGTCTAGAGGAATGACTCCCACAAAGGGCTCAGAGTGAACTCATGGGCTTGTCAAGAGTTGAGTTTCTTGTTCATTTTCTGCCACAGGGTCAGTACATTGGGCTCATGGCCTGCTGAGGTGCCTTCTCTAGGGTCATTCATGAAGAGTCTTGAGGATGTTGCATGATGTGCCTAGGGCAAAGGCAGTGGCAAGAGGCAGGAGCCTACTGCACACCATTCACTCTCACCCTGAAGCCCCACTGTGAGCCTCCACTGCATGGTCCCCGGGGAGAAAATGAGTTTCCTGCAGAGTTCCTTTGGTTTACAGGTGCAGGTGAAGGGTGGATGCTTGGTTGTGCCAAAGGGCTGCACTTGGCACATGGATTATGAGCCCAGAGAGATCACAGCCCCACAGAATTGCCCTCATGGCTCTGCCTGTGAGGTTTGGCCATGCCTGGGGCATGGTTTGGAGAGTCTGCCGTGCTGCAGCTCCTAGGGCCCAGCAGATCTGGGACTGCAGAGGATTGGCTAAGCCGGGGCACAGGAAGGTGAGACAGTAGGTACTACAGCTCTCCATGCCTTGAATCTACTGCAGAAAATTTGTGGGAGCTGGTGGTTCAGGTGTAGCATAGCTGGGCTCTGCAATGGAGCAGCACAGGGGCTGGGGCTGTGGGAGCCAGGAAGGGTGGAATGTGACAAGGAGGGGTTGGGAAGGCAGGAGTTTACACAGAACTGTGGTGTCATCTGTGCTGGAGGAGTGAGAGGGATTCTCAGGAAATGAAACATTTCTGAATGTGACTTCTTATGGCAGGAGTTTTGGCCATGCCCCAGAGAAGGCATGGTGATTAAAATATGTACAAGACCATGATTCTACTCTGAGGGTTGTCAGCTCAGCTCAGCTTGGTTTGGGCACCTCAGGGTGAGAGATGCATGATTTATTATACCTATAGCATGGTGTGTCCAGACTCAGAAAGATGATCAGATAGTGTGGTAAGAAGATTGGAAGGTGAATTTGGAGGAGTCATTGGGTTCTATTTTGATCCACAGGGAGCATGGCTGTGAAAGGGCTCTGGCCTTCACTCCAGTTCAAATGTGGAAAGAAAGTGCTAAAACTCTTGCCAGATCTACACAAGGTTATGATCTTGGTCTCACATTCCTATCTTGGGCAAGATTGAGGAACACCAGCTGCTTTAACTGCCTCTGCTCCTTCTTTCAGGACAACTTCCTTGCCATGGGAACCTCACCTGAAGAAGAGCTTTTTGTTCAATTTGTGTTGTTTCTGTTGTTTACAACCTCTGGCCAGTAACACCTCACTGGCTCTTATCCTGCTGCATGGGAAGCTGAGCTGAAAGGAAGTACTGAGAGGCAGGCAGGGATGATGCCTCACACCCAAGCTGTGAGATCCTCGAGAGAGAAGCTGCTATGCACAAATAAAGAATGTTGGAGAAAGGATAAGGGGATGAGGCAGGTGTGTGTGGGCTGAAATGGAAAGCCAGGGGCTGGTGTGATAGATTTATGACAAGACTGGGGGAGAGGCTGAGGAGATCTACTTATTATAGTTTAAAAAATGGTCCCATCAGAAGACTGCCAAGAGTCTTCTTTGCTCCACTGAGCAAATTTATGACATGCAGTGGGAGTGATCATGTCTTCTGTGCAAGCTAGCTAGAAAAACCCCCCACCTTTTCACCATGAATATTATTCACAAAAGTGCATTAGAATCCTTTTTTCCCCAAGGAAGTTGTTTGCCTATTGCTGGGGGGGGGGAAAG
Source organism: Entomyzon cyanotis (assembly GCA_024500445.1). Taxonomy (NCBI): domain Eukaryota; kingdom Metazoa; phylum Chordata; class Aves; order Passeriformes; family Meliphagidae; genus Entomyzon; species Entomyzon cyanotis. Next base: position 65,741,149 of record JAKEPQ010000871.1, read on the forward strand.
CTCCTACATTAATGATAACTGAAAACTGACTTGCTTTGCAGTTGCAAATTTGAGTTACAATATTTGTTTGAAATTCTTTTTAATTCCAGTTTTTAACTTTAAAGCAAACAATTTTTGTTTTTCAAAAATACATATAAGCCTGGAAAACCTATTTCTTTCTGCTTGAGAATATTTTGCAGTGAGATATGTCAGCTTCTCTTCTTAACCATTATTGACACCTACCCACAAAAATAGCTCTCATGTGCTGCCACATAACCTGAATATTATATGATTTAGTCATAAGAAATAAATATTTCAGGGTTCTGAATTTAAACAATTCTTCATTTTAGGCAAATGTGAGATTTGAAGCTATCTGGTAGATTCATTAGGAGTATGGCCATGGAGCGTTGTGCAGCTAAATGTCCTCAGTGCCATCAGTGAGGGACCATGGCCAGAAAACTTGCTCTGTGAGACACTAAGGGGTGTGGGGTGTTTTAGTCTGGAAAAAACGTCATTTTTGGGAAGCCCGATGGCAACCTGCCAGCGTCTGCCAGAGTAGACAGAGCTATGCTCTTTTTGGAGGTGTGCAGCAGCAAGAAGAGAGACAGTGGTCACAAAATATTCCTGAGAGGTTCAAACACATGGAGAAGAGGTTTCCACCCTCAGGACAGTGGAGCCCTGGAGCAGGTTGCCCAGAGAGGCTGTGCAGTCTGCTGGGCCAGCCTGTATGCAAGTGAAAAAGACAGACCTTTCCAGCCAAGGGTTATTTACTGAGAAGAAGCTGAGCTGTATGCTTTGCTTTAATGAATTTTTGGGGGAGAAATGTCAAAAGGAGTCCCACAGAAATGTCAGAAGTTTCGCACCTGGGCATTTCTCTGTAGTATTATGTCCCACCAGGAAGGAAAAGGATTTGTACATATGACACCAAGATAAATATATCTGCAACTGAAAAAAAAAAACCTAGATAAAATTCCAGCAGATCACTGTTATTTCATGTATCTTACGATGAATGCACTGAAATGACTGGAACTTCATATTAAGGGGCAAATCTACTGTTTCACAACATGTCTTATGTCTCTGTCTTCCCTTTTTCATCAGGTAACAAGATCAGATGGTGACTTTTCCTTTCTTTTGATTAAAATTAGCCATTCTTCTCATAAGGGTTAATGGTGAAATCTGTGTACATAGAGTGATACAACACTAAATTAGGGAAGACTTTGTCCCTAAGAAGTTTTATTGATGGGGGGGGTTGTTCACAGATCAAAAGCCAGATTTTAGCCCCTGAGTGGAGTTGCTTCTCTAAATGTATCACAGCTTTTTTTTGTAAGCCAGACAAAATATGCATGATAATTGGATCATAATATCTTTTGCAGTAATGGCAATTATAGGCTGTCTTTTTCAAGGCTGGGTTTTATATATGAGAGGCACACACATTCATCACATTTCACAAAAACTGCCCTCCCTTGACTCTCCAGGGAAGTAGATATTTTGAAATTATATTTTATGCATGTTTTTCTTAGTGAGCCTTTAATTATCATTTTGTGAGTATCCATCACCTTAAATGTTTCTTCGAATCCTCAAGAACAAAGCTGGAAAACAATGACCAGATCTTTGCAGAAATCAGTTATTTTCATGTTCATTTATTGTCTATTGTAAGAAATAAGTTTTCCATGTTGAGATGCCAAACTGAAAAGTCTCTACAGGATTTCAAAGAACCCCCTAATACCAAGAAATGTGCAGTAATAAATTGTCTTGTGTTTTTTTCTACAGCCCATGAGGACAGAATAAGTTCAAGGACCCCATTGCATAACTAGCTTTGAGATTAGAAACATTCTTCTACTCTAGAGGCACCTGGCATTTGAGGCCAATGGAGGGTAACAGGGTCAACTAGTGAATAATATAATAAACTCACTGAAATTTATAAGTCTGCACATTAGACTGAAGAATTTGCTTTCATGCTTCAGAGCATCTGCTGCTTCTCAGGAGGGCAGGCAGGAATTTTTCCCTTCTTTTTTTTTTTAAATTACAATTACAGGGACTACATTAGGACTTAAGAAGCTGCACTATTTCTTTGTGTCTGTTTTGGATTTAATTGAGTAATAACCAGACTGGAGACACTGACTCTTCTGATTTTCAGTATCTAATGCTGGTTATGCTGTGGCTGAGAAAAAAAACTGGCTTTAGGAAATGGCCTCAGCTTGCGTGACTGTGAGTGGGTCTAATTTATGCTGCATGAAGAATAAACAGAAGTTTATCCTTTGCCAGGGCTGCCAGTGTTCAAAGGGGTGGATTTTGAAGAATTAATGGAACTAACAAAGTCACCTGGCCTGAGGAGCTCAGAGCCTGGAGAATAGAAAAGATGGATTTCTGTAAGGCACAGCTACTAAAACTATCCAGAAATTATATTCCAAAGAAGAAAATACACAGGGAAGGGCAATGCTAGGGTGAGCAGAAAGCTAAGAGGTTTAATAGAAAAAAGAGAAAATAAAGGATGACAAATAGATATAGATGTGTCAGAAGTAGGGAATGGGAGATGTAAAATGAGAACTGCTGAGTGCAGAGATGAGTTAGACCTGGCAGATTTGAAGGAGCAAAATGTTCTTTGCCCATATGAATAGAACAAGAAGAATGGAAAAACTGAGCACCAATTACAGACCAAGGATGCTCTAGAAACAGATCCCAGAATAAAGAATCCACACTCAAGCACCTAATGAGAGACTTAAGCATAATGTAAACCCCCAAGCCAGCTGCCTCCTTTTCTGTAACGACCTGGCTGGAGTTCAGGAGTGCTCTTCTGTTTGCCTGTGCCTGTGTTGCCTTCCTCGCATGCTCTTACTTGCAAGTGGCTATGCAAATCCCCATTTAGGAAGGATTTGCGAGGTACAGGTTATATGTGGCAAGCAGGTTTGCTCAAGATACCGCACCCCTACTACCCCTGCACTGGAAAAACAAGGGGTGAGTGAGCAGACGAGGCAGTGAAAGCACAGAGGAATGAATCAGACAGTACCAGCATAACCACACAGGCTGCACACAGGGTCAAGACCACAGAAATGAGGGTGGGGAGAGAACAGCTGCTATTTAAACTAAGAGGAGCTGAGTTTTTAGCAAATGCGGTACTGCTAGGAGTTAAAGGTCTTCTCAAAGGCTAGTCTAGGAAAACTCTGTTGCTGTGGTTGGCTAAATCTGCCTGATTTGATTGCTTCCAAATGCTACAGTATAAATCTCTATCTGGTCTCATTTTAGGAGATTTAGTAAAAAACTTTTCTGTTGCAATGTGCAGATAAAATGTCCTGCCTCCACTGCCCTTGCCCATTCTGTCCCCTTATATTCTGGCAGTCAGTGGTCTGAAGATGAATGAGTGTTTGTGGAGATCTGATTCTTAGTGTTTAACTTCCTAAGAAGATAGAGGCAGTCAGGTATATTGATCCAGAGGTGCTTGTGGCACCACATCTGCTCTGCTGTTCCTAAAGGCTTGGGCATAAGTAGACCTCATGGTTTTATTGGGGTTGATGTGTTGGGCAGAACAGTGGTCAGACAAATAAAACTGAATTTGCATTGAGATGATCTGAAATGAATCCTCAGCTAGACTGAGATTTTATTTGTCCCTGTCTAAATGAAATAAAAAACCAAACCAAAAACCAAAAGAAAAACCAAAAAACCCCAAAATAAAACACTTCCAAGCCATTCATTTGTTGCTTACTGCATAGCATCTGGAGAGCGGAAATGTATAAAATATCTTGTGAACCAGCAAGACCTGCTAGGAAACCGTATTATGTTTCCCTCTGTTCAACAGGCTGGAAAGTCTTAATGTTTCCTGTCATCTTAAACTTCCTCTTTGCTTTATAAATAATTCCTGGATGCAAAACATTTTCTTGTGCCTTGGCCCTGCACTGAGGAATGCATGCTGAGACAAGCTCCCTGAGACATAAAACACTCCAACGATTGTCCTTTTGGTGCATTGCCAAGCAATGGAGATTTTCAAGCAGGACTTGCATATTGAAATGCAGCTATGCAGAATCTCATCACTTGGAAAAAGCAAAAATTGCTTGACAGGGTTTGCAAAAGTGGTGAAAATAACTTTCTGTATCTCATGCTGATTGACCTGAGAAACTGAGCCAAATTGCCATTTGACTCTGCTTAGGGCAGAAAATCTGGAAAAGCACAAAATAGTGCAGGATTTCTTCTCTCATACTCGCAGTGTGAGGGAAAGGTCATCCCTGGATCTTCCTGGAGAGCATGCAGGACCCAGTGCTGGGAGCAAAGACAGAAAGACACCTCAGTTCTTTTCTCATTCCACTAATTCCTTGAGCAAACCCCTCCAAGAGGTGGGTGAATCTGCTGACACCTGGTGTGACCTGCCCAGATCAGCAGGACTCCCAGGAGATTTTCTTCTGGTATTTGCTCCAGGGTATTGCACCTCTGCTCATTCAGTGTGGGCAGGGCTGGGAGACCACGGCTGAATCCATCAAAACCAAGCTAAACGTGTTCACTGCAGCAATCCTGCTGCTATTTCATCCAGTCGATATGTAATTGTTTCTGTTGCAGGAAGGTTCCATCATCCCCTTCATTAAAATGCAAATTTTACACTAATTAAAAATGCTGGGAGCCTTTGCACAATTTATGACCAAATCTTAGAGTCCAGAAACCCCCACGCTGGGGAGGAGCAGTAAGACAGTTTTGAAACTGCTGGAATAAATCCTTATCTCAGAACACTTAGGATGTTTTAGCTGATAAAGGTTCTTTGTGGACTTCTAAAATTAATTTGTTCCACCTAGATTGGGAAACAAAGAAGAAGGCATTCAAGCAGAATTACATTCCTACAGATAAATGCAGCATCTAAAACTTTTCACACACCAGAGAAAGGAAGAAGAAGGGTCCCGTTTTATGCTCTGATGCAGCAGTAAGTGATCTTATTTCTGCTCAGCCTTCCTTTCCAAACCAGAAATTTTGCATATCCCCCTGTATAGCTGACCTACTCTAACAGCACTGGGAACTAGCCTGCTGGGATCTCTCAGTTTAGAGTAAATCCCATCTGCTTGTAATTAGTCAGTAATGGTGGAATTTCTCCTGAGATGTGCTGGAGTGAATGCTCCTCAGTGACACATAACAAGCCAGCAAGAGGAGACCTTCAGGCTGTGGCTGCCTGGTTTTCATGCATTGAGCAGAGATCTTTCCAGCAGTGTTCTGCTCTGGGGTGAGGAGCTGAAGAGGTGCTGGGAGAACCTGGGCTAACTGGTCCTCCTCACCTTGCTCCCTTATGGGTGTGGATGCAGTGGGGTCTGTGTCTGGCAGGGGGGAAGGTGGATTGGCTGAGGGGTGAAATCCTCCATGAGACCTCATGACACATTCACAGCATGTGAAACCACCTGTGGCATTTTGGCCTGACTGAAGCCTTTCAGTCTGCCCTAGGGGAGGAAGGTGTGTGATATCCCTGCTGGGAAGCACCTGGGGCAAGGATCAGGCTGTAGGAAATCTTTGCTCTTCCTCCACAGGATATCTCATGGCTGTACCCAGAGGTTCTACCTCCTACCTGCATTCAGCTAGCCCAGTTTCAATTTCCAGTGCCCTCACCTTTCCTGAAAACCAGGCAGACACAGCCTGAAGGTCTCATCTGGCTGGCCTGGTACGTGCCACTGAGATGTAGTCTTTTCCCATATTTTCCTTAAGCCATTAGCATTTCCCAGCTGGTTTATACCCTTCTGCCCCAGGGAAACCCTTCTTCTGGGCATGAGCAAATCACAGTGTGTCACTGGGGGAAAAAAATATTCCTACAGATGCAAAAACAACCCTGATGTGAAAAAAACCTTCTGCCTTGGAAATTAAATAAATGGCAATGGAGGGTGGCAGGTCTGTGCACAGCCTGTCCTCCTGCAGGAGCAGGAGAAGCAGGAGTGTGACCAGCATCCAACACTGTGTGGGGAGAGCTAGGCAGGCTGGCACAGGGATCTCTCCCAATGTGCCACTGGAAGTGCCTGCCCCTGGTGCCCCTCACGCCTCTGTTTGAGGTTCCTGTTTCTGTTCTTCATCTCCTGGAAAGGACAAACAGACACACCTAACTCCAGCAATGCCTGTGCAGAGCCTGTTTCTGGCACATGTATAAATCAGCAGCAATTTCTACCAAGGTAAATTTTGTTACCCATTATAAAATTGTCATAAGTTAGGTCAGAATCCAGCCTCCTGAGGGGCTGCTAATGGGCCCTGGGGAGTCTGGCTATGTGTGTGTACGTGCATGGATACGTAAGCAAGAGGAAGGGAGGCCAGAACTCAAACCACTCCTGTTACTTTCATTGCAATGCCCTGCCTGCGAGAGACAGGCTCCTCTAGTGCCAAGGAATAAAGCCAGGAATAAAGCAAAGTTCCTTCTGCAAAGAGCCCACTCTCTGGCTTAGTGACAGATGTAACAGGTGAATGATATGGAAATGTGGGAGTGTGGAAAGACAGGGTAATTCTAGACACTTGCCTTTGCCCAGTGTCACTGTGGGCACAGCAGCACTGTCAGTCCCACAGCACACCCAGAGCCTGTCTGCAGATTAGATTAGTAACTGCAGATGGGTGAACTTCTGCAAATTTAGTGCATTGACAGGTCTGGTCTGTTATTCATGCAGAGTGATCGAACACAGGCATTAATTTCTGTGAGGCAAGACTCTTTATGGCTCCCTCTGGATCATCCAGTGGATACTGAATTGCTGTCCTTCTGGTGGTAGATAAATCGTCTACGAGAATCCAGGATGATCTGAGACTACATTATTAGGATTGTTTCCACATTCTCAGCCCTGGTACTTAAACACAGTAAATAAAGAAATGAAAGATGATTTGTTTTTCATTCAGTTGAACTATTCTAAGATTTTAGGGGAAAAAAAAAATCAAAAATCATCCTGATAGGTCCAGAGTTATAAATAGCAACACTGCATGTACTGGGGAAAATGCTGCATTCCTCCGGGTTCTTGTAAGAAAAAGGATTAAGAGAATGTGAAACTCGTAAAATTTATAGTGGCCCTTGGCCGGATGTGATGTGTCAGTGGATGCAAGGCACATACCAAACATGAAGTCAAGCAGTCACTGAAGATTTATAGCACCATATCTGCTATCTGTCCCAATAGCACCATATGTTTATATGGACTACACATTTATTATTGGAAATTGAAGGTCTGCCTCATCACTTCTTACTGGAATCTCATGGATTTGTTTTCTGAAGGACACTGAGAGCAAACCAAGCTCCCACTTATATCCTGGGTCTATTTTAGTTCAAAGTGAAATCTAAAATATGTGTTCCTTTTTCTTAGCAAGGAACAGGATTCCTGAAATTAGAGAATGGGAGCACACAGCAGTCAGCCACCTCATTTCCATGCTTCTAGTTGTAAAACCTTGTCTTTATATGTAGGGATTTTATAAAAATTTTACATTTTCCTGGTACTGTACACATATCCCATCATTCGAGCCGACTGCGAAACAACTCCCCCGACTGAAAAGCTGCCAAAAATCCAGGATCATCCCCAGTCTACAACAGGAATAGTCCTGGAAATCTGTCAAAGCAGAAGAAGCGAGGGATGAGGGCTGGGGTGTGTGTGCTTCCCCAGCAGGCTGGGAGCCCAGGCTGAAGCTCAGGCCCCAGTGCCCTGGTTTGCCCCACTGGTGGCAGGGGCAGAGCTGCTGCTGACAGAGAAGTCACACACGGGTGGTGGAATGGTTAGTGAGTGCTGCTGGTGAGAATAACACACCTGGGAGGTGGAATGGGCAAGAGAAGGTCCCAGTGTGCTGTGGGACATGAGGGCAGGGGTGGCTCAGTGAGAGCCATCCAGGACAGAGGCACTGCCCAGCTCAGAGCCTTCCCCTGAGCAGGCAGGCAGCTGAAAGCATGTGCTGCGGTTTAGGCTACCTGTCCTGTGCAGCTGGAGGGATGTGAGCCATAATTTGCCAGAGGAAACCAAGCTGTTTTCCCAGGCACTCATTCCCAGGAGCTGGTGGCAGGTGGGGATGCCCCCGGGATGGGCCCCCCTGCCAGGGAAGGGAGGGTCCCTCGCACTCCCTGCTGAGCCTGAACCTGTGCCAGCAGCAGGAAGTGGTAACTTAAACAAGCACAGCCATGGGTAATTGTGGTAGCTAAAATAATATTCCATGCTCCATGGAGATGGGACTGTTTTGGTTAACCAATGTGTAACTCACACCATTAAGCAGTTCCTGCTCACAGTGAGGGTTACATTATACTTGATGTCACTTTACTTACCTACAGTCTAAAGTGTTGCTTTTTTCCTAGTCTAATCTGGGCCTGTGTGAATTTGTCACTTCTGCCCTGCAGAGCTGCGCTTAGGTCACAGTTATCCCAAGGACAGACACACACACTTTTAGGGTATATCCTCACATATAGGGGAATTTAAACATCCAGTAGGTGTCCCCTGGCCTTAGGCAGGTTTTCTGCCCATTAATGGCCTCTCCACATCTCCAGTCAGGCTGCCCATGTCCAAACAGCCAGCGGGGAACAGCCTCTAGTCCCTGTTACATCCTAGACTACTCCGTGGGATTGGAAGGGCTGTGCTGATGGCCCAGCCCTAAACTGAGCTATGTCAGTGCTGCCAATTTAGCAGCACCTGTGATCAAGTTTTGGGGCTTAAACCTGCAAACCTGGACCTTCAGGATGAGTTTGCTAGTATGGATGTAACCTCTGCTTTCTTCATGGGGAAGCAGAATAAACAAGAAAAACCTCTCACTTATTTACATAAACTATTATGCTGCTTACCCAAAATGCTGCCTACTAATACATTACCTTGGCTGGAATCCGTTCAGCTTTTGATTTCACAAGTGATAAGAGACTCTGTACATCACCACTGCTGTGAAAAGATATGCAAAAGGCAGCAGAAGCCACAGGCATCACCCCAGTAGCTCAGACCTGGGCTGTGGGTGCAGACATGGTGCCTTCAAGGAGGGCAGCACTACCTGCAGTGTCATCTGGGCCAAAACCAATGTCCTCCCTGTTCAATAGCATGCAATGCTGACTATTCTAGCTGAGATGGAGCCAGGGATACCCAGCTCTGAACTAATGGGTGTAAGTCACATGCTTAAAAGTTACCTGCTTGATCCCAGACACAGTGGTGTCACTAAGGTTGAGGGGGTCTTGCTTCTAGTGGGGTCTGGCCATCAGAAATATATCTGAGATCCCATATGAGATGTTTGGAAGAAGCAGGGGTGGAAGCAGGGCCCACACCAATCTTGTGCAAATAAATCCGATCTCTCTCTCACCTCCTAATTTTGATTTTGTGCTGCAAAGATCACAAATGTCTCCTGGTACAAAATGAAAAGGAACAGAGAGTGATGTTTTTTCTCCAGGCTGGCAGCGTTTCAACCCTTGGACTTGTCTTCTAAGCTAAAAATTGCCCAACTAGCTGAATACCTCCTTCTGTTCCTGGATTACTGTGTTTGGCTTCTGCTGATTTATGGGAGCTGCGACTTCATGACCTCAACACGTGCTCTGAAGAAAGTGAGCTTGTGCCAGAAACCAGGAGCTACCCACCGGAAAACAAAGCAAAGGGAGATGGATTTGGTCTGTGCACTGTGCCTGGGGCTCAGGTGCTCTGTGCCATCACCATCGCAGAGCATCTGTGGCTGCTCAGCTGGGAGGAGGGAGAGAGAGGGTGATGACACTTACCATTCCCTTCCTGAGGTGCTCAGTGCCTTCATCCCCCCATAACCCCACTGTCCTCAGCTGTTCCCAGCATCCCCAGGGATTCCCTGGAGTGGCTGATTAAGGGGCCACAAGAATGCAACTTGATTTGATCACAACCACTCTGATGTATTTTCCATATTTGAGTGGAAAAAGCTGCAGCTCTGCCCTGGTGTAAAGGTAAAAGATTGACCCAGTGTGTCTGCAGCAGGAAAGTCCTCACAGGCTTTCAGCAATGGAAAAAAGCAGAAAGACAGATCAGTGATAACAGAGGGACTGCTTTCCACACACACTGAGCTGGCAAGGACACAAAGGACACACACAGAGGATTCAATTTTTTTTCCTAATTTCATCTGACATTTAGCAATCGTAACTTTTCATTTGAGTAATAAATGGGTTTGTCCTTTCCAGCAAAACTGCTGTGGACATATTATTCCCTTTATGGTGTGTTTTGCTGAGTTCCAGATGTTGCTGTTTATTCAAGTCAAAGTTCAACCAAAGAAGAGTCAACAACAAAAAAAAAAAAAAGAAGTTTTGCTCAAAATGAAAAAGAAAATAAAAGATTTTGAAGTTATTTTGTGCAGGTATTACTCTTATATGGAGCTTTACACTGAGCTGAAGTACAGCAATGCAGTGAATCATTCCAGGGGAGTGAAAATGACTGTCAGTGCTTGCTTCTCCCATTAACCTTTTTTAATGTGAACTTATAAAATAATATGTGGTCTGGGAGATGAGGGAAAAAAGAGCACTCACTGAGCCAGCCTCCACAGAGAAATTGTGATCTTTCCTGATATAATGATGAAAGAAATAACCCTTTGCTTATCCAGTCTATCCCTATATCAAGTGCCTCTCTCCACAGGCAGAGATGGAGCAACCAGAGGAAACACATGATTAAAGATGAGGCTTATTCAGGTTATGCCCAATTGTTTCTTCCTCAGGTGAGATCCATGTGCTGGGTGCTGCACAAAGCAAAACCTGATCCTCATTAGAGCACTGATAGGCTAAAACAAGATACCACACTCCTTGAACAGATATGAGAAGATGAAACATTCTTCAGATGCTTTCTCAATAATTGAAATATAATTGCTTGCATTTTAACTAGCTTTTAATCTTGGGAACCAGTCCCTCTGGAACCAGCCCAGGTGGCTGTAGAGCAGCCTTGGGGTAGTGTTGAATAGCAAACCTCTGACTACACTTGTGTCTGGGCTCTGGAGTGAGAAGATGACGTAAAGCTGAATTTTTCCTCCCTATATAACTAAACTGAAGCTGTGAATTTGCCTCCAGTTTTGCTAGATTTCATCCTTATTGCAAAGGAAAATAAGCAGAGCAAAAGCAAGAGGATTGTTCTAATCATATGGAAGATGTTCAAAAGAGTAGCCTGCTGCCTGCTGTTGCTAGCTGAAGGCTGCTGAGATATTTAGCAACCTATTTGAACTAATTCCATTCCCTGGGACTTCATTTTAAGATCCTGAATCAGCTTTTCATCCCTGTCAAGTGGTATGAAATCACCCCTGATGGGTAACTTGCCTGAGGAGGTTTTGATGTGTGCCTGCCTGTCCACCACTGGACTGCTGCCATGAGGGACAGAAGTGGAGAGAAAGTGTTCCCTGTGGCCTGTGGGCATGATGGAGACATTTCCTGAAGCCATTGGGAACTGGGAACCACCTCCTCAGGAGGCCAAGAGGCTGGTGTCTCCCCAGTCCAATGCAGGTGAGAATAAAGGTGTGTGGCATCAGGAGTGAAGAGACCTTAAAATGGGCTGGAAATGAGCAGCAGTGCAAAATCAGCACAGAGCACAAGCAATAGGTAGCTTTTCCCTGGCCAGTTTTAATATTTGGCAAGCTCCTGGGCAACCTTTCACTCAGTAATCCTTGGAGCCCTTCAAGAGCTCATCAGGTTCTCATGGAGCTGACCTTGCACTGTGCAGACACAATGGATTAGTCACAGAGATGCATCCAGCAGCTCACAGCTCTCCCTCCACCCTGCAGCAATCACAGAGTCATGGAACCATTCAGGTTGAAAAAGACCTCTAAAATCCCCAAGTCTAACCATTAACCAGCACTGACAAGTCCCCCACTAAACCATGTCCCTCAGTAACACATCTGCATGGTTTTCAAATACCTTCAGGGGTGATGACTCCACCACTTCCCTGGACAGCCTGTTCCAATGCTTGACTACCCTTTCTGTGAAAATTTTTTTCCTAATAACAAATCTAAACCTCCTCTGATGCAACTTGGTGTCCCTGCAACCTATCTTGTGACAGAGTCGAGGTGGCCTTGATGTGGGTTTCTGGGTGCTGGCAGGAGACTGCCACACAGACAGAAATCCTGGTGATGCTGAGTGAGGGGTTCCTTCTCCTCTGTCCCTGTCTTCATTCCATGTGACACATGACAGGGAAATGTCAGTGCTGGGAGTGGCTGCCTTGAAGCAGCAGAGCTGAAGGACAAACTGAAGACTAAAATGTCAAATGGTTGTGCCCAGACTGACGTTTTTGAGTACCTTTGCCCCTGATCATGAAGAGATTTGATCTTATTTCCCTCAGGAGCACTTTCTCCCAACTCAGCAGGGGCAGAGGCACTACTGGGTAGCTGCCCTTATGAGCCTTTGTGGCTCCCTGACACAAAACTACCAAAAGTCAATTGACAGCTCCCCAGGGCATCTATTTCCCTCAAGTTTGGTACCTTCTTAATTAAATCTCACTAGGTATCAAACAGATCTTTGTTTTTATTTGATTTGGCTGCTTTTGAGAAGGGGGAAGGGTAAACAACCTTTTCTCTACTTCCTAACAGGAATATTTGCCTGTGGACATAGCCTAATCTAACTTTCAAGCAAATAGATCAATATTTGCTTTTCACCACATCGAAACTTGTTGTAAGCATTCCTTGTGCAGAAATTAATACATGTTGATGTTAGTTAGGAGCCATTGATTTGGCTGGTGTACGAAGGTAAAGTCTGCTTCAATTCAGCAGTCAGGTATATTGCAGCAGAGAAGTTGCCCTCATATATTTCACAGTTGTATCAAGTTTGGTTTCCAAAATGAAGTTGAAATCAAGATAGAAAATAAATTATGAATGGAAAATTAACTGCATGAGATCAAACAGGAATCAGGATGGGTACCTGGAGTTGTGGAGGAGAGATTGATTTTAAGGAGGGGAGTGCTGTTGCAGGCTGGGTTACTGCTATCCCCTGCCTGACTGCCTAAACGTGCATATCTCAAGTTTCCCAGGTCACAAGGTTATTCATATTTGCTTCCATTATAGCCTCTCCTAGGGCACTAATGCACCACTCCTTTTGTGTTTGCCATGAGGAAATACATAGCATTAGCCTGCCTGCAGCCTACACAGACAAGGTAAGTAGAAAGTGGGAGATAACATTATTGTTATGCTTATTTACGAGCTGGGAAGATTCAGGGAAGGAGATTAAGGGACAGCCTGTGGCAGTCTGAGGCAGATGGAATTTACATATTGGTCTCCCAAGATCCCTGTTGGTGTCCTCCTTGTATGGCCACCTCTCCTAGAATACCCTGGTCTCATTGGGACAAATGAAATTTGAGCTATGCCAACTGTCCCTGTAAAATGACCCTGCCAAAACATGAATATATTTTACAAACAGATATACCTTTTCTTTGCAAATTAGTAGTAGGGACCCATTAGACTTACTACAGCTATCTTTGGCTTAGTACCAGCATCACCGATGATGCTTTGAAGGCAGATGTTGCTGAATGTTGCCGTGGACAAGACTCTCTTCCCTGGGCCTGTAAACACCCCAGTGTGTAATACAGTGGCCAGGGAGGAGTGGTGGCACAGAGACACATGGGTTTGATTGCCAAACAGAGCACTCAGAACCTGGAACACGTGCACTGTGCAGTGGTATGATATAAGAAGCTATTTAAGGTCTCAGCTGGAAAACAAACACAGGAAAGATAACCATGGATTACAAGGCTGCTTGAGATTTACGTAGATACACTGTTTTGACAGCAGAAATTATAAACAGCTCATTTTTGTTGACCTGTGCCCTACAATCTGTTTGAAAGCAATTCCTGCATTTTATCTGAGAAACTGATGGTGGAAAACATTGCTTGCATGGAAAATATTGTCTCGATCATCTCTTGCCCAATGGCTTGTTTCGAAATTGTGATTAACCGAGCTAATGCTCATTCTTCCTTGGCAGTACCTGAGTGTGAGTTCCCGAGGCGCTGTCACTGACTGATGGGTCTGTGCTGATGAGTCAGAGCCGACATGTCTGTGATGAACTGATAAAAGGAGGATGACACTTCAGGCAAAACAAACCATGAGAGACCCACACATATCAGCCTATTCCATGCTACTTTCACCAGTGGTGGAAGAGGAAAGTGGAAAAGGGAGATAGGAAGGAGAAAGGCAATAGGAGGAAAATCAGGGCATGGATCAGGCAGGACACATTAAAAAACCATTTCCAAAGCAGAGAAAAGTGGCTCCCACACAGAAATCTGCTCTGCTTTGTCCTGCTTACTTAACAGAAATGCTGCAGGCTTCCCACACCTCTCCTCTTGTTACTGGTGACAGCGTGAAAGAACCAGACTGTTTCAGCATGTTTTTCTGTCTTCCTTGCTATTAGACTCAACCTGCTGCTTGCTCTTCCCTTCTTGGGAGAGTGACAAGGTGGAGGCAGGGGTCTGGTGGTTTAGGGCATCCTTCCTGGAGGTGAGGTAAGGCCAGCAAGACAGTAAACATTTCGGTTTGGGCAGGTTTGACCAAACAGTTGTTGCTATGTTTCTGCTAGGTGCTATGGGCAAAGCAGGAACAATAAGAGAAGGAAGGAAAGTCTCTCAGGCTGCTATAAGCAGTTAAGCCTGGTTTCACTGTCCTCTGAAGGGTGCAGGCAGGGGTCAGCCTGTGTGGGAGCAAGAGCATTGCTGCACCTGTGGCAGGTAGAGGATTTTGCTCAATTAATCTAAGAGACTAGACTTCTCTTAGCAAAGCTGGCTGGAAAAGGAGAATAGCAGCTCATTTTACACACTCTAAGTGTGTTTCTCTGGGACTGAGGTCCAGCAGGCTCCAAGAAACCCCTTCCCAGTGACAGAGCCTTAACTAGACCTATGTCTGAGTCTCCCCAGTCTAGGGAGTCTAGTCTGCCCAGTTAGCTCTGAGAAACCTTCTTTTGGAAGTATCATTGCAGACCATTTGCTAGTCTGGATCAGTGCCTGGATTTTGCATACGTATTTGTCCTTTGACCCATTACTGGGCTTTCATTGTTTCAGTTATAGGAGTCATTAAAGCTGCAGAGCATGCAGAGTTAGAGGCAGGCCAGGCTGTTTCACCTCAGAGACTGGTTTTCAGCTGCATGCTATTGTGTTAGAAATCTGCATTTATGGAAGACACTCTTAACACAAGTGCAATTGAGCCCTCTTGTCTGGCAGTGTTCTGCCTACCCGCTGCTGGCCAGAGAAATTTCTCCCAGGACATGGCAGCCAACTGGATGCCAACTCCAATCTGTTTCTCACTTCTAAAGCACTGATGTTGATCATTTCTGACAGAAATCAGTTGTCACCAGCACCTCCCCAGGTTTGTGCCATGACTTCTCCCTGTGTAGGTTCCCAAGCCCTGATCCTCTCTCCAGCCAGGTGTGCTCTGCACTCCATCATGCAGAGTGGGACACCATGAAGCATCCTCAGGTAGGGTAGACAGAGAGAAACTGCCTGCTGGGAATAGTCCATATCTCATACCCTGTGCAGCACTTGCATGTGAGAGTGTTTGATGGTCTGAGGGCAAAAACCATGCTGGCAATGGAGCTAATATTCTATTGATATGGAAGCCTCCAGGCCTGTGCCCTGGTCTTATTTATTCCCTAAATCAGACTTGACCTAAATAACCAGTAAGCTATGTAGGGAAAACATCAGTCTAATTCACTATAGAAGAGAGACCCTCACTGTGGGAGTGTAGCAGATCCTACCCAAGGCTCAACAAAAAGCCTGGGGGCTCTTGGTGCTGGAGGGAACACACCAGGCTGCATTCCCTGTCCAGCTCTGTGCCCACACCAGTGGTGTTCACACCCACTGGGCAGCATTTGTGCTGCTACCTCTGTGATCTCTTGCTACCAGACACAGTTCAAAATTAAGCAATCACATTTTTAACTGGATATCTTCTACCTCATCGGTTCTTACAGTGCAGATCTGGGCAGGAAACATCTGCTTCAGTGACTGCGGCAGCCAGAGTGGTCAAGTGAGCTCCGGCAAAATGGGGAATAAACACAGCTTGTGCATAACAAAGTGATGTCCGGCAGCAAATTCCTCTCATCAGAAAGAAAACTGAATCTCCCCCTTGTTTCTCTGAATCCTGTCTGTTTCCCTGTTAAGCCCAAACGATTTCAAGCATCCCGGGCATGCAAGGAAACACTGTTGATGTCAGGCAGCCAAAGGCCGGCCGGGAAGAGGGGATGGAGCTCAGGAAGTCTGGGCCCCTGACAATGAAACAAATACTGTGTGGAGAGCATATTCTGGGTCATAAAAGGGTTTCCCCAGTGTTCAGTCTGTCTGAGACAATTTTCTATTTAAACTCCCCAGCTGTAGCCTGAGGAAGGGGCAGTGGAGCACAGAGTGAATCACCCATCCTGTCCAAGAGAATCCCGACGTAGGAAATTTCCTGCCTTTGGAAAGAAAACAAGACACACAGTCACTGCTGGTGCCAGAGGGGAATCCAGCACCATCTAACAGGGACCTCCATGAGGCCATCCGGGAGCCCAGACATCTTTCAATCTGCCATTGATGCCCCATACTCAGGAGCACATGGCCAAGGGCACTTGCTGACAGGTCTGCTGTGCTGGAATAGAACCACAACACAGGGCAGGTTGTCCCAGAACAAAGCCCAGGCTGTGCCAGGGGAGGATGTGGTTCACAGTCACCAACACCATGCTCTTCCTGGCTGCTGGAATCAAGGGGAGCATCCCTTCCCAACTCCATTCCTCACAAGGCAGACTGTTGTCAAGGTGATCAAATCCATCCCCACACTGGTTCACGAGCTGCATAGTGTGGTACTCTTCTCACCTCACAAAAGGACTTTTACAGAAAATTATTCATCAGAGGAAGGTTCAAGTTACAAAACACTGTCATTCCCTGAATCAACACTGAATCATGTCCAGACTCAGCACGTAAGGCAGACTTTAGCCACAGGAATTCTTAAACTGCTGACTGTGGTGAAGAAAGGTGTGAAAGTGATAAAATGTAGGGAAGCATTAGCTTAGATACACCTGTTTAAACCCAGTTATCTACAGCACTCAAGTTTTACATTTGTGCTTCAGGCTGAATTTCATGTCATTTTGTATATTTTAAATGGGATTAAGGAAGGCACTTTGAAAAAATTTTTAGTCTAATTTCCCCTTCATTGAACCATTGAGAGTTTCAACGAGAGCATCTCAGGGAACACAGAAAAGAAGAATGTGTGTGTCTCCAGAATCAATGCAGTCAGACATGCAAAATGCTGATCTGCTAAAAATTCAGTGAACTGATTCAATCATGCATGTATCATTTCAATAAGTTACCTTTTTACAGGAAGGTTTCATATTGGATCAGGCAGTTTTCATTGTATCACTGCAGCTTCATGTCAGATGCAAAAGATGCAGTAGGTCACCTGTCAGACAGAGACTGCCTTACAAATACAGTTTTTGAGAACTTGCTCTATTTCATAGTAAGTAACATTTGCAACAATTTTATGCAGCCCATTATGCTAACCAAAAAACCATTTCCATTTATTTGGCTAACTTTGCATTAGCTCTAAATTAGGCATTGTATTTAACTATGCACTTCCATAATAAGTCCTTATTTTATTCATTAGAGAAGTAAATTTCTACTTGAAATATTTGGCAAACAAATAAGGGAAAATTTCTTTGTCTGCAAGTGTGCTAGAGGTGCAGTCCTCACTCACAGTGTCTTTATGGAAAAAGTATGTGAATGTTTTTACAGGAAAGGTGGGATTTGCCCAACCAACTCCAGATGTTCACGCTGTAAATTTCTGCCTATGAGCTAGAGTGTCTTTTTAGTCAGTGGAGAAATACAGGTACTTCAGGATGCATTTTCCCTTACCTTAATGTCTGCAACTGCTCTGATTGCACCCTGAAAATGCCTGTTTCTTTCCCTTGGCTGTGAAGGGAACCTGAAATGACTGGCACTGATGTAGATATCCAGGCTATGTCTGCACTAGAAAACTAAAATGCAAGAGATCATTCCTTGGCCCTGAAGATGAGGGGCAAAGAATGGCACAAAATGCTCTTGCCCTCAGAAGCCATAAGGTAGCCCCCAGGTGACTGCTACTGCCCTGCCCTGAGCCCACCAGGCCTTTGGGAGAGCTCTGGGTGGCCCACGTTGAAATAATGCTGAGAACAAGCAGCTGGGATGGTGTAGAAGCACTGTGGATGGCCACAGGAGGAAGCAGCAGTAGCTGGCCTAGGAAGAGACTTTTATGTCATAGATATGTGAAATGATAGAAGTGAATCCTACCAAATGTCTTGGGGGCATTCAGGTCCTCCTCTGCTGCCTTCACTCCCTGTAATTGTGTATGATTTGTTTGATGCTTGGATGCTGTTGGTGTTTCTTCTGCAACAGAACTATGGTTTCTGGTGTTTGCTGCCCTGACCTTTCCTCTTACCCTCCCTGAAGCATAAAGGTGTTTTTTGTCAGTGCCTCCAGGTCTTTTCACAAACCATGCAGGAAGAGGATGGCTCATTTACCTCCATAGAGATTCCTCTAAATTGATTTCTCTCCAGTGGATTTGTGCTGTTTGAAGGATTAAGCTTTTTACTTGCTATTTGGTAATTATGAAAATCACTGGGGACAGAATTGCAAGATCAAGCAGTGCTGAAACCAAAGGGCTTCCTGAGTGAACTTTTGCTCTCCTTTGATGTCAGCACATGACTCTTCTCATCCATACCAGAGTCAGTTGCCAATTGCACCCACCAAAGCACCAGCATCCTTTTGTAAATTCTCAGTCTGGGTGGAACATTAGTTGTCCGTATAATGGAAAAATCTAATTCTTTTTTTCATCTAGGTTTCATAGTGGAAGGACACTGTTTTATGTTTACTTTTTGCTCAGAAAAAACTGCTTGTTTGTAAACTGTTTCATTATTTTGATACAAAATTTCTCATTTTTCATCTTTCAGTAGCCCTCTCTCCTGTCTGCAAGACAGAAATATCACTGTCACTATGATCTATTGCTGTGGGTATGTACTGTGTATGCTAAATCTATCAAATTCTGACCACGGTTTTAGCAGTGAAAGTACAGCATGGCCATGAACAGAGTCTGGGGAAATAACACCTGAGTTAATTTCATGCAGCTGGGACACCTGATTCTTCACTTTTTTTTTTGCTTTGTCTCAGCAGTTTCAGAGAGACTTCTCCACACAGCAGCATAAATGAGAAGCAAGTCTGACCCAGGCATTGAGGACAGACAGAAATGAAAAATAAAACTCAAACCCAAGGATTCGATGTTTCAGTTCAACAGCAATATAAAAAGTAGCAGAAATGGGATGGGAGAATCTGAGGGGAATCTAGAAATCTTGACATGTCATTACAACTGCTTCTTTATAGCATGAAGTTTTGTTCTTTGATAATACATTACTGAGAAATTTTATCTGTATGCCTTCTCTTCCATGTAAAAACACTGGTTTTCAATTAAGGAAGCTTGCTTTTGTTTCAAATGGTTAAAATTGATTCCTGAAGTTTTAAAACAGAATAAAAAATATTGATAGGAAGACTGCTTATATATATCACAGGCAAAATTCCTAAAGACAAGGAGCTCTTCAAAACTGGTCTTCAGACCAATTTTTGCACAAATGAGAAGCGCCGTGAGAAATGATAACCCATATTAATTAAATCTTTTGGTGTTAGAGAACAAATTGAGGCACATCTGAAAGCTGAATGGATTTGTAATGTGACTCAGTCTTTTTGCCTCTAGGTCACCACTTCAGAGTTGGTGTGGGCTAGTAGCAACTGAAAGTCATTATTCTCTGGCAGCTGTTTGGAGACCTCTGGGAAATGAGCTTGTGTTATCCTGCTAGCAGTGGTAGTGACTGATGCAGCATCAAGTAATCTATCCTCCCTGCAGGGGGTAATTGGTATTTTCCTCCACGATGGCAAACAGAGAGTCTGTAGCTAAAAAAAGCATAAAACAAAATTATCATCCTCTCATATCACCAGCATTAGCCACATTATTATTTTCAGCCCCTAAAGTTCTAATGCTGTGTGCACCTTTTCAGCAGAGGGCCCAAGGCAGCTTTAGATGGGCTGCTGAAGTTAAATATCAACAAACTTTGGATGAGGAAAAGCTGGCAGAATGCATTTGGGCCTTGTTGGCGTAATACATTCTTGTAAATATTTCGCAGTCTCTTATTGCAAAAATTTGCAAAGAATGTGTGTCCATCCCATGTTTTGTTCCAGTACTAACACTCCCCTAACCCAGGTTTACTGAACTTGAGTTTTAGAGACAGTGAACTTCAGTTTTAGAGCTCACATCTCAGTCAAAGCTATCTCAGTTTACCCTGACCACAAATAAAAACTGGGGTCCAACCTCCACTGGGGTTTCCTGTTATTTCCCTGGTGACTGATGGAGGGATCTGCATCCAGAGGCACTTTCCTGGCAGAATTTCCTTGCCATGCTTTTCCCATCTGCCTCCCTGTGCTCTCAGGCTCACTGTGCTTTGTGCCTGATGCAGCCTAGTGCTTCACTTTATTAAAAACCAAAGGTTCAAACCAGAAGTGTTGCCCTCCAGGGAGGCCTGTCTCACCCCACTGTCTGAAAAATGCTTGGAATGATGCATTCACATTATGTGTGTACCTCTGAGGTGCCTGGGAGAAGGAAACCTGCATCTTAGAGTGTGCATTTCTAGAAAGAGTTAACAAAATGGATCTACTATTCAGAGGAAATTTTAAAAAGTACTTTGTAGACCTGGAAAAAATATGTTAAAAGATTTAAAGTGATCAGTTTGATTTATAAAGGAAAAGAAAATTTAGTGGCAACTCAAGTTGCAGTCAATAAAAAGGTTACAATGTTAAACAGCTTTTTAAATCTAATGGAGAAGGACATGACAAGAAGCAGTGGCTGGAAACTGAAGCCAGACAAATTCAAGTGCAGTCTCATAAACTGTAACTCCCATAAAGCACTGTGCAACCAAGGGGAAATGAAGTTTAACGATGATCCTGACTCAAAGCAGATCATTGCTGGGAGGTGACAGCTGTGCCACCATCTGCAACAAATGTGAAAGCATTGGGACTGTCTGGATGTTGTGATCAGACTCAACTGGCCCATGTGTGGTCTGAGCAGCCACAGTTGAAACCTGGGATCCTCATGCCATTTGAGGAGTTCTGGGCAGTCTGAGATATCCAGACAGACACGAGACTGGCCAGACAGGACACAAGACCTACAGAAGACCCTTTTGGAGTAGAAGCTAGGAAGAACACATCAATGAATCTGCAAGGAGGCTGGACTATGGCAAGGAGAGGGCTGAGTACAGTCCCAGTTGCCCAGAATCCTCTTACAGACAGTGCAGAGCTTTAAGTAGGCTGTTCAAAAATGGGGTTCTGAAATAAATCTGATGAACCATGACATGAAAACACCTCTTTGTCTTGGTGCATTGCGAAATGAGAGCACGGAATTGGGCTCAGGTGTTGATATCTTGCTGGAGGCATCTAATGCTATGTGAGATGAATCCAGCACTCAGTCACAACATTAAAAGCTCTGATACCATAGCAATGTTTTTAGATATCTCGATTCTAAATTTCAGGATTTTAACTTTTTCGTGAATTTTGGATAGTAAAAAACAACCAAAGGTCAGAAATTCAATGTTTTACCTTAGGCCAAACTAAAAAGTAAGATAGACTATGAAAGTTATTCCAGCGCTCTCAATGAAAAAATACCAAAACAAACATACACCCATTGAAATCAGAAATGCTCATTTCTCTCCCAGAAATACCCCAGGCCATCTTGTGAAGTTTGATGAATATATAAATACTGATGTGATATGTATTGCTCTTCCCAGAAATCCCTTTTCCTGAACATATATTCCCAGCAGTTGGATGACAACCCCATGCCAACATATATGTTGTTTTGCAATGTCCAACCATAACACTCTGAATGTTGCTCAGCAAGACACAGTGAAGCAATTAGGGAAGAAAAGGCAAGGAAGAAATTAACCAACCCACAGTAAGGGAAAGATCCGAAGATCCTTTTCTCCAGTGGCCTTTGACATCCACTTGCTGTTGTAGCTAAGGCAACAAATAATATATAAACAAACAAATAAACCTTCCTGAGCCCTCTGCTTGGACTCTTCAGCTGGAATAGACCATCATCCCCTTTGGATGACTGCACTTTCTACCACTCCTGCACAAGATTAGTTGTGTACCCCAGGTCTGAATCATGAAGAAAACTGCAGGGAAGTGGCAGCAAAGACAAATGTCATGACCAAGGCTGGCAGAGGTGTGGACACTGAAGCCAGCTGAGCACAGAGGAGCAGCACTTTGCCCTGTGCACACCCAGTGCTGTTGGAGAGGCACATGGCACCACACCCTGAAAACACAGAGCTGCCAGTGAGCAGAGGCACACAGAGGTCAGGATTATTTTTAGAGAATTAAAATTAATGGCCTTCTTTCCTGAGTCACTGGGAACACATTGTTTGGGGCAGTCTCTGCTAGGAAATGCACACCACCTTTAAAGGTGTGTTTACCTACTCAACACCAAAAGGTTTGTTTGCCTGCTGTGTGTATGGGTTGGGCTTAGCAGGGCAGACATGCTCGAAGAAAAAGCAATATCTGAATTTGTCACAAGCAGGTCTTTTAGGACAAGCAGATGATCACGTTAAATTGTTCAACAAGTGCTGGAGTCACAGGCCAAGATGTCCCTACAGTCCTCAAAGGAAAGTGGGAAACAGTCTGAGCCATGCCATGGCATCTCCTCCTGAAGCAGTGGTTCTTAAGGTGTCAGCAAGGCCTGTCATTGTTTTAGCAGGTGTTGTCTACAATTCCCCTTTCCCTCACTGTCTTCCCCTAAGCTAAGTATTTTAAAAAATCTTGTCTGCACTAGGATTTTAATACTTCATTACAAGTCCTGGAGTGTCTCTGGAAATTGAAATAGCTCCTAATTAGCAAAAGATGCTCTGCTGGCCCTGGCCTCACGGGGGATAGGTGACAGTGAGAGGTGACTCAAGACACCCTTGGAGTGATACAGTGTGGACTTTAGTCCTTGGAGCACGGAGGCTGGGTGTGCAAGTGCTTCTGCATGTGCTCTTATCTGAGCTCGTCCTGAGCTGAGCTCTGCCAGCTCTTCATGGAGGGAGTGCTGTTGCACTTGGATTTGGTTGCTGAGTGCTCAGGGTGCTTGAGAAACCTTATGACATCCAGGTTATAAGATGGATGTGTAACTCCTGCCTTAGCCCTAGGGTCCCTTCAGGAGCCTTCAGGAGGGCTCCCAGACTGCAGGGCTAAAGCAGGAGTTATACATCCATCTGCTTGACTCTACCAGGAACAGAGCATTGAGCCAGCTCCCACTTAGATGCTGCAGAAATTCAGAAGCTAAAACAAAAGGCACTGGTGGGGTTTAGGTGCCCCAGGGCAAGGCAGGATTGAAGGCTGAAGTTCTGGATGTAAAAAATCCCCACTTTTGGGGAAGTTTGGGTCGCTTCTGCCCTTCTTAGGGTCAGTGCAGTGCAAAGAATCCCTCAGCAAATTCCATAGCACAGTCATCATGCCAAAGTCCTCTCATGAGCCCTGTGGCTGAATATTCATCCATTGCCCTGTGGTGATGGGAAGGTTGATGGCTGGATCCTGCCCAGGTAAGGATGGAGATGCTGGATGGGGCACATGCCAAAGCACTGGGAGCAGAAACATCTCTCACTGGCTCTCATCCAAACTTTCAAAGCAGCAGAGCCAAGGGAATCATGTGAAACTTAACCACAAAGTCAGCATTTCAAGGGCTTCAGCACTTAAATCATTGGCAGTCAGTGTTTAAAGTAAAAAATTAATTGACCTTTCTGATTCCTACCTGATGCACTCCACCAATAATATGCTTTTTTTTTTTTTTTTTTTGTGGGCTACGTTGCCTTCTTAGGTAAAAATTTAGGAAGAAAACGTCCATTAACACAGTCAAATGAAATGGCAATTACTGTATAATCAGACAGCATGGAGCCTGTGCTTTTAATGCAATTAATTCTCTCATGGCTCAATAAATTAATTACACTAGTGTAGTCAAGACTGAAGTTTAAGAAGCACAGTTATGAGAATTCTTTTGTTTTTAAATGCATAAGCATTGAAATCCTTACAAGGAAATTTTGCCTACTCTGAGGCCTTGAGTATTGCATTATTGAAATAAGGCACCTACAAAAATATGCATTTTTTAAACATGGTATTTTTTTTTTTTTGCTTTGCATATGCTTTACATAATTGGACTGATTTTTTAATGTAAATGAAATTACCAGCATTTTTGTATCCTAAAATCCTTTGAAAACAGAAAGGAAATCTGCATTGCTATGCCCTTGTACATCAGAAGAGCAGGGGTTTTGCAGGTGTTCACCACACCTTAAAGGAATGAAGGAGACACTTGTAGAAATGTGCTCCCCATTTTTCAATACAGGATGACATGGCAAGAGGTTCAGAGGTGATAGCAGGAGGTTTAGGTGGGAATCACCCAAATCTCAAAAACTTAATCAGCATTAAGTTACAGTCATTATGAAAGAGTGGCAGGCAATTCTCACCTTCCTTCCCCAGGCTCTGAACCCTCATTCCCATCATTCCTGCAGCATTTTAGTGCTCATGCAGTTGCACCATCAGGGAACAGATCAGATCTCAGGGAATGAGAAACAAAAGTTGTCTTCTGGTGGATCTGCTCCCTGAACTTGGTGCACATTTTTTTCCTTTTATATTCCCCTGGCACGAATCATCTTCTGCTGGCATTAGTCAATGCTACATGGGCTTCTCTTCATTAGTTAGTGCTAGTAAATAACTGTTCCTTTGACTTTGAAACTCTTGGGAGTAGCAAGGCAGAGAGGCAGAGTGAACTTCCAGGGCCCACAGGGACCAGTCTATGTTTCTCAGCCTGGTGCTGGCATGAGAGCATTGCTCACTCTTAAGGGACATGCAAGGACTTTGCAGAGTGAACTCTTCAGAATCTTTCTTGCCCACACAGTAACAGACCAATGTAATTTCTGCAAAAATGATAAAAGCTTCCTAAAGCCTGGCTTCCCACAGCTTAGGCACAATCTCAGATGCCTCAGCGCTCATTTTAATTTGTTAGCTCTGAACAGCTAATGAGAAAGGTGAAGGATGTGCCAGCAGTGACAGCCAACAGGTCCTCACAGCCACTGCATTCGTGACTCACATGCTGAGGGTTTTTATTCACACCTGCAGCACTGGTGAGTGTGCAGGCAGTGTGCTGCTTCCTGATGGTGGTGACAACTCAGAACGGTGCCATAGCTCGGTCACCTTGTTCTTCAAGGACTGATCCCCATGATAGATGGAGCATTGACATTAAGCATGACTTAGCTGGGGCTTAATATGAAATTTGGTCACTGCACTCATGGAAGGAGAAGCTGGAGTGGCTTCAGAAAGGAGCAGCATGAATGATTTAAGGTCTAGAAGATAAGGTTTGTGGATTCAAAGGACTTGGGGAACATCAGTCTGGGTGACAAGTGACTGCTGGGGAAATATACAAGCCTGTATGAAACAAAGCAAAAATGCCCTTGGAAAGGAAGGTAATAATCCATCTGTGCCTGGAAAGGGTCAGAGATTATGGATTTTAACTACAGCAAAAACACTTCAGTTAGAAATTATGAAAAACTTTCTCAACCTAAAATACTGAAGCATGGAGTTGGATGCCCAAGGGAAGCTGTGAGATCTTCACACCACAGGATTAGCTTCAGTACTGTCAAACCTGTCTTGGGGCAAGGGATCTGCATAGTGACCTCTCAAATTCCCTTTCAGGTTGGTTTTCTCTGATGCTATTAACCTGTGAAACTTTGTCACAGAAAGTAATTTCTCTTTGACAAGTGAGATGCAGCCACATGGTATTTCTGGGTGTGCTGTGGCACATTCACAGGGCATGGCTGTGCTGCAGAGCTGCTCAAAGCAGGAATGCAGAGCCCAGAGACACAGCACAGGAAAGCAAAGCTGAAATGTGAATGAGAGCCTTTAATTAATGGTGCAGCTTTTGAGAGGGGTGGCCTGCAATTCTTCAGGACTGCAAAGGGTCAAGACCTCAGTCAGAGATCTGAAAGGGAGGGGGGCATTGATTTCTCTAGGGAATTAGGCTGTGTGAGAATTGTGCTTTTCCCCTAAAACTCAAAGCCATTGCAGTGTCCCAAAAGAGCATAAACTGTCTGCCTTGATGATTCATTTCCAGAGGAGACTGGCTCCTGAACAAGCCAGTGCAAACTTGTCCCCTTCACATGTACCTGAGCAGTCACCAGCAAATGTAGTTTTTCCCAGTAAACCCTGATACATGATGTCTGCAACAGTTTGGAACTCTAAAGCCAAATGTACCATTCGCCAAAGGGCTTTTCTTATTCAGATGCCATGGGAATACATAGTCTTTATTGAGGTCCTGCACTTCATTTGCCATCTCTAGAGTGATAAATCCCACCAAGGTAACTGCAAAAGAGCATGCCAGGGGTTTTCTCATTGTAAACACATTATGAGCTGACATAAATCCTGGACAAGCCAAGCTCACAACAGATGAAACATAACAGAAACAATGAGAAGTTTTCTAAGTCCCACAGAGGGGGTGGAGCTGTCTCTTCTATTGAAATGTACCTGGAGGGATATACATCTCTGCAGGCATACACAGAAAATGAGAGCTGTTCCTGGTAATCCCTCTTCCAATTGAGAAGCAGTCGCAGTTCACAAATGCTGCAGCCAGGCTGAAACTGCACCTCTTGCATGTGATGTGTCTGTACAGGGACAGCTGGAGTCAGCAGAAGACTTGACAGGAAAGTGAGGTTCTGAAGGAGGGATGCAGACCCAGAGCAGGAGATGGGAGAGAAGGAGGCTGTGCTGCACCCATGTGCCTCACATGAACTCCAAGCACAGGATCCATGGCAGGAGATCCTGCCCTTGGGTAATTGTTTCAGCAACTCAAAGGATCTTGATGTTTTGAGGAGCACCAGCCAGGCTTGTTGTGGTTGTGTGGGCATTTTGGCACAAAAACCCTCCTGACCATATGTAGACCATTTTAGTTTGGGATCATCCCAGTGCAAACATGATCTGGGTTTAGATGCACATTTTTCAAAAGGTGCTGACATGGCAGACAAAAAAGGGATATATCACAGCCCTGGACTCTCAAAATCTCACCAGCTGCTTTCTCTCTGTGCTCAGTGATGCACTGCCAGCCTCCCTTTATTCCCACCTTGAGAGCCACAAGTGGTCCTGCACAGAGAGCTGCTGCTACAGGCTCTGTGTTTCAACCAGCTCCTGCTTTGCACTGCAGCTGGAAAGAGGCCCTGGGTGAGCCTGGGTGTTTTGGGGCACCTCTGAGAATCAAAGGTAATTAAACTTTCTTTTACATCAGCTGCCACACTGCTTGAGTTAATGTTAGCAATTGGTATGTGCATTTGCCACAAGAAGTTCCTACAAAATAGGAGAACTAGCCAAGCCCCGGTGACATTATCAGCAAATAACATTTGCTAATATTTCTCTGGTTTTGAGGCAGTAAAATAAGATATAATCTGGCAAAAAGCTCTGGGAAGAAAGACCATATTTCTGACCAGCCAAGGCTTACATCATCATCTCCAGGAATTTCTTCTCTGCAGGAAACACAGAGCAGCTCTTCTCTAGAAGGTCAACAGGGTTACTTAAACTTGGACCATTTTACACAGCTGGGCAAATGAATCTGGTGAAACCAAGGTGACAGAAGCCTCTGTCAGTGAGACTGGAAGGGATGAGAGACCAGGATGATTGTCTGGAACTACAAACCACTGCTAATAGAGTGTTTCTGGTTGAAACAGCTGGTCTGATGGTGTTTTTTCCAGCTAAGAAATCTGCAGCCTTCATCACTGATCACTTGTTCTGGGATGGGAGTGTGAGCCTGACAAGAGGCTACCCCAACCCAATGTCTCTTCTTTTTGCTCCACACATTGGGGAATGACACCGGGAAAGCCTTAGATCCATTTCTGGGCTGCAGCATGCCACAGGAGCTGCTCCAGTTAGCCAGGGTGACAGCAGAGTGCTCATCCTGAGAGGAGATCGATGGATGCTGTGCAGGGAGCAGTGCCGTGGGAGGACTGTGCCCGCTGAAGGAGCAGGGTCTGGTTGCACATTCCTCAGCCCTGAGTCATGTGGGGCTGCCTGCTGACCCCTAACCCCACTCCAGCTCCAAGCACAATTTTCCTGCCTTACTGCTGTGGGAGAGAGTGTCTTCTCAAAGAGAAGTGATGAAAAGCAAGCACTGAAATCTATAAAACACTGCTCCTCCAAGGCCACGCTGTGCCAGGAGGGCTCAGTTGGAGATGACTCACAAAGGGGCTTTTCTCCTTTCTCTCCTGGCCTGAGGGGGTGGAGGGGGGCCCAAAAAGCTTGTTAAGTTTGCAGAACATGTGAATGGCATGATGCAGCAATGGCAGACATCCGCAAAGCATGCAGTGAGAGGTTTCAATCTTCATAGTTTAGCAGAGGTTAATGAATGATCAATAGATGATCATTAGCCAGATGCTCTGTTAGCTGCTGGTCATAAACAGGCAGCTTGGTATCTTGGAGGTTGCTACAAGCCCAAAAAGGCCTCATTAAAATGTTTCTAGCAAAAGCTTCTATAGGCAGAAAGTGAGGCACAATGTTGACAGTAGCTCCACACCATATCTCTGATGTGATCGTGACTTGCTGCTTGCAGAGACAGAGTGCCCATCACAGGAGATTCCACCCCCAACAGGGTAATGGAGGAAACGCCAAGACCCAAGTTCTGGCTGCAAATCCTGGGGCTAATTTTTTTTCTATCTTCCACCTATGTTAAATGCTGTGAGCTCCCCTGCGAAGTGGAACCCATCAGGAGGTCTGGTCTAAACAGTTGTATACATTGGGCTGTGTGGGGTTTGCCTGACAGTCAGCAGGCAGAGCTGTACTTCCCAGGGGTGACAGTGGCTTGGAGCACCTGGAGCCTTGTCCCACCACCCCACCAATCACAGTAGATGCTACAGCATGGCAACACATGTAAGGCCAGGAGGGGAGGGATGCATTTCCCCTAAAACTTGGTGCCTGCTCCATCTGGACTAGGAACTGTCAATTCCCTCTCTGGTTATTACATAAAAAAGACTCTTCTAGAATGTGGTTAATTTTCAAATAGAAATGTAAAATGAGAGAACAAAATTGCTCTCCCAGAGCTCTGCAGCTGACCCCCATGAGCAGAACAGACCCACGAAATGAGAGAAATTCCTTGAAAATTTTAACAAGAGAAATTCCTGCATTTTACTAGCTCTCATCTGAAGAACCTCTTGTGTTGACTATTTTTCTTAAAAAAAAATAGAAAAAGGAAAATTTGGTTTTTGCTCTTGTTTAAACAAGTATTAAATGAAGCAAAAAGAGTTGAAAGCTACCAGGTTTGCTGTTCTGCTGCAGGTGTATGAGTAGTTAATCTTGTACAAAAGGAGGAGATTTTTTTTCCAAATGGCTCTGCCTGCACTTAGGGTGCAAATATAACATTGTGCAGTGATGGTGACAGGGAGGTGATGCCAGGGAGGCTGTACATGTGCATGACAGTTCAATACTTTCTTAAATGCTCCATAAGCTTGCAATCCCAACTGACAGGTGAATGAATTGGAGTAAAAGGGAAGAACATGTAGACTGTTTTTCCAAAGAAGGGGAGCTTTAGTCTTCATCCTTCCCTTACCAGCCTAAAAGGATATCATTGTCTCAGAAGACAAGCAAACCAAATTCCAGATGTCCAGAGTATTTGAATAAGGATGTTTATTAATGACCTGGGGACTGAAGATAAACAGGCTGCACAAAAATAACCCCTGAGATACAACAGTGGCCTTAACCTAGGCGTGCCAGAGGTCTGGGTAGCCCAGGGAGGGGGCAGACAGGGCTGCACAGGCTGTGGAGAGAGCTTCAGGCACAGCTCAGAGCTTCCACTTACAGGTAGTAACAAATTGCAGCGCTGCAGAGGGTGAATACAGATCTGCTGGAGAAGTGTCTTCTCCTATTGTCTGCTTACATGATCAATTATAACGAGAGAAAATCCTACCCTCATTGCTCATGTCAGAAAGAGCAGCCAATCCATCTTCCTGTAGCAAACACTGCTACTAGGACAAAGGGAGGTTTTACCAGTCCTTCCTTTTGGACACACATAATTTATAAACCCACAGCAATATTTCTGCCAGAAAAAAACATCCATGCAAAAGCAACAACCACAATAAAAGAAATCCTCTTTACTTAGCTTCACATCCCCCCCACCTAGCACATAAAACCTCCCTGCTCAAGATCAATAATGCATGCTCTGAGCAGGGTGAGATCCATCTTCCCCCTTCTGCACACACATATTCCCATAGGGAAAGGCCAAGAGACTCAGATTCCTCTTCTGAACCACATTGCACACCCTGAAACTCAGTGAGTCTGGGCTCTGTGATATCTGTAAAGGAGAGATACTCATGTCAAGGACACACTGCTAAATGGTCTTCCTGCCAGCCCAGATTAGGCAGTGTCAGCTCCAGCTGATTACACTTATCACAGGTCTGTGCAGGAAAAGCAGCTCCATCTACCTGTCCTTTGGGGTGGATTTACCCCACCTGTTTGATGGCTCAGGTGGTACCCAGTGTCAAGGGATGGAGCAGTAAATTGCCTCTATTTAAAACATTGCTTCTGCCTTAAGAAAGTTTATGTCAATAAATACATAAACTTACATATAATCCATAAACCAAACAGAAAAATATAAAATCAGTAATATATAATTTAAAAATAAAAACATACATGTACATAAATAAAGCTTAAATAAACTCATAGCCACAAAGGAGTGGGTTTAAACTAGCTAGGGATGAAGCTCCCAGTTGGCTCCCTCCACGGAGGTGTGCCTGGCTTTAATAAAAATCTGCACTGCTCTGGGGTATATGCAAGGCACTCTGATGGATGCAGACTCAGGACTGGAGACAAACCCCTGCTATCACTTCTGAGGAGCTCCCATCCTATGCAAGCTACTCCCTGTATCTCCCTCATCCCAGCTCATTTCTCCTGTCAACACCACCCAACAGCTCAGCTCCTCATTTGTTCTTTTTTCCTACACCAGCCTTTGACATCTCCCTTCCCTATCCATTACTCACACTCAGCAATTGATATTTTGGATTTGTGGATCAGGGCTGGAGAGACTTCTTGCTTGACCTTGCCTAAGCCACTGAATTTCTTTGTATCACTTTGTAAGCTGCAAAATTGAACTGTAATTCCTGTGTCAAACTGTGCATCGTCTACTGAGGCTTCAGGGCAGGTCCTTAAATCTCTCTGGTATGTAACTTGAGAACAGAGTTTCCAAATAGTATGGAAGACTTGGGCCTAAGCTCTTTTGAAATTGTGGAGTTTCTTATTACATATAGGTATAGAAAGCTTTGGGATATGTAGAAAACTTTGTGAACCTTGGTCTTAGCTGAGACCTATTCTAAGCACTGATAATCACTGTGCAAACCAGGAATCCAATGGAGATGTGGCAAAACATCCATCCTGCCAACCCACAAGGAGTTTCTCTGGCTTATTCCCAGGTTCTCCTGGTAGAAAAGGGTTAATATGACCTTTATGTTCCAGACACAATGAGACTAAGATTTAAGACTTTTCAGTATGTAACAGAAAACAAAGGTCAGGCAAAAATAAACTGATGAAAATGCTTGGTAGAATGGAATGACCCACTTGGGAAAACTGGATATTTGACCTCTTCAGAAGGGTATGAAAAATACTTCCCTGACTCATCAACTATTTGCCTCATTTACCTGCTGTGTGCAGTCTTCCCAGGCTAAATAGAGTCAGCTGGAATTCAGCTGCATTTGCAAAGCTGATGCTGACAACCAACCTAATAACTCATCATTTCTGCCAGGGCCTTTATCTCATCCAGGAGAAACAATTTCACATTTGGCTGGAGTAAGGGCCTGTTGACTGAAGACAGCCCAGTTTCCCCAGGCTGTTTGTGCACTGCTGGCTGAAGGTCCCCTCAGCAAACATGCCACAGTGTCTGCAGCCTGTGTGCTGTTTACCCAGCACATTTCTAGGGCTCTCCCCAGAGGAAGCACCAGGCATTATCATCAGTTGACACTAGTTAACGCTTCTGCTTACTGCATTCCCACAAGAGATATTGCAAACACACACATATCAGCCACCATTAAGCTGGGAAATAACTCAGGTGTCCATTACAAGCCATGTCCAGTTGCATTCACGCTTTACTGCAGTTGCTGCCTTGAGGTCAAAAGTTGAAATAAAAATGTCTCGTTAGTATTGTATTTATAATGTTCTTATTGGCAATGAACTGAGCTGGTTGGATCATTGAACTAATCCTTGTATTCACTGAGTGGAAACTCTAAAATGTTGACAAAGTGCTGCTATTTAATCTCCAGGAATGCTTTTTGCTCTAGACCAGAGGCGTCTAAGACATTACAAATCATACCAAGAGGCTTCAGGTTTATCACAGTATCCTGATGTTTGGAAGAGGGAAGATCCAAAATGGAACTGAGAACTCAGAATTTTTCAACTCCTGTTTTTTAACCATTGCACATCAACTTTTTGAAATGGAAGTTTTTAATGGAAGTATATTAGTTTTGGTGAAATAGAGATTTATAGCTTCACAGTTGGCTTTGTAGTCTGTCACTCCTGAATGAATACACTGCTCACTTGGAAAATTAGAGATTAGCTTCAGATCTCTGCTTCTGTTATTCAGATCAAAGATTACTCTGGAAATGCCATAGTTCAAACAAGTGTTTCACTAACTAATGCTACAGGCTGTTTTGATCTGCCTTTTTCTTTCAAAATCTCAAAAAATATCACCAAACTTGAAATGATCCTTTTCTCCATATCCCTGCCCTCCAAATGGATACCAGACAAAGAAAAGGATTCTCCTTTCCATCCGGGGTGTCACTCAAGAACAAGTTCACACTGCCCTGCAAGGTGGCTCAGCAGGCTCTTCTCCCAGGGCTGTGTCCTGCCTGGGCAGTGCTGAAGATGGTGCTGAAGATAATGCTGAAGAGGAAGGCCTAAATACTTAATCAGCAGAGGAGCAGTTTGGAGTGAGTCCATCCTGTCTGTAGGCAAATAATTTGCTTGGTTCATCACTGGCTACCAACATCACCCCCACTTCAAGTCACCAAGCAATCGACCAAGTGAGGATTACCATTTCCTTGTTGTCAGACTTTGGGTGAGGTACCCCTGCATGAAAGAGGTGCAGCCACCACCATCCTTTCCAACTTCACCAGCAACATAGTTCTGATGGGATACACTGTCCTAATAATGCTGTGGCAAAACCAGTGTTTTTGGGGATCCTGATCAAGGGCTGAGGTGTCAAGAAGGAGCAGTGCTGGGACAAAGCTTGCTGCGCCATCTCTAAGAAGCACTCAAGCATCTGGCCAAGAGCACAAGCTCAGTCATAAGAAGGAAGACCCAGATCTATGTCTACTGTTCCCTGCCTCTGCTGAAATCAGCCAGAACAATTCAAATTTGGGGATTTTAGGTTCCTTTTCTCTTCTCATACTCAGTGTTTTGTGAAACCAAATATAGTTGTTTTGAGGAGCCTGTAAATCTGCCACTGGGGACCTAGTTGTCCTTGGAAACAGATTGCAATCTCAACACGTTTCCAAATGAACAAGAAATATCTGGAGACTGAGCTGAATTTGTGGGACAGAAAGAAAAATCACTAGCCCTGTGCTTTAAAGCTGCCAGGGAAGCTTCAGTTTAATGCGGAGGTTAACAAAAAAACCCCAGCCAAGAACATTTGTAACATCCCCAAAAGAATATGAGCTTCTTTGTAATTAAGTCCTTCCTGGATGCTTAAATATATGCAAAGTGAGAGGGTCCCTGGCATGACAGTAGCAATGCATTTTGTTTGGCAAAATGCCACTTTCAGTGTATTTCAGCTCATAAGTGATGGTTTTCCCTGCAGGCAGCTTTGAGCCTTGATATAGCAACCTCCAGCACACAGAAAAAAGGGCACCTTTCCTCTGAGCAGATTAGCAGCAGTTAGGAAGGAAACACAATGAGTTGGTTGAACAAATTCTTTCAGCTCATGGCTGGTTTCTGAAACCTAAACAGTCTTTTGGAAGGGGAGCACAGCAAGGCTGGCTGTGTTTACACTCCAGATTTAAATATACTGACATACTGCCAAGTTTGGAGCTGGGTATCAGGTGAAGGTCAGCGAAAACTCAAACTCCTTCTGACAGGTTACTTTGTGCTTAAATAAATTCAGATAAATTGTACAACAAGTTTATCTGTAGCTTTCAAAAGACTGACATGCACCATAGCAAGGCTGCAGGCTGTTGGCCAGCTGGTGTAGGCAGTGGTCAGCATGGCTCTGGACACAGCTACCTTATCAAAGTACAAGCACCTGAAATTAGTATCTTTCCCAAAGGGAGGAAGCCCCACAATAACAAAAAATGTTGGAATTTTGATGATATTATTTATACTTGTTACATAAGGCCTGCTAGGGCTTCCAAGTTTTCTCCCAAGTAGCCCAAATATGACCATATTTTCTCAGATTGTTTTCTGTCAGTGGCTGGTGGAGCCTGCAGAGGAAATGGTGCTCTACTCAGCCTCTGCAGATGCTGATCAGACCCATTGAGCCCCAGCAGCCTGTGCCTGCTCCTTCTGACCTCCAAGGCACTCTGCCTCTTCAAAGCCCATGCAACAGAGCTTAGCTGCACAGCTCAGCCATTTTCATGCTTTTCATTCAAAAAATGGAAGGACTCAATGTGTCAAACCCGCTCCCTGATAGGCTGTGCACTTTCAGTAGCACTAAATAGGCAAGTGGTCAGTTTAGAGCTGTTTATGATTTGGCCAACAACCTCCCAGAGCCCCTCTCCCTCAAACACACACACATGCAAGGAGCACAGCGGGTTTACAAGGAATTTGTTAAATGACAGTTCTGCATTATCGGTTTTATTAATTGAGATGACTACTCCAGTGTAGCAAATTAGAACATTAATTATTCATCTTTTAATTCCCTCCTTCCCGCTTTTTCCATTTTGACCTCTTTCTTTCTTTGTCTCCTCAACTGCTTCAAGACCAGCAACATAATCTTCTCCCTGTTTTGCAATCCTTTGTACTTATAGTTTGGCCAGTGTGACCCCATGAAAATCCTTGCACTGTGAGAAAAATGAATCATTGATAGCAGAGTTGTATATTAAGCAGAGAGAAAATCTTCATTTACTTGTGTCTTAAGACAGCCACTCACCAGAAGATAGGCAGATATCAGAACTGTTATTTATCAGAACTTTCCTTCTATTTAAGGGAAGCAATGACAAAGCAGTAGGAGTAAAGTGGAGAAAAACCTTACAGGGATCACACAACATGTGTTGCAGTAGAAGACAGTAAGTTGTGTCAGTGATGTTCAGCTTGCTCATTTTAATTTCTCCTCACTGATTTATCAGAATTCATTTGCACTGCCATTAATCAAGAATAAGCGTCTGCTCTACAATTACATAGCAGGATGATTATTTCTCCTGGGAATCAAAGGCTGCATCTGCCTGTGCTGCAGGATAGTCCTTGGCAAAATACCTAGGAAGCTGGTCTGGAAGAGGAGGTGCCATGTCCAGCTGCACTAAGTCTGCATTTTGAATTGTAGGATCCCTAAGTTTGGAAAAGCTCTCTAAGATCTTGGAGTCCAACCATTAGCTCAGCATCACCATGTTCACCACCTAAACCATGTCCCCAAGTGCCACATCCACACACACACACGCCTTTTGAACACTTTCAGGGATGACTTCACCACTTTCCCGGGCAGCCTGTTCCAAGGCTCAACCATTCCTTCAGTACTTTTTCAGAATTTTTTCGCAATATCTAGTCTAAACAACTTCTGGTGCAACTTGAGTCTGTTTCCCCCCATCCTGTCAAACCTGTGCCTTTGGTTGGGACACAAGTTTTCCCAGGTAGAGAGAGAAGTTGGGGTAGGAAATCAGCCCACACACTTCCTTGGGCATTGCTGCCTCCTGGGGGGCATGTCCCACTCTGCCCCAAACACCAACATTGGCGAAGCAACTGCATTCCTCAAACCCACCTGCTTTTCTAGGCACTGGCAGGGTCAGTTGCAATGAAAGCTGTCTCTCTTTGAGGACATATTTTGGTGTGGGTGGGTGTAGTGTGGATTTTCTCCATCCCGTGTAGTTAACCTCAGCTGGTTAAGCCAGGTTAAGGCATGTGCTACTCAACACCACGAAATGACCTGGGAAAGGGAGGGCCCAACCTGTTGGGAAAGATGTGACAAAATGCATCCTTTTCCTCTGGCTGGCTCAGAAAAAGGCCCCAAAGGTAGCTGTGGGGTTGAAGAGGGGTGACCAAACAGTCCTGGCCTTACCCATGAGCCATCAGGTTTGCTCTGAGGCAGCCAGCCTTCCAGAGGGAAAAACAGCTGTCTGTTACAATGGCTGATTTGGGCACTTAAGTTTGACCTCCATGTCCACTGGCATTTTCCTCTGGGACAAAGAAATCATCCCACAACAGTTCTAACAATCTGGGCTTTCTGGACATGTTGACATTTTGAGTCAGTGGAGTCAGAAAGCTGGAAGGGAATGTCCTTCTGAAGGTGAGATGTAAGACTGACTACCCCAAACACTAGGTCCTACGATGAGGTTTTTATTGACACAGCACTGTCCCTTTAAGTCAAGCATGTTTCAGTTCACAGCACTAATAACAAATTACATTTATGTTTAAAACCATACCAGTATGTAATTACTCTGGCATCCCTTGTGGATAAGTCCTCCTCACGACTTTTTATGAGCCATCCATAAATACAAAATGATTTATCCAAGTACCACCCTGTTGTAAACTTGGTCACATGGAACTGTTGATGAGAGACATCCATAAATTTTAATTAAGCCATTGATTCTTGCTAAAATATTAACTTGAAGCTGGCTATAGGGTATTCCAGCCACTTGAAATCAAATGAAAGTATAAAATGTCCTGTACTTTAAAGATGTGCAGCATGTACTTTTCAAGTAGTGATCTACAGGGAAAACCTTTCATTGCCTGCTATAAAGATAACCTC
Source organism: Entomyzon cyanotis (assembly GCA_024500445.1). Classification (NCBI taxonomy): domain Eukaryota; kingdom Metazoa; phylum Chordata; class Aves; order Passeriformes; family Meliphagidae; genus Entomyzon; species Entomyzon cyanotis. Next base: position 65,777,935 of record JAKEPQ010000871.1, read on the forward strand.
TTGTATTAGGATTTAATGTGAAGAGTTATAAAAATCAGAGCCAGAAAGGATCTATTAATTTACCTCTTGATTCTCTGCCAGTATAAGTTTGTTCCAAAAAAATGTATTATTGAGTGTTATTGGTATAGCAAAGCTTTCAAAAGGGCCGACTAATGGGAATTCCGTAACTCTCTTTGGATGTTGTCCCCCGGGCTAATAGACCTTGGCTTTGGAAAAAGCAGCTCTGACATTTAATCTGCAGCTTCTCTTTTTCAGTTTCACCTCACTGCTTCCAGCTGTACCTGCTTGAATCAGCTTGAATTTTGGCTCTCCAACCCTGTGTTACACAAGCTCTAACACAGAGCTTTCTGCTGTTCTCTGAACAGCCGAGATGTTTGGATCAGTTTTTCAAAGCAGGCTCGAGGATTCAGCCACAGCTGTAAAGGAGAAAAAGAGGAACAGACCAGAAGATTCAGCCATATAATTTTCCACTTCTTTTTGTGGGAGTCATGTAGTTGCTGCCCAAAATTATCTTTGAAATCCTCAGCTGTCTGGTTCTTTCTGTCATACCACAGAGTGGACATCCGTCCCAGCCTCCAACTTGATTTTCCTAAGTTTTTTTGAGTTTAAATAATTCTAATGTTTAAATATTTCTTTACTATCACTGGCAATTAAATGACTAGGCCAAATTCCACATTACTGAATTTTGACTCCTAATGTATTATGCAGTAAGTACTTGTATGCACAGACATATGTCTGCACAAATCCGTACAGGTACCAGCACAAACCCATGCAGTTCGTCTTATCTGTGTCTACAATGTTAAATTTCTTTGGACTGACATTTCATGGTGGGGAGGCCATCTGTTCAATTCCACAAAATAACTGGGTTTTTTTTTCATCTGCAGAGTGTAGCAGACATTCAGCAGGCTGTGAAGCCAACAACACTGAAGTGGTAATGTATCTGCCTGGTTTGCTTATGGCAAATCCCTGCAAAGCCAGGCTGGCCATTGCTCCGGGATGCACATCACCTTTGCACCTTGTGTCATTGTCTCCTTTAATGACAGTCTCTCCTCATCTGTAGGCTGGTTTGGAAGAGCCATGGCTATCCTGGGAGTGAAGGAAAGAGATTGGCTGGAGAATCCCACAGAGATGGTGAGCAGCACCCAAATGCTGGCTCAGGTCTCACCTGGTCCAGAGGAAAGAGCCTTGTCTTTCAGTACAGATGACTCAGTTACTTTGGAAAGCAGCAGAATAGTCATCAAAATCTCTAACATCATAACAATCTCTAACAACATAAATCTTCTAACAAATCTCTAACAAAAGGGGATTTTTTTATGACTTATGAGTTCACCTCCCTGCATCCAAACAGTAAAATCTGAAGTTGCAGATTAGTGTTCCTCTACCAACTGTGAGAGGAGTCATGTAGATCATGTGGAGTGAAGCAACCTCCAGAGGTAGTTCAAAGCAGCCTGAACTCAGAGTTGAACTTATTCATCTGGACACAGCAGTAATTTATCAGGTAGCAAAAATGAGGTCAAAAAGTGTCATTTCTACTTCCTCTCTCATAGCACCATCTGAGTTTGGTCACTGAGGATCTTGGCACATCCCAGGCAGCTTGGACAGCCAGGCAGGCATGGCTGAGAGGTGATATGCAGCTCTTCCCTCTGATACAGCAACATGATCCACAGAGGTAAGAGCCACGGTGAGCAACAAGGCAAAAAATGGAATTGGGTGCTCCTGAAGATTTATTGGGTGTGACATGTCTATGAAACATGGTTATATTAATTTTGCTATGGATTATAACAGCACATCCTTGCTGTTGGGAGATTCCAACACTGCAGTAAAACATCACAAATATAATTCTAATCTGTTTAGCCTTGTATTCTTGAGTTTCACCTCAAGGCCTTGGTATTGCATCTGCAATTATTTCCAGCAAGCAGGGAAGATGCACTGCAAACATGAGCTGTTTGAATAAGTCCTCAGCAACTCCAGCTTTAATGACTTATTCATGAAAATAAATTGGCAGATGACAGGCCCCCATCTCTGGAACAGAAAGGTTGCAGCTTTAATTAAACTTTTTAATTGGCATGGCCATCTCCTCCCACCCAGAGCAGACACTGAATAAACATAGAATGTCACTGCATCCTTCTTATGAACAGACATGGAGCCATTTCAGAAAATCAATGACAATGATTAAGAGAGCTTTCATCCCTCGCTCCTACCTACATTTTGCTTTCCACACCAAGTGTATTGACTACATGTCTTCTCCTAGAAGGTTATGTATACAGGCTTTCAGCAGACAGCACCAGCAAAGTTTCTTGTTAGAGGCAGGCAATATTGCTCAAATTACTAGCAACACCTGATTTTGCTTTTGCAGTACAAGTCCTGTGGGGTCTGGGCACTGTATGAGCCTGGCAAGAGCTATGCTGTCCTCAGAGATCTTCTAGTTCCCAGGACAGACTAGAAGTGGCCAGGGATGAAGAAATGATGTGAATTTTTTCTGCATGGGGAGCCAGGCAGTAGGACAGGGCATATGGCTCCTGGTTGAGGACAGGAGCCCCATCTTAGAGTGTCCTCTCAGTATCCTGTAAGCAGAAACCTTCCTCCTCTGACAGGTCAGGCCAGCCGCTGCTCCAGCCCACAGCTCAGCTGATTTAGCATTCAGGAGGCTGTTGCTGTGGTGTCTGAAATGCAGCTGTTAAGAACACTCCATCCAGATGTGTAAAACTCCTGAGAACTGATGGGCTTCTTGGCCCAGCCTTGCCCATCTACTCCAGCTACTCTGTGCCCCGGTGGTGTTCAGGGTTTGAGTCTCAGTGTGATACAAAGCAGATGGAGCTCAGTGATGAGTCTGGCTCCTGAAATCACTCTGCTACACAGCAACCTTCTTGAAGAGCTGTTTCCTGTTTTGCTCAAAATCAGCAGCCAATCCAGATTAGGAGCTTTTACCATCAGCAACAGTGTTTTGTGCATTACTGCAATATTACTCAAACTTTTTTTTTAATATCTTAAAAAGTCTTATTTATTCATCAGAGTTTTATATACAATTTGTCACATAAAGGCCTAGAGAGAAGCATCACAAGATTTACTGGTGAAATATGCTCCAGCAAGGGGCAGAACAGGCTTATATCTCATTGCCTTACATGGGTTTGAATCTATATCAGGTCAAGTTAAACAAACCACCTCCTCTGATCACAGCTCCAGTGAACATGGATCACTGCAGTTGAATCTATATATGCAAGGCTCAGAGCCTGGTCAGCTTGTGACAATTCAGCCTATTACTGCCAGCTTATTAATGCCAGCTGAGCCATGGTGACTGTGCTGCTGGCCTGGCGTGCCCTTCCAGCCCCTCTCTGGAGCAGAGAGTGCTGGAGTACCTCTCAGCCCATCAGCTGAGAAGTGAAGTGACTGATCTTAGGCCTCAGTAAAAGAGGTTTACACTGTGTTGCACTTGAAGATTCTGCAGATGAGTGCATGAGCTTCACTGGCATCAGCTGATGGATGGTAATTCACTGAGCTTCTGCAACTCAGCTGTGTATCCAAGCACTGAGGGGATGCATAGATGTATATTATATGATGTAAATATATGTGTGTGAAAGTATCTATCACAGAGTCACAGAGGAGCTGAGGTTGGAAGTGATCTCTGGAGATCATCTACTCCAAACTCCTGCTCAAATCAAGGCCAGCTACAGCAGGTGATTCAGGGCCAGCTTCAGTCAGGTTTAGAAAATCTCCAGAGACTGAGGCTCCACAACTTCTCAGGGCAGCCAGCTGTGGTGGTAAAGCATAAAGCAAGAGCTTTAATGCAAGCTACATAGCCTCTGCAGTCCGTCCCACCCTGTGGATGGCCAGGACAATGCCCTGCCTCTGTGCTGTCCTCCAGCGAAGGGAACAACTTCTTTTGTGGTGTAGACACACTGCTGAGGAAATCTTCACATATATAAACACATATGCAAGTTCTCACCTCCAGAGCTACCAAAGTATTTAGGACCCTTTATGCTTTCAAAATCCATCCTGACTAAAAGACCTTTGTAGTTGTGGAGTCTGTTTGTAAGGCTCCAATCATTGTAGTCTGAATGTCTTGTGTTCTTAAGAACATTTCTCCTTATAGTGGCCCAGGATATAGAAAAAGCATTTAAACTATTTGTCCCAGACTGAGACACATCAGTGACAAGGACACCTGAGCGCCAGACCTGAAACCTCAGTACATCTTGCCTTGGTGCATCTATTCCAGCAGCATATGTTACAAATAGGCAACTTTAGGGAAAGGGAAGTTGGCACATGCATATGGCTTCAAACTGCAAATATTAGAAATGGGTTCAAGCTCTTGGATCCAAATAACCCTGGATCTGTATGCAAGCTTTGCAGCTGATGCCTAAGAAGTGGGAGGGATTTGTAAATTGTGTCTCAGGAGACATCTCAGAGCTACTGATATTCCTACTGGAGGATTTGAATTGTGCTGCTGATTTTGTCATCAGGTCATGACCAAATAACAGATAAAAACTAAACTATGCAAAGTTATGACTACTGCATGTGGGGGCTGAGAGACTTGGCCAAAAGGCAAGTGTCCGAAGGAGCACTGAAACAGAGCAGCTGCTGTGCTGCTGCCTTTCCTCCTCCTCATTCACCTCCTCCTCCTCTTGCTTCTCCACAACAGTTGGAGCTTCTCAACTGCTCCCCAAATCCCTGAGAGGCTGTGAGAGCACAGGAGCTACTGCGAGACAAAATAATTCAGTTTTTCTGCCTTTTGACAAGCAAAGGCCTTTCTCCAACTTCTCTCACATGGATATGTATTTCCTATCCATCTGCAGGCTTTGTGTGCTGTATATAAATGGAATCATAGAATCAGAGAATAGTTTGAGTTGAACGGGACCTTTTAACCCTTCTGCAGTGAGCAGGGATATATTATTTTGTGGAAATACTGAGGGTGGGCCCTACACATCTGGGCTGCATGAAAAAAGGATATACCCATGGATGTATCCGTAGAGGCTGGATGAGTGACAGTCTGATTGTGCTGGACAATGTGTAAATGCAGTCCTGTTCACACAAAGTTTGGGGACAGCTGAGCTCTGAGGGTTAGGGATCTGGACTGCTCTGCAACAGAAACTTCTGTCTAGCAAAGGTAGAATTCCCACCACAGATTTCCTTCTCTTAATTAATTTTTGCACAACTGCTTCCAAGTAGCCCAGAAACCCTGTAGGACCTGCAGACCACAGTTGAAAAACACTAGTTTAATAAACATAATGCTACTAACAGTTGAGACAAGTGGGCATGGAAAAAGCAGAGAGAAGTAAATTGGCTCTGTGGAGTTATTAGCCAGAGCAATTACCACAATTTCTTGCCTTCTAAACCATCATTAGGCTGCAGTTTATAACAGAACACTATGGAACCCCTTTTTTAAATTTACATTTTTTTCAGTCTTTAATTTCTAATAATGTGTGTGAAGCCAAGTCTCTCAGGAAGCTACATGCTCACACAGCAATCCAGGGGAAAGCACAGCAATTGGCACTTGTTTCCCTGAGCAGCCCTGCCTCATCTGATGTGCACAGAGCTGTGGTCAATGTGGTCAATAAAAGGGCTCAGTGGAGGGTGGGAACTATTAGGCTCAGCATCACTCCTGGTGGTCATTATTGGCAGAATTTCTGTGAATTATTTAGGAGAAGAAGAAGCTGGACTGGAGGTCCTTGTGGGTCAGTGAGGCCAGTCTCTCAGAAACCACTAGTCCCTGCTGTCACAAGCCACCTTGTCACACATATCCCCAGATGTGCAGCCATCACCCTCTAAACCACATTTCACTCCTGCCTCTAGTGGTCCTCCCTCTCTCCTGTTGTATCTGAAGTACTCTCCCCTAGTGATTGGAACTACTTTAAATTTCAAGTCTAAAGTTATCTGTGGCTGGCTGATACACATTTGTACTGGTGCCAACAGTGGCTTTAGCTTACATAGGGTTTTTTCATCCTCTGGTGTGCACATCCTTGATGTATTAATAGACAGCACAAGTAAATTGCTTCTCAGCTTTTGTTTTGTCAGACTAAACTGGCCAAATTCACTCAATTTCTTCTCCCTGGGCATGTTTGCTGTTCCCCCCAATATTTCTTCCTTGCATGCCATCCATTTGGGATGATTCTGGGCTAGAGGAGGCCATGATTAAACACATTTTTTCAGAAAACATTGTAAAGAAGCAAAAGGATGCTTTCAGAAGCCTCTCTCCTGATTCGAGCTGTGACTGGTTTTGCTGCTTGGCTCGCATTTTGTGTTTGATCAGCACACTCTATTTTACAGCAAAACACTGTAATTTCTTAGGCCACATTTATGGCAAGCCAGTACAGTGAGCCAGGGCCTGATGGCGTGGCATGGCTCACATCCATGACTCTCCTAATCTCCAAACCAGAGTGACCTCATCCCTACAGCCCCTTGGAAGCAGTCCCTGGCCATTGCTAATCCCCAAACCATGCCTGGGCATTGTCTAGCAGGGAGTTGGTTGGCCCTGTCAAACAGCGCCAGGAAGCACATAAATAAACATTTATCCTCGCCGATGGTCACAGGGCAGTTCATAAACCTGCCCTGGCTCGGTTTAATTAATTAGTGTAGAGAGAGCCTTAGTGCATGCCAGGCACTTTGAACTCTTCACTCCAGGTCTGCTGATCCAGCTTTCAAATGCAGTGTTTTTCCTTTCTGCTATTCCCAATTCACCAACGCCTTCCAACCGTGTATTGTCTGAAAATATCATTAGCTCTTTCTTCTTTTTTGTTCCAGAAGAAAACTATCTAAAACTGGCTCCAAGGAATTTCACCCATTATGTCCTGCTGCTCCTATCATTTTCCTTTCAGAAGAACCTGTTGTGTTTGTTCTTGGCTGTTTCCTGACAGACCTTCAGCTCGAATACCAGTCCCTGCTTCTTCCAACACAAACAATAATTTCCCATGTGGCTCTTTTATCAGAAGTGTTGCTGAAGTCCAGACAGATTAGATCTAAAGCATTTCCCTTGTCTAAAAAAGCCCATGGAGAACTTTGTTTGCTCTTCTTTTTTTTTTCCTTTTCTTATCAAGTTAGTCTGACTCAAGTGACCTTGGTAAATCCTGGATTTATTTTTATCACATTTTGTCCTTTAATTCCATGTCTTCAGTTGTTACTTCAAAATTAGTTTGCATGTTATCCAAACATCCAAACAACATATCCAGCCCTTTTTCTCTGAATTCATGTGAATTCAGTCCCTACACAGTCCATTTCACTTAGATATCACAGCCTCAGGAGGGCTGAAATTCTCCCTGCTGTGTGAGCACCCTCAAGAAATGGGGCTATTTTAAGATAATGGGCAGAAAGGAAATTCAGAGCTAGAGCTAGATCAGTGCAGTGTAGGAACACTCAGCCTCACTTGTGCCAAGCTAAATGTCCAGTTGAGGCAGAAAAAAATCACTTGTAGACTAATCCCCTTTATAAATAACATTTAGGCCAATGCCCCTCTTTTCTCCATGGGGGTTTTGCAGCACATCCTGAGTCCCCAGCTCTGTGCCTGCCCTGCTGACCAGTCTGGCCATGCTTCACTGCCCCAGTCCACACACATCTGAGTTTGCAGAGACAGATGTACAAGGACCTGCAGGGCCAACACTGACACTGTGCAGCACAAGGCCCAGCTAGTTTGATGTGAATTTTCTGGGACACTCATCTCAGAATACACTTTGGTCAGGACCTGTGTTCCCCTTTTAAGGAATTTCATTGCTATCCCTGGTGGCTGTGTCAAGTGCTGCAAGTGCTCCTGCTTGATTTATTTCAATTTTTTTTTACTCATTTTACCCCCCCTTTGCTGGCAAACCTGTCCCTCAATCAGCACCTTTCCACAACCTCATTTGTGTATACAAATATATATAAATAAAATATATGAACATATGCATACATATATATCTATGCATATGAAATCTATGTGTTTCAAGCAATTCCTTGTCTACTTTTTTGCCAAACCTAACACATACACAGCAACGATGCAGGAGAGTCCCAGCAGCTGCAGACAAGCTCCTTCCCCACTCTCCATCAGGCTCTGATCCAAAAGTCTGCTGGTCTTAATCTGGGACAAAGGAGCTCTTTCCCTATTTAGCTGGAGGGTAGCTATGGCAACATGGCACAAAGACATCTCAATAGCTGGCTCAGGCCAGACCAGCCCCCTGTCTAGCAGACAGACACTGTTTGCTGGCACTTTAACTCTGCTTTTTTTTTGACAAAGGGGATGTTTATTACCAAAAACTGGGCCCCTGGCTTAGGATGTCCAGTAACTGGAAGTGAAAGCAAGCACTGCAACTCCCTCGACAAATGGGACATTTCAGGGGATGTCCATGAATAGGTCTTGTAGTGGGTAATGAAAGAAGCAGCGGAGAGAGAGGGGAGGAAATGAATGAGCCGAGATTGCAGCAGCCAAAGGGAAGCTCGATGCGGGAGACGGAGAAGGGCACTCTGATTTATGGCTTGTCTGTCTGGGAAAGTTGCACTGATACAGCTTTCCTTTTTGTCTCAAATGTGCTGCCTTGTGGCCACACACAAATTGTCTCGCATCCTTTTGTTCCGCCTTTCAATGGAAATGCTGCATTCTTTTCGTGCAAGGGCTGTTTCCCTCCTTTGTGTTGTAAAGACGAGGGTGCAGCCACAGCAAATCGCTCTGTCGGTACCTACAAGGCTGCACGTGTAGCCATTGCTGGCCTCAGGGCTTACCAGAGCCTTGTTTGGATAAGATTTTGGGAGAAATGTCCTAGAAACACCTCACATTTAGCACTGCACCAGGAAGGTCTTTTGGGGAACACCAGCACTGCCACAAAAGATGTACACTTCTGTGTCCCCACATAAAGCTCACTCCTGCACTAACCCCCCATGACATTTCATCTTTTCTCCTGTTTCTGTCTTCTATAACATTTTGGGGATGACCCTGGCAAAATTAGACACTGTTTCGAGCTCTAGACAGTGGCAGCTTAGAGTTCCCCAGAGCCCTCTCTGCTCTTGCCATTGCTCTGTCTGGAGTGATTCCAAACACACCAGTCCTGAAGACCCAAAGCAGTGCAGATGCTTAAACTAGCAAGCATCTCTTTCTTTCTTTCTTTCTCCTTCTAGACATTGGCAGTGTTCCTCCCTCCAAAATCCTGCTGTGTCCTGGCCTGTGAAGCTGCCCAAGCTCCATAGTGGTCCTGGAGGTGCATTGTGGGGGCACAGCCATGGTATATGTGCCGTGTGGTGCCCTTGGCCTTGATCTCACCCAGCATGTGCCTCAAGCAATCCCACACATTTGTTAAGGAAAGCTGAGGGATGTCCTGCTCTGTCCTGCCCCACAGTGCTTTCAGCAGTGGCAGAGCCAGAAGGTGCTGTCCCTTTGACACCTCTGTTGGAAAATATACCAGTTAAAAAAAATTTAATGTAACTTTAGCCAGGGGTTTTGTTCGCCTTTGTCCCAGGAAAAGGAATTTTAAGTTTCTTTCCAGGGCATTGTTCCACCAGGGGAGGTCAAATGAACTTAACCTCTCAAGAGACTGGGAGTAGCACAGAAGACACGCAAAAGATAAAAACCATCAATGACCATTAATGAACATCAACTCCAAACCTCACCCCTGGCATGGTCAGAGACACCTGGTCTAGGAAAAGACCGATAAAAATGAGGACCTAATTAGCTTCAGAGGCGAAGAAATCCAGATCCAATAGGAAGCCAAATACTAAGGACTGCATGACTTGGGACCAATGAACATTGAACCAATGAATTGCAATGGGTTTTGACTGTATAAAGTTTGGGGAAAATCTAGTAAAATCTATGTGTTGTGGAATTATTTTCTATGCACACCTGGGGTATGTGGTGGATGAAATTATTTCTGTTGCACATCCTGGACAGATCAACATCCTAGCCAGAATGAAGCAATGCCTTGATTCTCTAACACTAAAAATGTTGTTGGAGGAGTTTTGTTTTTCCCACAGTGTCAGAGACAGCTCCACTGCCAAGTAGGCTCATTTCAGCAGCCATTGCTGCTGGCTGATGGCATTAGGGTTGTGGTGCCACTGCTGGCACATGCAGGCACATTTCTCACCAATTAGTTTCCTTAAAAGCACCACGGAGGCTGCAGAGCCACCAGCCCCAGCACAAGCCATCTGTCTGGTGTTCCTGGCCCTGTCACCTCCTGATGACAAGCACCTCCAGAGTGGCACAGCAGCTGGTGCACGGCCGTCACTGCGCTGCCAGCGGGGACAGCTTTGGGTGTTCTGCATGCTCCCAGCTCCACCTGCTCTCCCTGTCACATATCACACGTGTTAACCTGAGCCCTGAGGGTGGCTGTGCTGCTGGATCAGCCTCACCTGACCGAGCCCCATCCCAGCTGGAGGCTGGGAGCACCAGGCAGGGAGTCAAGGATCTGCCTCATGGCCCTCTGTGCCCTGCCCAGGCAGGCAGCACCAGCTGGCAACCAGCCTTTGCTGGCTATGTCCTGCACTGAGTGACACACCCAGGGCATGCAGAGGCCTCTCTGCTCACTTGCAGCACAGCTGGTGGCATTCAGAGGATGGCTGTCACCTCGCTACACCACCAGTGCAGCGCAGCCTCGTGCAGGTGCGGAGGTGATCCACAGCTTGCTTTGGATCATGTGAGTGACAGAGGCTCAAGAAAACCTGAACATGATGTTAGCAAACAGCTCATGGTTTATGTTTGCTGCTGAGGAAGGCTGATGTAGCAGCAAGCTGTTTGCAAGGCAATGTTCGGTCATCACACAGAAGTATGCTAATATGTTAGACTGGCTGGTTTAGTATTTCATCTGTATTTCCATAAGGAACCTCCTGCTGTTGAGCCCAAAAGACTGTAGTCTTATCTGAAGCAAGGAATCCATTTAACTCATTTAAAAGTGGAGAGTTGGGCACTGCCAGAAGTCTAACACCTTGTTTGGTTCCTCTTGGCAAGAAGCACTGGTTTTGGGACGAGTGGGGATGCTTGTGTGTACACCCATGTGAGAGGTGCTGGCACCTGGGGTACCCTCACGCTTCTCTCAGTTGTGGTGCTCTGAAACCCTTTAATTACCACTTCTCTGGGCCTGCCTTCTGCTGTACCCCAATAACTCAGCACCATCTGCTCCCATGGACCCACACTCCAGCTTTCACCACAGACTGCCTAAGCCATTTTGGAGTGCTAATGCCATTGCAAGCTATTCATTCGCTTTGATGGACCAGGGTCCTGAGCTGTCTGATGTGCCCCAGACCTGGGCTGAAGGGAGGGAAAGGAAAGGGAGGAGGACACCCATGACCTGAGTGTCAGCACTGTCATGACCTCTTCTGGCTCCTCAGCTTGCTGCTTTGCCCCAGGCACATTCTTGTCTGCCATACATGTCAGGATATTTTTTCCTGGACAGCATCAATATACCTGTTACTATTTTTCTTTTTCTTCCTCTGCGACCAGGACCCACCCTTTTTGAAACCTTTGCCGAGCAGCTTCAGCCAAATTTGATGCAGAGGCACTGAAGGTGCTAATTTCCAATGAATTCCATGACTGCAAAGCAGTAGAAGAGAGAAAGCAACCCCCTGGATAGAGAGAAACTATGGTAGTTTCAGGTTGCAGGCTTGCCAGGAGGCAGGATGGGGTCTGGGACACAGACACCCACAGTGTAGGTATACGTGTGTGCCATCCAGCAGGATCCTACAGCCATGCTACTGGGAGTAGGGTATGTGCCATCACTCCAGGTGTCTGGTCCCTGGGAATTACAGCAGGGATGTCCACAAGGATTGACCCAGGTGCCTGCTGGGATGGCAGAGAGACACTTACATGCTGCTTTTTGAGTGACAGGATGTGTTTCCTCCCACTCGTGGCAGATAGGAGAGTTTCCAGCAGGCTGGGACTCCTCAGCTGAGCCTCCCGGGGTGACCAGGGACAGCAGACACTCACATTTTGGAGTTTGATGCATCAGACACCCGAGCAATGACATCAGTGTGACTTTGTGCAGACGGAATGGAGGCTGGATCGCACGCTCGGAGCACTGCTGGTGAAGTCCTGCACAGTGGGAAAGGGAAGGCAGAAGCTGCAGTTTGCTCCCTGTTTGGGCATGTCTTGAGCACAGACCTTTTCCTTTCCGGTGGCCAGAAGTGGGGATAGCTGCTCTTATCTAAAGGTCAGCAAGGAGACAGCTGACAAATACCTCTGTCTTCAGCCTGTCACTGTGCACATCACACAGATGCTGAAATAATCTGCCTGGGGGTCTGCTGGGGGATGGGTTGGAGGGGTTCTGATTTGTTCTAGAGAGAGATGCATTACCTTGTGCTAAATGCTGTGCTAAAGGCTGTGTTACAGCCTTTTCCTCTGCTGGTTACATGAAAGGGGAGGGGGAAAGGAAGTCTGGAACTTGTAGCCCCAAATAACTTAATGGTCATGATCTGTACTTTGAAGCAAGGTAATAAAAGACATCTTTTTATGCTATTAATTTCAGGAGTCTTTACTCTCCAGCCAGGATTTTTCTGCCTGCTGGGAATGGCCTGATGGCAAAAGTTTTAAAACTTTCAGAAATCCCATCTGAGACTTTTACTTTGTTCTTTACCTCTGAGGTTTATGTAGCATTTCTATGGCCTTATACATCAGACAGGACAATAAAAATCAAGAGACTCCGGGTCACACAAAGACCAAATTGCCAACTCAGAGCTCAGCTGATCTCTCATAAGTACCAGATGCTGTACCAGAGCAGTTTAAACACCAGAGCTCTGGAAAGCCATGGAGAACTTATATCTGCCTAATTCCTGAAGGTGCCAAAACACAGCAAGAATGACCAAAGTGAGCATCCAAAACCAGTCCTTGATGATGCACTGTTCATCACTGCTGCCACATGCTGCAATATCTGAGTTCTGGAAGAGATTTAGGGACCTTACACATATGTGTGAGAGCTGAGGCTTGAACTGGGGTTTGAAATAGTGTGTGTGACCAAGAGACACCGAAATGAGACATTGTCAGGAATTGTCTTGTAGGCATCAAAGATGGACAGTGTGATCATGAGGCAAATGTCAGCTACAGCAGTAACCTCCAGCACCCTGAGACAGCCAGGGAGGGCAGGGGCACATGAGAAGGTTTGGGTGTAAGGTGGACCAAACCCAGCTAAACTGATGTATCCAGGCACTACATGGTGAAGTTCTGGTTTTTCAGAAAATCTGTGGTAAAATCCTGATTTGCCCATGTAGTGGAGGAACCTCCACAGACAGGCAGTGGCTATGGAGATATCTGCAGAGCTGCAGGTCTAAGCTTGACTAGTCTGAAACTCCAAGTCTGAACTTCTACACATTTTACCAGGATTTTCCCTCAACTCTCTAGTCAGTTGGAGGCTGAATGCAGACCATCTCAGCTCTCTTCCAGACATACCACTATAATAAGCTGTTCAATTTTTAATGAAGCCAAAAGACTGCTTTTCTAAAGACCTTCTGAAAATCAATAGTGCTCTTTACAGCGATACAACTCTACAATGGTAGGTCAATAAGGAAGGAAAATGCAAAACCTCTGGGGGCAAAGCTGCCTTCTTACCTGAAATGATGAATTTTATGTGACAAAGTTCAGTTAGAGATGCAAATGATTTGAGGATGTAGCACCACCATATCACTTTTTCTTTAGAGTTATTAAATTGGTTGTTGACACCAATTAATTATTCAGGGATCAGAGATGGTTTAGTATTTTAGAATTTTAGTACAAGATCATTACTGGTCTGAATTTCTTATAGCATTTCCTATACCAGTGGGGTTATTATTATTATTATTATTATTATTCTGCTTAAAAGCAAAAAGCAATTGGTGAATAGGAACCCTAAGGCATCCATTAGGTAACCTGTTATTAAACCTGACCATCTGTATTCAGACTTGTCATGGCAGAATAAGTAATCATCTGGAAAAAAAAAGTGAAATGGTGTGGTAAATTCATATTAGTAATAATTCTCTTAGTTGATTAGTTCAGAAATGCTTTCTTTGATTAAGAATTCAACAGCTAAATTAATCTGGATATAATTTGGGAATTCATATAAAACTTTTACTGTATATGTGCTCTTCTTTGACTTCAGTGAAATGGAAAGAAATGCTCAGGGTTTTTCCTAAATTTGGAAATTTCCCAAGCTGAAGTGTATATTTGTGAGCTGTCACTCACTCTGGCCTCCCTCTGCTAGGTGCAGGACAGAAAAGCAGAGAGGAAAAGCACATTTGTGCTGCCAAAATTTGGATATCTCTGCTAGAAGTGATTTCCTGGTGTTCCTTACACCTTTAATGGAGAGAGCTGGGAGCTGCTGAGCAAGGATGCAGAAAGGCTGGATCTGCCTTCTTGTAGCAACCAGCAGCCTCCCTTCTCCAGCCCTTCCCAACATTCTGCAAACTTTAGGATTTTCTCTGCTGCTGCTATCGAACAGCCTTGGCAGCTGCTGGCGCCTTTGACTCATCTGTGTTTACTTGGTCTGCCCCCAGTGTCGGGGAACGTGTGACTTTGGAAAAAAAATATGCTGGACCTCTCTCCATCCCACCCCCCCTTCCCTTTGCACCCCTGGGCGGATGTTGTCTGCACTTAATGCCTTGTCAATACCAAGAGGCTAGAAGCCTTCGCAAGCTATTTTAGGATTATCTTACAGACTTCCTTGTTTTCCTGCATTTCTCTCTCTAGACATCTTGTCACCATTTTAGGTAAAAGTCTGTCCTTCTGAGCTTTGAAAACAATGGCCCAATAACTCTGTTGTTGCATTATTTTCAGTTTGTATTTTCCCCTGTACCATTTCTGCAAGGAAAAATCACTTCTCCTCTCCTAGTAACATTAATCATAAGTTTTCATATCTTTTTTGGTTAATCCTACTGTCCAGGGACACTTGGTCTTATTTTAGTAATTTTTCTTCTTTTGTATTTTGTAATAACTTTGTTCAAGTTTTATTCCCCTTTCACCTTCCTCCAAAGTTTTTAGGCAAAAATAGGTCTCACACATTCATGGGTCACCCTGGAAACTGAAATGACAAGGCATTAGAAGTTGGATTGAAGGATAACATTGGATTTGGGTGCTTTGGATTTTTACCTAGTTCTGGCAGAGTGGGATCGATAACCAGGAGCAAATCACTCAATAAATCCATCTAGTTTCAGCTGTCTTTGAAATGGGAAGAATTTTTACCAATCTCTTATTGCAGGTAATTTCAAACATAACACCTTGGTCAATCTTGGGTGAAAGGCACTGGAGACATCTCAGATATATTTTATATATCTGGGCCCAGGTAAAACACAGTACAGGGAAGAGACAGTGAGATAGGAAAATCTCTGCTAATACACCTCAGGGATACAGATGTGGCAGATACACCATGAGTTTTCACAGGGGAAATAATATGACGAACAAAAGTAAAGTAAAATGAAACTTCAGTGATGCATTTATTTTACACCAAAATCATCAGGTCTTTCCTTGGTGACATTAATATGGGATTTCCTTACTTTAACACAAAACCCAGTTTCAATAGCAAAATAACTGACAATTCAGCTGGTATTTGCATCCACCCCAGACTTCAAAAAAGCAATGTTTCTTTACAAAGATCCTTGTGGTTTTTGGTTTTTTTACTGAGCTTGAGATGAGGTTCCTGGAGATAAAATACTCACAGTGGATGTGCAGCCACATCTGAGACAGGGATTAAGCATTGCAAGCCTTCCCACAGCACTACAGTAGGGCATAAAGAGGGAAGATAAAGGATCCTATATCCAGGAGAAATCACATTTATCTTGAAGTGACAAGCAAGAGTGAGAACAATGCTCTTTATTTTATGCAGCATCAACCCTTTCTCATCTCCTTTGCAAAATACTTTCAGTGGCCAACTGGGCTGTCTCCTGGAAAACTATATTGGAGATTAATTAGTAATGGGTTTGTAACAATAGTGTAGAAGATATGCACAGTAGAGAAAGATCAGGCAGTTCAATTGAATTATTATATTTCCATAGGTTTTCAGATTGACTACGTTACGCTTTTGATTAAATTATTATAATTTATGTGCTTTACAAGTAGCAATCTTCTCTGAAAGATTATTTTCTCTTGACCCATCTCCACATAGAATTATTTCCATGGTAACAGTTTGAGTGATTTGAGAAATAAAATTATGAACTTCCATTACTATTGGGTTAAAAAACTAATATAATTTTAAAACAAAAAATACAGCAGATTTTGGCTTTATAAATGATGAAGAGTAGCATTTGAAGGAGTCATAGTTCTATAAAGAGAAAATTCAAACTTGATCTTTCATTATTTCTTTGCAACAAAAATGTTATCTTCCAAACAGGGTTATAAACATACTGTTATCATTAGACCAAATAACTCTAATGTTTATCTGCATTTGAAAGTATCTTTGAAAATAATGGGACATAAAATTCCTTTATTTCTCCTGAGTCAGCAGACTGATAAATCAATACATAATAACTCTTATCTGCTATTTCCCTGGGATTTCCTCAGTGTTGAAATGTTTAAATCAGTCAAATGTTTTAAATGCAAGGCCTAAATTAAAGAAATTAGATAAACCATGAGAGGCAGATGACAATCACCCAAGGGTAAGTGAGGGATCAGCTGAAGCACTCCTTGAAACATTAACCATTATCTCTGAGTGCAAAATGAGGGTGGAAGGGGAGATCCCAACAGACCAGAGAACAGCAAACAACAGAAGGAAAAGGAGAAGGACATGGATGGAGAGAAGCCAGACCAGTCAGTCTTCCTTTGGTACCTAGCAGGATTCTGTGAATTATTTACAACTTTACAAGCACCAGCAAGATAAAATGCAAATATAACAGAAGTAGCTTTTTCAGGAACAAGTCACATGAGTCCAACCTGACTCCTTTCTTGGATAGGATAGCTGGTCCTGAGGAGAGGGGAAAAGTAGCTGATATGTTGCATCATGACTTCAGAAATGCTTTTATCCTGGCCAGATGGTGTTCTTACATAGAATCAAAGAGAATGCAAAAGAGATTAAATCATAAGGTGGGTGCTGAACTGATTATCATATGGCACCAAAAGGCAAGCTGTGAATACTTTGCTCTCTAAAAAATTTCCAGAGTTTTTAGTCATATTTTTTTCACTTTGAGTTCATGATGGAGTAAAGGATGTACTTTTATTTGTGAAGGGATGAAGTCTCTCAGGGGAAGTTTTCTAATCTACTTAAGGTATGCAGCAGGCTCAGAGCAATCTGAAAGTCAGGGGAAAACCACAAACAGAGAAGTTGAATGAAATAAAATGTTGAATTTGGGAAAGGCAGTTTAAATGTGCAAATACCAAGGAGGCAGCAAAACAACACACCCTCCCAAAAACAAACAAACAAACAAATACCAAATCCCAACCTGAAAAATCCCCAAGCACAAGTTTTTATTATATAGAAGATGAAATGTGAAATAAAAGGGGAAATGCATTAAATAAAAGTGAAAATACATTTTGGGTTGTATTGGTAAGAACACCACAAGCTGTGATTTTGCTCTGCTCTTTGTTGATGAGTCTTGGGTTTATGCACTAAATCTAGTTTAAGAAAGGTTGGCTACTGTCCAGGGTGGGCAGCTGTGACAGAGGTTTAAGAAATGTGAGTCAGGAGGCTTGGCAGACAAGTTCCTCTGGAAAAGAGAGGAGTGAGGGGAGAGGAGTGTGCAGCAGTCTCTGAATGTGGCAGGGAGGACAGCAAGCAGCTTTTTCTGACTGGCTGGCAGCACTAGGCAAAACATATTTGATGGAACTGCCACACACAATATTTGTATGAGACAGTAGGGAAATATTTCTCATATTTCTGTAGAGTGCTGAAGCTGTGGAATGAGAGTCCTGGAGAGTTCCTGAACCTCTTGCAGTGGGGATCACTCAGAGTGGGTTAGACAAGTCTTCACCAGGGATGGTCTAGACATGTTTGCTTCTGGCTTGAAACTGGCTGAGAGGAGGTGAGTGCTGCTACTCTCACCTGTGTTGGATGGTGCCTGCATGAGAGGTCACTGCATGAGATGCAGCTGGATGATGTTCTCCCTTTCTGTTTGGAAGTTTTTCTTCAAGCTCAATGGAAGCTTTATTTTCCAAAACTCAGATGTCAGCAGAAGAGATCTGGAAGCAAGAGAGGTATCAGGAGTATGATTTACATTCCAGGTTGCCCTGGTGAAATTCTCTTGATACAAACTCCCTGACTACACCACTGACGAGCATCTGTGCCTCTTACAGCTCAGTTCCGACACCCACAGGACACCATCTATCCTGGGCACCAGCCAGACTCAGACCTCAGAAACGCAAAAAAGACCCTTTTAATTTACAGAGCTGTCATTACGTACCTGCTTTGGGTATATATTTATGTGCTTGCATACTTTGCTGAACAGAACCCAGAAGAAGAGTAGTACCAGGAAAAGTCAAATTTGCCTGAAGGCTTCCTGAGGCACTTGCAGGATTTACCTGGAGTTTCATTAGCAAAAGCACCTCCTTCACCTAGGAAGGCTCTAAGCCTCTAATCTGATAACATCAATTAACTACAGGTTCAGCTATCAAGAATACTGTATGATGATGCTGAATTGCTTTTTCTTATGCATTTTTACACATGCACTGTGCCCCCTGGGCAGAGTGACTGCCAGGGCAAGCAGGCTTTCCTGCTGAAAGGTAATCAAGGCTTATGCCAAGGGATCTGCTGGGAACATGCATGCTGTGTAATCCCTGACGTTAAGCGACAGAAAACAGAACTTCCTGCAGAGCGCACTTAATCCAGACAGATGAAATTCATTTTGGATGGTTTCTGTTTTTCAAATCATAATGGATAAAGGAAGAAGCATTTTATCAGGTTGTGTTGACCATCACTCTCTTCTGCAATTTTTAGAAACTGATGTTGCCATGTTCACAATGAATCTTTTCTTCTACTTCTAACACGTCTCTTCCTTTTTTTTTTGGTGAATTTTGAGGCTTGTCTAGGAACTCTTTAAATTCTAATCCTCTAATCTCAGTGTGATAAAGTCTCTATTAAAAGCTAGCATTGGAAGTGCTCTTAAAAGTTGCTTGGAATGCACACAGGGTTTCTGAAGAAAAAACTCATGCTTATGTCTTCTTCTTGCTAATTTAGGTCATATTCTCTGTGCAAGGAGGCTACAACCAGGACAGCTAGAAGTGAATCAGGAAAGCTTATTCTAACCACTACTAAACTTTTCTGTCTTGTGGTAATAGGAAATTAAATACTTTTTGGGGAAAAAAGTTGGCTATGTGGAAGAAATATGAACCAGATTGTTTTTAATAGGAAGACCTTGTGTATGTACATTATTTTGCCCTTTTGGGCACAGAAAATCCATTAATAGGTTAATCTGCATCACCAGCAGGATGCACTTTTTGTCCCATCAAATTTTGGTAGTGGCTGAGTTCAACCAAAGCTCAGTGGCTTTGAAAACACTAATCTTCTCCAGGGACAGTGCTGTGCTGGCTGCTGCCTGCTCTGGGTCAGCATGTTCTACTCCTTCCCACAGGGAGTCATTACGGACAATGCTCTCTGCCAGCATCTTGGGGAACAGGACAACTCCCACCCTGGGCTGCTCAAACACATAACTTCTTACCCAGCTGTCTTCCTGGCTAAGGAGATTATGTCAAAAAGGCTTCTGGGAAGCAGTGGGTCCATGTCACTGGGACACACAGGCACTGGCTTGTTTGCTGGTGGGGTCCAGGCATTGCTCCCACACCAGAGGTGTCAGTGGGCTTTGGTGCCAGGGCCAGGCATTTCCCAGCCAGCAGGGCACTTGACACTCCAGCCTGCCACTGGGGGTTGATCATCTCATAAAAAGCCCATTTTCATTAAATTAAAAGAGTCTATTTCGGCCCAGGCTCATTTTTTGATTCTCAGCAATAGTTTTACCTTCATTTGTTTAATGTCAGAGCCTTGGATCTAGTCTTGATAGATAGAAGACCAAGATCCAGCTGAAGCAGCCTCTCCTGAGCCTGCAACTGAAGCACCAGCATGAAAAACAGAGAGCACCTATCTCTCTAGTCCCTTCCACAGTATTTTTAAAAATCATCTGGCTGCTGAGGGATCAGCTACCACTGCAGATATGTGGGTATGTGGCACTCCCTAACATCAAGCTCTGGGCTATTACTGGGACTTGTTCCTGCCCCGTGTTGCAGTGCAAAGGAAACTGAGAGCTCAGTGCTCTCCCTGTTCCAGCCACCCCTTCTGTCCCTGTCCCTGCAAGCACAGATGCCTTGGGGAGGCTTTAAATCAGCAGCAATACCTCTGTATCTATGCTCCAACCATACTTGGTAAGGTTTGTCCAGTTCCTAGTGACCTTTTCTTCTCTCTTACTAAAAGCTTGACCTCTTTAAGGGCCAAAGGATTTACAGGCCTTTCTCTGACTTGGGTATTTCTAGGCTTTAAAGTTCACTGGTGATCCTTCCCTCCTCCTCATGCCTGAGTTCTGTCCTGCTGAGATGTGAGGGAGAGCCTGTCCTTCCTTCAACTTCAGTCATCACCTCCTCATTTTTGAGGATAACAGTCTCATAAACAACATTAGACTCCTGTGTTTCAGTTTCACTGGGAAGATTAGTTTTTGTGCTGCAAGAGCTGAAGATTGAAGGTGGAAGAGGTCCACAATCAATTCACCAATTTGGAATTGCCTTTACCCATCTTCCTTTTGTTTGCAATACTTAGGCGTATTATTAAGTGAGTAGAAATCAAACTGTCCTCAGAGAGGCTAGGCCTTCAGCTCAATTAGAACAAAGCTTTTCATTAAAAAGAGCTCAGTAAGATGAGAACATTTTAAGACCGATTTAGAAGGAAAAGGGCAACCAACCACTATCCATGGCAACTGCAAACCAGAAACAATCAGAGTTTGCAGAGATACTGGTTCAATCACTAATTGAAAGGACTATTATCCTGCAAACCTCGAGGCAGGAGCTGTGTTGCTGTTGTGGTATCCAGTCCAGTCCCACCACAAAGGCTACTGCTGCAGCTTCCCAGCACCACAGGCTCCTCTCCTAGCATTCTGTCTTTGAGCATGGGGGTCACAGGGCTTCTTCTTGGCATGAGAAGTGTCACAGCTTCCTTCTGTGCCTCCCTGAGCCCAGAAAGTAAAACACCCATCTTCACAGGCAATTTAGCAGGGTGAGAGGCAGCTCTGCCATCTGCATTCATTAGCACTGTGGTTAGTGCACTCCATCCTGGGGACAAGCAGGTTTCTGTGTGCTGTGTTTTGGGAGGATGCTTTGAGTTGAGAGGCCTTTGCCATAAATAGCCATGGCCAATTCAGCCCTGCCAGACCATTTCTGGTAAATGGGCAGCTGGGTTTCACATATTCTGAGGGGGTAACTGGAGCGTCACATGGGAAAATGCCAGGCACCAGTGGGTCTTTGTGCCACTTGAGTTGGTTTCAGCAGCGTCTGTCTGGATTTAAATAAGAGCCTTTCAAAGCCGGAATTTAAATGGAGCATTTAGGGCTGCTTTGTCCTGGAATAGTAAATGTTGGGAACTGTAGGTTCATTGCAGCAGCCTGGCTCGGCTGACGGGTTTTTTTGTGCAGCCCAGATTTATGTGACCTTGTGTCCTGAGATCTTCTATCTGTGGCCAAAGTTTGTGTGTCCTCTGGGACACAGAAAGGCAATACTGCAATGACTCTGTGCTTCTGGAGGCAGCAGCTGGCTCTTGGAGAGCTCTGACAGTGGGAATTTGGTCACTGATTTAGCTTTGATACTGTAAAAACAACCTGTTGTGAGAGCTACAAAGCTGCCTGAAGCACACCCCTGTGCAGCAATTAAATGGGTAGGCAAGACTGTGCCCTCTTGGGACACATTTAATTTTTGCCTGAGATAACTGAGGATAAACTGCTAATTGCCTTGCCAGAAGAGATATCCCTGTTGTTAGCCAGTCCATCCTTATTCCCATGGATCACAGCCCACTAAGGCAAGAGGCAAAGGTTCTCACTCCCCTAGCCCTGACAAGGCTGGTGTTTTCTCACTTTTCTCCCTCCAAATTCAGCAAGTTGAAGACTTCCATCACTCACAAGCCCAGAGCCTTATCTCCCAACCTCATAATCCCATGGGAGTTGTGGGGCAGTTTTTCACCTGAAATAACCTCATACTGTTGAAGGTTAAACCATTCCTCCATACAGAAGCTGTGGGTGTAAGTTTTGTGGAGTAGGGGCCAAAGGAGCTAGAGAAAAGTGAAAGCTCTGACTCGTCTCATGCAAAAGATGAATATCAGCTTGGCTTGTATGTTCCTGAGTGCAAACATTGCACTCTGATAAACACTGCTGACAGCCACACATTTGGTTTGTGCCAGGCATGCCTGTGTGGCTGCTGTCAACACCTTGGATGCAGGGGGACATGAAGCAGTGTCAGCAGCCTGGTATTATGTGTCACCTGCAAAGCAGTCTGGTTCCCACAACTTCTTATTCTATGAATTTAAGCCCAAAACTCAATGTAAACTGCACTTTAGTTGCATTAATGACATTTTCCTTACACCACTTCCCAGAGATCTCACTTTTCCAAACTGGAAATTATATTTTCAGATATTAAAACACCTGTTGATGTGCTTTCCCTTGGTGTAAATTACCTGTGAAATGAGGTTATTTAACTGGTGTGGAATAATGCCGGCTGTGTGCTTACATCTCAAGAGACAAGAAGTCTGCAACAGCAAGGATAACAGTGGTTTGTTCATCAGGTGTTGGCACTTCTGAAAATGGTTGGCAGTGTTTGCTCAGAAATTGGGAAGGGATCAAACGATCCAGAACTAATCTAATTTGCATGGATATTTTACCTTAAATGCCACCTTGACAAAATTACAATTCTGCTGAAATCTTTAGGAAGGTAGATGAGACTGAGAAAATGAAGACAAACAGAAAACAATATATATCTTAAGAAGGTCATTACGAATAGAGAGGGGAGCTTAGGTAAGTCCCAGCCTTTTGCCCAGTCCTCTGGCAGCAGGCAGTAGCTTTATTGGGGCAACCAGCACCCCAAAACCCACTCTTGTTTGCAAGTTCTTGAATAATGCTGATTAAGTCTATTACAAAATTAATTATTTATTTAATAGACAAAACTAAAGACATAAGACTTTAAACAGACTATTTACTACACAGGAATAAAACAAAGAGGAACTACTAGTAGATAAAATGCAGTGCACGATAAAGATACCTATTATTACAGCTAGCAAATAGTGTAGATTAGGATTCAATGTATCTTACCATGCAGTTGGTGATGGGGCACACATCAGAATCCTTTCCCTCAATTTCCAGAGAAGTGTCTATGAAGATGCATTCAAGCTCCTTAGAGAAGCCACCCTACACGTTTCCAGGGAGTATGTAAGACACTTCCACCTCCGTGATAATTTGTGTTTTATAGTGTAAAACCGAATCTTTGATCATTAATATTTATTTTCTTTTATCTCTTTCCACATCTGCTCTCCATACCAAGATGTTGATTCTTGGTTGGAGGCCCTAGACTCTTGGGCACCAAGAGATGACCCCTTGCTGGGCCTTTGACCCAGCCTGGTTTATCTCTTCCATATGCATCAGCCGTTTGTGGTAGAGAGAGGGGAGAACATCCTGCCACAAAGGTTGAATTATCCTCTGGAAGTTCTGGTCTCTCCCTGTGGATTCTAGAGAGAGCTTGACAGTACTCATGTAACCATATATGACTGTATATTTATTTTTATCACCCAGTGTGTCAGGACTTCTGCTTTCTGAGCCTGAATGGTAATTGTTCATCACTGTCTTGAACCCAGTGTCTGATGTTGATATGCTGAGAGCAAGGCCATCTCTTAGTTCTGTGCTGTGTGATGTTAATAAGGCTTGGCTTAACAAAGTCCCTGCTGAAAGTTTAAACAGTTCAAAAGCAGAAATGAGGGCCATTGGAAGGCGGGTAGCATATTTGAAAAGTTATGGCAACAGCAGAAACTTATATGAGGCAAAAAGGAATCAAAACAGAAGATAAAGCATGTTGAAGTAGAGAGTCAGTCAAGGTGAAGACAAACTGCAGTCTGCCTGATGAAAAGGGCATTCAGTCCCTCTTAGAAGAAGGATTAGAGAAGAGTTAATCCTATCACTGCTTTTTGAGTTGATTACAAAATAAGGCCTGATTTGCTTTCAGGTAGGAATGGGACTTGGCTGTACTCCTGAGGAGAAGCAGAAGGGATGGAGCAGAAGAGAGGGAATATTGCAGCTTTGCTGAGCCTCTCAGGCTACCAGGCACAGGGGTGACTGTGGATGCATGTGTCTGCTGTGCCTTGTCTTCAGAGAAGTGACACCTCAGTGTCACAGGATGTTGTATTTCAAAAAGAGCTCTGTGACCAAACTGCTCCTTCAGCTCCTGAGCCCAGCTCTGTGCATTTGCAGCTCTTCTGCAAATGCTGGGGAAGCTCAGTCCCCTCCCTGGCCTTAGCAATTCCCTGACTGGGGTCTGATGATGCAGAGGGGGGAGGAAGGCTCCAGCACCCTCCTTCTCTGCAGACTCTGCCAGGATGGATGCCACAGTCAGACTGGCTGTGTGACACAGGCAATTTACATCCTGAGGTGTAGCAGGATGCTCTGCCCTGGAATGTGGTCAAGGAATTCACACAATGCCCTGTTTGCAAGGTATCCGTGGTGGACTGGGGAGGGGGTGGAGGGCAGTCCTGCTCACTTTGGTGTTGAATTACACTAAACCCAGTCTGACTTATCCTGATAGTGAGGTGGCAGATATGGTGAGGCATCCTTATCTAAATATGCTAATCTGATCCAGCTGACCTGGTAACACAGGGCTGAAAATCACTGAAAGCCCAGCAGTGCAGGGCTGAGCAGCACAGCCAGGCCAGCTCCGCTGCTCCATCATATCTTCCAAGTGCCACTTGGAACAGAAAGGAGCAGGCAGTGCCTGGGGAGGGTGAGAGGGAGCTCTGGGCAGCACAGCTCCTGGGGCATCACAGGACCTGCATCACCTCTTTCCAGAAGGGGGAATTGGCTGTGTTTATAGTATATATAGCCAGGTTCTTCTAACATACTCCTCCTTGGAGTGTGTGGAGATTCCTCTCTGGGGTTTTGGGAACGCCCACCAAGGACTCCCCTCGAGCTTAAGTGAAAGAGGCCTGCTCACGACTGTTGATATTGGTGAGTTACGTCAATCTCTTCTTAAAGCTTGTTTCTTTTTGCTAGCTTTACTAGAATTGCTAAATGCAATTGCTTTACTATAGTGCACTATATTATATTATACTATACACTACTAGTATTTGTACCTTTTATACTGTGTAGTAAATAATTCTGATCAAGATCTTTTGTCTGATCATTTGCCATAATAAATAATTAATTTTATATAAATATATCTATTTGCCATATTTCAGTTCTGCGGGACAAAGTTGCTTAAACCACTGACAAACTGAGGCTGAGATTGGATCCAGCCACCCCTAAGCTTCTCTCTGAGAAGGAGTTTAGAAGACAAGAGAGTCCTCTCAGTGCCTCGTGACTCAGCAGCAGGGCTTCTTTCTTTGTCTGAAGCTCACAGTCTACCCGAGACAATTTGGTGTAGTCTTGCAGGATGGCAAATGATTCTGAGACACAGACAAAAGGTTTAACAGAGTATTTACGGAGGCATAGTATACACATTGACGCTGATGATCCCTGGCCAGAGAGCAATTGGTATGAATGGGAAAAGATTCAGGAGAAATTAGATACAAAACGGGGACCACTGAAAGATAAAAAAGGAAAAGGTATTATCTGTCATGCACTCGGATTATGCCTAAAGGCTGCGTGGCAATGGAGAGAACAAATGATTAAAGAAACTGATAATTTGAGAGAAGAAATAAAAGAAAGAAAACTTGCAGAACTTTCTCAACAGTATCAAAATGACCAATTGAAAAAACAGTTAAAAAAATCTACGGAAAAGACAAAAAACTTGGAAAGAGAATTAAAATTGACATTATTAAAAACCCCCAATGCTGTTGCTATTAAAAAATCACAAAAATTGATAGTTTCACCTGAGGACTTGGATGGTGATAATTGGGAAAACCCTGATGAAAATGCTGACGAGATTGAATGGGACTCCAATGACAACTTTAAACCCCCACCTCTTAGAGAAGAAGGGATTCCAGAGTTAAAAAGGAGTCCCATAACTGAGACCAAAGTGTCTGAAGGATGTCAAGGAGATCAGAGAAGGAACATGGCCAGAACTACTCCCTGGGATCCCCTGGTATTTATAAATGTATGCAAAAAATACAGACGAAAACCAGGGGAGTCAGAAATTGAGTATTTGTGGAGAGTGTGTCTCTCAGGGGGCGATCACATTTTGCTGGATGGGTTTGAGAGCTCCGGGTTCTGGGGTCCGAGAGTCATATTAAACCTGGGACCTGAGCCTGCTGATGAGCCCCATTCAATAACCAGCAGGGTTGCCTATTGGACAGGAGGAATAGATGCTCTGGACAGAGGAGAGCCAGATTCCATACCCATAAGGTCCTTTGATGACCTCTTCCCCGTCTTTACAAAGGCAGCTTGCCTGCACGCAGTGCACAGACGAGCACAGGGAGACATTCCGATCGCCGCTGAGGTGGATCCTAGTTTTTTTAAGACCAGTGGTAAGAGGAGCCTCTACAATACTAAAAATGTATTTAGTGAAGCGACGAGATGAAATTAGAAAAGATGTAATGCATAATGAAGCTTTACAAGAGTCAGAAGCCCCAAGGAGAGTTATCCCTAAGTGGATAGATCTCTTACAAGAAATGGTAAATTATGCAAGAGACGTGGGCTGGGAAAATGATTCTGAAGAGCAAACCCATGCTATTGAAAGGACCCCAAAGTTTGGAATGCACAGACGTCCTGAAAAATGGGTGAGGACTTCTGAACAGAACCCTCCCGGAAGAAAAGGAAAATCAAAGCCTCCTGCTCACTCCCGAAAACAGCGAAATGAGCTGTGGAGGACTGCGCTGACCTTGGGAATTCCCCGGACCCTCCTCAGGGGACAGCCCAACACAGCGATAGCAGGCTTAATCAAAATGGTTCAGAGCATCAGGGAAATGAGTAGCGAAAAGCCTCCACAGGAAAAACATACCTCCAACCCTTTTGAAACACAAAAGGAAAACAACCTCTAAGCGCTGGGTGAACTGTGGGCCGTAACACCCAGGGCATGCTTTTTCTTCCAATGCTCCAATATGGGTGAGCCCCACATCTGTTTACCAGTAGGACCTAGAAAAGAACCTTTGGGCTTTAATTGACACAAGAGCTCAGTTATCTCTGATCATCCCTAGAAATGCAAAAAAATTAAACTTAAGTTTTAAAAGAAAGAGAATCCATTTAAGAGGGAGAGAGTTCAATGAACAAAATACTGTCTATTATACTGCCAAAGTCTGTTTATGGTTACCTGAGGAAAAACAAATGTCCTCCCACATTTGCAATTGCATATAATAAAAAAACATTGTAGGATATGATATCCTTAAAGGAAAATTTGGCAATTGCCCAATGGGAATGTCTGGTCATTCAAGCCCACAAAAACTCCATATAGTAAATTTTCTGGAAAAAATAGAAAAATTGATCTATTAAAAATTACTCCAGTTTTACCCACTTCTGCTGTGACTTATATCAAGCAGTACCCTATTTCTCCTGCAGCCCAAGAATGGGTAAATTAACTAATTAAAAATTTATAACAAAGGGTTGTTATATTTATGACACATTCCCCATACAATAACCCTGTTTGGCTGCTAAGAAGACCAGATGGGAGCTGGCGCTTAACAACTGATTATTGACAACTTAATGCTAACACAGAAACACTCACTGCAGCTGTCTCAAATATTGCAAACCTCACTGCTGCCCTGAGAGCAGCTGTGCATGGATGGATGGCAGTTTTAGGTGTAAAAGACATATTCTTCATGGTTCCACTCCAGGAAGATGACAACCCCAAATTTGTATTCACTTGGGAGGGAACACAATACACCTTTAATTGTCTGCCCCAAGGGTGTAAGTATTTATCTACCATAGCACACAATGCTTTAGCTGAACTCCTTCAACAAATAAAAATCCTGGAAGGAGTACAAAACTATCAATACACTGATGATGTGTTGATAGGAGGTGAAGAGGAAGATGCAGTAAGAACAACAGCACAGGATAAATGGGGTAAATTAATTGATGATGCCAATACCCCTCTAAAGAGGTAAAATTCCTGGGAACTGGGTGGGTTGCTGGTCAGGCTGTAATCCCAGATGAAACCATTAAAAATTGGATGCTATACCCCCTCCTACTATTATAAAGGAACTTCAAAAGATCATGGGTACTTTAGGATACTGGAGAAATCCTGTTCCCGGATTTTGCATAATAGCAAGATCATTGTACATATTAATGAGGTAAAAACAGACCTGGGAGTGGCTTGATAGTCACAAACCGGCTTTGCAGACACTGATAGAAGAGTTAAAAATGTATCAATCACTTGGGCCTCTTCATCCCAGTGATGCTATAATAGTTGAATGGGGTTTTGCTGGACATGGGACTTACTGTAATGTGTTCCAGAAAAGCCCACATGGACTCAAAGAGTCATTAGGGTTTGGTTCCACAGCATTGAAGGATATTGAAAAGAAATACATTGATTGGGAAAAGTGATTATTATCTCTGACCTGAGCTCTTAAACAAGTAGAAAAATTCAGCACCATCAAACTGTGCAAATCCAAGGACCTTTTAACATGTTATTCAGTATTAAGAGGGACAATGGTCCACCAGATGGGATTGCACAAAGACCAGCACTACACAATTGGTTTGCGTGTCTCAGGACTCATGGGTCAGATGAATATAACTGAAGGGATGACAAAAGCTACAAAATTTCATAGCTGTGACCCCAGGTATGCTGGCTTCACAACAGCCATATAAACCTAGTCCTATACTTGATGCTCCTGCATTTAGACCAGACTCAAAGGTGGCTGGTTTGTTGATGTCTCAACCAAATGCATTGATGGTAAATGGAAGCACAGAGCAGTTGCTTCTAACATTCAGGCAGGAATGGAAGTAGTAGAAGGAGAAGTGGGAAGTGCGCAGGTGGGAATGTTAAAAGCTGTACTGCTGGCAGGAAGAGAGAAAGCAAAGAAAATATATGTTGATTCTTATGCAATCTGGGCTGGTGCCAGTGGTTGGGTCAATGGAAAACATTAGTTTGGCAGGTAAACGGAAGAGAGATGTGGCAGAAGGAAGCATGGAAGTGGTTATTTTCACAGGATCAATCCTGACCAATCCACATGGGATGGGTCAAAATTCATGCCAATGATCAAACCTTCCAGGACAACCTAAAGGTGTTCTGACCAGGCAAGAACAAACTACCAGTCAAACCACCAGTCAAACTACCCCAAACTGGGATTTCACCTATGAATCTAAGGGACACTTGAGGACCAGTAGCCTGGGTGGCTACAGACTCTAATGGCCACCAACACAGAATCAGTTCCCCATGGATAATTCCCACATTCTGAACTAAGGAAGTTAACCTACCCCATCCGGCACACCTGCCGAGATATATATTGTTTTATTTTACAGATCAATGGCTGCTCCTGGTCATCATCCTGATGGTAACACCTGAAAGACTACAGGGGATAAAATATCCTTCAAACAGCTTGGAGGCTGCTGAAGTGTGGACTTGCAAACACAAGAGATCTCCTAGTCCAGTATGTACCTGCCTACAAGGGTCCCTCTGCAGCTTGAAGGTGTTGTTATCATACATCAGCACCTATGGGAATGAACATTACCCTGGTTAAAAACTGTTGGAACATCCTGAGCTACACAAACTGGTACAACTGAAAAGGGATAATCAAAAAACTTAAATCACTGTCCATCATGATATGGAAAAATACACCATTGTCCCAGAGTGAGTGAAAAGGGACAGAGAACATTACTGTGGGATGACATGTTTGGATGATCCCCAATCACAAGGGGCATTCTGAATTTATTGTTACACCCTGTTATTATAATATTGTTATTAATCAGAACCTGTTTTTCATAAATAATCATTTTATATATGAGTGTGGTACCTAATCCAACAAATGAGGATACTAATGATTCCAGGAGTACAGAAATTGAAATAATGTTTCTTGCCAGAATCAATAGCTAATTCTATAGTATGCTCTATTTAATATTACTAACTAAATTTTAACTGATTTTTGTAATAATTTTGTATGTAAAAGTACAAGGTATGATTATAATATAGCTAACATTTTTTCAAACTAT
This sequence comes from Entomyzon cyanotis, assembly GCA_024500445.1. Lineage (NCBI taxonomy): Eukaryota > Metazoa > Chordata > Aves > Passeriformes > Meliphagidae > Entomyzon > Entomyzon cyanotis. The sequence goes on from JAKEPQ010000871.1 coordinate 65,808,007, forward strand.
CTAAGTTAGGATAAAATAGTAAAACCTAGGAGATTGATGTATCTCAACATATTTAACAATAATGTACACACATGCAGTGGACACTTTTATAGCATGGAGGCAAGAGGTACCTGCATTACCACTTCATGAGGTAAAGATGATTGACTGCAGTCATGGGATGGAGTGTAGCAGGATGCTCTGCCCTGGAACATGGTCAAGCAACTTGAACAATGCCCTGTTTGCAAGGCTGTCAGTGGTGGATTATGAGTGGGCTGCTTTTGGTGTGGAATTATGCTAAGAACAGTCTGACTCACCCTGATGGTGAAGTAAAAATGTGGCAGACAGGGTAAAGTATCTTTATCTAAAAATGCTAAGCTGACACAGCTGACCTGGAGACATATGACTGGCAGTTAATCACTTTATACTATAAAAGTCCAGTCCCTCTTGCAAACAGAAAGATTCTTCTACATATTTCTCCTTGGAGTGTGTGGAGATTCCTCCCTTGGGTTTTGGGAATTCCCACCAAGGATGCTCCTCGAGGTTAAGAGAAAGAGGTTTGCCCACGAATGTTGATATTGATGAGTTACATCAATCTCTGCTTAATAGTTGTATCTTTTTGCTAGCTGTAATAGAATTGCTGTAATATAGTCCATATGTTATACTATACACTACTAGTAGTTTTAGCTTTTATACTGTGTAGTAAATAATCCCGATTAAGATCTTTTGTCTAATAATTTTTCATAATAAATAATTCATTTTGTGTAAATGTATCTGATTTGACATATTTCAATCCTGTGGGTAAAAAGTTGCGTAAACTGTTGAGAAACTCCGAGGCTAAGATTGGATCCAGCTGGCCCCAGGCTCCTCTCTGAGAAGGAGTTAAGAAGGCAGGGGAGTCCTCTCTGCACCTCGTGGCTCAGCAGTAGTACTGTGGGTGAGTGCAGCACAGTCCCCCCAAAGCTGATTGCAGGTGGGTATCGACATGGACTAGCCCTTTTGGGTGGCCTGGCTTCAGGCTTTTTCCAGTTAAGCAACCAAATATCACCTCTAGCTCACAGCTAACTCTGGGCTGTAACGTGGGCATGATATGAGGAGCCAGAGGATGGTTGTGCATTTGTTCAAATTGCAGTGTGAATTCTGCTGCTGAGTATTAAACTGTTTGTCTCAGAATTTCAGAGAGTCCATTGTTGTGCTTCTTCCTTTTCCTAATTTTAGATGGCTGGAGGTGCTAAAGAGCAGCTCATTTGTGTCCCTGCAGCTCACCAGCTCCAGCCTGCCCAGCATCCTCAGCTTTTGAGCTTTAGCACTGGCATGGGTGCAAGATCTATCAGTCACCACAGTAATTGATAGATCTTGCAGAAAACAAAGGAAATCTCAGCACAGCAAGAGCCAAAGATGCCTGAAAAACAGTTGCTCCTTGTTCAAACATGCAGGCTGCATCCATGCAAGGAGTCAGACCAGCCAAGAAGAAAGTCTTGAGCAAGGTACAGGATCTGCATTAATCTTTATCTGATAGTGAGAGTGCCTCTTTCTTATGAGCTTAAATTCAGCATTAATCAAATTGCTTACCTTCCTCTGTACATTGATACACAGTGTGGGATTTGAGTGCAGGTTGGCAGGCCATGGTGGCTTAGGTGAAAGGTGGAGAGGCCTGTGGTGACAGGCAGCCTCTCCACCCAGGATGAAGCTATGGGTAACACTGGGGAGCCACAATGGCCAGAATGATGTGCAAACCCCAGCTCCTATCCTGTCCACAGCCCTCTTGACTCCCACAGAAATACTCCAGTACTGGTGGGCACCACGTCTTGTGGGAATTCACTGCTCTTCTGCCAGCTCTCAAGCTGGGTTGATAGGAGATTACCTTCAATAGAGGCCATCACAGTACTTCAATATGTGACTGTTCAACCACTGTGGGCTAAGGGTGGAGACAGCATAACTTCCCTGTGTGCCAGTGCTCACAGTAAAAAAGTGTTTCCTAATATTCAGAAGGAACCTTCTGTGTTTCAGTTTGTCCCCATTGTTTTCTGTTCTGTCACTGGGAATCACAAAAAAGCACCTGGCTCTGACTTCTTTGCAGCCTCCCTTCAGGTATTTTTGTGCATTGATAAGATTCCCCTTGAGCCTCCTCTCCACACTGAAAAGTCCCAGCTCTTCCTCATAGGAGAGATACTACAACCCTTAATCTTTTCCATGAGCTTTTCTTGGTCTCTCCAGTGTGTCCATGTCTCTCTTGCTCTGGGAAGCCCACAGCTGGACTCAACATTCCAGCTGTGACCTCAAAAGTGCTGAGTAGAGTGGAAGGGTTTCACCTGCTGGCAATACTCTGTCTAATGCAGCCCATGGTACCATTTGCCTGCTTTGCCACAGAGGCACACTCCTGGTTCATGTTCAACTTGGTGTCCAGCAGGAATTCCAGATCCTTTTCTCACAGGGTGCTTTCCAATGGGGTGGCCCCCAGCATATCCTGGTGCACGGGGCTGTCCTTCCTCAGGTGCAGGACTTCTCACTTCTCCTTGTTGAAGTTCATGAGGTTCCTGTTGGTCTGTTTCTCCAGCCTGATGAGGTCTCTGGATGGCAGTGTGACCCTGTGGTATCTGCCTCTCCTCAGTTTTGTATCATCTGCAGACTTGCTGAGTGCAAATGCTTCCCCCTCATCCACACTATCAGTGAATATGTCAAACAGGACTGGATCCAGTATAGACTCTTCACTGCCAGCCACTGGCTTCCAAACAAATTTCGTGTCACCCATCACCATCCTTGGGCACAGCCATTCAGCCAGTTTGCAATTCCCTCACTGTCTGCTCAGCTCATCCACACATCAACAGCTTGTCTATGGGGATCTAATGCAAGACAACACTGAAGTCCTCAGAGACACCCAGGTAGAAACCATCCACTCCTCCTCCCCCATGTCCAGGCCAGTCATTTCTTCATAGGAATTTGTCAGGTTGGTCAGGCATGGCTTACCTTCAGTGAAACAGTGCTGACTGATCCTGGTGACTTTCCTGTCATTCATGTACATGGAAATGGTTTCCAAGGATGAAGTTGAGGTTGGTCAGCTTGTAGTTCCTTGGGTCCTCCTTCTTGTCCTTGCTGAAGATGGGAGTGACTTTTGTTTCCTCCAGGCTTTGGGCATTTACTCCTCCTATTTTATGGGAAAACATGTCAGTCCTTAAAAGATGTGGTAAAACAGCATCATCACTGCATGTAAGAGAGACTTTTCCTGGCCTGGCTGTGCTGGCAAATACTTCAGAGATAAAGGGTGCCCTGGAAACCAGTGGATTATTTTTGCCTCTGACCTGTGTTTCAACTCCATCCATGGATTCACAAATAACATCTGGCATGCCTCTGCTTAGGTGATCTTGTGGGCTATAAAAATTTGTGAGTGCAAACACAGGGAAAAAGAAGTTCAAGTTGCTGTGGGCATGTCTCCCTAGCGATTCACTCCTGACATGACACAGTTTGCAGCACTCTCCACAACTGATCTGCACTCAAGAGTCCCAGCTCTGCAGTGAACTGTGTCATCCATTCTCTTAATGGCAGAGGAAATGCCTTAATACTCATCCGTGCAGTAAAGGAAGTAAGAAGATCAACAACAAAAAGATCATTAGGGAAAGATATCCAATAGAGATGCAAATTAACCTCCCTCCACAAAGCCTTTTATAGATCCCGGGATTCTGTACACTTATTACTTCTATTAAACATGACATATTTAAAGCTTGCCCTTGCCAAAAGTGCTCTTTCACTCTTTCTCTCTGACCTCACTTAGCTAGTTCATGAACAAAAAGGCAGATTAAAGGGGAGATAAATACAATCTATTAAACACTTGGGACCACTGGGAAAAAATACCATATATAAATCCTTCATGAAATATACAATATTCTTAAACATTTTATTTTGCTGAAGGTTTTGTACTATTAATTGCCAGTAACATTCCAAAGTTCTATGTTTCTCTACCAACCATTCCCTTGCTTGCAAGGAGCTTAACCTGCTCCCTCCACACCACCCCTGCTGCTTCTCTTTTTCCTTTGCATCCAAGCTTGTAGCAGCCACTGCTTGATCTAGGTGGGAAAAAAAGCACTAAATATACCTTGGCTCCAGGCTAGAGCTCAACAAAAAAGGGCTGTTTTTTTTGAAAGAGGAAGGGGTGTTTGCCTAACGTGGAAGGTCCATGGCAGGCCAGCACACAGCCAGTGCAGTTTTTTGGTCTGCAACACCAACATGCAAGGTGAGGCTCTGGGTAGAAGTCATTTGGGGCTGGGTCAGCTACTGGGAAGCAGGTTTTGCAGAGTAAAAGTGGTGGGCTAAGGCCACGGGGCAGCAGCTGATTTCTGACTGACTTCAAACAGGCAGATGCAACCTCTATCCCTTTTTCTGTCCCTCTCTGGCTTTGTCTCATTTACAAAAATTGTTATTTGCTGCTGCAGGGCCTCTGGGTTTCAGCAGGAACGTCTCATCCTCATTTGCAGCTGGGGTTGGGTGGAGATTCTGGTGGTGGAGATCTCTGGGGAGGCAGTGCCACCCCACGGTGCAGCTCCAGCAGGTGCACAGCAGTGCCACATGCCACCCCACGTGCCAAACAGCTCTGATGGCTGCAGACCAACGTCCTCAGTGGGTGTGGAGTTACTGACACAGCTAAATGACATGAGACCTTGCTGATCACTGGCCACTGTAAGGCTCCAGCGCTTGGTGTATCCATGGCAGGACACGGAGCTTGGCTGGATCCAGCATTGCTGGATGTGAGTGGAGACAACATCCTAAAATAGCCAGGGGCAATCATGGAGAGGATATTCCTCACGAAAGACAGTGAGACACGTTTGCTCCCACGTGCAGGAGGAGCTGTGATGGCTGTCTGGACCAATATTTCAGCCTTCAGGAGATATGAGGCAATCGTGTGCAGCTGTATCCTCTCTCACTGCGAGCCACATGATGTCATAGCCAGCCTCTGCTGCCAGAGCTCACATCATGCTTGGGCATTCACTGCTGCTGAGGAGCTGTGTGATAACCTGCCAATCTGCAGTCATGTGTCACAGACTCTTAATGGGTGTAAATCGGGAGCAACTTCATAAAAGTTAATTACACTGGTGGAAAACATGGGCAGTGAGCCTTCTGTGCACTTACCAGTGAGGCTGGGCCTATTAGTCATGAATTACTCAAAACTGTACAGACAAAAACAAACGCCTGGCTGGCACTATTGAAGGAACTGCTGCAAGCTAAGATTTATGGGAAATGGGCTGTGTAATGGGAAACAGCTCTTTCCTTCTGAGCTCACGTGCCACTAAATAGTTTACTTTCTTGTGCATGTCCTGACCAGTCATCTTTTGCCATGTTGAGACTGTATTGGTTTTATTAACATCCTTTGGGAAGTTATGGTTACTCTGGGAATTAATTTATTTCAAAAGCATCCTCCTTGGGACTGAATCTGTATAAAAAACTCATGTAGCACAGTGAGAATCAAGGGAGTTCTGAGAACTGCTGTGCTCTTCCCTCACGTTGTGACATCCAGTAAATGCCCCAGCAAAGCTGCAGTCCCTGAATGTGGCTTGGACCCTTGGGGAAAGTCAACCTGCACCAGCCCTGGGTGCCAGGCAGCAGAAGGATTTTTTCTATGATGCTGTTATTGTCCTTTTAAGTAGATCCCCTGGGGTGGATTAGAGTGAAATGACACTGAATGACGAGTATATACATATATATATATATTAGGTTTATTTTAGAAGAATTTGGTTGCAGTGGAAAGGAAGTGTGTAGCCATTTTGATTATCTACAGAAATATAACAATATAAAAGTATAAAAATATCACTTAAGAAATATATAAGGAAAAGAAAGAAAGAGAAAGAAAGGATAAGAGTAGACAGTGGAGAGGAAAGATATCATCACCCAAGGATGCAGTGATGAGACTTGATTGTTGCAACTGAGACATCCATTGGTGAAAGCAATGGTTGCAGTCCTGATCTGTTGAATGGTGGGTCTGCCTCTCATCAACCTTTTCTCTTATCTGGCTCAAAAATCAGTGAGTTGCTAAATCAGGGAGGTGAGGTGTGCTCCCCCTTTGCACCTGGGTAGTGCTTATGGAGATCAGAGGTTTCAGCACCAAACACCCAAAACCTCTCCTTCTCCCCTTCAGCTGGGGCTGCAAACCTGGGCTCACCAAAGAACACCCTGCTGCTTTTGCAAATGGTCGAGTGTTTGAGTCATTAACCCTTAACTTTTCGGTCTCTCACAGATGCTGAGGGCATTGGTGGTCCCTGGCACACATCTGGTCCTGATGGTGTCCCCAGCTCTGGGGGCAGCTCACACCGTGGACCTCTCCTACAACAGTGTGATCCCCCTGTGCTAACTGGTGTTGGTGCTGGAGGTCCTGTAGGGAATCAGCTCCTGTAGGACAGTCAGGTGCTTTTTAATAACCACCTGAGCATGTCCTGGGCCAGCAGAGACAGGATGTGAGTAGTCTTTGGCAAGAAGAGGTTAGGCAGCACTGCTGGGGGCCAAGAGGGATTATTTCTCTCGTGGCAGGAGGTACCTTTCACACCATGTCTGAGCCTTACAGCGCCATGTCAGGCTTTCCTTGACAAAGGCCTGGATTTCACCATCCCAGGAGGGAGTCTTGGAAAATGTATTGTTGAAATGACGTGCCCTGGGAGAGAGCAACCAGACCTGCTGGAGAATGTGGCCATGAAAAAGGGGCAGGAAGTAGGAGTAACAGCAGGGATGTTGAAGGAGAAAACTTCTATTAGGTGGTGATTAGGTGGTGCCACCCTCTGACCCACCATCTCTGCTGGGACACCCATTGCCATGGTCCCCAGGACACGGCAGCAGTGGCATTTGCTATCCCAGGGATGTGCTGATGCACCCTGGCTGTTCAGTGCTCCCCAGATCTGGGCTGGTATGTGGTCTCAGGCCAGTCATGGAGCTGAAGGTTTTGTTAGCATCAGGAGAGACCACATTCATCTCAGCCTGGCCTTTCTCTTTTAAATCCCGTGGTGGTGGAGGAGTTACTCAGATTAGGGACAAAATTGGCAGAATGCAGCAAAGGTTTCTGAAAGGTTTCATTATCAACAGAAATTTCAGCTTATTGAAGCAATTTTCTGAGTCTTTTAACCTAACTAAACCCATCAGTTTTATCCTGAAGGGCACGGAAGCATTTGGAAACCTATTAGATTCTCTGTTAGCTGTTCCTGTGGGAAAATGGAAGTTGGCTACAGGAGCAAATGAACAATGGTAATACCCAGCAAGTCATTCCTTGCCATTTTTAATGCACAACAGTACAGATCACACAGGTATTGTGTCTGTCCACGTGAAACTCAGCATCTGAACTCTGGCGTTCTCCCAGCCCCTATAATGAGAAATATCTCAACAGTCCCAAATACTTCAATTAAATTAAATACCAATCCTTCCTTATATGACATGAAGGCAATGTCAAATAATCATTTGAGATACAAAAGCCCCAGGGTAGTAATCCCTTTAAGATCAAAATATCTGGGGAAATTGTTTTTTAAACCAGGCACAGGTTTCAGATTCCCCTGATACTTCTGCTTCCATTTGCTGAATTTATTTCATTGGGGTGTTAGAAAGGCTGTAGTCAAGTATTGGTGTGGCAGCTCATGTTCATGTGTGCTGAACTAGAGAGGGCAAGAAGGCCCTGCTGCCCACAGCCAGCCCAGCACAGCATCATAAGGCCACATCTGCCCCATGGACCACAAGAGCAGCTGCTTGTTGCTGGTCAGTGGAACAAACTGTGTTTGAAACGTGTCTGGGAGGATGCATCAAGAGCTGTGTTTATGTTCCAGGTCAGCAGTTAGGGAGCTGCTGGGGGAAATGTATGTGCACAGCTGTGCCTCCCTTAGGGAAGACAGACCTGTAGCTCCCTCTTAATGGGTAATGCTCTAAGTGCCACCCCAACAGTTCCACTGCTCTCCCAGGGTTAGCATTTATGAGGCAATTTTTAAAGATTCCCTGTAAAATGTACTTTTACCACAAAGCCAGCACCTGGCAGAGAGGGACAGACCTCTGCTCCACAGAAATGGACCTTCATGGCTTGAGAGGAGCCAAGTCCCACCTGAGACAAGCCACTGTCTCTCCATTTTCCCTCACACACCTGCTGCCAGTGCATGCTTTGGCTGGCTGGCTGGTCTGTTAAAAAATGACCCTGAGCACATGTGCAGAAATAGGGCCAAAATAATGCTCATGGCACCACTCCAGCCGATGTGTCCCAGCCTGGAATAGCCTCCTGACAGCTGGCTGCCTCCTCCACTTACAGCCCAGGGAGACCCAGCATGACTCCTGGGAGAAAAGCAGGATCCCTTTCACCCAAGTTTAGATGCTCTCAGCCTGCAGCTGAGTGAGCTGGCCACAGTCCCTTGGAGAGGAGAGCAGCACTCCAGAGGCCATGTCCCCTCACCCTGGGTCAGATGAAGGTCAGATGAAGCAGCCTGGAAACACCAGTTGTTTCATTGACTATAAAAGGGTTCTCAGCTGCCAGCTCTGGGATGGGATATAGCATCCTTGAGGTTTGGTTCCTTTGCCTAAGAGCAGATATCCAGTTTCTGCCTGGCCTGCAGCTGCTGGCCCCAAGTCCTTCCTGTCCCCAGATTCAGGCTGATCACCATGTGCTACAGCCCCTTCAGAGCAGGACACTGGCAGCCAAGAGATGTGCAGGTCTTACTCAGCCTCCTCCTGCTCTGTGCTTTTGGAGATGTTGTGCCCACTGTGGCTGCAGATGGGCACTGACAGGAGAGACCACATTCATTGCCAAATTTATGGAATTGACCACGATATTTCAGTACCAGCAGTTTATACATTAGAGGTTTTTTTTTTCCTTTTTTTTCCTTCTTTTCTTTTTTTTCATTTACCATATATATGAATTTCAGAAGATGTAGGCTTTATTTGTCTGCTTCTAATTAATAAACCAAAAGGAACAACTCTGACATCCAAATAATTCCTATGCTGATTCCCAAATCCTTCATTCAATCTTTGAGACCATAAAGCCTTGTCACCCACAGTTTTAAGAAAAAATAACAGAAGTAGAACAACTTTCTACAACTTCTTCATATGAAGACTGATGATCTGTTTGAGTTGAAGCATTCTTAATATCTCAACTGGAGCTAAATAATGGGGCATGTGAAATGTTATCCTTAACAATTAAAGTCTGGCAAAGATAAGGAACTAAAAACAGGAAAGAAAAACATAAAGGAAATGGCTAGGCATGTTTATTTGCAGCAGGAATAACTTGCCACTTAATACTAATAACGATCATGTTCATATTGGTTTAGCCAGGTGCCAAATGGGATTGTTGTCTCATTTGTGACATGTAATCAATAGGGAAATAATTGCAGGAAGCCTCCAGTGATTAGAAACAACTCATATCCCAGCTAACTATGTTTTTATTCCTACTCCAAGACCTCACTTTTCGCTGTGCCTGCCAGTCTCCTGTCCCTCCCACACACATAACAAGGTGTGGTGACAGCAGAGCCCCGTTGCCACCAGTGACCTGAAAGCTTCTGGGTTCAATCCCTGGCCTTGCTTTCCTTTTTTGGAGAAGTGCACAGTCACAGTGCCACGCAATGCCTCGTTAGTCAGCATTCCCTCACGCTGGGAGCATTCCCTCACTGTGTGTCCAAGAAGCAGGGCTGTCGTCACTGCATGGCTTTCAGGCTGGAACAGGAGAGCTCTCCCTCAGCTGATGCCTTTTCCATTTCAGGCACAGCTACACCCTGCCTGTGCTGGAGGGGCAGCAGCTCTGCTCTGTTCAAAGAACAGCCCAATTCTGGGATACTGCAAAACCTCAGAAAAAGGAGCTCATCCCATATCTATATCCTATTTTTTTAGGAAGCCACAAAGTCCGTAGTGCTTCATCCTGGGAAAAGCCACACAGGCAGCTTTCTATGCCTCTCAAGGCATCTGTGAGTTTTATTGTGACAAGCTGACTGTGAGTTAAAAAAGAAAAGTTCTCTAAAAAGTTTTGTCTTATGGTGTTCTGATGCCAATCCAGTAAAAGCTTTATTCAGCCCAGTTCTGAGCAGGCTGTGGTGATTGGTTCAGGGACTGGAGACTGATGGGGGAAAGAAAGGTGATTTTAAAAGGAATTTCAAGTTTGGAACTGTTTTTCTGACATAGTAAAGAAAACACTTAAGCTTTTCCTCCTTCATTTTTAAAGGTCAGTCATTTCCTCCTTATATTTTATTGGGAAAAAATAGGAGGAAACCCAGATTCTCACACCCTCAGTGCCGGGAAAACTCATTAGCAATCCTAACAAACATTGTTTTTCTCACAAATATTGTTCCATATTTTAAAATTAAATAGGAAATCAACTGGAAAAGAAATTAAAACTTGTAATACCAAAACAGATAGTTTTCCCTCCTTTCACCTGTCACAATGTGACCAGTTCACTGGCTGTCCAGCAGACAAAGCATATTCCTGAGTTTCTAACAAAACAGAGAAAATGCAGGCAAAATTTTTTTCAGAGGGAGAATATTTCAGGTCATCCTTATGCCCATCACAAAAATGTGAAAACAAATCAGAAAATCCCTTAACCCACAGGATTGTTTGGTTTATATTTTTAGTTTAGCCTGGTGGTTCATGGCCAAGATATGAAACCACACAAATCTTTTGCTGGCTCTGCTACAGAGTCCCTCTTTAACTGTGGGAAGATTAATGAGCCTCTCTGATTTTTCCATGTTCTCATATGTACTATATACATACACGTTATCAGACAGAGAGGAACACAGAGTCTATAAATTACTCCAAAGCCTTAATCCCAGTCTCTACTGAAGTGACAAAAATAACTGAGTTGTTTTCATGAAGTGGCTGTTATTAAAATAGCACAGGAAAAGGAAAAGGGGCAGCAGGTCCCTGACAGTCACACAGGTGAATACCCCAGCCCAGGGCAGGGGCACGGTGCTGTCACCCTTCCCCAGCACCTTTGGAAGTGTCCCTACCAAGCAGAAGAGTCTTCCCAGCAAGGCGAGACAGCAGACAGCAGTGGTACCTGCCATCTGCCAACATCTCTGATTTTAATCCTGGATTCTAATCCTGCCCTGTGTAACTCCCTGTGTGGAGCTCTGGTAGAATTACATGGAATTTGTTATTCAAACATGGCTCTAGGGAAACTTTTCTTTTTTCCACTAAACTCCCATTTTTTTTCTTTCTCCTCTTATCCTCTGGCTGAACAAAAGAAACCCCATGATTTTCTTTTTCAAAGCTGGTAAATCTGCAGGTCAAGTGGAAAAAAGAAAAAGAAGAAAGAGAAATAAAGGAAAATAAAAAAAAGAAACGGCAACAGAAATGGAAAGAAAAGCTGCGGTACCTGAAGACATTACAGATTTCACCTGCAGTAATTAAGGGATGAGCCACTGGAGGCCAATACCTTGCAGAGAAAGGCAGTCAATATGCAAATTACTGCATTGAATGGAATGGATTGGCTCATGGCTACTCTACAAAACCCAGTTGTCATGCACATTGCAAATATGGGAAAACTGGAGCTGGTGCATCAGCAAGTGCAGCACTATTCCAAACAGTCTTTGCTTGCCAGCCTTAGCTGAAAACACAAATCTGGGCAGAGCACACCAAGCCTCTGCCACCCCATTCAACCTGGGTGCTGCCAGCTTGGAAATGGGAGAAAGCAGCAGTGTTTCATAGTGAGCAGTTTTTAAGCCAGGCTTGGGACTGAATCTCCTGTCTTGTTGCTATAGAAAATTTTTATCTCTTCTCACTTTTTTCCTGGTGCACTGCCTACTCCCCTAGGAGGGCAGAAATGCAGGCCTTTTGCCTTTCTCAGCCACAGGGACTTTTGAACCTCCATTTTCCATTTCTCCAGCATTTCTATTTCATGAATCAAGGCAGTGCCAAAATCATGCATTATCTTCCCCGCTGAAATGGGAAAGAAACAGAATTCCTAGAAGAAGAAACAGGGATTTTATAGCAAGTAGAACATCTACTTGAGAGCAGGAGATGTGGGAGTTTGTTTTCTCTCCTGCCATCTCCACACAATAGAATTTTTTCCTTTATCTGAGCCAATGTTTGCTTAATGCAACACTCGTGAACAGCCTGGAGAGCAGAGACAGATGCACAGAGACCAAGCTGTTATAGAAGGGGACCTGGCTGAGTGCTGTAAAATCACCCCAACACCTGCAGACCAGGTGATCTGAGACCTGAGCCTCCCTGTGATTTTGCCCCTTCCTCCTTTTGCTCTGTCAGTACAATCCCTTACTGCAGAGGTGGAAGGGAACTGGCTGAGTTCAGGTGGATTTGGTGCTCAATTTACCACCAAACCTGAGCTGATGACACCAGCAAGTTCTGCAGCACAACAGGAGAGGATGTGCAGAGTGAATCAGCTGGTGGGGAGTCCCCACTGCCCACTGCACACATCTGGGGAGGTTATTTCTGCTTCCAGGTGGGTCCTCTGGACCAAAGAGTCCAGTCTGCTGCCATGGCAGCTCTGTGATGGGCACCAGAGTATGGTAAGATGAGCCAACCAGATGTGCTATGAAAATGCTCCCTTGAGCTAAACTAAACCACTGATGAAGATAGCCTTAGATTTCTTTTATTGTTCCTCATGAAAAAGATTCATTTTCCACACAATTCCACATAAATTAGTTTTGTTTGCTTTTAGGTTTTTTTAAGTAGGCATTGCAGCTATAATTAGACCATAGTTCTGGACATAAAAATTCCTTTTGGGGACTGTACACAGGATTAAATATGTAAGCTATGAAAGGCTGAGACAGGGGAAGGCATAAGTGGGAAAATATATCATAGTAGCCTGCAGATTTGATTGCTTAAGATGGGAGGGAAGCACTAGGCAGTTTTGATTCTCAGCATTTAAGGTAAATGACTGCTTTTATTCACAGTAAGAACTTGTTAACATACCCAGACATTACCAAATGGACCATTTCTATAAGCTCTTCTAAAGTAAAATCAGTATCACTAAATCATTATTGCAAAAAAGAAAAAATCTGAGAAGTTTGTGATCATTAGACAAAATTCTCTGGGCAAACTTAAAAAGCAGATAGATTAGCAGAGAAGTAAGAAAAGTGTGCAGTAATTACCCCAGGAATTTTGTAATTTTGTTTTGTTTGCTTTTATGTTCATTTGAAAAACCATGGAGCTCCTATCACCAAAGAAGCACTAAATGAATTGCTGATTTCAGCCCTACAGCTGTGATATTTCAGGGGAATTGAACAGCTCTGGAGCTGTGTGTATAAACCAGGCAGATGCCTTCTTTCATTCTGTCCTGTCTCTCCTGTTTCTCAGTGGTGCTCTCCAAGCCTGTCAGGCTTGTCACTGGTGTCACATCCTATTCCTTTACCTCCTCTCTCCAGCATCAGTATGACCAGGCTTCCACTGATCTGCACAAGATTTTGACAGCTCAGATTGAGAGCATGACCCTCACAGCAGTCACCGGAAGCAACCCTTCGATGACTTCAACAGCTCAGAAACATTGCCTTTGGCAGAAAATAGCTAAATTGCATTCTGAGAGCATTTAATGAGTTCAAGGAGAGACTGGTTTGCATTTCTTTTACCAAAACCCAACAAAATAATGGGTTTTCATACATCCATTACGATTTTTGGGAGACTGAAAGACCACAAGGAAGATGCCACACTGACCATAATGCTTCCACGTGGCTTTAACAGCTCCACACCTCCAGTTTGATACTGTGATTCCTTGGTACTTGATAAGAAAAACAATATACCCGAGGGTAACAAACCATGGTGGCTGCTAATGCAGCAGGGGCCAGTGGGCTGTGAGGTTTTTTGTGTTTGGTGATGACTTCAAACTTTGAGGTTCCTGAGCACCTTACTGCAAAGGATCACAACATGACATCAGATGCTCTGTTTGGTGGTATTCCACTGCAGTTTGATGGGTGTTGTGCTGATGCTCATTTTTTTGCCTGGTTACCCTTGGTAAATCTCCTATATTTGACATCCTAAGCAAACTGTAGTGTCTACTAACCTTCCCATCCAGGGTGGGATCATAGGATCATAGAATAGTTTGGGTTGGAACGGACCTCGGAGATCACCTAGTTCCAGCTCCCCTGCCATGGGCAGGGACACCTTCCACTAGAAGGAAGGTTGCTCAGAGCCCCACCTAACCTGGCCTTGAACACTTTCAGAGATGGGACATCCCCAGCCTCCCTCTCTGGGCAACCTGTGCCAGTGTCTGAGCACCCTCACAGTAAAGAATTTCTTCCTAATATCTAATCTAACCCTGCCTCTACTTTGAAGCCACTTCCCCTTGTCCTGTCACTGCAGTTCCTGAAGAAGATTCCCTCTCCATCTTCCCTGTAGCCCCCTTCAGATACCAGAACGTTGCTATGAGGTCTCCACACAACCTTCTCTTCTCCAGGCTGAACAGCCCTAACTCTCTCTGCCTGTCTTCACATGGGAGGTGCTTCAGTTCCCTCATCAACTTCATGGCCTCCTCTGGCCTTGCTCCAATAGCTCCATGTCCTTCTTATATTGGGGCACAAGAACTGTGTGTCGTGTTCCAGATGGGGCCTCACGAGAGCATAGAACCTGGATCTGGAAGAGCATTCAAGAAAGGTTGAAATCTTCCTCTGATATCAGCTAGACTTTTACTACTCACTGTATGTCAAAAGCAGCTTTTGAAAAAGTATATATTCCATGTCAAATTTTCCACTGACTCCAGGAATCTCTCCTGAGTAAATAGGAGAAATTGCTCTGTTGTTGTAAGGCTGGTGAAGGGATCTTATGGAGGGTGCTGGGAAGCAGGTCAATAAAGTGCAGAGTATGTTCTGTTCTCTCAGTCACCAAATCCTCCCTGAATGATTCATTCCATGGGAGTTCTGGGTTAGCCCAGAACTGTATTCCTCACAACAGCCAAAAGCAAATCACAATAGGGAAATATGACAATACTTGCTTGTTGATATTCTCCTTGTTTCCAGTAACTTGTAGCTCAAGGACTTTCCAAGCTTTAAGTGGCATAACCCTCAATTGATTTCTCTTCCATGAATCTAACCAGTGTTTCCTTGACCCCATATAAATGTTAAGCATCCATAATATCTTGGTATGAATAAAACTTAGTCCCTAAATATCTAGAACTAATCAATCCTTTAAGCAGCTTCATTGACTTCTGAACTCTCACAGCAGCACTTAATTTGACAATTAATTTAATTTACCACCTTTCACTGCTAGTATTTTTACTCAAAGCAGGGCACATGATTTTCCCATCACTTGAATTCTTCATTAGGTTCAATGCATGACATGAAATAACAATATGAAGAAGGCTATAAAGGAAGATCAGTGAAACGGTAAGGGCTAAAAAAAAATTGGATCAGGAGGCTTTAAAGATGAATTCAGGAAGGAATGGGCACAATACAGAAAGCAAGTGAGTTAAATTAGAACTGTTGAGATGAAAAGTAAGAATGTAGATATAAGTAAGAGTACAGATAAAATTTCACAGTAAAAGCCTTCTCTCTTCTTGACCTCCAGAGGTTTAAACTATCACAAATGTGTGATCACATCAACTGAGATGAAATGTGGTTGATGCATACACACGCAGAGACTCAAGAATCCTTGGTGAATTAGTGACAGTCACATTTTTAAGTGAAACATCAGTGCTTCCTAGTACTCTACATTAAATCTAACAACCTCAGGGATTGCTCATTTACAGTAGGTAATGCCTCAGTGCCCCATGAGCGTGCTGGATTTTCATGACCTTAAATCAGAGGTTGATTTGTGTATTCTGCTGAAGCAAGCTCAGCTTCTTTGCAGAAGCTAACATCTGGGCAAAAATTAGCAGAAATATCAGTTTCAATTAATATATTTCTTCAGACTCAACCCAAATTGTCACTGACAGAACTAGGCCTTAAGTGCTATATGGGAATTAGCTTCCCTAAAAATTCAGCAACTGAGCAGACCTGAGCAGACGACCCACAACTCAACTGTGAAATACTCAGCTTGGTGAAATAATTTAACTGTGACCCAAATAATGAAGTATACAGTGTTAGTTGTCAGTTAGTGCTGTACCACAGTGCAAGCAGAATGTTATGCAAAACAAGAAGCTGCTTGTAAAGCAACAGAGATACCTATTACGAGTTCTAATCACTAACCTCCCCATCTTTTTTAAGGGTTTAAATATAACTCTTGCTTTTCAAATCTTTTGATGAACTCTATTACTAATACTGGAAGGTGATGACTGTCAGCCAAGAACTACATTAGAGTCCATAATTGAATTTCAAGAGTTGTCAAGAGCAGGCTAATCAAATAGCTGCTACTAGAAGTGACATATGAAGGAAAGAAAAAAAAGGAAGCTCTCTTCTGGCAGGATGCAAACTATGTTGTATAGTATCCCTATGTCATTTCTAATAGTATGTTCATTTTTTCTGGGCTACATTTGTCTGACATTCTTCTCTTGTATAATAATGATTCATTATATCTAATGTATTCAAGGACTGCAACTCACCTCTTAGTGCCCAAAAGTATGACTACAGCTAGACATTTGCATTGTAAAACAAATGTGTAACCTAGGGTTTATGAAGGATACTTTTTATGTAAGTTCCTTGACAGGAATGCTAGATTTTTTTTCTGAAGTGAAACAGTGACCTCAAAATAATCTTAAAAATCTAGCACAGAAAAAAAAATTAACAGCTCTTCCTTCCCTGTGCTTAGGTAATTTGACAATTTTAGGGAGACCTGGGGGGAAAATTATTCCTTTGCCAGTCAAGGAGGGCGAAGAACTGCACTCAGTCTACTGATCACTAAATCCACAGCTTACAGTTTGGAAGTTTTAGCAGTGTCCAGGCTATGTGATGGGCTGTAGTCCAAAAACACAGAAATGCAAGCAGTGTCCCCAAGCAGTGCTGAGTAAAATGGAGATGATGCTCCCTGAGCCCTCAGTTAAATATACAGTGGTTGTTCATGGCAGCAGGGAGTGCAACAGGAAGGCTGCTCTGAGTTAATTTCTCCTGCCTGATATTCACTCCCTGCTCTTGGGCAAGACGTTAATTTCCTCCTCACTGCTTTTATTCCTCATTTGCAGGATGGGATAAACAAGACTCCTAATTGCACCAGGACACTGTGGGGACAGGAGCAGGTAGTGCCTTTAGCTGTTCTCAAAGGAAATATGAGCACAGCTACATTTTTTGTTTCATAATTATTTACACTTTAACACCATGTAACACTCCTCATGGACTGAATGGAATCCATTCTTTGCTGCTACTGCACAACCTAGAGAACAACAACAGTAACACCTGTGGGTTAGCAGAATGTTTTATTGTAGTATAACATACTATACACAGAGGAGAGCCAATGGTTATATTTTATCTGTCCCATCAAAGCAAAATACCTTTATAATATTTTTCACTTAAAATAGGAAATGCTAATAGAAATAATTTCATTATTAAAAATATATAATGCTTTCTATTTACTTTATTCTATATTAGAAAGGCAAATATTGGGATAACGATATGGCTTAAATATATTAAAATTTTCCCTCTGGGGAGCTTGTCTTCATCTCTGGCTAGACCACACATGGGATGAGTTTAGCAATCTCTTTCTGCAGGACAGCAGGTATCAACTCACATTAGGTGTGTATTCAGTATCTTCAACCAGAGTGCCTGAGTCGGACAAGAAGAGGGAAAGACTTGGATGCCTATTCTATCATCTTTTTCTTTTCCTGAATATTAAAACTGCTCCAGTATATTTTTTTTACTATTTTTGCCCCTCTAGATAATGTCTAGTTTGTTGTCCCTTGTTTTAACCACTGCATGGTAAAGAACACACCACTGTCTTATCAAACAACCTCATTTTAGCTTAGTGGAATTAATCACCATGGCTGGTTCTTAAAGTTCTGGGAGAAGTGAAGGAATAGGAGAGAAAGAGTGACTCCAGAGAGCAATTCAGAGTTCCTCCATTAACACACCTGCACTGAATCACCTCCCAGAGAAATCTCTCTCTCTCCACTAACTACAGTGGAAGCCAAGGAAGACTTGGCTGGAAAAAATTAGCCCTTGTGAATGTGGAGTTCACAGGAGACCTACAGCATCCAAACATCCTACGCACTGCAATCTCCATCTATGTCTGGAGAGCGTTCTTAGCCATCCTCAGACATTTGCTGCTCTCCCCAGGAGTCAGAGAGATGCATAATGTGGTCTTTGCAGGCCTAAAGTTCTCTTACAAGTTGGCATTTGTGCAACAATTAAGGCAGCAGATTGTCAGGCTTAGTTGGGATTTCAGTGCTCCACTGAAATAGTTTCACTGAAATACAGAGGAACTGTTAACTATATTTAGCAGTTCCTGTTAAAAATTACTGAAATATCAAAGATGCACTGGATGGAAGGAAAATGGCCTTTCCAGTGAGCTGAAATGCACTATATAAAATTACATGAACAGCATCCTATCCTGCCTCAGACCATTTGTTGGACATTATTCACAGTCGTCATGTGTACAACATCCTCATCATTTTCAATCAACTGGCCAAAACTGTACTGTGTTGACACCAAAATCTACTACTAAAAAAGCAGTAGACAATCTGTAGTGCTACATCCTTGTCCACATTCCCTGTAAAACCCTGAAAATCTATGGCAACATACATCACAGCTGCACTGTTTTCAAAACCTCATGCCAAGGTTCTGCTACTCAAACTTGCTGCTCTATCTTGGTACACAAATAATCACTGTGACAGTGAAAATGGTCAATTCTAGCTGCTGCCACTTGAGCTCACTGGGAGTTGGGGCCAAGAAAGCATCATCACATTTTAAAAATACGTATGTTCAAAAAAGACTGGTATCCTGGTTGTTGATTGATTCATTTTCCTGGATATACTGGAGAATGTCCACTTCATTCATTGTCTGAATCCTGTTTTCCTTTTGCTGTGCCAGTGAAGGTGAGTTAGTGCTTCTGGGGGTAACTGCTGGCTTCTGAGGCAGTGTTGGTTTTGGTGGAACCTTAGGTTTTGGTTTGGAGGTAACTTCCAAGAGTTTCTCAAAATCATCTTCAAGTCTGGAATGAAAAGAAAACATCAGTAGCATCTTGGGAATTTCTGAATTGCTTTTTGTTTTGTAAGAAAATGCAATCTCTCAAAACAAAACTTTCTGCTGGAAAGGATCTACTCTGATAAATTTCTCTTTCCATAAAAGTTTCCATAAGAACTTTTTTTATTACATGGCTTTTCAGTTCACTGTACAAGCTAATTAATTTTACAGCATGTTTTCAAATGTCTAAATTAAAGGCAATTTGCAATTATTAAAGAAGAGGAACTTTATTTTAGCTTGGAAAACAAACGTTTTGTATTTGTGACAGGATGATTTGTTTCCCCATAAATTTTCATGTAAAGTAAAACTTTCCACATTCAGCTGTTTCCTCTTCATTTCCATCACCCAAAACTGAGACTGAAGACCCCCATGCTCCACCATGAGAAACTGGAAACACTAATGCATTTAAAAATTCTTTGTTCGCATTTGGTTCCGGGAAACTGAAGAAATTTTGCAATCTGTGACCATATACAACAACTCTTTTTGGTGGTAATTTCCCTCTGATTCCTACTGAAATAACCTGCAACACCTCAGACAGTTCAGGGTATTTTCTACCTGCCTTGTTTCACCTTATCAGAGATGCAGCAGGCTTTGTGTGCCCAACTCTGTTCCCACATGCATTGTTAAAAGATTTTAACAGAGCCCTTATAATAGATTGTCTTGTGACTCTAAGAGCTGTTGACCTTTGGAAAGTCAAAATGTGGAGGAAAGAAAAAGGAGGCTCTCCAGCAGCTCCGCTCACTGGAACAGGATAATGTATGGGAGTCTACAATACCTTTCTAGTTTCTCCTCCTACGTGCCCCATAGGTAGTCACGTCCTGGAGCCTGAATGAGTCATTTCACACCAGGTATTTTTTGGTTTTTTCATTTGCCTTTTGTAGTTAGAATAATGGGATCATAGAATATTCTCAGCTGGAAAGAACCCCCAAGGATCATCGAGTCCAACTCCTGGCCATGCACAGGAGCATCCCAAGAATCACACCATGTGCCCGAGAGCATTGTCCAAACGCTTCTGGAACTTTGTCAGGCTTGGTGCTGTGACCACTGCCCTGGGGAGCCTGTTCCAGTGCCCAACCACCCTCTAGGTGAAAAACTCTTTCCTAATATCCTTACTGCCCTGCAATGAAGCATCTTGGGGGGGTTACTCCTGTGAAACCACTGGGATAACTTCTGTTTCCTAATGGGACAGTGATTCCTCCCTTTCTCTCTTTGTTCAGTAGCCTTCAGAGTAATACTGTAAATGCCTCTACGACGTGGCAGCACAACTGGCGGGGCTTTCTACAGACAGTTAAAAGTAAAGCTGAGCTTTTCCATAATTTGGGAAGCAATGGATGAGGCAACTGACCAGGATCGCAGGGAACATAATTAACTGAAGAACCAACCTCTCTGAGACAATTTACACTTCCATCCCCAGTGAATATTGTTTGAATGTTAAAACCATAGGTACTTCAAGAGCTACTGCCCCCTCAAGCTAAGGATCCCACTATTACTAAGATAAACTGCATGATTCCAAGGGTTTCTTTTTTGACTTCACCCTCATTAAAAGATGTGAGGAACTTAAAACTGTACTGCCCAGGCTGAGACAAACTACACCCACCATGAACCGGCCATGAAGTCAACAAGGATTAGCCTAAATTTTCTGATGTAAAGACAGTTGAAACCTTTTAAGGTAAAGCCATTCCTGAAATCAGACTGATCTTGTGAATCCCAAAGGCAATCTAAAAAGAATCACTTTTAACCAAGGCTACTCTTTAAAATCAATAGCAGGAACAGTGATATCTAAAACTAGGGAACACCTGAAAAGACCAACTGATGGACAGAACCATTGACTGCCCCAGAGCTCTGCACCTTGAACTCTACCTGTGGTATTCCAGCAGGCAGCATCTCAAATTTCATCCTCCAAGTAACTCTGGAGATTATATTGTCTTTTACTTAGATGAGATTTCTGTTGTCTTTTATTTTCCATGATTCCTTGTGGGTGACATACCCTACCTACCTTACAAAACCCACTTGATGCATTTCTGAATTCCTCATCTACAAAGAAATTAATTTCATTTAAGCCCAGGCCTTTCTGTTTGTTGAGAGCTCTGATATCCAAGAGATATCACACCTGTGATCACATTGCCAAGACATGTTCTTGTTCTCTTTGCTGTGTAATAAACAAAACTTGTTAGGGCTGGTATTTCTGAAGCCTCCCTTCCTGGCATAAACAAATACTGAATGAATCAGTGTCCATGTCTTAAAGTTTTGCTCTTAAATAACAGAGAACATAATAACCAGAGGAACAATACACAATATATGCAGACACCATATGGAGGAAGCATGATTTGGAACTAGGTGCACTGCCCAGGGAGGGCAGCAGAAAATCCAGCTTACTAGCCTGATATGATGGTACAACTTCCCAAATTCTCTACTCCAGTTTCTGTGCTAATCACAGCAACAAAACTACTCGTCACAGCCAAAAAAATACCCCCAAAAGATACAGTCCAGTAGGTTGTGTGGGTCTTTAGAGGGTGGGGTTTGATGTTCTGCTTTTAAGCCAAAGATTCTGCAGGAAAGTCTGGAAGCTGATCATGTAATTTCCTTTTTCTGTCCTGGATTTTTTCAAGACCTTGGTTAGACAGAAGTCTCTAAGAGAGAACACAGCAGATAATATGTGGTCTTTGTCTCAAAACCTGCTTTTCAGCACTGCAGTGCTAGGCAAGTTGTTTGATCCACTGCTGTTTGATCATGTGAGACACAACTGTCTCTGCAAAACCAAAGAGGTAAAATGCAAAATGCCTCAGGCAGAGATAGAAACAAGGACTTCTATTTGTTGAAAGCAAATGAATTGTTACAGTGCATAACTACCACCATATTTAACTCCAGGCCAGGAGGAGGAAGAAAAATATCAAGCAACTATTCTGAAACAAGATTAAAGGAAGCACCTTCCCACCCCATCTTTTTATAGACAATCAGGCACAGAATCCATGTAATTAATCATTCTTTAATTAGTCTCTTTCTTTTTCTGTAAAAGAAAACAGCACTACATTGTTTAAAATTCCTGCCATATTGTTGTGCTGATTCACAGACTATTGGTGGAAATTCTCTCCGACACAGAAAGCAATCAAAGCCCTTACTGAAGAAAGGCTGTCACAAAACCTTTCATGACTGCTGGCATGTGAACTTCCAGACAGTAAATGAGTTCTGACTTGGAGACTGATGCAGCTGCCTCAAGAACATCAACATTTTAGATACCACTTCCCTGAACTTTGTCCTGTCTCTCTGGACCAGCGCTTTGGGACAGGAATGACTGTCTGCATGTACAATGTGATGGGGACAGTGACCTCTGCTTGCTGGGAATGCTTTAATGAGAAGAATCTGTAATGAAAGCAAGAGACAAAGACTCTCATAATTTGCTAAAGTATCCAAAAAGGCTCATGTTTGAAGCTCAGTTGTGCAACTAACTGAAGTTCTTGCAGAACAGACTTTCATCCTTCCTATCTTATTATCTTTATTTTGTCTAGTGTTAGTTCCAAGTACGAGAGATACCTTAGCAAAGCCTTGGGGAGTGCTGTAATATCACATCTACAATTTGGGAAAAGACTTGTGCCCCAAAATAGGCAGGAGACTTCAAAATATCTGTTGCCCATCACGTGCGCTATGGTCAGTAGAGGCAGTGGGATGTCCAGCAAAGCCTAGGGAAAAGATACAGGCTGGAGTTAACCCCAGGAATGCTAAGCATTAGGGGCTGTGAAGGAGGTATCTCTCCTGCTTCAGCTTTCCCCTGCAATCCATTACAGGTAAATTCACAGTGGTACTTAAACCAGGGGCAGAAAATATGTCTGGACACTGGAATGTGACAGTCTGTATTGTTTAAATGCTACAAGAACCACTGGCATGGTTTTGGTCTGGGAGAGATTAGCCCTCCTCCAAAAAACTCTGGCACAACTTGAAGCTGGCACAGGACAGGGACTTTCCCAGGAGGCAGCTGAACACAGACAGTCCCCTTGTTCTGCAGCTGCAGAGTCCAACAGCATGGATGCAGCCTGGCCGACTGCCAGAGAACAGGCTCATTAGGGCAGGTTAAGTCCCACAAAAAGCCCTCTGAGGAAATCAGCCTGCTGGTTACAGCAGTCACCTGGGAAATGAGACAAGTCAATTTTTCCAGTCTGAAAAAGTTCAAACCTCTGTCTCTTGCCTCTCTAGAAAGTTCCCCAATCACCAGCCAAGAGCACAGCTGGGGCAGGGGAGAACAGGCAGCTTTTGCCCCTTGAGCTGATGATATCTGTCAAAAATGTAACCAACCTGGGGAGAGATGGTTGAAAACTGGTGAGTCTCAAGCCCAGCAAAAGCATCTCTTGCTACACTAGGGCTCCAGGTCTCCATATGATTCTATAAAACTCATGTTCCTAGGGATGGGGCAAGGATTAAGGTTTCCAGTCTAGCAAAAACCATTTTGTTTTGTTGGCAAGTTTACTTTATAGATTTTCCAGTCCTTATAAGTAGCATCCTGATACATCACAGGAATGAAAAAAATAAATGCTTGAAAACCATCACAGAAGAATTTGTTTTTCTGTAACCTACTGCAGCCAAATCAAGACCTTTCCCCACAGTTCAGTCATAGCAAGCAAGAGAAACTGCTCTGGAGTGGTCAGAAAATTTCTGACTCAGTCATTGCTACCTTCTCTTCCACGTGTACACTGCCCAAATAACCTTCTCTGCAAAGGATCTACATTTAAACCTTCTGGAGTTTCTCAAAGCTTTTTCCCCAGCTACAGTGTTGTTCTCATACTCCCAGGACAGTGAACATTGGTGCTGGATATGGTGCCCCACATGACTCCTGGGCAAGTTGAAGATGTGCTACTCCCTGAATTCAGCATCTGCAAATGCCTGCTGAAAGAACACACAAACTTTTTCTGCTTCAAGGATGGCAACACTTCCTTGGCAAACCCGATGCTGACAAACCTGCTCGAGAAGCTCTATAGACGGAACAGTGTTTGGGTGCAGTTTCACTAACAGCCTCAGCTTTTAAAAATATAATGCTCCTGAAAGGGTTATCTGTAATCCAGGGAAGGAACACACTAGATCTGCCAGCACAGGGCAGCAGAACTGGGATCCTGCTGCTGACACTTTTTTTCAGCACTGGAAAAAGACAAATGTTGTGCTGACAGCTGCTTCCTTCCATCTCAGCTCCCTATTCATTATCAAAGGTGAAGCTAATTAAATCTCTCCTAAAAGGCTGCTCAGACAGCTGTGATAATTATTTCAGGCTAGGATGTGTGATAATTTATGTAATTCTGTGGGCCCACAGAGCTGCTGCAACATTCACAAGATCAATTCCAGCATTGGTTTTCCACAAAAACCTGATCCATCACACCAGGCAGGCATGATTGAGATTAATGGGGCAGAAGAGCGCATGCCTGCAGAGCTATGATCTCATTGGCATCATGGAGACATGGTGGGATGGCTCCTGGGACTGGAGTGTTGGAATGGAAGGATACAGGCTCTTTGGGAAGGGCAGGCAGGAGACATGAGAAGGGACTGTCAACCTCTATGCCAATGACCAGCTGGAGTGCATGGAGCTCAGCCATGAGCTGTGGAGGAGGAGCTACCCAAGAACTCAGGGGTCAGGATCAGGGGGAAGATGGGACAGGTGACATTATAGTAACTCTGCTACAGGCACCTGACCAGGAAGAGTGAGTGGGTAAGTCCCTTTACATACAGAAGCAGCTTCACATTCACAAACTTTGGTCCTCATGGAAGACTTCAGGCACCAAAATATTTATTGGAAGGACAACCAGCAGGGCTTAAGCAACCCAGGAGGTTCCTGGAATGCACTGAGGCCAATTTACTTCTCCAAGTGACAGAGGAGCCAACAAGGAGAGGTGCTGTGCTGGACCTCATTCTCACCAACAAGGAGGGGCTGGTGCGGAATGTGAAGCTCAAGGGCAGCTGGTGGAGGAATGGTGGAGTTTGAGTCTGTCAGGACAGTGAAGAGGGTGCTCAGCAAACTCAGTACCCTGGATTTCAGGACAGCAGAATTTGGCCTCTTCAGGGATCTTCTTCGTGGAGTCCCATGGGATAAAGCCCATGAAATCTCCCATTGCATTTACAAAGCAGTTGGTTCTTCTCAACGCTCAACACTTAGTAATGTAAAGTTGGTGATTCTATTTAAGACAGTAATTCTCATTTCATGTGAGCAGGTATCCAGAGAGCACAGTCTTCAGTTTGCAATGAGAACGTTTATCAGATTCTCTTCTCCCTCATGTTGTGACAAGCACAGCCCACGCACATTTTGCAGATTCATTTGTCTCCTTAACAGCCTCTGCCTCATGAGTTACAGTCACTGCTGAGGATTCACTGCTGTGCTGACACTGCTGTGGTGCTACTGCTGCTACAACCACTCAGGTACCATAAAGATCACAAAGGATTCAGTTGCTCCTGTGTTCTGCTCTGAACATTATCTTCTTCCCATCCCCCTTTAGAAGAAGGTTCTGCCCTCCTCTGCCTTAGGCAGCTCTCTCCTATCCCTGCCCGTGATTCACAGTGACTCAGACACTTCTCAGATCTACCACACACATGTGAGCAGACCCTGAGGTACATCTGAATGTTCACTGCACCAGTGAAGAGCTCCCACATCTGCATTATTCAACTACTCCACTGGTGTGCAGTGAACATGTCCAGGTTTCTGGACCTACCACAGACTTGCTGGTGCATCACAGCTCAGGACAGGCCTAGATCTTAACAAAATGTGTTGAGGAAAATTTTCTCTGTGATGTAACAGACTATGTCCAACAGACCAAGATGTTTCCATTTCCCTCTCGTGCCATAACCAGCTCTAGCCCATTAAAGAAATAGGTTGTCACAGCTCCTACTCTGATCTGAGGGCTGGGGAGAGACTTCTTCAGTTGCCTTTGGAAAAGGAGAGGAATTGCAAATACCTACAGGGCAAAGACAAGACTTATTCTTAGCCCTCAAAATAAGCTCAAGCTCCCATGCCAGGGAGATTGCAGAGTTCAGCTTACGTTAAACATTTTCTCACCCCAAAGAGTCACGACCTGGAAAAGTCTGTGGCACTGCCCTACGAGAACATTCAACACCAGTTTGGTGGTAAGGGAAGCTGGGAGATGATTCAAATGTTGCCTCTACGGTTATGAGACCTGACTGTTCTGCTGAGGCTTCCAGCTGAACAGAAAACAAAATACATTTTGCACAACCACTGGAGAAAGTTCAGCTATGGGATTTCAGGTGACTGCAGTGAATTTGCATAGAGGGGAGGTGAAGTGCTCTATTAGGTTAAAACAGCACTGCCATTCCTCCTCCCCTCTTTGGCAGCAGCTTCTTCTTTGCCCTCAACTGCCTTGCATTGAGTTCGCCAGCCCTCTATGATGTGCAGATAATGCCATGAACTGGGTTTATCAGGGGAATTTCAGAGGGTGTTAGGCATGTGAACAGGTCAACAGATCCTGACCTAGCTGCCTATACCTCTTGCACAGCCAAGAGATGCTTCTGGATTCCCACAGCAACTTTCCCATTGGACCACTGGCATGATTTTCTACTTCATTACATGTATTCACTTCCAGCTGGATCTTGATGACTTATCAACTATCAAAAGCACTGGGACAAATCAGGAATAAATGAAAACTACTGTAGTTTAAAAGAAATTAAATCTTTTCCCATGGGTTCCCATAACCATCTGGGTGTGCTGCTGTTGTTGATGATCCCAAACTGATCTGAAAGCATGGTCTACTGGTCTCAGAGCAGAGTTCAGAAACCTTTCTCTGAACATATATAGTCCAAGAGACATTAACACGACAGATGGAGAAGCTCTCTCTAGTGGATAAAAATGCCAAGACTGCACTGGAACAGACCCTTCTCCTCTAGTCACATGAACATTCTGGATGAAGTGCTGTATGCTGAGATCACTAGCAAAGAAGAAAATATTGCATGCACATGAGTGTTTGCTCCCAATATACCATAGCATGAAATCAGGTCGTCCTGCCCCATCAGCTTATATAAACATCAGGTGGGCTGTCAGGATGTAATGCAAGATGGCACCCAGCCCAATTTAACCTTTGTTTAAAGTAAGTCAGGTATTACTGCTGAGATAGCCAGCACTTTTCCATGCATAGAAAGCAACAGCTGCAAAATTACCTGCTTCAGGAGGGGTTTGAAACCACACACTGAGTCTCTCTCCTGGGTTTAGTACCTGCTGTGGAAATCATACATCCTAACAGGAGCTGGTTGACACAAATTAGCACTGGAAGCAGGCTGGCCTCATCATTCAGATGCCAGCTTGAGACCCAGAAGGAATGAATTTGACTCATTACTGCAGCACAGATTTTCTGTGTCTCTCCAAGCATTGGTTCCCTGCTTGATCTCTTGAGGATTATCAGTGCAGGTGAACCAGCCCTGGGAGAGAGATGTCAGGGATAAAATGCATTGTGTGTTGATACATTCCAGGGCTACACTACCAAGGGAGAAGCAATATATCATACCCTCCTGCAACTCTGAGCTCCAGCTCTCCTTTCCACTAGATTAAAAATTAAATGCAGGATGATAAAGAGTCTTTTACTGCTGTGGAGGTATGCACAGGATCCCTGCTGGAAGCATGCATGGAAGTCTGTGAGCCATAAGGAGAAAATCATTCCTCCCATGGCAAGAGCCCCTGATTTCAGTTCCCTGAAGCTGAACTGCTCTTTGTCTCTGGGCTTTGCTCCTCATTTTTCATAATGGAGGTCAGGTTCCCTGTGGATCGTTTGCAGAAAGCAGAAGTGTCATGTTAGAAAACAAGAGCAAGATAGCACACCTTGGGCCTTCAAGACCCTTCCTTTGGAGTCACAGAATAATACCTTGCACCCTACCTTTCTCAAAGGGTCTTCCTAATTTTCTTTTTAATGTGTTTGATCTCCAAGCTCCATGACATACATCTTACACTTTACCTGTATATATTACACAAGTATTGATCCACAGTTTGCGTTCTGAGTATTTAAGCTTTGCCCCCAGATTCATCTCTTTCAAGATCTAAATAACATCTCAGACCACCTTCATCCCACATGACAGATTTGAGATGAGTACCTCAGCAGTTCCTCAGTGTCCTCCTCAGGACTCCTGCTCAGCACATGCTTGCTCTGCTCACAGGCAGCTGGCAGCAGCAGTGAGTCACCCAGTCTCACCACCCCACCAAGGTCTGGGTCTTCAAATAACTTCAGATCTAGAAAGGGGAACCAGAAAATGATGTAGTTAAATCATGCTATTTAACACAGTAACACAGTGCCTGCACTAACACTAACTAGTAAATCTGGCTAGTGGACTGAACAAACAAATCATGTAGACAGTTTTTTTTTTTTTTTTTTACAAAGACTTCCAGCCCACAAAGTGCAGTGATACTCTGCACTCTCAGGAGTTGGTAAATCTGCTTTTTCCATGCACTCAGAAGTAGGTGACATTACTCTTGTTAGTGTGGCATGAGTGACTGTGGGACAGCCAGCTCCCACAGACCTTAACATCCCAGTTCAACATGTTTACAGAGAACAGCTATGGTGGCTACAGGTCTCACTTGTTCTTTCTGAATAATTCTATATGATTCTGCTCAGCTGAAGATCTGCCTTAACATTTCCAAGTCATTATTTAGCCTGTATACTCTGCATCACTATAATTCAAAGGCTCAGTTACACACATGCTTTAGATAAAACAATCTGTGCATATACAAATATAGAACAGATTTACTCTCTTTCATCTTTCTTCTGGGACCAATTGATGAGAAATCTTTTTCTGGGCCAAAGAGTCCTTCATCTGGATCCACCTCCTCTTCAAAAATGGTTAATTTGGGCTTCTCTTCCCTGGCTGGAGGAGCAGGTGCCTTCTTTGCTTTTTTAGCTCTAAAACATAAGAGAAAAGAAAGTCAGCTGCAACTGTTCATTTAACAAGCAAGATTTATGGCTAGAAAGTCTCATAAGCTGAAAATAGATGGTGGGAGTTTAGGAAAGGTTTAGACAAAGGTACACAGGCATCTGTTAATTGCTGCAGGAATAGGATTCTGAGCTGGAGGGACTGTTGGTCTGACATTCTCCACCTGGACCCATGTTGTGGACCCCATATCTGCCAAGGAGCCCAATGGGAATGGGAAAAGCAGAGCTAATAATGCTGCACTGTGCAAACTACTACTCAGAAACATTTAAGCAGTTTTAATCCTCCTACACAGAAAGCTTAAAATAAGAAAGATCAGCTCCAGCAACACTGTTCATGACAGACAGAAAGGGATGGCTTGAAATACAAAAGTGCAAGTTGGTTCATTGCACTGATCCCTTTGGATAGGTTTTTAAAAATCCCTTTGGTTCCATTTCCTTTCCAGTTCCTGCTGCTGTTTACGATTGCTGCATACTCCTTTAATAAAGGCATTAGACACTCCTCTCATTTGCACATGGCTTAACCAAGGAGAGTTGATTCCCCTCCCAAGAGTGCAGTGAAAAGCACCTGCCTCTTGCTCTCACACCCAGGACTCACGTGCCACCAGCTGAAGCTACAAGGCAGCTCTCACAATAAGGCAGCTTGAGTTATGAGGCAAACCAGATGGCACAGAAAACAATATGTAGAGGACAAAAACCTTTGGGTAAAAAGTCCAACTCAAACTAGGCTGAAAGAGAAGCAGTCCCTAGGACAGCATGCCCTTCCAAAGTAATTGCCATATTTCAGAGATCTTTACTCTCAGCAGCCCTGGCCCTGCAATTTCTAAGGTAGCCCCTTTGAGTGCCTTTTCCAGTAGAAGATCTGATATTCTCCTTTGCAGAGAGCAGGTCTGGTTTCAGCCTAGAGCAAACCAAATTATCAGCACTGAACATGCCGTAGTCATCAAAAACTAAGAACAAGGTCAAAAGATTACACACACATTCCAACTACATTGAAGAGTCTTGTAAAATCCTCTTCTGATTACAGCTGCACACAGAAGTGGAGTTCAGTTACTTTCAGTTATTTTCACAAGTTTATTATCAACAAACTGGAACTCACAGATGGTATTACCTTGCTACCACCATTTTGTGGCAAATGCAGCCTAAGAGCAAGACCCATACAGAACTCAATTATTGCTTTATTTGGAAATATACTCCGATACACTAAAGGTATCTGCAGGTGTCAGCAACTAGTTTGCTGAACTATTTATGCAAAAACCTTCATTTCAAAGCAGAAGAAACTTTAATGAATTTAATGAATTTTTTAAAATTTTTTTTTGTATTCATGTTCATTAGAGATCTGCCTTGAGTAACTTCTGAATCCACACTACTTTAGAAAGCTCAGCTCCAAGGAACTGCTTCAAACGGAAGCATTTGTAGAAGACCCTTCTTCCAAAACCTGTCCAAATCTAAAGCTGTAATCTGTATAGGCAGCTTTCATCCAGGATTTCTACATAAACTCAAATTCACTGCTTTATTAACTGTAGTAAGGGATCTATCACTCAAATGAACCTAAGTATTAAAGGAATATGTAAGACAAACAACAACAAAACCAGAAGAACAATAGGACTGAGTCTTTCAGAGCTGACAAACTGCTAAAACAAAGAATTAGTAAACACAGATAAATCCAATCTATTAGGGAAGAAGCAA
This sequence comes from Entomyzon cyanotis, assembly GCA_024500445.1. Lineage (NCBI taxonomy): Eukaryota > Metazoa > Chordata > Aves > Passeriformes > Meliphagidae > Entomyzon > Entomyzon cyanotis. The sequence continues at coordinate 65,838,548 of JAKEPQ010000871.1, forward strand.
TCTCCATTTGCATAATTCACGCTTCACAGAGTGTTCTCTGAGATGTGCATAACAATATAGATGAGGATTTGCCAACCTACAGAATGCTAAGTCTTTGACAAAATCCCTTGTCCATTCACAATTACAACAGCTCTCCTGATGTATAAGAGCCTGTCATGGCACAGGTAATTTTATACATAAACCAGTACATTGCCAAGCAACAGGTCTCCACCCCAGTGAAGTTAGCAAGAAGTTTACTATTAGTTAGCTCATGTATTTGCAGTAAACAGTGCCAGAATGGTGGGAAATACCAAAGAAAGGGAAGAGAGTTATAAAGAGCATCATAACGAACAGCACATCAAAGAAAAATAATGGAACTGAAAAGGACCTGGTAACAACTCTCTGCGTAGTCTGGCCACCAAAGCAGCCCACTGACACAGGCTCACTTTCTGTTTGGCCAGGGGATTCCTCTGGCAGCTACAGGGCATGGGGCCAAACCTGCTGGGCTTGACTGGTACTGGTAGGAACAGGAGGAAGTTGTTTTCCTGCCTTCAAGTTCTATCTCCAAGACTATCCTTCTAAGGAAGGCACAGCTGGACTGCCGGGTAATTCCAGTATATCCATACAGGGACTCTGTTGAGGTCAGTCCCTAAGGGGGAAACAGGATTCCCACGGTTCTGTATTTAGCTGTGCCAGTCCAGACTGTGCACTGCTGAGGAGAGGTTAATGGATGAGAAGGGGGCTGTGAGAAGTTTCAGAGTCTGTCTGAGGTTCTGCAGCTGGCCTGACTGTGCATCTGCCTGGCCACCCATCCCCTCTCTGCATATTGGTGCTACCTCCCCATGAGCAGGGACCGGGGACCAGGGACTCATCTGGAGCTGAGCTGATTGTGAAGCCTCAAGCTGGCAGCCATGCAGGAGAAGCTGCAAGGACAGCTAATTCAATGATCATGATGTACCAGCGTGCAGCAAACTTGTGTAGGAATGCAGTCTTTGGGGGAGACAGAAATGAAAGAACATTGAGTCTTCTATAGTTCTGTACTCCCAAGTATTACTGTGCAAGCCCTGCACTTCATTAGCACCTTCTTCATACATCATGCTCACAACCTTGGCATCTGACATTTTGAAACTACCAGCATCCAGCTGGCAGAAGATGACCCATGTTATTGCTATTTCTTCATTTATGGAACAAGTGAACTTTTGGAACATCACTCTAGTGACTTTTAAAACCTTAACAAAAACCAAACCAGTCTTAAAGATGACGTATCCTTTGCTTACCAGAAACTATTTACCCAGTTGAGCCTACTGACTTCTACACATGAAGCACTGCGAGAATAAGTCAAATAACACTCCTGTCTCCTGCTCTGACTAAAAAGGAACAACACTGCCTCCTAAGTGACTATATAAAGACTGGCCTAACTGACATAGACTAAAAGTTGGATGATAAAAAATTAGAGTATACAAATCTACCTTGTCAGGTTGCTGGAACACTGGAAAGTCCAGCTGAGATTCCTGGCTCCCAGATGATCCTCAAATCACCCATGAAAATGTCAACAAAATCTTGTATGCAGACACTTTCAAACCTCACTCACTTCGTGAGCACAGTTCTCCTGTTACTGTTTACTGACACAATGTAGGTCAGTCATTTGGCAGCCTCCAGGTCTCACTGGCACAGCAACAATAAACAAAAGCTTCCTGGTCAGCTGTGGAAAACAGGAACGAGGATGACTAAGACACTCCAAAGTCAGAAGATTTACAGACCTGTGTGTGTGATAGCTGTTTGTGAAACACTGGACCTCCAGATCCAATGCTGGGTGACACTGGTTTAAATCACAGAATGTGCCTACTGTGCTCCATACAGAGAGGAGTCCCTACCCCATGCTCACTGCTGGGTTAAAAGTGAGTGTTATCAAGAGCATATGTAATCGCAGCACACAGGCAAAAGTTTTCAGATGTTATTATTCTGAAAATATGACCACTTCTTTTTTGTAGAAATAAGATCATGGTACAGGAGTGTTATAGTAATATTAAAAAATACTTATTCATAATATATGTACTCATATTGTAGATTATTCAGAATAGACATACTTATATTTTAGGTATCCATGGAATTTTACATGGAAAAAGCGCACTAATATAAACAGACACCCCAACTCCCACAAATCTACGTTCAAGCTTGAACAAAAGAGCTACAGCTAAAATAGCAGCAATATTAGCACATCTTCTTGAAAACCACATCTGAAAAACAAAGATCCTATACACTAGTTCATGCAGAAAACAAAATGTCATCTGCTGCTTTCTCTTCACTCAACGGCGCTCATTTTCCAGAGCCGCCTGATAACAACAGACAGGACAAAAGGAGTCATTCTCATCTGCTTTGGGCAAGGGATGCCCAATAGAAATTCAAAGCCCATCAGCTCACACAGCCTCACTCCTAAGCATGAAGCAACCACGACAAGTGCTGCTGGCTGCAGGGATACTTTAGATCACACAAAAATCTTTTTCTTAAGGACATCACACTAATTTATAGATTTTAAATGTCTTTGGCATATCCCAAAATAAGATAATGCTTAATTGATGGAATTGATGGAATAAACCTCCAATTAGAAATCATTTCAAACAAGAGCATTCAGTTGCAGGCAAAATTTGTCTGCTGCAGCTCCCAGATTAGGTCAACCTGGGATTGTTGTTCCAGCAGAGCAACAGATGGAAAGAAAGCCTGAAGGAACAGATTTTCAAGAGTTCAGCTCCCTTCCAGGGACCTGCTTTTGTGGAGAGATTTTTCTGAAGGGCTCAGAACTCGACAGTACCTGTTCTTCCTAAACAAAGCCAAGCTTTGTTTATAATGTATTTATATAATCTGTCCTCAAGTTTTCTGATTATATCCCTTTTCAATGTAATTTGAAAGCAGATGAGAAGACCACAGATGGATGTTTGTTTCAGTACACAGCCCATTAGCAATAATCATAATACAGAAACATTTCCTAAAATGTTTTCAACTAAATAACTAATAAAGCACTCAGGCAACTCATAAGCTTGGCAAGGGAACTAGGGTTACAGAATAGATTGCAAAGAAAGAAAATTACATGAAGGAAATTTCTTTATAATTTTCCTCTGATTTTTCTAGACTAAACCAGAGTGTAAGACTTGCTGTAACAAGTTAAGGACAACAAAAGACAAGTTTAAAAACATAACCATGACTGAATTAAACTGCAGCGGTCCAGAACAAGAGAGGCAAAATAAAGTTGCCAATAATGATGTGAAAAAGCCAAAAATACTCACTAGTATTTTGGATTTTGTCTGCAAAGCAGTAGAATGGCATTTTCAGGGTTTCTGGCAACACTGAAATTTTTCTTATCCTAATACTCATGTTAATGATGAACATTTTCAGATATGCTATTCCAGATAAGGTGTTCTGGAAAAAAATCGGCCAGGTATTTTCTGCACCCTGGATGTAACTACTTGACACATCTTAGAACTCTTAGAATTTCAGGTTATTTAATCTTTACCTCCTCACAACAGAATGCTGTCCAGCCCCCTGGCCTCACACTGTGCTCCTCAGGAGGAGACCATTTCCACTTTGCTGCTGCCTCACCTGAATTCCCTCACCACATCCTAACACAGAACAGGCATAAGAGCCCAGACTGCAGACACAACTCTGATTTTTCTCTGTCTGTGAACAGAAAAGATTCAAATGGGTTAGAGAATGTTTGCATAAAAAATGTCTGGCCTTTCTAATTCCTGACGCTCCGCATAAAAATCAATCTGAAGGGTACCTTTCCTTTTCTTTGCCTGGTACCTGCAGAGACCAACCCCCAGCCTACAGAAAACCTCTAGCAACATGATGTTCCAATCTAAAATTCTGTCTGACATACCTGTCACACCACATCTAAAGAGCTTATGAAAAGCTTGAGAAGGGCCAGTAACCAAGGCAGTGAGCAGATTCCAGCAGTAGCCAAGCAGGATTTGTACTGACTCAAGAAGGGATGATGGGGCTGAGCCTGTTCCCCACTGCTTTCCCTGCCCCCATCTTGCTGTTCACAGAGGCCACTTTTTCCTCTTGGCGGTGCCATGGGTAAAACAAACCTCTCACCACAACTCAGAGATGGCTCCCCAGGAACTACAAGGGAGAAGGACACAGTGAAACATTGTCAGAGCTAAATGACATCGCTGTTGCAGACACGGCGCCATGCTTCGGCTGCTGCCTCTCCCGCCAATCGTGAGATCAAAACATCTTCCATAAAAAGAGAACACAGCTTTCCTGCCTACAGGTTTCTTGTGATAATTTTTTTTACAGAGGTGAAGATAACATTGCTCTGGGTGAAATATTCCCTAGGCCATGGATATACCTATTGCATGAGGAAATTCCACTTGTGATGTTGCAGAGCCTGCTGGAACAGCCACACCAGGGAGCACCCCAGACACAAACTCTCCCTCCTAAGCAAGACACTGAGGCTCTGCAGTGGCAGCTGCCTAGGGACTGCTTTTTGCTGTAAGCAGAAAAATGGCTGACATAATTCTGCATTTTTAAAATTGGATTCCTATTTATGATTTTATTGCTAACTAGTCTGATTTCTCAGCAGAGAAGCTTTTGCAAGGTCAGTAATTCCAGAGGCTGGGCGCTGAGCTCAGAGTGCCAGCAGCTTGCTGTCAGTCTGGAAGGGAAGCACCATGAGTGGGGAAGCACCCCGAGACCCTTGGGGAGCACAGCAGGGCCAGGCACTGAATCACTGGAACCTGCAAAGTGCCAGCAGGCCACAACACGTGACTGAAAGAAGAAATGAGTAGTCTTCAGAAGTGTTCTGGCTTATGCATATGATCCAACTCAGTGCTGGTGTTATTTGGCAGCCATGATAATATCCCAAAATCGTAACAAAATTCACTGCCCTCCTACTGGCAAAGAATCTCTGAGCTCAGCCCAGCCAGAGTGGCACTTGCTATTCCCACAGCACTCTTCAGAGCTGGCAGATAGATGATCTCAGGCCTCCAACTAGCATCTCACATCCCCAGAGGATTATGACTTGACACAAGGAACATGAGCCTGTAGATCCACACAACTGATTCCCTGCAGACCCCACTGTTTGTTCCTGCTCAGCCACCTGATGATCTGCTCCTGCCCACTGGCTCCTTGGGGCTGATTGCATTAGAAACACTGATGATTCCTGTGCTGGAAGGGGTGCTGCAGGGAAAATGGATCAGGGAATACAGACTGTGGGTAGAAATGCTGGTAAACATCTCAGGCTCTCATACCCCAGACAATGTGAGACCTCAGGCTTGTGTGGGGACAAAAAGCAACAAACGTAGAGCTCCATCAGCCCAAGGAAAGCTCTTTCCAGGCTTAGCTACTGGTCACTCACAATGTGAGACTGGACTGCTAACTTGATCCTTTGGGTCAGTTTGCTGATTCACAAATCCTAAATGCATTCAAAGAACATTAAAGCTCTACACTGTGAAGAATCTTGTTCCAACTAATAAGTTGGAGATGTGAGAAATTACCTGAAGTTTGGTAAAAAAATCTTCGGTTGAATACATGGGGGGAGCAGAAATTGTAACACTGATTCATGTCAGTAAGAGGGACTAGTGCAAATGTGCTGAAATGGTGCTTATGAAAGCAAGGGAGTAGCAATTACAAATAACTGCACAATGTTTTAAACTTTTACTCCTTGGTGTTACAGTGGCTATGGCAATGTTGGAGGAAGAATGATGATTTCAGACAGAAAACAGAAACCCAGGGCATTTCAGGATTCAGATCCATAAGCAGAAGTGCTACAGCAGACCTTTCACATGCCACATGGCCAGGACAGAGAACAAACACCACAGGGTCAGTGTGGCTGTAAACATCCAGCACCATCAAACATGGCCAAAATGCTGACTCACAGGGCTGACTTGTTCCTGTAGCTGAGCTCCCTCCATGCTGCCCATCCAGCTCCTGGACTCACTCCTGCGTCTCTTCACCTTCCTTTGCTCTTCCAAGAGAGGACACTGGTACCTGCTGTACTGGTTTTGCATGGCAAGGTTTTGGTAGAGGGCAGGAGCTACAGGGGTGGCTTCTCTGAGAAACTGCTGGAAACTTCCCCATGTCTGACAGAGCCAGTACCAGGCAGCTCCAAGAGGGATTCCTCACTGGCCAAGGCTGAGCCCACCAGCCATGGTGGTAGTGCCTCTGTGATACCATAGATAAGGGGGGAAAACCACTCTGCAACTGCAGCCAGAGGAGAAAGGAATAAGAATGTGAAACAGTCCTGCAGAAGCCCAGAGCAGTAAAGAAGGCAGAGAAGATGCTCCAGGTACTAGAGCAGAGATTACCCTGCAGCCCCTGGGGCAGCCCATGGTGAGGCAGCTGTGTCCCAGCTGCCCATGGAGGCACACAGGGGAGCAGAGATCCACCTGCAGCCTCTGGAGGATCCCATCCTGGAGCAGATGGATGCCTGAAGGAGGCTGTGACCCTGTGGAGATTCCACACGGGAGCAGGTTTGCTGGCAGGACTTGTGACCCCACGGGGTAAGGGTGTGAGGAGTCCTCCCCTGAGAAGAAGGAGCAGAGACAACGTGTGAAGTGACCCCAGCTCCCATTCCCCATCCCCCTGCACTGCTGGCAGGGAAGAAGGTAGAGAAAATCAGGAATGAAGATGAGTATGGGAAGAAGGGAGGGGTGTTATAATTCAATTTTATTTCTCATTATCCTACTGTGATTTGAGTGGTAATAAATTCAGTTCATTTCCCCAAGTGGAGCCTCTTATGCCCATGATGGTCACTGGTGAATGATCTCCCCCTGTCCTTATCTCAACCCACAAGTCTGTCATTATAATTTCTCTCCCTTGCCTAGCTGAGGAAGGCAGTGACAGAGTGGCTTTGGTGGGCCACTGGTGGTCTCTCTGAGGAAGGGAAAGATTTTGACAGTGAATTCCACAGCAGAGGTGCCATGAGTCCAGGAGGCAGCACACACACCTGTTCTGCTGAACCAGAGGGCTGGTGCAGGCCTGTATTCATGCTTTAAAACACTTGGACCTGTTCTTCCCTTGTTCTGTGTGGCATTCTGGAATGAATGTTTATTCTGCATCTGGTTTTAAGTTCACAGTCCTTGAAATGACATGAGGGTTGTGCTAGAGCTCTGCAAAGTCATAGCCTGAACTGGTGCTAATGACATGCTTTGGGCACAGAACAAAGGCATGTAGGGATGTTTGAAGGAGCAAAGGCTGGTGAGATACTGCCAGAGGAATGTATATGGAGGCAAGCTTGATGTCCATGTCACCTTCTAGAAATTGTCCTTGGGAGGGGTCCTGGGTTATCAGCCCCTTCCAGGAAGCAGTGATAAGCAGAGGGCAGAAAGGAGACTGCTGTCCTTTGCCATGCTGTCCATTTAGCTGCAGGGTTTGAGGACACCTTGGCATCTTTCATAATATCCACCAGCAGCGCACAATGGCACCATGACAGCATCATCCCTCCTGTGAGCTAATGGTGCTGTGCTGCCAACATCTGGAAAAGGACTGGCAGACCAAGGAAGTTCCTCCATGAGAGCAAACAGGCTGGGATACAACAGGCTGGGTAACATCTCCAGCACCATCTCCCAAGGGTAACTAAACCAATGCTTACTGCCAACAAACCACAATGTTTGGATAGCCCCCAAACACCTCACAACCTTTCAGAATTCACTCTCAGTACCTCTGCACGACAGGGCATGCCAGCACTGTTCCTTTACAGCTCATAAATAAAATGTGGTCCTGAAAACCAGGACTGAACTATCTGCAGCCTAAACAGGATGTCTTTGAAATTAAGAATTGAAATTAATTTTCCTGAGACCATGGCCCACAGTTCTGGACTATGTGCTTCTCCTTCCTGTTTCAGCATCCTGCCTTGTGTGGCACTGCCCTTGTCTCTTGGCAGTACCACTGAACAAATAAAAACAACTCCAGTGAGGTCAGGGTTTGGTGTAACAGCTCCTAAGGGAGGAAGTGAGGGTTAACCCTCAGGAGCCTCTTGAAAACACATTTGCTTTTTTTCATATTACAGCAACAGTTGGGACCATGGCTCTGTCACTCATAGCCAAAAGAAAAAAGATGGATGATTCAGGAACAAGATTCCAGGACAGGACTGTTAAACACAAAGACAGCCTATGGTGGCAGATAACCCATCACATAGAAGAAAAATGAGATGTCTGTTGCAAACGGGTCTAGATTATGTTATAAGATGGTTTTGAGGGCATGACACCATGTTTTGTGTTTAATGATGCTGTCAAGTATGCCTCAGATGCTATTATAGACAAAAAGCAATAAAGCAAGGAAGAGAGAAGCTTGGAAGTCTTTCATCCAAGCTGCTCCAATCAGTTTGTGTATTGTGACAAATAAGGAGTAGTTATTACAGAAAATCATGGTTCAGAGAGCAGACCTCAGAAAATAACCTATACTAGTGAAAATCAAAGTCAAGACCTTTTCCAAGCCACCTGATACACCACAGCTCACACCCACAGGGCTGAACTTTGTTACAGCCCAAAAGAGGCAGGCTGCACCCATCCAGTCCAGGGCTAGCTCCTGAGCTGTGCCCCTGGGGGTTTATGGCCACAGAGCATCCTCAGGCACCAGGCATAGACTCAGTATTGCCTGCACCTCGTTACAGGGTCCCAACAGCTCCAATCCTGACTCCTAAAAATGCACCTTCTTCAGGCTGCCCTGAGGGCAACAAAAAGCTAACAACAGCAAATAAATGTGGTGAGTGCTTGGGCTGGGATAATAGTGCACAGTAACTGCCTTGTGAGTTTTCAGCATGCTCTCCAGCATGAATTTGGCCCAAGCTAATTATTGCTCTCCCAAATGATGCCTGGACAAAGGTTAGGGATCAGTACAAGCTTAGGGACCTTCCTGTTTCGGACAGGGTCAGCTTGCTCTGGGGAGCGGAAGGATTTAGCTGTTGGACAGAAGCTACTTTATTCCAGTTGGCAAAAGCAACACTACAGTTCCTGTCTGCTTTTATTTACTAGTTTAGTCAAACTACCTACCACAGCTGTGTATTTCACTGTCATAATAAATCTTACTCTCCCTATGATCTGGACATGACTGGGCATCTCAAGCAATATGGAAAGAAACAGTTTGAGTCTTATCCAAAATGTACAGAAGGAAAGTATTTCTTTTGCTTCAATGACAATGGTCATTAACAACTATCTGAATGCCACATTTTTGTGCAAAGGGAAACTTTTCCCCAGGCAGCTCTATAAAATCAGTTTTATTTCTTCTAATAAAAGGATAATGGAGAAATCTAACTTTTAAGTATTGTGATATGACCCAAGAAATTCAAGTGCAGAATGACGAGCTGCTGAGTCCCAGATGTGTCTGTCCTTAGGGCCATTCCTTTTTAATTGACACTTCAGATGATTCCAGACCTGGCCAAATGCTGCAAGGGGCAGTAGTAAGAGATGTGATCCCCACGTGTGTTAATTAGTACCAGTCTACAGTTATATTGCTAAATCATGCATTTCAGAGAAGTTTTACAGATTACTTTCAAAAATGATTTTCCAAAAGATGATTCTTTGATCCTTTGAAATGAAGACAGAAATGTCTGCAGCAGATCCATGGGGAAAAGGGAACAATGGTTTTATTAAGTCTACCAAATTAGGAACCTGACAGCATCAGATGAAAGGAAAAGCAACTCTCCCATCTCAAACTGAGCACACATTCACCCCACACAGCATCTTCTAAAGCCAACAATTCTGTTTTACTCAGTGAATAGCAAAGCAATAGGGCAGCTCTGAATCCATCCCTCATTAGCAGTCTGTCTCATCTATGAGCAGTTCCCTGCATCTGTCAATTAAAGATTTCCCCTGCCTTGGTGAAAGGAGCAGGCTCATCGATGAGGTAATGCTTTTTTATTCTAATCAAGGACTTGAGTCATCCCATTATTGTAGAGTCCATGAAACAAAACATGTTTAAATCTGCCCAATTACATCATGTTCAATCCTCTTCCAAAGCAGAAGTGGAAAAAAGACCCTTTTGATTTTGTGTAGTCATAAATTTATCCTGTAGCCTCCCTAAAGGATCTCCTGCCTCCTACTCCTCCTGTCTCAGTTAAGTAAGGACTTGCTGGATGTGCCTGCAGAGCAGCTCACAGCAGCTCCTGTACACCTTCAGTGCTGGCTAGCTCTGCTACAAATGTCTGCACCTCACTGCCAAACAGGAGGGGGAAACCAAAAGCCAAGAGTTCGCTCAGAGGACTATGGGAATTATTTGAAAGCTGGTGCCAGCTAGTGGCAATGGCATTTCATTCCAGTTCCCTGATATTACTTGGCTCTACAGTTCTGTATACAGAAAAGTGCGTGGCAGGTTTTATTCCTTTAGTACATTGTAAACAATGAACGAGGTCTGTTAAAAATCCTGTGAAATCTTCCTTAACAGCAGATCATCTACTTTAGCAATCTGGTCAAATTCCAGGCTGGGTATTTGCACTGACATCAGTGCAATTCCCTCTGCATTTCCAGTTGAATTAGCGGTCAGATGCTGCAATGAAGTGTTGCATGAAGCAATTAAGTCCTTGCTGCATTTTACCCCAGGTGTAGTTACATTTGTGTTCTGCTTGAAAACACCACCGGATGGTACACACAGCTGTAACACTACACAGACTAGAGAGCTATTTTCAGCCCTTTGGGCTTCAGATGATGGCATAAACACGAATTAACTATTTATAAAACCCATTAAAGTATATTCAGTGTTCTAATCAGAAAGAAAATGAAGCACATTAAAATAATTACTTAAACTCTTTCCCAAAGGATCCTCATGTTCCAGCTGTGTACGTACTGGAATCACTCAAGCCACTCATGTCAGAAACTCACCACTGAACTTTAAGCCAGGCAATTGCTTAATAACCTGGGGAAATAATGACTGCATAATCTCATGGGACCAAAAATCCAACACTAGACAGGGAAATATGAATGCAGATAAGGAGAATGCTGGCACAGGGAGGACTCTCATAAGTTTTTCTTAGGTCAGAGAAATGACTATTTCCAAAATAAAAGAAAACACAGAGCAGCCAACTTTAGAGCTGTGAGTTATGTACTCACTCCAAACCCCTCTGACAGTGTGAGTTCTCTAGCTCTGATCCCAAGGTACAGATCTTTCTGATTGCCAGAAGCAGACATAGCAGCAATCACCTGTGCAATATGCTCTCCTGAGAGAGGGTTTTATGGATAGGACGTATGTCAACTACAAGTCCAGGAAAACCCCAAAACCTCAATTTTCCTAAGCATAATTCCATTCAGTCTGCCCCCCCCCAAAAAAAGCCATGAGAGAAGAGGGCCGAGTCCTTCACACACCCAACTCAATTTCACCAGCTGGAAAGTACATCTAGGAAAGGGTCTGAGTTCCATCACCTAGAGCCACACAAACCTTGATAGAGTTATCCCAGGAGAACAGGTTTCTTCCACTCAGAAGACATAACACAGAAGGAATATGGATGAGTCTGTGAGATCCTGCAGTTAAACATGGTTTCATTTTCCATTGTTTTCTTTCAATCACCCCCTACCTTCCATTTGTGGGGGCACAGCAAGATTTACAGCAAGGAAACATATTGGAAGGTGCTCTCAGGAGAAGGGAATGGCAGCAGAAGAGAAAGGAAAGCCAACTGCATGGGAAACACTATTCACAAAGTACCTATATAAACAGAAAAGTTCAGGAGAGACGCACTGGAGTGACTGAGTTCCTGCAAGGAGAGCATCCCTGCCAACCTGCTTTACTCTCTAGCCGCAAAGTTAAAACTATCCCAAGCAGAGGCTACAAGGCTGCCCCTAAAAAAGGTTGAGACCAGACAATTTATGAAAAGTGAGTGAGGCTTATCCATTAACTGGGTAGGTAATACAGAATTTTTGCTCCCTCTCTTTCTTTCTCCTCTCTTTGATGAAGAAGAACACTATACCAGACTATATCCTTGGTTTTCAAAAAAATTTCACCTGTCAGTAGAAGACCAACAGGGTTGTTTACTGGGATGTTGCGAGTTGCCAATCTGACAGCAGCTGGATTGGAATTGCGACAAATACTTGTGTCACTTGGCAAAGTGATGGTCAAACATGCCTTGCAATCTAAGCTTGTGACTCAACAACTGACAGAAAAGAAAGATTTGCCTGTTTAAATCTCTGAAAGCTTCACAGCTGTGAGCACAGATACACACACTGCTCGGAAAACAAAGCCCTATTTTCTCGTTCCTTGTTTTGACTATCTGGATTTTATGAAAGAAAAAGTAACCTGTATCTTCGCTGTTTTTTGGTATTTTGACACCTTCCCTCTCTCTTAGCTGATTGGGACAAACAGACAAGTTGTTTTTATGCTGTGTATAAATCCTGCTGGATTCAGAGGGGAAGGCAAACATGTACCTGGCTGGATCAAAAGGCAGCTGTGAATTTGTGAGTGGCTGAGGAGCAGGATGCCTGAGGAGTGGCAGGAATACAACCCTGCCAGCCAAGAACCAGAAGGCACAGCAGCTGAACACACATTTTGACAGGTTTCTCCAGACCATCTGTCCAGCAGACAGCAGCTGTGCTATGACACCACTCCAGCCTGCAGAAATTTTCTTCCTTGGAGGGGAAAATCCATGACCAAGTACACTGCCCTCACCTATTACAGCTCTGGGCACTTCATCAATAAAACCACTTGGAAAGATGCTAAATGCAGGATTCCCCTTAAGCTGATTTCTGCCTTTTCATCAGCCACTCTCAGCTCAAGGTTCCTGGCAGAGGAAGCAAGATCAAATGTTGCCACTCATTTCTTCCCCAAAGACAAAAGGCTGAGGCCATTTTAGGCTCTTCTGCCACAACAGGGAAGAAGAAAGAGAGCACTGGGATCAACAACTTAGGAGTCAACCTCTAGCCTGGCTCCATTAAGGGGCTGGGAGACACGAAGTAGTATGTAACCCAGAAACAACTCCTGGCTTGTGTGCCAGCCTACCTCCTCCTGCAGCCTGCCTGGCTCTGCAGGCTCTGGCAAGGCCAGGGCTGGCTCCTGACTGCTCATTCCCTGCCAATCTGCTGCTCCAAGCCATCACCCATTTTATCTGCAGCCAAGAAAAGCATCGAGTGCTTTAATAATCTCCTTACCAACTAAACCCAGCAAGAGCAGACCTCTAGCACTGGAGGTGCTTGAGCTTGACCACATCAGCAACCAACTACAAGGATTTTAAAGCCTCTGGCAGATTGCACCCAAAAGGTCAGCCCTCACCAGCCCCATCCCTTCCTAACTATGGTCAGGACTTAGCTGTATCTGTGTTTAAACACAACAGATGCAAAGCTTCCATCTACCCACATGTCTGTATTCCTCAGAAAAGGCACAAATTTGGATGAGGAGAAGCCATGAGGGGAAATCCTCTGAAACAATAGTAAAGGCAGAGAGTCAAGACAGAAACTCTCCAGGACCCACGAGGAGATAGAAGAACTCTTGCCTAGGGAATACTCACCTTTGTGCAGTTTGCCAGGAAAAACCTATGCCTGAGGAAATATACGCTGTCACTGAAAGATTTAGGGAGCCAAAGGAAAAAGGATGGAAGGGAGGAACTGTGTGTGGAGGAGAGGCTCCTGCGAGGGCCACTGACAGCTGATGAAGACAGGAAAAGAAAGCACAGGAAAAGGTGGGTTCTCCCAAACTGGTGAACAAATATTACCTCAGAAGTTAATTGCAGCTGAAGAAATGCAGGCACTGAAAGCGCTGCTGCATATTCTAACCCAGGAGGCAGCCACACTCCTTTTGCAGAATTGTTGCTGCTTTGTTCAGAGGAGCTAATTTGCAGTCTTTTGTATCAGCTGCTGTCTGAGGTTTTTTGGAATGAACTGAATACAAGTACTAAATTCAGTTGTTTTAACTACAAAGTTGGAGGAGAGAGATGCTAAAGCTCTTGGCTTCAACATATAAACAGTAAAACTGTATTTCATCCACAGAGGAAGAAGACAAACCCCAATTCAGTTACTGTGATGTGTTTTTTAATTTGCTTTACGATTAAGACCTAGAAATGTGAACTTCATCTTGCTTGGATTAAGTAAAAAAATTCACAACTGGACGCCTGAATTCCCTACAGAAAGCTAAGCCCTAAGGAACCTTGAGGGCAGAGTGGAACAAAGAAGGCAGCAGGCAGAAAGCTCTGTGTGTAGAGCAACATAGGGCCATACTGGTTTTTTTGAGTAATTCCTTCACAGCCTGGGCCTGAGCACAGGAGCTCTGTTCAACAATTCAAGCTGTTAGAACAGTTCCTGGTGCCCCCTTGGCATGGGACAACCTGCCTTCTCCCAAACCATCCCAATGACAGCTCAGGAACAGCCCAGGCCCACTTCCAGTGGGCATTCTGGACACAGCCAACCTCACAGAGAGGACAGGAGAATGTCATGGATAGCCACAGCCAGACACTGCTCAGTCAGCCCTGCCCAAGGTGCTCTGGCACGGCTGAGCTGGCTGAGCACTGCTGCAGCTCCAGATCCCTGCTTCCAACAGCTCCCCTCACTCCACACCAACCTCCCCTCAAAACCACTGGCAAATCCCACCTTTTTCCATTGCAGTACCATCATGACCACCCTAGTTCAGGTGAACAGCTCATCCACGTTGTGTCTCTCTTCCATGCCTTGCCCTTCAGAGGATTAGCCTCTTTCAGATCCATTGCTCTTGTTTCTTTCATTCCTAAAAGCATTCCAGTTGGAGAACCCCCTGCAAATGAGTCTAGCCACACAGTACTATTTTGCAATTTATGAGGAAAATCCTTTAAAACATAACATTGTTAAAAGATAATGTACCTCTAAAAAAACAGATACAAAAGCACCATGGTACCCTACTAAGGATTTAAAAATATGCATCTGTAAATGTTGAGCTATATGGATTTACAGAAGAGTGATAAAGAGAAGTGACAAAGGTAAGTCAATATACCTAATACTGTCCCTACAATGGGGAGTTAAATATGTATCTGATTTCCTACTTATAAGGGAATTAAAATATTTTAACAAAGGAATATTATAATTATGGCTTAAGAGAAAAAAAAAAGAAAAAGAGATGCTAACTTTAATAAAAATGTTATGAGAGCCTTACAGTAACTTACAAGTGCTAAGAAAAGTGAAAGAGAGCTAAAAGCATGCCCCTGCTATGAAAGTAAGTATACTATAATTCACTCCCTTATGCAGAACTGACATAAAAGGATGGCCTTTCTCCGTATTAGGTGTGTTTGTTCTTACAGGACCTCTACATTCTGTCCAAAGCTGAAAATATTTCTACAAATGTACAGGAAAACTCACAGAGTAATTGGTGACAATACACTGGAATAACAATACTCCAAACTATCAAGGAAGGCAGAGGGTGAAGAGAAGAAAACATATTTCAATTAATTTCAACACTGCATCGCACAAATGTAACTTAATTTTGAGTACCTTTTATTTAGGAAGAACCTAAGGCCTCTGGGGTAAAAAATACAAAGGAGGAGGGGTGTTAAAAGATGAAAACTTAATCAGAAATATGTATTGTTTTTGACATGTTCCTGATTTGGACAGCAAAAACACCAGTCTTTCTGTTGTTAGGAATCCTAGAATCACCCTGCTAACACAGAGAGAAAGCTTTGAGGTGCAAGAACCATACAACAGAGAAACACTACGTTTGTGGATCATCATTAATACCCACAAAAGATGAAGAGCTGAATTGGCAAGTGAGTTTGCCCACCTGATATCAAAGAGCAACTCAGACACAGCCTTGAACGCTAGGAAGAGAATCAGCACCACTGGGATGTCTCTCCCAGGCAAAAGGAACCAGGCCATTATGAACTTCCCCCTGGATGATCACCAGCAATACAAAAGCAGACAAGCAAGGCCCTAGTTTAGCATTTCACCCCTAAGGCCAGGATATTTAAGTGGATATTGGGTGGTTCAGCAGCACAGCAGCAGTACTGGGCCAAATCCAACTCACAGCCTTCTGGCCCAGGAGGAGTTGTTACCAAATGAAGCGTGCTGACAGCATATGGAGGCCTGCGCTACTGGAGCAGTTTCATCCTCATCCAGGAAGCAAAAAACCTGTAAGATTATGCCAAACACATGATTCAATTTGGGTCAGAGCTCTGCTGCTCAAAGCACTCTGGCCACCACTACTGTACGAAATGGACTGGCTTGTTTCATTGCTGACTCTACATCTCTTCAAACATTTCTCAGAGAGGAAAGGAGCATGGATTTTCTTCTTCCTTCTACACCTAAATTTACTAGGCACTAGGGGACAGTTTACTACTAAACACATTAATCTATCTGGATCACCTCCCATTTTTTATTCCCATCCCAAAGTAACTTCAAGCACATCTGAAGCATTAAAACTGTGAGGCTGCAGCTCCCTTTTCAAAGCATGATGTAAGCACCAAACATTTTAATAGGCATAGAAGCCACCCTAAAATAGTCCCTCAGGAACTGCCTATCAAGCTCCTGCCTTTGGCTTCTCACCTAGACACCTCTTACTAGATGGCACAGAGCTGGGATACAGTGCTGATGTTCATTCTGATCTCCACTGATGTGAGCTGAAAATAACTTCCATGGAAGCAGGATGAGTTACAGGAGAACACAGACAATGTAAAATCCAACTCAAGATTCTCATTTCCACTTTCACATTTCTGTACCAACACTGTGAGAGTGTCTACATGTATTTGTGTACATGTGAGAGTCACAAAAGTAACAATAAATACATGTGGAGATTTCTTTTATAGGTAGCCCAACTACTGCTTTAGAGTGAAAAAGATCTGACTGCATAGCATGTCAGGCTGCAGCTCTGTCCCAGTGAAGACCATACTTCTTATACAAATGATGTTATTCTGATTCAGTAAGAATTCTGTTCTCGGAAGGAATGGAAGCAATAAAGTAAATGAGGATTAAATACCAGATATTGTCATCTTTCAATGCATTAAAAGACCAAAATAATCAAGATTTTCAAATGTCAAACTGTTCAGAGTAGAAAAGCAAACTTCTTGCTTGTTTTGGCACAGCAAGGTCTTTAGAGCTTCTGCTTGTTATAAGTTGGAAAACACAGCATTGCATTTGCTAACCCAATAGATCATTTTCCTATCCAAAAAAGGACAGCTGCTTTTATAAACATACAAACTAAGGACCATTTGGTGGGAAGCAATGCTTTATCTAACTTTTCATTGTAAATAGTTACATAAATTTTTAAACTCTTCTGCAACAAAAGAGTAATTTTGAAGCTGAGTAATTGAGCACATTTAAAAGGGACAATATCTGGACATCTATAATTGAATATGATTGTAATAGGAGAAGCAAACTCCAAATAGTGGTTTCAGTACTGGTCATCTTATTTGACCAACCTTAGTGTAGGAGACTCCCGCTTAGAGCCTAGAGCGAATGATCCCCTGGAAATGACTTAACGTCAGTGGGAAACACCAAGAGAGGGTCTGGCTTGTTACTATCAGTCACAGCCTATTGCTATGAAGAAGTATTCTGAAAGCCAGTCTAGATCCAAGACAAAGAACATTCAGTAGTGGCTGGTGACTCTGGGTGGCTGAAAATATCCAGTTGGCTCAGTCAGTGCTTACTGAAGATCAAGAATAGCTAAACCTTCTCTACTTGGACAACTAAAGCCTGAGATGCCCTAAAAAGTAGTTGACACTCATGATCCCAGCCACCGAAAAACTAAATTTGCTTCCAGACTTCAGTAGTTAGAAATGGGTTTGAAATTCAGTGAGAAATTTCATCTTCAAATGAAGAAAACAACTGTCTAAAAATTACTGGACAGGTAAACAAACCCAGATACTAATATCAGGAAGCTTTGATTCAATTACTGTTTCTCAAGCTGTTATTGCTTATGCCTTAGTAGCATTTAGCATGTGACACCTTCAGACAAAGGAAAAAGGAAAGAAAAGCCACAAGTGAGCACAAAAGCAGTTCCAGGCACTGTAAATAGAGTGCCCAGTGTATTCCAGAACAGCACATCCAGTAGATGCTGGGGGCTTGATGCTTTGGGTAGAACCCTGCAGTGCCAGCAAAGTATCTTCCATAGCTGGGACTGTTATCCAGGCATTTACAATGTCCCTGTCACTTGGATGTCCTGGCATGCACTGAAGAGGCACCACAAAGTCTCTTCCCTCTACCACGGCATCTCATTCATGAACTGCAGAGGGCCCTTCTCCTCTGTGAAATTCAGCTGAAAGTGATTGATCTAATAAAATGCTGGGATGAGGGTACAGTGACATACAACAGCCTTATTCAGAGAGGCAAAAATCGAAATACCTAACCTATAGGATTTTAGCCATACCTCATTATACCAAGAGGGTCTAAAATTTCCTCTTCTTCCTCATCTTCCTCTTCTTTTTTCTCCCCTTTTTTGACATTTTCTACTGATAAAAGCTGCGAGATTAAGTCAGGTGTCTTTTCCTCTTTGAAAAAATCCAATGCCTCATTTTCTTCATCTTCTTTCTCTTTGTCATCAGGCATATTTTTACCCTTGAAGTCAATGACACTGGAAGATTTTGTTCCTGCAAAACACAGTAATGGATGCAGATCTGAGTACACGGGATAACAACTACAGGTTTTTTTATACCTTGCACCTGTTCCTGACAATTTTTGTTTGAGGAATGAAGGACATGATAAGCTTTTGTGAAACTTTCAAAACACTCCCACTGCTCCCTTTATTCACTATGTGTCATTATATGTCTGATCTGTTTACTGATTTAAAGTAGTTAAGTAGGGAAAGACAGAGGAAATGAACTTTATCTGAGACACAGCAGCGCATGTCAAATCTGTTATTTATGTTCCTTCTACAGTCAGCAGAGACAATAGAATTTCCACGTGGTGATTCATCCCATCCAAATAAAATCATGTGACAAGTTTCTCTCTGAAGTACCTGTTTCTCTTCACTGGCTACAAAGGGACTGTAAATATCCTGCTTGGATGTAGGTAGCTAACTTTCACATAGCTAGTTGAGATAAAATCCTTTTTTTTATATTATTTAATTAATTTGAGCTTAAATTAGAGCACTGGACAGCATGTTTCTACAACAGCTCTTCAGTATACACTGAAAAACGAAGCATGAAGTTCTAACACCCTTCAGTATGCAAGATGCATCCAACTCAACAAATTCAGCCAACAAACATGAAACTAAGTCTTCTCACCATACTTGTTACATGTAAGGGCCAGGAGAATGAGGAGAAAACTGCTCCTTGCTGTCAAGTTTCTGGATGTCCAAGGAAGCAATTTAAAATAATGAGACTAACTAAAAAAAGGCTACTGAAAACTGTGATGGATAAAATTAATGGTCACACCATTTTGACTATTGAAGTAAGATGGCATGGGCGACTCATCTCACCCAGTTCTTCATGTCTGCATCTGCCAAATCAGGGTGAGATCGATATTATTTTAAGGCAAATTTTGATGAACAGGTCACATTACTTGCACCCAGTCTGCCCACAGAATGCAGTCCAGCCTAGTTTAGCTGCATCATGTGCACCATGGTTAGGTTAACCAGCATGCAAAGATCAATCAACATGAATTCTGAATCCTCTGTGCAAAGGGGTTTGCTTTCAAGAGAACACTGCCAGAGGAAAACAAACCAACCAACCAAACAAAAAAACCACCAAACAATAAACACAACAAACCCAAAAAACCAAACAAACCAAAAACCAAACAAAAACCACCTGAAAACCTTACTACCTGGATCCTGCCAGGCATTAAGCACCTTTGGTTAATTCCCCTTTGACTTTAGGAAGCTGCCAGTTTCACAGAATCTGGCCACACTTGACACTTTTACAAAAAGGGTTGTTCACACTTGTTAGCACCTTGTAACTTCACTTCCTTTAAACTAACCCTCCACTAAGAATCCTGCACAGCACCAGGCTGGAGTATTCCCTACTCAGCAGCTCTCAACTGAATTAAAAGCAGAGAACTCACATGTTCCATTCATTCAGTAACTCCCTCCTATGCCCAAAGGACATAAGAAAGGAACTATACAAATCACTAGAAAAGACAACAAGAGCTGGACATAAAGCTAAGGAACACTAAGAAAAAAATAATTTAAAAGAAAAAGAAAGCTGGCCAGAGAATGCGTTTAACTAATAAGGAATGTCTTCCATTTAAATCTTTCTCAGAGTCACTAATGTGCAGGAAAAACAGACAAAACATGGTGGAGTTGCTCACTAAAGGAGACCCTGCACTGTCCCTTTAGGGTCCATCTCTCCACTGACAACATATGATTATTTAGCCTTCTAAACTTACAAGTTTGTGAAGCACAGCAGGAAATCAGAGACAGGATAGCACAATGCTTGCTTTGAACATATCTATCAACAGTTCTGAATGAGGCATGTGTCCACTGAGAGGAGGAAAAAACACTAGCAAACATGACTGTGCAGCACTGTAAATGCACATGAGGATATTTTCAGTGACAGCCTTTATTCTGGCATTCTCTAGTTTTTGGCTAGCTGAGTCAAGAACTTAGCACTTCCATAAAGACATTCATGGGAGAGGGGACGCTCACAGCTTTTAGTTACCTAAAAAATCCAGTAACTCAGGGCTCGTTGCTAGATCCTTGTTTCTGGAGATGAATTTCATGATATCGTTGAAAGCAGCTCTTCGTTCAGAGATGTCAGATTCCCCCACAAAGAGAACTTTTCTAGGCAGGAGTGGAAGAGAAGCCTGTGGATACCGTGCTGCCAGTTTCTGGTACAGCTCTTCAATTTCGCTGTACTTCTTGGAAACCTGCAATGAAAATGTGTTGCCTGGTTCATTTCTTTACAGGGGGTACAGGAGCAACAAAACAGCAGTTTAAGTGCTGTGAAACATTAACTGTGGAAACTGAAGTGGAAAAATATGTTATTAGCAAGGAGCTTTACATACAGCCTAGCAAAAGCCTGGTATGTACCCAGTGAATCCTCAAGCATTGTTGCTGGTCTTCTAATTCTGTTATTAAAATCCACTGCTTAATGGAATTAAAGTTCATTGCCAGAATCCATTTGTCTGACTCATCAGCTAATGAAATACTGGGAAGGTCACCGTTCTAGATACCTTTCTGACAGCAGCAATCCTTGTCCACTAAAAGTGATGCCCAGTCTTGAGAGACAGGAAGTAGGAAAAGCCCTGCCAGGTAGATGTATGGTGGAGAAAGCTGCCTATGTCTTTGCATCATTGTCCCATTCCTCACTTCTGGTGGTTTCAGTGCCCTTTGGCTGTTTAGGCCTAAAACCTATCATGTTTGCTGCCCTGCAGAGCACATAACACAAAAACCTGAGGACAAAGACCTCAGCTGACCCCTGACTATTCAGATCATCTGTGAGAAAAGAAAAATCAACAACTTGGCCGTGGCCTAAAAGGTCCTCATACAGGGAGGAGATGCCAACAGTGAATGGAGTAATTCCTTCTGTGGACAAAGACAGGAAGCCTGAGAAGAAATAAGGCTCAAGATATTACAAGGAAAGCGATAGCTATGGGAGTGTTGGTTAGAAAAGGTGTGACTTCTATGCCACATTAAGTATTGAATTCAGTACTTTAAACCAATACACAAACCCCCCACATAAACAAAACACTATCTCTGAGTGATGTTACAGATGCCATGAGGGTGACTGGCATGTTCTGCAGTATTATACAGATAACATATTTGTCAATGCCCTCCATGGACCCATAATCTACCAAAGTGTTTCAATTAATACAAAAATTTAAAAAGCCAACCCAAAAAATAATGCCATTGGGTGCAGATAACACAGATACTCTTTTAGGGTCCAGCTCTTATCCTCCTATAACACATGTTGAACTCTAGTGGAGTGAATCCTAATTAACACTGCAATATGTGCAGTATTGCACATACTGAGATGGATATAAAAGATGAAGAGACTCAAGCATTCTCCATTTCTCTTGGAAAGGAGAAAGGCAGAGTTCTTCCACCAACACAGTGATGAAAGAAAGTCAACCTAACAAAAAGCACAGAAGGGAAATAATTTATAGATTAATGCAGAATCCCTACACTGCAACTATATGAGCAAACTGAACAGCATCAGGCGTATTCCCAGGCACTGGAACCTGAGAGTATCTACTAGAAACCTCATTTATAATGTCTACTGGAACCTGACAACATCTGGCACAGTTCCTACTCTGGGCAGTTAGCACTCCCTCAGGTAACTTTTCAGCCCAAGATGTGGCCTAGTGCAGAGACCCCTCAGCAGCCAGTTTGGGTACTGATGCCCACTGCAGGTGGTAAGAAAGTGTCATCCTACAGATGCAGCCAGAGTGCTGAGCTGCCCTCCAAGCCAAGGAACAGGCCCTGACAATAACAGGCACACCTTGACCAGTTCACTGATTCAGATGTGGGCACAAAGAGCAATAACTACCTCAGTTTTCACACTTCTCTGCCTTTTGTGGTAATTATCAAGCAAGCCAGCTGATTTGGAAAGCATTGCATTTCAGTTGTACAATGCTCACTGTGGGTTCAATGTCCAGTCACAAAAGGCAAGCAGCTCTGTAACAGAGATCTGAAGCACAACACCCAACCTGAGTCGACAGGGGAATGCAAACCAAGAATTTTAGACTTGTCTCATGAAAGGAATGAGTAACACTGTGCTCCAAATGTGGGATCTGAAATGCCATTCCACAACCAAGCACTGAACTGGGGGCAATAGAGGTGTTCCAGAATATAGTAATCTTCCCTTTGAAAGATACCCCAAAAAGAGAGGGGAAAGCAATTCCAGAGTTTCTGAACTGCTGTACATTTCTAGTTTGCTAAGTCCCAGTAGCACTCTGAACAGGGTATGATGCCTGAGACCCTCCCAAAAAATACTATGTAAGCACAAATGTAAGGGCAGTAAGGAATTCACTGGCGCTCTTTCAGAAGAACAAACACTATTAACCTCCACCCAGGGAAAAAAAAAATAGTCTGATTTGTGAAAAACATTTAACATTTAATTACTTTCAATAATAACTACAAAATTA
This sequence comes from Entomyzon cyanotis, assembly GCA_024500445.1. Lineage (NCBI taxonomy): Eukaryota > Metazoa > Chordata > Aves > Passeriformes > Meliphagidae > Entomyzon > Entomyzon cyanotis. Next base: position 65,861,416 of record JAKEPQ010000871.1, read on the forward strand.
ATTTCTGAAAGCATTACAAGACAGCAGCCAATCAAGATTATACTGAAACAGTTTTAAAATAATCTACCACTGAACTGAGTTACACAAACTTATTTCTTTCCCCACTTAATTTTCATTCCTCCTCTATCAAAGTCTGTAAATTATTCATAAATCTCAATTTATGTCTAATTACACCACTGAAACTAAAGCAAATGCACACCCTCGCATCCCATCGCTAATTGCGCCTTTGTGGATCTGCGTGGGCTTTGAACAACAACGCCGGGAACACGCGACACGGAATACCAAGTGTGACAGCACTGTCTCCAAAGCATACTAATGTGCTTCCCACAGCCTGCCGCACACCGTGCAGGCCAAAATCCAGCAGTGCTGGGATGCCCTCTGCTGGAACAGCCCGCTGTACCAGTGAGGTGGCACAGATCCAGCCAAAACCATTCCCTGCTTACCTAAGCCCAGTGCTGGCCCCTGCAAGCCCCTGCCAGCTGAGGCTCCTCTCCTGCTACCCCTGTGCCTCAAGCCCTCGACACCCTGGCTCAGCTCTGCTGCCAGATTTACCTCGGGTTTGGTGCTGGGAATGCAGGTAGGGCTGGCTAAGCCCAACAGCCTCAGACTGGTGCACTGAGAATGACCGAATGGTTTGGGTTGGAAGGGACCTTAAAGATCATACAGTTCCATGGGCAGGAGCACCTTCCACCAGAGCAGGTTGCTCAAAGCCCCATCCACCCTGGCCTTGAACACTTCCAGGGATGGGGCAGCCACAGCTTCTCTGGGCAACCTGTTCCCAAGCCTCACTACCCTCGCAGTAAAGAATTCTTTCCTTACATCTAATCCAGACCTTCGCTTCTTCAGCTTAAGGTCATTCCCCCTTTGTCCTGTCAGTCCAGGCTCTTGTAATCAGTCCCTCTCCTATTTTCCTACAGCCCCTTTAGGTACTGGAAGGGGCTCTAAGGGAAGTTTGGAGCCTCCTCTTCTCCAGGCTGAAGAGCCCCAGGTCTCAGTCTCTTCACAGGAGAGGTATCCCATCTCTGTAACCACTTCTGAACCCTTCCTCTGGATCCACTCCAACAGGTCCATGTCTTTCCTGTACTCAGGACCCCGTAGTTGGATGCAGCAGCAGATGCAGCACAGGGGCCTTATGAAGTGCTAGCCAGCTTCCACAGAGTGTATTTCCTCCAGGCAAATCCCAGACATCACACAGAGCATTCTCACACCTTTCCAGTCAGAAGGCAGTGCTCTGCCACAGCAATTTCAGACCCTTTCAATTTGACATCCTCTGTCAATTTTCCAGGAGAAAGGTGTATCAGCGTGTAACAAAATCAAATCTTGCTTTTCCTGGTTATGACTCAGAGCCCTTTGAAAACCATTGATGGATCCTATGGCCCAAAATGTCAGGACAAAAAATAAATGCTGCTCTAAACCCCATTTTATCAATCCTATTAAGTAAACAAAGTTCCATTTTGTTAGTATTCAAATATTTTTCTTCTGCTGCCTGTAATTCCTCCAGGTCTTGATCCTGCAGTCATCGTCTCCCCCTCCATGCCTCTAACTGAACTCTGTGAACACTGTGGAGCTAAACCCCCACCACCTGTAAGTCAGCCTGAGTGCACACACTTCAAGGAGCTCTGTCAAGTCACAATATCAAAGGCTCAGTCTACTTCACTTCAAAAGAGTTAATCATGCAAATACAGCAAAGCATGTGCACATTTGCCAGGTCAAGACCCTATTTGCCTGTAACAATTAATATCCAACACAGAACTTAAAAGAGAGACAGGGATGGGTTGAGTATTTTTTTTTTCACTGGGAACAAATAAATAAGTTGAATGTGATCAAGTACAGCTAGAAGGTTAAGAAAACCACCGGGAAGTTCAAAGTGAAAGTCTGAAGTTTGCTGCTAATCCCTCAAATCTCATGCATGTGCCTTGCCCCCCTCTTCCCAACGGCCTCACGCATGAAAGTACACACTGGAATGGCTGTAGGATATGAGCCTGGGACTTACAGTTGTGTGTAGCATTTGACTCCACTCAGTATTAATGCAATTTAATGCCTCCCTTCCCTTTAAAGCTCCTTTTACTGCCCCATTTCTGACCTCAAACTTGTCTTCAAACGCTTTATATTTACTGCAAGGATTTCAACAAAATGGAGATCTTAGAGCTAACTTGAGCCCTTTGCCAGCCAGTGCACACCAGCAAAGAGCACGCTTGATTTTACAGTATTTAATGAAAACCAGGGCTACCGTGACTTTCTTGTTACAAAGCCCACTTCTTAACACTGTCAGAACATGGAGATCCAGCAGCTCTGTCCTTTAAAACAACTAGCTTTGGGTACAGGAATCAAAAGCATCTCTTCTCCCAGATAGCACAACCCAAGCTTTCGCTTGGAAACTCCCAATTCAAGCCATACTATAATTAATGTTGCTCGGTGACCCTGTGGGTATGCATTATGGTAGATTTTAATTACATGACCACATGCTGTTCTTCCCATCTGTTTTGCCCAGCAGAAGAGCAAGAACTCTAATATTTCTTTTTAATCAACATGAATCCTTAGTGGCTCCTGAACCTACTGCTATACTGAGCATGGATTTTTTTTTCGCCCCCTCTCACATCACAGTAGTCATAAGGTGAAGGAATTTATCTTCACAACACACCTCTATGGTCAGGAAAAAGCAACTCCAAAGCACAGATTTTGAGGCCTAAAAGGAGAAGGCCAACATATGCAAAAAAGCAATGATGAAAACATAAATGAATACACACCCACGTACTCATAGACCATTTTATGAGAGGAAGACAGTTCTATAACGAATGCCTCACTAAATTGTGCTCTTCCTGTCAAACACCAGTAGTTATTTGTTCAGCTTTGAAAAAGAAAAAAACTTGACTAACAAATAACTTACACAAAAGAATCAAAGTGGATGCAGATACAAAGAGAAGACACTAAAAGCTGGATGTATTTTTAATGAGGCTGGGAAGGCAGAAGTTAATTGCTAAAAAAGCTAAGGTGTGGCTAGAAGAAATGCCTTTAAGAGAAAGCCTTTTCTTTTTATCACAGAAAATGGCAAATCTACAGGCAATAATTAAATATCACATTGGAAGCAGTACCAAAGAGAAAACCAATTTCCCTCTTTCGATGGTACAAGAGTATTCTGACCTTTAAAATAAATGCAGCTGACTTTTCCTTTAATTACCAAATATAACCTTAAGGTTAAGCAGCTCTACAACCCATTCACCCTATTTTACAATTAGCATTTTTTAAAATTAAAAAATCCCTCCAGTTTCTAAGACTTTAGATCTGAATGTCATCACAGAAGTGAATTCCTTCTTCTGTTAATGCTTCACACACATTTTAATTAGAAACACTGTGATACTGATTTTGCATAGTCCTGTTCAGGCTGGGGAATAGAGCACTCTGGATTGTTTAGACCCACAGTAAAGGTTCCACAGGCCAGATCTGGAATCTCTTTTTGATGTTCATCTGGTTTTTGTCATAGGGCCTTAGCACATCTCTTGATCTTGACATCCCTGGAGGTGTTCAAGAAATATCCGATCATGGCATTTGGTTCCTGGTTTAACTGACAGGTGGTGATCAGTCAAAGGCTGAATCAATGACCCTAGAGGCCTTTTTCCCAGCCAAATGATCCTGTGATTCGATCCCAGAGATCCCAGCTAGCTCAGAGGACGCGCTTGCCTTGCTCCCCATGATTTTCCGGGGAGCAGAGGAGCTGCAGGAGCCGCAAACACCGCTGTGCCCCGCTGGCCGCTCTGTCGCGGCGCTCCCGGCGCTCGCTGCTGCCGCCCAGCGCCGCCGCTGAGGGCAGGGCCGGGCCGGGCCAGAGCGGAGCGGAGCGGCGGCGCCTCTGAGGCCTCAGCGACTGCGGCAGGGCAAGGAGGAGCCGTGAAACACACACCGGGCTCCCCACATGGCTAAAACCGAATTAACGTACCCAGGGACCATGAAAATCCTACCACGCCTGCCTGTCTTCGCTAGCCTACCTGTCAACTCAGCGCTGTGACACTGTCTCCTTCCTCCAATTTGGCAGTTTCAACAAAAGCAAAAAAATGTCTCCACTCCCATTCTCCTCCAGAGCAGGCACACAGTAGGTTCTTCTTCCTCCTTCAGACATCTCATGTCATCTCACTCTGCTTTGTTATACAAATCTGATGTGTTAGATCTGCTGCCCAGTGTAACCTCATCCCTCTCTGCTGCTCCCCAGGCACCTGGTTCTCTGACACTTCCCCTGCAAGCTCTCTGGGGAAGGGTCACAGCTCTTGTTTGTGCTGCTCCAGCACGCAGGAGAGTCCAGGGCACTGCACAGACACTCCGGGTGCAGCCCACCTCCCCTGGCTGCCACAGCACTGGGACTTGTCTCCAGGTTAAGCCATCTGCCCACATGCAGGAGGTGTCTCAGCTCCCGTGGTTGTCAGTCTTTTGGTAAAATGTGACCGAAGCTCAACTCACCCGAACACAGGCAGCCAGTGGTACCGTGGATGCTGCACTGTATTCTCACTGTGTTCCAGGGCAGTGCCAATGCCTTTATGTCCTCTGTCACACCTGCCAGCCCTGTGCACACATCTAGGATAATTTACGGTTTCTCAAGTGGTACCAGCCATTCATGTTATGCAAAGTGGGTTCCCCCACCCCACAGATGCTCAGCATCCTTTTCAACAGCACTGCACCAACTGGGATGGGAGTTCAGAAAACCAGATGAAGACATCTAATTATAGAGAGCAGACTGTTCTGCCCAGAAACAGGCATCCCATGCCATCAGAGATGCTTTGGGGTATCCAAGGGGCTTATGTGGGGCAGGCTAATACCACACAGGATCTATGTGAGACTCACAACCTTCTGAAGACCAGGTGGAAAATCCCAGGGCACCTCCAAGTGCACACAGTGACTTCTGTGCAACTCTACCAACCCTCAAGCATTTTAGCCTGGAGTTGAAGCCCCCCATTGCAGCTGTCTAAAACACAGATGCTTTCCCTTTATGGTCAAAGAGGAGAGACATTTCCAGAGGATGAGTCATATCATTCCCCTTCTCCCACTGACCATACAAGCAAGGACAGACTCAGATTAAAATATCCAACTTACAGAGAGATAAGTTAGGACAGGTGAATCCCTCTGTTCCTTCCAGTAATACATACAGACAAGACTTATCGGAATGAATCGATGGAAAGCATCCATCCTCAACCTCCCAGCTCACGGTTTTAAATTACTCTCACACAACAAAGCATATAATATATCATATTTAGTCAGCTGAAGAAAATGTAACTGATGAGATAAATGTTATTCCCGTCAGGCTCCACCAGTTTTCTTCTTCATGAAGAATGAAATGTCAGGAGGCCTCACCAGAGGAGAAATCAGGAGGATTCATTTCACTTGAGAAGAGCAACTGAGTGCTGAAAATCCTCCTAGAGAGAGCAGACATGGGAACAGACAACCCCAGCAAGCAGGGGGGCTAGAATATGAAGTCTGTTTTTCCTCTTTATAGACAAGCTGATTTTAGCAACTTATTCTTAAGTGAAGCAAAGTGAAGTTAGATGACAACAGCCCAATTTAACACCTCAGGCTTAGTCAGATTCTTTTGTGCACAGAGCTGTGTGGAAATATTACATAATATAAGCAGGCATTGCTGCATGAGAAAAAGAAACTGCACATCCCCTTCTCTTAGTTGCCCATGTCTGGTCCTTCCCCTTGTCCTAAAACAAACTTTAATGGAGCTGTGCAACTCACAAGGCTCAAGAAACAGGTGTAAATCAGTACCAAATAACAACCCCCAAAATACCCATTTTCAGCAAGGAGCAGTTCCTCAGCTGACATTATGGAACAGCTACATGACACTGGCACACAAAAGGAAACACTGCAGGAGTGAGAACAAGCAGTCAGGGATGAGGAGGGGGAACAGAACAGACTCCTATGCCAGCATTGCTGCTTTTACCATAATTGTATACAGTATAAGGTATGGAATTAAATACAGGAGATCTCATCAAGCATCTCTTTACAACACTGACAGATGTTTATCTGCAGACCAGACTGTTTAAACAGGCTTTTATCAACTATCTTCCATGGAGTCCAAGTTACACTACAGGTAATGGTCTACCAGGTAAGCACACACTCACATCACTCTAACATTACAGTTATTGCCAAAACTTCTGAAAAGAGCAGATGTTCACAGCATGCAACAGAGTGTGTCCCTTTATAGTTAGTGGACAGAGAAATGCACTTTTTGGTAGTGTTTCAGCAGGCAGCTAAAGAAGATCACACAAAACACCCTAAAAGCACCCTTTCCCATCAACTCGATAGTCCCAAGTGAAACAGCTTAAGTGGATGTGCACACGCTACAGATGAGATTCATTTCACCTGTTTTAAATCATGTGCTGTGTCTTCAAACCTTTGCTCTGCATGTACAATGAAAGACAATCCAACTCAGTAATATCTTATGCAGACACTTCCTTGTAAAACTCTCTCACTGAGGATTTTAAAAGCTGTGTCAAGGTAACAGATACATTAAAATAAGCTATTATATATTTATTTCACATTTATGTACCAAGTCTACCAATGATACATATATTGGAGAAACTAATTTGTAGCAGAACTTACAAAATCTTAATTAGTTTCTCTTTGTTGATCTACAATGAAAAATGCCTTAAAGGCAACAACAGTCGTCACTTACAGCTGCTGAAATAAAAAGTTCAATTAATATATGTGAAATGGAATATATATAATGGAATAGGAATTGCAGAAATAGTACAGGCTGTGTTGTCCTATCAAGGACCTTGACCCAGAGAGGCTGTGATTGATGACGAAGCACCTGCTACATCACGACAAATAATCAAATCTGATTAAGAAAGAGATCCCTAACACAGCTCTGATTAAATATTTACCATAAATTGAACCACATCTTCAGGCTTGTGCTTTGCTGATTTGAAGGCAGCCAGTCGGGTAACGACGACAATGTGATACTCGACATGGCCAGACATCATCTTCCCATGGATTTCCTGGTGTTCCGGCACTGACAAATCCAGTCCCGTGTGTGTATTCTGAATTTGCCTAGGGAAGAAAACACACAAAGTTCAGTCATCGGCACAAAGACTTTTAACTGTCCCTCTCCCAGAATTCAGTTAAAAGCCCCAGAAAATCAGTGCAAAGGCTCTCACTGGAACAGGACATCAGACAGACCCTGCCCCAACACCTCCTACTCTGCAACAAGCCAAATTTGGACATGATCTATTTCCTACATTCCATCCCAAAGCACCTGCCATGAGCCACTGCAGGCAACATGCTGGGAGCACAGCATTTGTGTGAAGAGATGTGGATTCATTCAGAGTAGGACTTCACTCTCAAGAGTTGAAAGTACTCTCACCCAGCACAGCAGGTAAGATCCCATGATCTCTCATCAGGTTTGTTTTGAGACAAAGGTCTGTTCATTATGACTCATGCCAAGCCCCATCCACCTCTCCATTGTCTAAGGACATTCCCAGGAATGACAGAGACAACAGCTGAAAGAGGCCATGAAAGGAAGAAGGAGCTCCCTGGAGCACAGGGACAACATGAGGTTTGTGAGGAGCCAACCAAGGAACTGAATTAAAGCCTGAAGGACAAAGGGAGCTGCTGGAGCAGACTGTTGGGCCAACCACAGTTTTCATTTGTGAAGTTTCTTGAGGAAAATTAGACAAACATCTATCAGGATGATCAAGTTAAAGGAGGACATTAACCTCTGAGAGTTGCCAGCAGTCAGAACCATCCATGGCTCCTCTTGGAGGAAAATTCAGCAAGGGAGCTGCTGCTGCAGTTTATTCAATGCATTTTTTTCTCCTGCCAGCTTCAGATCCACAGAACTGTGGTGTCACCTTCCCACTGCATTGTCACCCAAGGAAATATTAATGACATTTTTGCAAGAGGAACGCCAGGATCATATTAGAGTGCTCACACATCAGGAGTAAGACCAAGCAGCTGCTGTTGGGGCATTACACAATATGTTTAATGACATGAACAGTCTGTTTCAATAGCCTGAAAACCAAAACTGATCAGAGATCCCTTCCCCAAAGTAACCCTAAGCCAAGCCACAGTACACTCGCTGTCACTGGAACCCAGCATTCTGCCAGAATCAGAGGGTTACCATCCAGAAGACTGACTACTCTCTGAACACATCTGAGTACATCCTTCCTATGTGACAGTGGATGTTTTTTTGCGAAATCAGAAGGGACCATTAAAAAAACCCCCAAACTAGGACCATTAAACATTTTTTCTGCCTTTTTGAACCTTAACCACAAGGAATATCAAGTCCCATCTTCTTTGGATTTCCTGTGGTTTTCATTGGTGTCCTGTGGAATTCTTACCTCTTCCTTTGGGAAGTTTAGTTTCATTAACACAGGTGCCCTTTCACCTAAGGCTACACCACAGGTGGAACTTAATACACACTTTCAAGAGGTTTAAAGCAATCTAGTTTCAAAAAGACTCCTCTCATCATGTCAAAACTTGATCAGTTCTTATGAAACTTGAGCTTCCCCAAGAAGGTAACCTCTGAATTCCTAACGCAAAGCTTGAATAAAAAGCCTTTTAAAGTGAATATCTTGAGAGTTCTTGATAAATAGAACAATAAACAAGGGCACAGACCCAATTCTGTACCCAATCCTCTTTGCAAGTCATGTTTAAAACATCAGGCTTTAACAAAAGCTCTACCATCTCCAGTACTCTGATGATGCTATTCTGTCCACTCTGATTCTGTTCACATGTTCTGCTGGTCAAGGACGTGACTTTACACATCCAAACAAAATTTTGTTCTCAGTTATATGTGGTGGATTCTAACACAGGACCACACATGAATACACAGGTGCCTGGCTTTCACACACCAGCCTGTGAGACCTGTGAATAACAGCCATCACCTGCAACACTGCCTCCTTCAGTGGCAGCCAAAATGCTGATTCAAAGGGCACCTGCCAGTAAAATAACCAGGATCTGGAGTTTTTTGGAATATAGCTGCAGCAGAGGATATGCCCTTATAAGAGACTTATAGATCACAATTGCCTTAAATGCTGTTAAGGTCACCAAAAGACTTTGCCCACAGTGGCACACTGTATAAAGAAGTGACTCCTCATCTGCGACTACCAACACCCCCAGCCCAAATCTGCCTCCATGAATTCCTGGAAATATGGACAGTCAATTAAGCCACCTGACCTATCAGGTAGGTGACTCGAGACAAGATAAAGGTGGTACTATTGTCCAAATTATCTCAAGCGTAAGGACAGGTAAACAAGACTGGGAGAGAAGAGTGTATCACTGCAAGGAGTCCACAGGGAAGGCCAACTCAGCCACTGTGCTGAAGGTCAGCTCTGACTGGAGCAAACCATAGTCCACTGACTCAAATGAAGAGACACACTGAGGACATTCACATTCACATGTAGGCCTGAGGGTATTTATCCCTTCTGATAGAGCATAAATGGCTCAACTACACATGCATGAGAGGCAGCTGTCATGTCTTAAAAGGTGTCACAAACCATCAAAGACACCCAAAGCACCCTCAGACTTAATTCTGGGGCCTTCCACCAGAGGACAGTGGATGACCCACAGTGTTGTAAAAGATTGTGTAAAACTCCCCCCTGCAGGGGAAGTGCTCAGGCACTTCCACATATTCCTGAATTTATATTAACCCATTAAACTCTACATTTTGTGGGACCTCTACCACTGAAGAGACCAGGGTGCAGAAGGACCAACAGAATGCCGTCAGATCCACAGGGGTGGTGACTATCTTTCTACTTAATTTCTCTCTATCTCTCCCCACCACCCCTTTCTGGTTCTTTCACTATCTCACATTTTACTGTTACCTAAAATCCATACTATTGACTTTGGCATACAGTCTCATTTGCAGCTTAATTTGGGTAGAAGCCTCTCTCTCTAATAATCACAATAATTGGATCTCAACAGCTCTCCAGATGTGCAGTCACTCAGAAGTTGTGACTGCAGCTACGGCAGCAAAAAGGTCTGTCAGATGGTACTCAGAAATGACTAATCCAGGGAAGTGTGTGACTTACCAGTCCTGGAGATATTTAAAGGACGTGCAGATGTGGCACCTGGGAACAGGGTTTAGTAGTGGACGTGGCAGTGCTGGGTTAATGCTTGGACTTGATGATCTTAAAGGTCTTTTCCAACTCAAATGAGTCTGTGATTCTACCGCTGTTACCACAGAGTATAAATGACTAATTCACCTGTTTCTCATCTCTAATAAAAAGAGTAATGACCAGTGAACCATCCTCAAGTAGCCTTGTTGAGCTGAAAACACCAATCACATACAGATGTTCTGAGATGACACACTGACAACTGCATTGTAAGAGCCACTGCATTTGAGAGTTCCAAAAATGTCATGAAGTTAGTAAGCACCTTATCTATACCCAGGGTTTGTTTTTTTTTTTAAAGTCATTAGAAGCCTGAGCTAAGATGTCATGGAAAATGATTAGAGGGAGGAGAAATAGCTACATTTTTGTTTGTTTGCTTTAGGCCTTATGATCATTTTCATTATCATCTCCTTCAGGAAACCCACCCCTATTACCTCTTCCATAGCAACAGGATTTCTTTTTAAATACAAAACTAATTCTAGACAAACAGAAATCAGCAGGTAGGATGAGACAGACAGTGTACTATCCAAAGTGCTCCCTAGTTCTTGTAATGCCTTCAAAATAAGCAGTCTTAGTGTTTTAATTAATTAAATACTGTTATAAAAGTAACGATTGTTCAAACAGAACCAGTACCTGCAAATCCCAAGACAGAATATAGTTTCACTGCACTTTTCATAGTAAATACTATTTTTACACTTGTAGCTTTAAAAAAAAAGCAGCACAAGGAGAAAGCTGGTTGTTTAAGCTGGACACACAGGTTTATTGCTTCTACTCTTTATTTAAATCTAGCTTGTTGATCTCCAGTTTATGCTTCTGTCTACAACACAGACAGTTCACAGGAGACCAGGGCACATTTTTAGCCTTCCTAACAGGAATCACTTCACCCAAATACAAGGAGACCATTCATACCAGTAACACTGGTGTCAATCAGATCATTGCACAATCAGATCATGCAGGATTGGCCCAGGACAGAGGAAGTGGAGACTATAAAGGTCAGCTGAACAGAGCAGCTTCCACAGTTCACGGAAGAAACAAATTTTCATGTTTTCTGATTTGCATATAATAATTAAATTTTATTTTAATTAATCTGGTTTCTGTGCTGAAAGCCTAACATGGGGTTGGGGGTGGGGGGGGAATAGCCAGCTCAAGCAAGAAAGCAAAATAAGAGATGCAAGTGCTGTGACCAGAGAAACATTGCTTCCTGTCTGTGTGGCCAGGAGAGCCACAAGACAGCCCTGCCAGCAGCACCTAGCTCCAACAACCTCTGTCCAAATGGAGCAAAATTGTGACATCCCCAGTCATAACAGAAGGAGAAAAAAAATGTACAACTAGTTTTGTTCAATAAGTGAAGGCAAAGTACCCAGCAAACAGTTTATTTCTTTGTATAGTCTAACTACAAGTGTACAGATTACAGGCTCCCTGGAGAGGTGGTCACAGCACCAAGCCTGACTGAGTTCAAGAAGTGCTTGGACAACGTCCTCAGGCACATGATGTGATCCTTGGAGCGTCCTGTGCAGGGCCAAGAGTGGGACTCGATGATCCTGATGGGTCCCTTCCAACTCAGCATATTCTATGATTCCAAGATTTGTATTACCACAGCAACTAGGAATCCTATTCCCAAAACCAGTACGTATAAAGAGGCCAGAAAGTCACAACTGTACAGCTATTTTACCTCACAAGCTAGAAAATAGGTTCACTTGATAAAGCCTTAATTCCACACATACATATAGATCAAATTTTATCACTGAAAGCATTCCAGTTTCAGTGGGACAATTTCCAAGTGAGTCTTTGTCAGTCTAATGACTGTAAAATAAATCCAAGCATTGAGATTTCCATTTCCAAGGCTTAACTTAATATAAAGTCAGTCCTACAAAATATCTATTAGTCACATCAGATATATTTGAAGGTTCAAGGCCACAGCTCCAAAGGATATCCAGCCCTGATACAGATAAATTAAAATAATGGCTTTTAAGTTAAAGTGACTGAAATAGTCATTATTTATGTCCTAGGAGGTAAGGACCTTGCTGAATCAACACTTCTGCTGCTCATGTCTCATCTGATAGGAATCTGCTTTCATGTGGTCTCGAATATGTCGTGAGGATTAAAAAAAAAAAAAAAAAGAAAAGAGAGAGCTATCAATTTCTCTCTAAAAGATAGCCATAAGCATTTTCACCTTGAGGCATTTCTCATGAGGGTTCCTTTACCACATCTAAGAAAAAACAGGGTTTAAAAATCTAATGGAACGGCAAACAGCGCCCCTGCACCGCCCAGGGCACAGCTCCGAGAGGGCGGAAAAGGAGAATGAACGCACTTTGCCCATCGCTGGGCTGCCAGCCAGAGCGGGCAGAGGAGCGGGATGCAGGCACGGCAGGGGGAAGGGGAAGCGGCCAAAGCACTGGTGACACCGCGCCTCCAAGGGGCCGCTGCACGCCCCGGATAAATCTTAATTCCTTCCGACCCACAGCGAATTACCCACAAGGCGAAGATGTTCCTGGAGGGCGACAGCACGCAGGGTGCGCCAGTGTGGACGGGAGACGAGCTGAAGTTATCACAGGAGGAAAGGGCGCAGAGACAGGCCAGGGATCTGCCCCGGCTGTGAAATGCAGGAAAACTGGAGAATATTTGAGGTGTCCCGGGGCAAACCCACGCAGCAGCACCCGGCTTCCCCTCAGCCTCCGCCACTTCCCTCAGCCTCCGCCGGCCCGCGCTCCGCTCCTTTCCTTCCTCTCTCCCCCCCCCCCCCCGCCCACCCCGGTACCTGCTGGTGACCAGCACGGCGGGCGCCGCGCCGCGCCGCTCCATGGCCGCGGGAGGAGGTCCCGCCTCCCTTCCCGGGGCTGGAGCGGCCGCCCTGCCGGATGTCGGGCGGCTCCGGTGCAAACCGAGAGAAGGAAAGAAAACGTCCGGCACGGGCAGAAAAAGAACGACGCGGCTCGTAGTCGGCAGGATTCGAACCTGCGCGGGGAGACCCCAATGGATTTCTAGTCCATCGCCTTAACCACTCGGCCACGACTACACCGACGGGCGGGAGGGCTTCCGCGGGAACCCCACTAACTCATCCCCGCGCTTCCTCTTCCTCCCGGCACAGAAACTTCCCCCGAGCCTCGGCGCATCCCTGGGCGCTTCTCTTCCTCCTCACTGGAAACAGCTCGCACGCCTCCCCCGCCTGAAAACAATGGGCACGGCGCTGCTTACCCAACCCCATCCCGAGGCAGCGCCAGCCGGGTGCAAGGCACAGCCACCCCCGCAGCCCTGGCCACACATCTCGGAGCGGCTCTTTGCTCCGAAGTTTATTTTGGGAAAGAAGAAGAAAGCAGCGGGTCCCTCTGCTGCCCCTCAGGCACCTGCGCCATGTCTGGCAGCCCTGGTTTGTTGGCAGGCTGCTGGGCGAGCCTGGGCGCTTGGTTATCCCAGGGCTGCTCTGCGCTGGTGTGCAGAGCTCCTGCACGGAAGTGCTTGAGAAAAAACCTTCGCACCGGGCACGGCTTGGTGGAATCACGGAGTTACAGAGTGGCTACGGTCGGAAAACACCTCTTCGATCATGGGATACAGTCATTAACCCAGCCACCATACTAACACTAAACCATAACCCTACGTGCCACATGCACATGTTTCTTGAATATTTTCAGGATCAGCAATTCAATCACTTCCCTAAGCAGCCTGTCCCGAGGCCTGACCACCCTTTCAGCGAAGGAATTTTCCCTAACATCCAATTTAAACCTCTCTTGGTGCAATTTGAGGCCATTTCTTCACCTGAGTCTTGTTACTTGGGAGAAGACACCGACCCCCACCTGGGCTAAACCCTCCTTTCAGGTGGTTGTAGAGAGGGATAAGGTCCCCCCGATCCTCCCTTCCTCCAGACTAAACACCTCCAGCTCCCTCAGCTGTTCCTCATCACACGTGCTCCAGAGGTTCTCACCAGGTCCATTGTCCTCCTCTGGGCAGACAGAATCTACATGAGAAAAGTGATAAAAACCAGACGCTGACACTGCATCGATGCAGCCAGCTCCCAAACAGGCTCAGCACCCCAAGTGGGTATGCAATAATGTCACTCGCCAGAGAGGAGCAGCCCCTAAAAGAGGACCTAGTGAGTGGATTAGGACTTTTCATCCCAGAAAGGAGCAGCCGGAGGAGTTTGGGATATGACAGAAATCTGCCAAAATCAAGAGAGGTCCAAAGTGGCAGACACAGAACAGTCTTCTGATGCTTGTGGCTAGACAAGAAATCTAGAGCATGAAACTCGTAAGTCAAAAAAGGGGAGACTTAATAGGTGGGGTTCTTTCCTAAATCCCCATTGTTTTCTTTCCCTGCCACTAAAACCCTTTTGTTAAACAGAGTGAAAACACCACCACCCAGCTACAGCCTTTCTGGCACAGGAGTTGCAGTTGCCAGAAGTGCTGCAAGCCACCCAAAAGTGCTTTTGGAACATAAATCGTTCTCATGTAGCCTCCGAAGAGTTAAAAAGCCATGGACTGGAATTCCTGAAAGCATATTGTGAGTAGTTTTATGTCTAAATGAATTGCTTCTCTAATGGCATTTTTACCCCCATTTGGCTTCCTGAATAATCCAATTTATTCAGATAGTAACAAGAAGTAAGCAGCTGGCAGTTTGCTGCCTGAGACAGCAAAAATAGAGCAGGACCTGAGCCATGAATTCCCACTGAAGCTTGTTGTGGTCGCTGAGCAGTGTCCATCCAAATGTTGCCAAATGCCTGTGCAGGTGCTTCAAAAACTGTGGATTTTCTCCCCAGCCATAAGTGTCTGTGTGGTCCCAGTAAGCTGCCCCTCTTTGTCCTGAAGAGGCTGTGTGTGCTCGTGAAGAAGTCCAAGCACTGTGTGTTTATCTGATTTCCCAACAAGTCTTATCATATATGGTATTTTTATAACTCTGCAGCCCATATCATCAGAACAAATGAACAAAACAAGTGTCTCAGTGGTGCTAATCTCTGAAGTTGTGGAAGTAATCAGCTGATTTTCCTGTGAGGTTAGGGCAGGGTTTTTCATCAGATGGTGACTAAAGAGTGAACCTCTCCATAAAAGGTGCACACAAGTCAAACCTATCAGGAGAAAACTAATATGCCAGTAGGGCTGTCTGCAGGAGCCAAGCATCAACCTGCCTCTTTCAGAAGCAGCCTCCCAGAATACTTGGAGTTTGACTCCCATGGTGCTTTGGATGCTACAGAGAAAATTTCTTCCACTGAACCAACTTTTTGACTCAATTATCCTCTGGAAACCTGCGGGGAAAGCCTATAGGAGAATGTGCGAAGAATCTGAGAACCAATACCAGTAACTGTCATCACTTACAAACTTATGTTTTCCTACCTACCACTTGGGTTACCCTCAGCTGTTCCTCTCTCCTCCATGGTCTCCCTTGCCTCAGTTCAACTGAGTGAAAGAAACACATAGAAAACTCTCTGAAGTTTTAGGGCTATTTTCTTTGGTTTTTATGACTTTTTCCCCTGCCTCTTAACTCTGCAGTACTGACTGGTATGGTAGGTTGCTTGGCTTACTTTTATCCATTCTTTTTCTGGTTTTTTTCCCCTTTCTTTCTGTACCCTCAATGAACTGAATCAGCAGTTCAACTGAATATTCATGGTCAGTATTTACTAGCCTAATTTATGCATAGCCTCTGTAATAAAACTAATAATTAATTTGCATAGCATAACTGCATAAATACAAACCCATGTTCTTTTACTGCAGATATGTGTGGTACTGTGTTAGAGCCTCAGTGGGTTCTGCATACATGAGGCAAGACCAAAAAAGACGACTGCTCCAAGTGGGAGAGGATGTTTGAAGAAAGGAGGTCAGTCTGATTTCAGTCAAAAGCCTCTAGATAGTGAAGGAAAAGAACGAGTGGGAGGCAAGTAATTAAGCTCCATAGGAGGTTGAAGGAGTTTCATTTGTTTTCAAGATGTCTGAGCATTGGGAAGTGTCTATGTAAGAGGAGCTCATGCTGAAAAATGGTATTATCCTGGAAGCCTAAGATAACAGCCCTCCCAACATAGAGATAATGGAGAAGCCAGGTTTTAAACTAAAAGTTTATGGAGAGATGCATATAACCTTTATAACTAGAGGTGTAGCTGTTTCATGAGTCAAGTGACTGTTTCTGGTTTTACTATAACCATCATAAAAATATTTTAGCTGCCATCTCACAGAAATAAAAGGAAAATGAGATCAGTTATTCTCAGAACTCAAAACTCACATACCTACTATAAGTAAATCCCAACTGCAATACCATATCCTTATAAGTTTCGTTATTTTGGGACACCTTTTGAACATTTGGGCTCAGTAGCATGGTTCTGCTGATCTGGCAGTACAGACCTGGTAACTATTTTATAGCCTGTGTCCTGAGTTGACTTCCATAATATCCTTCTTTTTACACTGACATAGTCTAGGTTTCCAGTTTATCCAGTGGCTTATCACTTTGTGCTATGAAACAAGAATATTTTTCCTCAGAGCTACTATGTCCAGCACTTCCAGGGCTCTCAGAGCAGAGGGCTCCTGGAGGCTCAGCAGCAGCTGGTAGACAAGTTGATATAATTTTTCCCCACTTCCTTCTTCCCTTCTATGACCAATGTTTCTACTTTCCTTCCACACTGCCTCTCTGCTCTTCTACCCACTGAATGTACATGCAGGAACAGAAACTGCAGGCTTGTCTTCAACACAAGGGAAAGCACTGAAACACAGTGTAAAGGGGGTTCAGGTGGTACTTGTGCTCGTGAGTGAGCTCTTACCAGGTGAGGTGGGCATCGCCTGCCACCCTGCACTGCTCTCTCATCTAACCTCTGCCCTGCAGAGTCACGGATCAGGGAGACCCAGCTTTGACCCTCCCTCTCAAATCCTGTTACCAGACCCTCAGCACAGGCCCACGGTGGGTGGGTATTACAGACAATGCCTCAGACACTGAGCTGAGGATGATGAAGGCTCAGGGACAGTCCATCAGCTTTGTTCGCTTCTGGACTCATTTTTCTGTCCACTAGAGAGCACTCAAATACAACCTATAGACCCGGGACGAGCCACTGGTGCTGACTGCAATCCCCAGCTGTGTCACATCATGCTGGTTTTCTCTGGAGTAGGGTTAATTTTCTTCATAGTATCTGGTAAACCATGACACTCACCGTTTGGGAGCCACTGCCCAGCTCCTATCTGGCACCATTTGCCATTCACCACTTGCACACACAATCCCACCAGCTCCAGTGTAACCCTCAGCTTATGCTCAAAACCTGACTCTGGGACCAGTTACACTGGGATTTTCTACAGAGCTGAAGTCAGTCAGTGATATGTTTGCAGTCAGGCCTGATGTTTGTGTTTACTTTTGATTCACAATTTACTCCCAATAGCTAAACTTTTGCTGACACATAGGCCAGAGGAATTTTCTCAGCCACCTGCCTCAGCATGGATTTAGGGGACTGAGTGATATGAAAAAGGGGACGAATGGCCACCTGTGCTCAAGGACTGCTCATCAGCCATCTCCTGCAGGCACTGACATCCCACAAAGGGTTAAATCAAGGAAGAAAAACCTCTCAGAGCCTGTTAAAATATTGAGTGATTTGTGGCTGGGGTCTGTTCATTCTGTTCGATGCAAACGGACTGCAGCCCTGCAGTTTAATCCCTCTCTGTTCTTCACAGGGGCACAGGGGGATGAGGGGTCTCCATCAGGGTCAAGGTGTGACCCCATGAACTCATCCCAGGGTCATGTCTGTCTCCTGTACACTGAGCAGGGACCAGCTCTCTCAGCACTGCATCCCTGCCTGGGTGTGATTCTTGGCAGCTCATGGGTTTGCTTTTCATCTCCCCCAAAGCAGCAGGAGAGCAACAGTGAGTTTATAAGCCATGGGGGAATTGTCCACCAAGTTTTGAATCCCTGGCAGAGGACTCTAACTGTAGTCATGGCAGGATGAGGGGAAATCAGAGCCCTGCTTAGAGTATAGTAAATAAAAGGTGGGGGAAAAAAGCAAGGGCAGAGGAGAATGTTTAAAAACAAAATAAATTGGCTATGGAAACACAGTTTAAAAGCTGAACATGAAACTTTTTCTCAGCCTTGATTTGGGAAAAATGCAATATAATTTCATTAGTGAAAAAGGCTGTGCTAAGATTCCAGTGAGATGATCACTCACTTACCACTCCTAACACTATTTGTTTTCAGATGACGATTAAAATCTCAGCTGTGAGCCACGAGGAGATTTTATATTAGGACTGGGCTTCTCAGTGAGTTTCAAAGGTAGCCAAAATGGTAGATTTAAAGTTCACTTTTGTTATATGATGTGGTAAGGTTGCTGATAGCCTGTCATAGCAGTCTCTTAATCTACACACCTCCTAAACTCAGTATAGATTTATTCTGGAGAGAAGGGAGTAGAGTTATAGAGCTGTTACTCATTATGCCTCATGCTTTTCTCCCTGCTTTAAACATTTAACCTGTAATATGATGAGCCACATGTCAGAAATAATCTAGTAGAAACCATAGGTAATCCCTGCTGAAAGATAAGCCTGGTGCTTGACCTGCTGCAGCCCTGGAATTAAAATTCCACCTCTCTTAAGTTTGAGGGTCCTAGGTAAATCGTGGATAAGTTTCATGGTAGCCTGTGAGGAAGAAAAGATGAGATTTTCTGGTTTGACCCATTTTAATAAAACCAAGGCTTGAGTACAGAAAATTGTCTATATTATTAAAAAAATCACATCTACAGTAGATAGATACAGTAATTTTTTTTTCCAAAGAAACCATAATTTTTGGGTAGTTGAGTCTTTACATAGCAGCAATGAAAAGTATTTCCCCAATCCAAGAAAAGTGAAGGAGGAGCCAATAATTGCATAAGTTTCCAGGCAGGCTCTTAAATATGTTGTCAAGTTTTTCTAGTCCATCTTCACCACACACCTGACCAAAGCTGGTGCCCAAGGACTTTACCTTGATTTCCCTCACTCCCAGCAAATAAACTCTGGAGGTGTTTATGTCTATGCTAAGTTATTTGGTTAGAGATCAACAAGAGCCCAAGGTCTGCTGGGTTTTGGTGCTGGCTCCTGGTTGCTCATTAGCTGTGTGAAGTGTGGAAGTGACTCCCTTTATGAAGATTCCTGCCTGTAAGAGTAAAGGCTGAGACTGATGGAGACCCAGGCTTCTCTGCTGAGCTACCCACCACAGCACAGTGTGAACCATCCAGCTTAGAGCTGACAAGGCTTTGTTCCTGGATTTCCTTCTAAAATTAGGAAACCTTTCAGGGACATTGTTGGAACAATGCCTCCATTTTATGAGTGATTCTGGACCTGACTGAAATTCTCCCAAAAGGAAAAATTTCAACTTTCAGAATGAGCAAGAAAAAGAGAAAGGACTGGGAGGTGAGGGGGTTAGTATGTTATTCTTCAGCACCTCTTCCTAAAAGGACAATGTGTGCAATTGCTCTGTCTGTTGCTCCATGCATCTGCCACTGTCTGTAACCCATTGTAACCAAACACAACAGAGGAGGAGATGGCTGGACAACTTTCAGCTCCTCCAACAGTTGTAAAAACCTGGAAGCTCAATAGATGAGAGGCCAGGATTTGTGTCCCTCCAAGGGAAAAGCTGAGGCATAAGCTCAGCAGATACCTGTTTGATTTGGCTCACCAGTTGCTTCTGGTGTACCTCCAGTGTGTGATGGAAATAAAAGGGAAGTAAAATACAGGCTTTTGGTAAACTGAGTTGCATTGGTTCTGCTGCAGTCTTTTCAATCCAAGATTGAAAAGAGTGCAGCATAACACTAATTTGGCAGATGCTCTGAGAGACATTTCAATGGCCCAACCTTTTCTAGGTGACAGCAAGCCAGGATAGAGTGATCCAGTTGTCCAAGGAGATCTGCAAGATGCCTCTGTCTCACAGCACAACCTGTACAACCCATCTCATCAACCAGTCATTCATACATAGCTGTGGTAGGGAGGTGAGTATCTTTCCAGGTCATTTCTGTTTCTTCCAGGAGCTGATTTTTGCTCACAGATGTTTTACAACAAGCATTTTAAGTCAGATGCTCTGACTCTTACCTAGAAAATAGCTGACAGATTCTGGATTTCACTAGGTCGTGGACACAGGTATTTAAATTCATGGTTTTTAATGAAGATATTTGTGGTTGCAATTGTAATGGTGTTATGAAGCAGTAACAACGTGCCTGTCCAGTTTCAAACAGGGAGATTATTCTTGCTTAAAATTAGATTTTGACCCGCTCAGTGTCTTGCTCTATGCCAATCTGGTAGACTTGCTTTGTAGTCAATGGACAAAGGAAAAATTCTGGCCCAAAGAGTGGCACAGCTGACGTGTGTCTAACAAATCTCATGCTGTAGATCAAGTTAAATGAATCTACCCTAAATGCTTCTTTATCACACTCCTCCAAAACATTAAATACTAAAGTGGCACTATATGGGTGTTGGAGATTTTAGAGAAATGACTGATTGTCTTTCAGAAAGAAGAATAAACATCCCCAGAGAGAGATGTAGCCATTTATGGCACAATGGTGTAGCAAACACTTGGGATATTTTTCTCATGAGTCAAGTTTTCAGCTTTCTGTAGTGCAAGAAGAAGCAACCACCACCTGGTGAGAGAAACAATCAGGCTGAGGAGAATGGAAATGACGTCTCCTTGGGAGACCACATTGTTCAAGCTGGTCCTACCACCAGCTGTATCCATTCCCACTTCATATGACTGGAGCCTAAGCTGGAATCAGTCACACAGGCGTTCAAAGCTACAATTACAAAACCAGAATGGTAATTGCTGCCGGAACATTACACAGTCAGGGGAATTGGTCTGGCATGTGCTGAGTTTGGGAGTAAAAAGGGAAACACAGGAACTGAGGAAAAACTGATTGCATGGAAGGTGCTCTTCCTTCCTGGTGCTCCAGCAGGAACATCCATATCAGTCCTGTGCAAGGTTGGAAATACGCCTTTAGTACTTCCTTAATCCTTTTCCCATGGTACCCACAAGAGCAGTCAGGAACCTTTTACAACAGAGAGGGGAAAACTAATGTGGAGGAGTGGGGCTGTCCAGTGTCCCAGCCAGCACTGACTGAGGTCCCCCAAGGGTAATGTTCTTCACTGCTCTTGCTGTCAACTTCTCAGCTCCCCACCAAATAGCAAAGGTCTGAACCTTCTTTCCTTGAAGAAAAGCCACTCTTTCTTGGCTGGCTAAGCTTCAGCCCAGCCATGCTGGAGTAAGCTTTTAAAGGAATGAAGGCAAGGACACACACAATCCTGACAATGATTCAGGTTTTCTACACACAAGCCTGCCAGGTACCCTGCCCTGATCTCCAGGGTCTCCAGCAGTTCTTTTCCACAAGTAAATTAAATAGTACCAGGAAGCCAAGTCAGCATTGCCACAGAGTTAAGAGGGTCTCTGGTGTGTTTTTGTACTCAGACCCTGATAAAGAGTTCTTGGGACGGTTCAGTTGTTAACACAGGCCAGGGACTTTTCACAGCTT
The DNA here is from genome assembly GCA_024500445.1 of Entomyzon cyanotis. Lineage (NCBI taxonomy): Eukaryota > Metazoa > Chordata > Aves > Passeriformes > Meliphagidae > Entomyzon > Entomyzon cyanotis. The sequence goes on from JAKEPQ010000871.1 coordinate 65,882,947, forward strand.
ACAGCTTGTACATGACCATCAGCCTTGGAGATGATGGGAGTTTATCCATGTGGACATGGGCTGGTCCACAGCACTTGACCTTGGTACTAATGAGTGTTCCTACATTCATTTTACCTGTATAGATATAGCCCAAGTGTCTACCTCTACTTGCACAATTATGTCTACCTGAAGAGCTCATGAGTCTTTATATTCACAACTTGTCTGTAAATACTGTATCCACAAGCCATCACAGTACAGAGGAAAAAACTATGGAGAAGATTCAGAGGAAAAAGCTGTGGAGACGTTTCAGATCTGGGTTCACTTGTAATTTCCACACTGCTAATTCTTCAAGGCCCAGGACAGCCTTTAACTGTCCCCCTGCCTTTGACTCTCATAAAAACTCTCAGCCCTGACTGAATCTGCATGCAGGGTGAGGCCCTGCAGAAGGGACAGAGGCAGAATTTAACACCTCCTTGTTCCAAATGTGAAGTGCTTGTTGGCAAATCAGCAGCTGCCCTCCCAACAATCATTTCATTTCATTTCATACAGGACTCAAGTCATATTAAATAATTTTGAGTTGCACTTTTCTTCTGGATGCAGATGAAGGAGCCCAAAATGGCACATTTTGACTTACTAACCTGGTGAGATCAATGTGTGAACCACAGAAACAGTCAGAGCTCCCTGTACACTGCTGAAGTGACCCACACACAGTGCTGTGCTCTTCAAGGATTTCTTCAGTATCAGAAAGTTCCATCTTATTTTTTTTTTCCTACTGAATTCTGATGGCCTTTTCATAAGGTCACATTCTCAAGTGCTGAAATAGGTACCAGGGGTTCCTCTGTGGGATACCCAGGACATCCCTGTAGACTCACAGAATCATTTATGTTGGAAAAGATCTGTAAACATGGTGCTCGTCAATAAGGCAGAAGGTTAGAATGCCCCCCTCTTTTCTGAGGCAGCAGCTGGAGATCTGGATGTCTCAGCTGGCATCAAATATTCATATTAAAGAATCTGAGATTGTCTCAGCTGCCTGAACCTCCACATGGGAAGTCTGGTGTGTAAGGACAGACAAGTGGGCACGGCAAAGAGAGCATGTTGCCTGCATTAAATATAAATCATAGAATCATAGAAATGCCTGGGTTGGAAGGGACATTAAATATCATCTTGTTTCCCCAACCCCCCACACTGTCATGAGCAGGGACACCTTCCCCTAGATCAGGTTGCTCAGGGCCTCATCCAGCCTGACCTTGTACACTTCCAGGGATGGGGCATCCCCTGCTTCTCTGGGTAACTTGTTCCACTGCCTCACCACCCTCACAGTAAAGAATTTCTTCCTAGTATCCAATCTAAATCTCTTCTCTTTTAGTTTAAAACTGTTCCCCCTTGTCCTATAACTGTCTACCTGTGTAAAAAAATTGCTCTGAGTCTTTTTTATAAGCCCCCTTTAAGTACTGTAACACTGCAGTGAGATCTCCCTGGAGCCTTCTCTTCTCCAGGCTGAACAGCCCCAGCTCTCCCAGCTTGTCTCCATAGGAAATGTTCTCCACCCCTGTGATCATCTTTGTGTCCTTCTCTAAATAACAGGTCTGTGTCTTTCCTGTTAAGGCAGAAACAGATGTTACCTAAATACTGATGTCAGCACAGCCCACATCAGCTTGTTTGTGAAAAGCTGAGATAGACAGTTGTGAGCACACACCACTATGATATGTTAGGAAATCATGGCCATCCCTAATAGGGCATTTGACATCCCATACTGATGTGTGTCCGTGGCTCCATCTGTGCAGCTCCATCCCTGCCCAGAGGCATGCCTTTAACTTTAGTGGGAGAACTAAAAAAATGTTCAGAGGCTGTGGGATGTAATACATTGCATATATCTCCTTTTAATGCATTTACCAATGGAAAGATATATAGGCAGAAAGCTTGTTCTGAGTAATGCCTCAAAAACATGCAAAGGACCCTGCCTTAAGCAAGATGTGATTTGCTCTTTGTGTTAACTTGATGACTCTTTGTGACAGAGTCTCAAATGAGAAATAAGATGGAACTTCACCTGATACACCTATAGAAAAGCTCTGTAACTCCTGTTCCTGGAACTCACACTGAAGTCCGTCTAATGCACAGTACAGAGTAAAAGGGATGTGCCCACATAATGTATTCCCATTCGCAGCCAGCTTTCCATCTCCCTCCGTTGTGCACAGGACACACTCGTACTGGGTTGCTTTATGTGTGTGCACAGCCTACAGGGAGAGAAATCAGAGTGAGTGCTTTCCAAACTGCTGGTGCCTTCCACATTCCACCTGTGCTTCGGGAAACACCTTACGTGGAGCTTCAGTGCTATAAATCCCTTCTCCAGGAGATGGTGCTCCTGCCCTGGGAGAGCCCTGCCCGCACTCCCAGATGATGCTCGGTCCCGCGGCAGCCACCCGGCCCCTCTGCTGAGCTGGGATGCGGTCACCCTGTGGCATGGGCTCTTCTCTGAGCTTCTCATGCTGCTCGGCAGCTGAAGGAGAAAGAGGCCCACGGCATGACATGTTTACAAAACGAAAAGTTGGAAAAGTCAAGCTGGAAAAGGAAAGAAGAAATTGTGGGGTTAAAAGGCAGAACTGGATAGGAGACCAGAAGGTACCAGCAGTAAGAATTAGTTTGTGAACTGCTCAGTTTGCCCCATGGTCTGTTGTGGTTTCTGTGGGGCCTTTCAGGTGAGAGTCATCTCTCCTGTGGGCCAAAACCACCCACGTCTGTCATGGAAGGACATGCTGCCCTGGCAGGAAGGTGAGGGACAATCTTTGACAGAAGTGATGCAGACCATGCAAAGCTGCAATCAAACAGGACTTTGCACCGCATCTTTTCCCCTTCCCACACACCTACCTTCCTCCATTCCTTCTCCTCCTCACAGCTCAGCACAGCTGCAGGCACAGAGGAATGAAGGAAGGAGGACTGGGCTGGAGCTGAGGGGGGACAGGTCTTCTCTGTCCCTCTGCACACCTCAGCTGACCCCCAGGACTTGGTGGTGTCCACAGAGTAACTGTCCAGGAAACAAAATTTGACAGAATTAAGTTCCATTTGTCAGGTCTATGGCAGAAAATAAAAGCATGGGCTTAGAGCACTGAAGTGAGAGGAAAAAGTAACAATGCCACAGGATGGGAAGATAACTTAAAGGGAAGATAACTTAAAGGGGAAAAAAAAACCCAAACACCTTCCTTCCATGGTCATAGTGGTGAACACCTGCATCCAGACAGTTATGAGTGAGATAACTGGAGTTTTTATAGGAGTCATTACCAATAACTGGAGTTATTGATAAGACTTTGCATTGGGGTAGAAAGCAAAGGACTTGGTTTTGTTATGGAGAAATTCTGTCTCAAGTGTCAGAGAAGTAAGCCTGACACAACAGTTGTGAGCAGCACTGACTGAGAAGGGATGGGGAGAGGGCAGAGAAGGAATCTCCTAGGGATAGCTGGGAACTGGAAGGAATGGGGTGAGGTAATGGGGTGAGGTACTCTGAGCAATGTCCCTTTTGTAGTGTTTCCTTGGTTACCTGCTGGCAAATACTCTCCCAGCCAGGTCTCTCCTTCAGGTCCTGATACCCCAAATCTGAGGAGCCTTCTCAAAGGGGCTGGGAGGTAGAGTACAAGAAGTTGGAGAGGAACAAACACAATGATATGGGAAACCAGTGAGAGAGAAAAAGACTTGAGACAATTAAATCAAAGGATTTAATAAGTAAACATAAGAAATCATGGAGCAGAGCTTGAGGAGATCTGTAGGAGAGTGCTTCCCCTGGTGACATCTCACATGGACAGCCAGGGGTGGGGAGGAGACAGCTGAGGGCTTTCTTCACCTCTGTAACAGCTGTCTTAGCTGGACTCCATGTTAATGCTGTAGAACTGCTTTCTGGAGGTACTGCTCTCCCTTCAGGAACTAATAATGGAAAGAAGGTGATTAGTTAGGCTGAGAAGGAAGCCAGAATGAGGGGAAGTGAATCCCACCCCTTCCAACTAGATGTTGGCCTAGACTACCACGGTGAGGACATCATCATGACCCAGCATCTGTGCTTAGTGCATTGACAAATTACTTGCTGACTCTGCACTTTTCAAAAAGCAAATGGGCTTTTAATTTTTTTTTTTTTAATTGTCTGAGCGCTCAACTGTGTTTTGACTCACTATTTTCAGGTGGCGTATGCCAGACCCTGTTGACCAGATGCTGACTAGGACAATTTTCCCTAAGGGGATATTGGAAAGCCTTTTTCAAGAAGCTTTTTTGTTTCCAGAAGGATTGAACTCTCAGCAAAGTGTTTCCATAAGTCTCCTGTCCCCTAGCTAGAGCCCAGTGCTCAAACAGAAAGTGATGTGAGACAAGCACAGCTTTAGGCAGCCAGACTGCACTGACGTCAGGTCTCTGGGCCTGAAGCAAAGCAGCCTACAGGGTCCTTGAATCCATCTGATGTTTCATGCATGGAGTTTGTACCTTGATTTGTCTTATCTTCCCTGGCTATCCCTGTGCAGACAATCAGAAAGAATTCAGCTTGGCTTCAGTTTAAGTAAGTTTTGGAAGGAGTTGCTGGAAGATTTGGAAAGAAAACGATGCTGTTGCTTAGCTACTTGCTGAGCTGGCCCTGCCGTCACTTGTGGCCATCTCGCTAGAAGACATTTGTTAAGTAAAGCCACAAGAGGCTTCTTGTGTGGTCACCTCATGAAAACACACTCTTCCAAATAGCCACTGGCATCAATAGTCTGATCTCTCTGAACTTGCTCAACATTTCAAAAGTTGGTGGAGCCCCACTGGCTCAGCTGACAGAAACAGCCACAAATACCACCAGTTTTGAAGCATGGAGGGGTTTGTCACTACAGCTTATTTCTATTCCATCAGAAAGGGCTGATGACAGGGAAGGTGAGGTGGAGGTCCAGAGCTGTGGGAACATGGCTTTGACATGAGGCACATGGCTATTCCTTGAGGATTTCCCTTCTGCCTCAGTTTCCTCCTTTGAGAAGTGGTCTTCCGTGCCTGGTGGGGTTCTAGTTAAATCAAATTAATTCCTGTGCTGAAGAGTATCAGTAGGACAGCCCCTCTGCCAGGGTGGGACCTTGCCCATAGCTGGACAAGAGGAAAAGGCCATGGTGGGGTGATTCACCCTAACCATGACTGAACCCCTGTGTGCGGAAATGATTCAGTGTTCCACACGCAAAGGTCCCCAAACGCCATGGACAATGCAGGAGGACAAGCAGGGCAGTGCTGGGCACAAAAATAGGGAGCAGAGGAAGGGGACTGCAACAGAGGGGACAGGCCCAAGTGTCAGGCAGGCAGGAATGATTCCTTCCTGATCCTGAAGCAATCAGCATGCAAAACATGTTCCCAGTAAGAAAACAGGCTTAGTGAGATGACTGTCCCCTTCTTTGCAAAATCCTGACCAGAAGGGTATATTGGTCAAGGAAGGGAGACACTGTAGTGGGACATGGTGCAAGCTGTTTCAGGAGTCAGGATTCATCCTGGGCATACAGCCATTGCCTTCATGTTATTTGGAACTGGTTCCTAGGGAAAAATTAGAGGCAAATGGGGCCCTTTATCTTCATCTCAGGTTTTGGAACACTTCTGATTTAATACTCGGTGAACAGGGTATCAGGACAGTCTCAAAACTGTGCTTTTCAGCCTGTGATGGAGATACCCAGAGGATGTGTAAGAGCAAAGAGAGATGGAGCAAGTGAGCAGGGCTGGAGCCAGGATCACCACGTTGGTTGAGGGGCCCCATGGGCAGGAGCACATCGCTGTGCCCACAGCAGTGGGGAGTGCCCTCAGGAGGAACAACTCTATTTGCTGGTGAAGCCGAACAGACATAAAATCTCCCTCAGTTATGTGGGTGTTTTTTTCTGTATAAACTTGCTAATTGAGTTGTAAAATAAAACTGCAGCCTTTCCTCTCCAATTTCTGCTGCTGCAGCAGCGTGCTAATTTGGGTTTGGAAGGGGGCTGGTAGAAGGTGGCTCTTTGCCAGCGTGAAATTATGTGCAAAAGTTTGCAGTGGGAGAGCAGGGAGCCCATCCTCGGCACAGGGAAGGACTGGGGGCAGGAGCTGCTGTACCGCTGCACAGGGCTTGGGAGGCTTGGGAAGGTCCTGCAGCTGGGCTGGGCTGGGCTGATGGAAATTCAAGAAAGCCCAAAAGGGTTTAAATGAGGCTGCAATGGAGAACAGATGGGAAAGTCAGTGCTTGTGCATCTCGATAGACGCTGTGTGGTTGAGAGGATGAGCTCTGGCATTTCATATCTACCCTCCAGCACGGCTGGGCAGGATTTGCTGCTTGGGTTGGTGTACCTGTGTGTGTCTGTGTGTTCATGAGCCTTCTGGTGCAGACATGTGTGCCTGGTGCTCCATGACTCTGGGACTGTGGGGGTATGTGTGTGTCTGGGTCTCCACACAGACAGTGAGGACAGGAATCTGGTTCTTGTCACTGAGCAGCGCAAGGCTCTGTCATGGGGACAGCTACACACGGGAACGAGGATGGTGTGCTCCAAACTGATGCAGAGGAACCCATTTCTCAGCTCTGCCAGCTTGCACCAGGCAGGGATTTGGCCACACTGGGGGCTCAGGAGAGCACTGGTCCGTGGGGGAAAAAAAAAAAAAAGGGGTGAAAAGAAAAAACAGGAGACACAGTTGTCTGTTGCATCAATGTAACTTTAATTTTTTGAAAGATATACATCAAAAATGCAGTGACTGTTCCAGTCCCAGGGAATTTGGTGAAGCTTGGGGTTCCACAAGTGTAGCAGGTACATGCAGCCCAACATGCAGGAGGATGTACAGATTTGGGGCCCCGAGGCTAGACCCACACTCACCATTTTCTAACCTCTCACTATTTTCCATGAAACTGTGGAATGATTCCGGGCAGGATGCTCTGGAAAAAACTGCAAGAAGCCTAAAGGGTTATGGGTAGACTTGTGTGCCCATTTGACAGTCCTTCCCATCCCATCATCCTTCCATCCTTTTGCTGACCCTTTTGATCCATTCCTTGGGCAGCACTGGGAAGGGAGTTCTGCCCTATGCTCTGGTGGAAGCATCAGGAGCACAGCGTGAGAACCTGGGGCTGCTCATCAACATTGGACAGAGCAGGACAGGCATGGACAGTGCTCTTCAGCATTCCCATCCTTGGGAACAGATGCCCTGAGCACTCAGCCCTGCTGCCATGTTCTGGTTCTGTGAGGGCTCCTGAGTGGAGTCTCAGCACCCTGGCCAGGACGGGGTGAGGTCTCAGGGGCTGGAAGGTCTTGTCAGATGGTTTTTAAAAATGACCTTTAGTATCTGATCAGCATCAGGCTGGATTTAAAAAGGGACTGACAAAAGAGTAACAGTTAATGAAGCCTTCCTCTGCCAGCCCTTCCTCTGCCTCCTGCCCCAGCTGGGTTAGGGCTCCCAGGGGTCTCTAACTGCTGGGGGTGCTGTGTGCAAGGCCCTGTGAGAACATGCTGAGTGTGCAAATGCCATGCAAGCCATGCTAACTCCACGTACAGGCTGTGCAAGCCCTGTGCAAACGCTGTGCGGACTCTGCAAGTGCTGTGCAAGGTGTGCAAATGGCTTCAGGCCTGGCCATACAGCACTGCGTGGGACAGGGATTTCTCAGGATGGGGTTTTCTTGGGATGGTGTCCTGGGAACGGCGTCCGTGTCTCCGCACAGTGTGTGTGTACATGCCGAGCAAAGCCGCTGGTTGGCATTAGAAATCTGCTCGCGATACTGTAACAAAACACCTGTAAAATTACAGCAGAAAGAAATCCAAGAGGCTGCAGTGACAAATGCTCGTGAGAAGCGATTGTTTTGGGGGGGGAGAAGGGAAAAAAAAGCCGTGTTTGTTTTGGCGAAACACCTACATTCCTTCAAATAAATCATCGCAGCGCTTGTTTTTTTATTTGCGGAGAAATCGCAACAGACATAACCAGGGACTTAAGAGACTTGAAATAACATCCTAGTAAATACCCTACTTTGTTATTTTAATCGAGACCCAAGGAAACATCTGAATTTTACCAAGGAAACCCTCCGTGCGAGGGAAAACATCAGCCCGCAGCCCGGCCGGGGCTTTGTTTTGCTGCGGTGTCAGGCTCCCGAGGCGGAATTACCGGGGCCGATGGAGGCTCGGGGCAGCCCGGGGCATTGCGGAGCGGAGCGGGGTAACCCGGGGCCGCCCCACAGCGGGTCGCTCTCGCTCTCCTGGCCACTCCTGGCCACACCACCGGCATCACCCCCGCGGGCCAGTGTGGGGGGAAAGGGATCCGCCCGAAACATGGGGTGGTGATTCCTCCATTCGAAACAGAGCCGGGGCTGCCCCATCTCCAGTGTGGGACCGGGACTCCCGCCCCAGTAAGGGCTGGCGGGTGATCCCCTCCAATACGGGGTGAAGTTTCCCGGTCCGGTCTTCGGTGGGGGTTCCCCGCTCCGAAACATGACCCCTGCAAACAGAGGTGGCAGTGTCCCCCAACCTCCCGCCATCCCGAACTGGGGTCGCCTTCCAAAGTCGGACACAACCTCATCCCACCCCACAGTTAGGCTGGGGTGACGCCGTGGCATGGGGCTGTGGGACGCAGCTCTGCCCGCCATATGAGGGGGACGGGTGCCCCCACCGGGGGGCCGGAGCCTTGAGGGGTCTCTCACCTGCCGGGGGACGCGGGGCGGGGTCCAGGGGTTATCCGAGGGTCTCCCGCCTGCCGGGGAGGCTGGAGTGGGATTCGAGAGGGTTCCGGGGGTCTCCCACCTGCCGGGGCGGGCGGGGCGGTGTCCGGGGGGTAGCCGGGGGTCTCTCACCTGCCGGGGCGGGGTCCGGGGCTTATCCTGGAGTCTCCCACCTGCCGGGGCGGGCGGGGCGGGGTTCGGGGGTTATCCGGGGGTCTCCCACCTGCCGGGGCGGGCGGGGCGGTGCGGGGCGCGGGCGGCGCTCGGGCGGGGAGGGGCGAGCGGCCGGCAGGGGGAGCCCCCGGGCGGCGGGCGGCCGCGGCGGTGGCGGCGGCGGCGGCGGCGGCGGGCGAAGACGATGTTCAAAAGCGGGCGGGGAGCGGCGGCGGCAGCAGCTCCACGCCGAGCCCCGGGCCGCCGCCATGCGCCTCCGCGCCGCCGCCGCCGCCCTCTGCCTCTGCCTGCTGGGCGCCTGCCGCCTCCGCCGCGGGCTGGAGGCCGCCGCCGTGCGCGGCCCGTCAGCGGCCGCTCCCCAGCGACCCTCGGCAGCCGCGCCTTCCTCCGCCTCCTCCTCCTCCGCCGCCGCCGCCTCCCCCTTCTCCTCCCCGCCGCGGAGGGACGGGGCTCTCCGCAACGGCACGGTGGTGCCGCATCACTACATGGTGGCCCTGTACCAGCGCCTGGCCGCCCGCCGCGTCCCCGGCCGCCGCGCCGACACCGTGACGGGCTTCGCGGAGCGGGCGCGCAGCGGTGAGTGAGTGCGGGACGCGCGTCCCCCCGCGCCGCGCAACGCAGCGCCCGCAGCCGGGCAGGGGAGCGCGGACCGGCCGCCCCGCCGGGACCCCGCCGTCGGGCGGGAGAGTAGTCGATTGGGAATGGGCTTGGGGATGAGTATGGGGCTCGGGGATGGAGACGGTGTTGTGCATGAGTGTGGGGATCGGGCTCCTACGTGGATGTGGGGATGGGCACGGGGTTGTGCATCACTCTGAGCGCGAGTTTGGGGACGTGGTGGCACACGGACAGGACGCTCGCACGTTCGTCCGAGCCAGTGCCTGGGATGGGATTGTGCTTTGGTTGGGGAATAGGGTTGTGCGCTGGTTTCCACACGGGGTGGTCGCAGGGGATGAGATGGAGCTTCACGGGATAGGGGCTGCGCATCCCGGTTGTTTGACGGGAATGAAGCCGTGCGTGAATCTGAGCGTGGGAGTTCGGGGCGAGGACAGGGCTGGCAGTGGGGTTGTGCGTGTGCATGTGGTTAGGAGGATTAGGAAGGGGACAGCAAAAGGTTTGTGTGTGGATCTGAAGGAGTTTGCCGACGGAGATGAGCGTGGCGCTGAGCGGGGGTCGGGGGTGGCGAAGGGGTTCGCCAGAATGCGGTTCGGGACGGGGAGCGAGGTGCAGCCAGCAGGACGGGGCGGGCGGCGGGGCGGGCGGCTCTGGCACCTCCCGACACCTGATGCGGAACCGGGGACTGCGGCGCAGTTTAAGAGCAGCTTCTCCGCGCGGCATCCCCGTCCCACCAGAGCCTTTGCAGCCCGAAAAACTCCGTGGAGCACCGCGACGGGCCGGGCCGGGCCGGGCCGGGGAGCGAGCTCAGCCGCGGTGCCCCGGGGGTGCTCGGCCTCGGGCGGCCGCGGCGCTCCGGAGCTGCTCCCGCCGGCGGCGCAGGCTGAACTCGGCGTGTCAGTCCCCTTCTCCCTCTTCGTCCTCTTTTGCCCTCTTCATACCCGTGGATCTAATAATGATAATCAAATATTTACACTCACCTAACTATATACTTTTAACATATACATGGATATATGTACATCGCGCCCTGCCAGCCAAGTTCGCTCGGCTGGGGGAAAAAATAATAAATTCCCGATCGAATAAAATAAAAACACAAACTGAAAAGCAGCGCCAGCCGCCCCCCGAGCCTGTCGCCGGCTGCCCTGGGGCGGGGAGAGCGGCGGCTGGTGGTGTGGTGTCCCCCAAGCCCCATCTCCAAACCCCATCCGCAGACCCCATTCCCACACCCAGAAGGGGCCGTATCCTGCCGGCAGCCTTTGCCGGGAGGAGGTTTACTGAAAGCTGATGGGGAAACGTCGGGGGAGCGAAGCGGGACCGGGGGGAGGATGCTCCGGTGGGAGGGTGGGCAGTGCTCGGCTTGGGAGAGCTGGGCGAAAACTGCGCACAGGTCCTGGGAAGTTTCAGCGCAAAATGAAACCAGATGAACTCTTCAAAGGGATCTCCTTATCTGCTCTTATCTGCTCCTCATAGGAATTTTAGATCTGCTTTTCAAATAGTAATTATAATAACTATAATGAATAATAATAATACTACTATCAATTATAATAATAGCAGCAACATCAAATGACAGGGAGAAGGCAGTTGCCCCCTCCGCGGGCGGTGCAGGCTGCATCCAGCGGCGCTGCCGGCGGCAGTGGGCGGTGCGGGGCGGGGGTGTCGGGCAGGGCTCTGCCGGCAGCGGGTCGGGGCGCTCCGGGCACAGCAGAGATGTTTGCAGCATGCCCAGGTCAGGTTTCTCGTTAATGAGGGAGAAAACAAAAAGCAGCCCTCCCAGAACTCAGTTCATCCCTTCTTCCCAGCTCCACCTCCTTTGGTGTTTCTTTTTTTAATTCACATTGAGTATATTTGTTCTGTGCCAGAAACCGCACAAATCTGTGTCAGGTCTTTGGATCCACCGAAACTGAGGCTGGGCTCACTTTCAGCCTCTGGGGGTACCTCTTTCAGACCTGTGTGCTTTTGCCTATCTGCGAGGGGGAAATGGGATTTTTAACAGCATGTGTATGTGTGTGACACTTGGGGCAGAAGAAATCGGTGATAACCTGCTGGCTGGGGATGGCAATGTGCTGCACAAGTTCAGGTGTGGCTTCCGCGCCAAAACAGAATAGTAGTGCATCTGGGGTCACTGGAACACCTGGGAGGAGGCAGTCTCTTCAGGATGTGGGGAAGAGTGCTGATGAGAAGGCACTTGTTTGAATTGATTTCTCCCTCCCTCTGTACCTTCTCCTGCCGGTGTGTTTTTGGTGCCCCCAGCCAGAGTGATGCTCCTGGATGCAGGACACACCGACTGTGTCCTGCTGGCATGCTTAGGGAGCCGCGCTGCACAGTGAGGTTTTGCCCATTAGCTCTGTGTCCCTTGCACCTCCCTAATGAGAGCTTGGATTTCGCTTGCTGATGTTTTCAATTTTTTTCCCTTTTTTTTCCGTTCTGTGTTATCTCTTCCAGATGCCTCCCCATCTGCCTCCGAGCAGCGATACCTCTTTGACATCTCCAGCCTGCCTGAGGCAGAGGAGGTGACGGGCGCAGAGCTGCGGATCCTGCGCTCCCTCCCCGAAAACCGGAGCTTGGCCCTGTCCCCCGAAGGCACCTTCCACCACCTCCTCCTTGCCACCTGCCCGAGCCGGGATGGCGAGGAGCCCCGGCTGCTGGACTCCAGGGCTGCAGACATTTTGGACACGGGCTCCTCCAGATGGGAGGTGTTTGATGTCTGGGAAGCCTTGCGGGATCAGAGGGAGAGTTCGCTCTCGGGAAAGCTGCTGTGCTTCGTGCTGAGGATCGTCTCGGATCAGTCGGGGCAGCTCCTGCCCCCCCGGCAGCTGGGGTTCGGCAAACCCCGGCCACAGCCCCATGAGCGAGCCCTGCTCGTGGTCTTCTCCCGCACCCAGAGGAAGGAGAACCTCTTCAAGGAGATCCGGGACAAGATCAAGGCCCTGGGCAGCCCCCCCTTCCTGGAGCCCCCCGATCCCGGCCAGGAGGCGTATGCCAAGCGGAGGAAGAGGAGAACCACCATCGCCGCCCGGTCTGGGGGCAGAGGCCACGGGAAGAAGGCGAAGACCCGCTGCAGCAGGAAGCCCCTTCACGTGAACTTCAAGGAGCTGGGCTGGGACGACTGGATAATCGCTCCCCTGGATTATGAGGCTTATCACTGCGAGGGGGTCTGTGACTTCCCGCTGCGCTCCCACCTGGAGCCCACCAACCATGCCATTATCCAGACCCTGATGAACTCCATGGACCCGGAGTCCACCCCGCCGAGCTGCTGCGTGCCCTCCAAGCTCAGCCCCATCAGCATCCTCTATATAGACTCTGGGAACAATGTGGTTTACAAACAGTACGAGGACATGGTCGTGGAGACGTGTGGCTGCAGGTAGCAATTTCTGCAGCTCTCCCTACCCCTCCTGGCCATGCTCAGCAGCCCTGCCCATTATATATATATATAAATATAAATATATATATATAAAATATATATATATACACACATACACATTTTGGTGTGTGCCTTTCCAAAAGCCAAGCCCAGAGCAGGTGTCCCCTGTCTTCCCTGGGCCACCCTGGCCATGACACCAAGAGAGATGGGGGATGCCCCTCTGAGACTGAGGCTGCCACCACCTCTGTGCCTTGCCTGTTCCCCCCAGGAAAGGAGGGGCACACAGCCTGGCAGAGTCCCAAGGGAATGTCTCCTCCACCTCTGAGCTCTGCCTGATACACTTGGTTTGCCAAAGTGGACCTGACAACTTCTTTCCCAAAGGTTTTGGAAAATGTCCAGCCAAAATTGTCTCGTTGGGAATGATGACCTGAGGGTGGCGGGGAGGTGGAGTGGTGGCTGTGGCAGAGGGATCAGGTCAGCATCACCCTCTGGCTGTGGCAGTGGGGTGGAGGTGACGTAAGAATGCTCTTTTCTTTGAGTTAAAGGAGTTCTTCTGGCTGCCTTTAAATCACTGTCCTGGGTTTCCTGGTGGAAAAATGAGGGATCCCTGGGGGAAGGCAGCGAGTGGAGAACCCGTGGCTAGAGTGGGTTGTAATCACTTGGTCCAGGCCTGTTTGCAGTGGGGAGTGGTTTGTGAGTGTTCTGGCAGAGACAGGAAACGAGGAGAACTGGGGGCTGAAAGAGTCAGGTCTGAAGTAGAGTTTGTGCTCTCAAAAAGATGGGAGGTGGAGATGCCCGAACTCCATGTGGTCTGAAGCAGTGGCCCTGTTGTCTGTGTCCTTCAGGAGGAACTGGTTGGTGGGTCCCCTCCCTTTCCTGCACAAAACTCCATTTCCAAGCCATACTGGGAGCCCATCATTAGGCCCACAAGTCACACAGCCATCCTGAGCATGTCTGGAGAGAAACAAAGCTCCCAAGTTCCCGAGGGAAGAGCCATTTCACTCGGGTTCTTCTCTTTCCAAATAATCTCTATGAAAGCACTAAGCTCCACCCTATCTTCCTTTGGCATCGATTTCCCAGGGAGCTGTGTGCCTCCCTGGAGTGCTGGCTGCTCCCTGCTCCATGAAGGGAGCTAGATCCTCCAGGAACAGGCCTTTTCCATGCAGGGGGCTGAGGGCTACCCTCAGGGACTGCTACACAAAGTGGGGTGCTTTGTGGTGTGCTGAAAGGGCTGCAGGGTTTTAGTAACTCAGGAGCTGAGTATAAATTACATCTTTAAACCAGAGAAGCCCTTCATCCCTGCCAGGGTGTGGTTTGGATGCTGGGAAGAATTTCTGCTGCACCTCAGTGGCTTTTGGTAACAAACTTTGGCTTCTTGGCTGGGTTGGCTTGGACCAGAGATGTATTTGCACAGATTTTGTGTTTCATGGTTTGTTTTTTTTCTTGTGGGCAGGGTGTTGGTTTGTAAACATCAGTGCTTATTAGCGATGGTAGTTTGCTTTTGGAAGAGATAATCCCTGCTGGAAAACGTGGGATTTTTCCTGCATGAATCCAGTTATGCTCCATGGCAGGGATGTTCTGCTGGGAGGGCTGAGCCTGGCCAGGGCAGAGAGGGGGTTGCCTCAAAGAGCTCTACTGAGATCCAAATGATTTCAAAGGTCAGAAAAGCCTCGGTGAGGTCCAACAGCCCCTTCAGGAAAACAGTTCATCGGTAGGAAGTAAATCTTGCCCATTGAAAACAGTGACAGATCCACTGGGATAACACCCCCAGTCTCCCTCCATCCTCACCCACAGAGCCTGCTCTGCATCCTCAGGCTGTGGCTGGTGCCAGGTCAGGGGAGGGAGTGTGGTACCCAAAAGTCTCATGTAACCTCTTGACACCTGCAGAGCTCCTCTGGCTTTTCATCCATGTATCCAACAGGAAAACCCATCTCCCTCCCTCAGCACGAATGTAAATGTATATTAATGATGTATCTGTCCCCAGGGGGTTGCTAGGAGATGGAGGTCAGTGGGGGAGAGGAAGGATCAGATCAATGCCATGGGTTTTCTCCCTGTCAGCATTTGGGGAGGCCAAGGTTCCTGTGTGGGTGAGGAGGGGTCAGCATAAGGGTTTGTGGGGTTCCTCTGCCCTTCGCTTTAGCACAGCTGGTTGGGGAAGGAGGTTGGCACAGCAGTGCTGGAGCTGCCAGATTCCACATCAGTTATAAAGTTACCAAGCTTTCCAAGTACCTAATTTTTCAATTGCCTTTGGTTGTTTGATAGTTTTTCTCACTGCTGAGACAATTTTTAAAAATGTTTTTGTTTCTTTTACCCCCTCCCCTTCCTCCAAATATTTGTGGTGAAGGTTCATGGGCAGTTCAAATCCAGGCAAGATATATATAGCTGCTGGCAGACCCTGCTGGCTGGTGGCTCTTGCAAGCCTCAGCCAAAAAGGTGTCCTGAGACCTGCTCCTGTGGGGCTGTGTCCAAGGGGGTGTTAATGCCAGTGACTCCCAGTTCTTGTGGCTTTTGTTCAGCCACAGTTGCAGGGAACAGGCAGACGTCACCCTCCTCAGGTCTGGAGGTGGCTGATGGAGAGCAGGGTGACAGGTTGGGTCTTGCAATGCTTCACCCCAGCCCGGGCTCTGGGGCAATGCCTGCTGCTGGGGTTCTTGTCCTGAACCCCACAATGGCTTTGCTGGTCCTGGGGACAAAAGCTGTGGCTCAGCTGCAGCAGTTCTGTAGCCTGGATCACTGTGATAAACAAGGAGGGGAGGATCTGGGGAGAGTGCAGAGGCTGCTGCTGGCAGTGATGCTGTCCATGGTTTCACCCATGCAGGAAGCAGACCTGGCTCTGCTGGCTGCAGGGATCCCTGAGCAGGGATGTTTGGTGGGGGAGCAAACTTCACCCCCCTGAGGGGAGCCCAGCAGTGGTGGGGTATGTGCCAGGTGCCACCCGTTCCTTTCCTAGGCAAACAGGAAGGGAGGACAATGGGAGGGCAAAGGATGGAGTTGGACCCTCTTTCTGCTTCCCTAAGGAGTCAGGGGAGGCAGCTCCCTGCCCAGGGCTGCTCCAGGGGGATGTGTATGAGCAGGGCAAGGCTGGAGGAGAGTGGAGCTGGGGGTTTTGGTGGGTAACTGTGCTGCTCCCCCCTGGGCTGCAGGGCTTGGCTGACACTTTCCTCATTGCTCCCAGAGCAGTATTTCCAGAGAAAAAGCCACCACTGCCCCCTTTATGAATCCCTGCATGAGGACTGCAAGGGCTGCCTCTGCATCCCCAGGCAGAGCTGGAGATTGCACCCAAAGAGTGGGATTAGTCTTGGGCAACAACCACCAGAGCTGTTGCAAATGGGTAGAGGTTTAGATTAAATATTGGGGGAAAAAAGTCATAGAGTTGTAAAGTATTGGAACAGGCTGCCCAGGGAGTCACCATCCCTGGAAGTGTTCAAAAACCATGTGGATATGGCACTTGAGGAGACAGTTAATGGTGAATATGGTAGTGGTGTGGGGTTGATGGTAGGACTTGATGGTCTTTTCCAACCTTAATGATGACATGATTCTAGATGGAAGTGGTGGGGGTGAAAGCCTTTCCTGAGCAGGGAGGTTCCCTCAGCTGAGCTGTTGCAGCCCTGCCACGTGTGGGAGCAGCACAGGGTTGTGTCTGTGAGGGCATGGAGCAGTGAATCCTGCCTTTGGTGCCACTGGCTGCAGGATGGTGGGAGCCCAGCCCTGCCCCCATCCCTGGAGCTGGTCCTCCTCAGAGCATCAGCCTCTAATGCCAAAGGAAAGGTCCAGAAAAGATGTATTTCTGATCAGTTGCCTCTTGCCTGAGCTGACTTTTGAGCACATGTAAACTTTATAAATATGAGACTAGAAGTTGAACATAGACAAATATTAATTCACTGGACTAAGAGTGATTTTAATGGATAATTATAGGTTCTCAATCTGCAGTATTTATACAACCTTTCCAGATAAAAAAAAACCCAAACAGTTTCCATGCAGTGCATATTCTCCTGGAGGATTTGTTTGACCTTGAGCACCATTTTTATCTGCAGGATATAATTACAGTGAAACTAGAAATATTAAGCATTTGAAAAGGACTATGTATCCATGCTTAACTGGCTCCCTCGTCTCTGACATGGGAATGTAATTGTGCAGGAGTAGGGAAACTTGCAGAGCAATCCCATTTGACTTGGAAGCACTGGGGCTGGGATTTGGGGAAGCCTGCCCAGTTGGACAGGACTGGTGTGTGCCTTGTCTGGGGGCTCCTTGAGCTTGTACTCAAGCCACTGCCTGCAGGAACAGTAGGAAGCAAAATGAATTTATGCCCAGCTTAATCCTGGTGACCAGGGGTGCTTCTGGCCTAAAATTACTTCCCAAGAATCACGGATTTTTTTTTTTTTAAGTATTGCTTTTTAATTACCTTAAAATAGGGCATTTGTCTAACCATGTGCCCCCTGCCCCCTTTTTTTTTTTTACCAGTGATAGGAGAAGAATGATAGGAGAAAAATTAGTATCCTCTGGCAGAGAGAAAGGTTCATATGAAAAAGGGCTTGATGTAGCTTCATCCTGGCACAGCTGCACTGACCCCCTGCCCCCTTTTTTTTTTTACCAGTGATAGGAGAAGAATGATAGGAGAAAAATTAGTATCCTCTGGCAGAGAGAAAGGTTCATATGAAAAAGGGCTTGATGTAGCTTCATCCTGGCACAGCTGCACTGACCCCAGTGGCCTCACTTCTGGTCAGCACTGGCAGATGGAGCCACATCCTCTTTGCCTGCTGGCTGATGGTTGGCATATCCATAAGGCAAAGGCTGCAAAGGCACCAATTCTGATTCAAAGGAAGCCCCGAGCCTTCTGCTCCAGTTTGAGCACCAGTGATTCCTGTGTGTGTTTGCACCCTGTGGGGTTTAGTTCTGTCCTTGGTTGTGCAGCTCTTGCTGGGTAGCACTGCAGGGATTTATCCATCACACTCCCCTTGCAAAAGAAGCAGCTCCTTTTGCAGTTCTAAGCCCTTGTCCCACACACCCAAAAGTGGTATTTAGGGAGAGTCACCTGTGCTGGCCCCACAGAACAGCAGACACACACACTCTGGTGTTGGCAGCACTGCCTCTCGCAGGGAAGGGACAAGGGAGGCTGGGGCATCCCTCAGGAGCCCTGGGAACGTGGCTCCCAGAGGCTACAAATGGAGCAGAGCTCCTTGGAGGGCTGGAGGGATGCCACGGCTTTGCTCTCCAGCCTTAACAGGAGTTTGGCCATGAGCTTCTGCTTGTCGTGATTGTATCAATATCAGTGTTTGCAGGTTCATCAAAACCCACAGGACCCATTTTGATGTGGCAGATACATCATAAATACCAGCCCAGCTCATACTTGGATTGGACTAGAACTGGTGGGAAATGTCATGGTTTCCTGCTGAGCGTGTAGTGAGTTCTGAAATCCAAGTGCCTTCTCTTTTATCTGTGCTGGGTCAGCAGGGCCATGAGCCAGGGAGAAAAAAACCTCTGTGGGGCAATGGGCATGAGAGCCTGGGTGTTGCCCAGAGGCTGTCACTGATGTGGGGCTGTGTGCCACTGTGCTTGAAAGGTGATCAGGACAAAGGGCTAGCACATGGACCTTGGCTGGGCAGCTCCATCAAGTCACCTGCTGTGTCTCCTGTCCTGGGTGCAGCTGGAGTTGTGGTGGTTTTCTCTCTTCACATCATGCTCTGGGGAGGTGAGTGGGTGGGAAAACCTGTGTGGGAAAAACCAAGGTCTTTGAGAGCAGTGGGATTCTTTTTTTAAGTTCTTCTGAGCAGTAGATCATGTGTGTCCCAATGGCCTCAGAGCAGCTCCCTTGGCCTCAGGGATCCCTTTATGGGGGTCAGAATGGAGATCTGGATGGCAGGAGCAGAGTGTAGTGGTGTCCCTGCTGGGAGAGTGTGTCCTCCATGAAAACACAGTGAGGAAAGGAGTTGGGGAGTACCTGTTCTCTGGGTGGAATGTTGCTGATGGTCAGGAGCCTGTGACTTTGTGTGGTAGGGGGAGAGCTTTTCTGTCTTTTCTATCTTTGAGTTAAAGGCTGGTAAAAATGCAAAATGTTCCACCAAGCTGGTGTGTGTGACACCTTCAATTTGTTATTAGCTGGTTTATGTCTTCCAAGGTAAAACCAGCTGCATTCAGTCCTTTAAAGCTCCTTGTTCCTAGTACAGTGTTGTGAAGTACATAAAGGGACAAAGATGTCTCTGAAAATCACTTATGCCCTATCAGCCAGTGATCTGAACCTTCAAAAAATGACAAAAATTTGGAATTCGTTCTGGTGTAACTCACTGACCAAGGAGCCCACCCTACATCTTAAGGATGTTTTGTATCCTTGCACCTCAAGACACCAACAGCCCAATGGCTGCTTTTCCCTTTCACTGGCAGCAGTACCTAAAGAACTCCTGAATTTTCCATGTTGGAGAGCAGCCTGGTGTACTTGGTGGTGGGAAGGAGCCCTGGCAGGCTGATGGATGAGCTGTGTTTGACTCTGGCTGAATGGATGGACAAGGGTGGAAAGCTTGGGCAGCAGAGCGTTTTTATGGAGCTGGTATTGAAAAATCTTAAACCAAAGCTTGATTCATTTCCATCTATTCCGTGGATGAAACCAAAACTACACACACTTTCAATGATTTTTCAGTAGATTTTGCTCTCCATTTTTCTGTCATCACCACTTAATAGTTCAGTCATACATTTTGTGAGCTTGTTTTCCTGCTTTGATACTTGTGCTCATGCTTTGGGTCTTCAGGATGGGGAGTGTGGAGACTTGTTGTGGTGTTTTGTGGGGGGAGGAGGGTGAGGAAGGGACAGCTCAGCAGCAGGAGGATGTGGTGCAGTCTGTGTCCTCGAGCAGGGGACAGAGAGGGGACAGGTCTGGCAGGGTTGAAGCTGGTGGGAGGATGGGACCTGCTCAGGATGGGTCACACTCAAGTGCTTTTCCAATGGAAGGTGGGAGTGTTTGGGTCTCCCCTTCCCTTCTCTTTGCCACAATGTCAAGCTGTGCTGGTGCCACCCTGGTCT
Organism: Entomyzon cyanotis; assembly: GCA_024500445.1. Classification (NCBI taxonomy): domain Eukaryota; kingdom Metazoa; phylum Chordata; class Aves; order Passeriformes; family Meliphagidae; genus Entomyzon; species Entomyzon cyanotis. The sequence continues at coordinate 65,902,722 of JAKEPQ010000871.1, forward strand.
CCATCGTCAGAGGAATGAGACCCAGAGGCTGGGCCAAGCCTGGCCTCCCCAGGAGCTGTAGCATTGGCTTTGGTCCCAGTTTCTGGGGCCGTGGTAGCATTCCCTGTGGTGTTTCATTCATTTCCTCCATCCTGCCTTGGTAAAGAGAGGGGAGGAGAGCAGTAGGGAATAAATGGGATGGAAAGTGTGGTGCTGCTTTGCTTCCAAGCTGGTCATCCCAGGGAGCTGTGTGCCAGGAACTGCTGAGCACCAAGAGGCTCACAGGAGCTTGGCCAGCAGCAGCAGCACTGTGAAATAGCATCCACAGGCCAGGAAAAGGGATGGTCACACATGGAGGGGCCAGGAAAAGGGATGGTCACACATGCAGGGGGCCAGGCTTCGGTCCTTGAAGGTGCCAGAGTTAACTGGGTGTGTAGGAGGTGATCAGCTGGGGATAAGGCATTTTGTAGGAGCAGCTCATCCCCTCCTAGCCCAGGGAGGGATGCTCATCCTGGTTCATTCATCCCACCTGCTGTGAGTGACTCACCTTGTAAAGAAGGGTCTGAGCTCCTGAGGCATTGAACATCCAGAGCTCACACACACTTCAGTCAAAGCCACGTTTGTGCAGTGCCTTTGCAAGTGGAGCTCCCAGAGCCAGAGGGGTCAGGGGCTGTGCCCACCTGGAGTCACCAGCTCTGTCTCACACTGCAGCTCCCACTGGAAAAGCTGGTGGAGATGCTGCTCACAGGAAATGGACACTTGTGTGCAGCACAGACCTGCTCTGATCCTGGTGCTCCCTGCCTCATGTGAAGCAGAGAGCAATGTTGATCCCATTTGCTCAGTCCCTGTGTATCCCATCACTGTGTGCTCTGTTTCCAGAGTCGACACTTTCTGGAGTTCCTTTGACAAAATGAGCCTCTCTGCTGGTCAGTCGTGGTTTTATTTATATGTTCTTTTCTTTGATTAGAAAGGAAAATATCAAAAAAATGAAAAAGTTTCCAATAGCTGTATCTGTAGTAGTTACGACTTTTGAAGCAATACTCGTATCCCTATGTGTGCCTCTGAACTATCCATGTATTTGTTCAGCTTTTTCAGGTCTGGAAGTGTGAAATATCTCTTAAAGATAGCTCTGTACGTGATGGTGTAAATGCATTGTTTGTATGTATCTAAAGTTTAAATAGATTGTACATATGGGATTGTAAATGAACTGTAAACAGCAATCTATATTTTCTTGAATATATTATATAGCAGTATATATTTGTTAAATAAATATTCTTGTATACTCTTCAATAACCTTTTTAATATTTTGTACAGATAAGTTTATTAAATATTTTATTGATGAATAGACTGCTGCATGATATTCTTTTGATGACTTGTGCCTGTGTCCTAAAACCTTGTCAGAGCAGGCTTTGTAAGCCACCTTTATTCCCTGGGCTACCTAAGGTGTTAAACCAAAAATGAAATACCCATTAATTTTAAACTGCCTTCCTGGGCAGCCGCAGGTATTTTCCAATAAATAAAGTCACAGAAGAGTGAGTGTTTGTGATGGATTTATCATCAAAATGTGCATCCCTTTTCTTCCCTGTGTTTCTGGATAGTATTCACCTGCTGTGACGAGTAGCTACCCAGCTCCAGCCAGCCAAACAGGATTCTCTCCATTGTCTCCATCAGCCTGGACAAGAGAAAGCTCCATGGTGACCTCACTGTGGCCTTTCAGTGCTTAAAGGGAGGCTTATAAAAAACAGGGAGAGTGACTTTTTACACAGGCAGATAGTGATAGGGCAAGGGGGAATGGTTTTATACTAAAAGAGGGGAGATTTAGATTGGATATCAGGAAGAAATTCTTTCCTGTCAGGGTGATGAGGCACTGCACAGGTTGCCCAGGGAAGCTGTGGATGCCCTGTCCCTGGAAGTGTTCAAGGACAGATTGGACAGAGAGTGAGATAGTTTAGCATGTGCTCCTGCAGTGGACATCACTCAAGTGCTTTGGAGACTGAGAGTGAAGATAAGGATTATGACTCTCTCTGCTACATCCCTAAGCTCACAGAACTGTGGACATGCAGGTGTGGAGTAAGGCACATTTGGAGGCATGGAAGAAGTCCTCAAGGCAATTAAGTATGTGTTTTAGACAGAGCAAACTCAGCTTTCAAGACCCAGAAGAATCGTGGAGAACTGAAAAGAGAGGTTTCCCTGAAGAACTTACAAATTCATTCTTAAAATTCCGGTATTTTCTAGGCTATCCCTTCCTCTTAAGCACACCCACAAACACATGGCTCAGCTGGAGTGACGCATGGTAATTTCCATTCCCAGTGGTTATTCACAAGCATCCCACCAGGTCTTCACTGAAACCAATGGGAGTGGTGGGTTTTGTGTTCAATGGACACAGGTTTTTACTCCAGAGCACTTCAGACTACACATGTGATTGACAACATAAACTTGTCAGTTTATAATTTAAGAGAAATCAAAAACACAGCAAGGACAGAGGAGATGTCCAAGGTCACACATGAATACAATGGAAGAAAATGCAGAGCATTGGTAAAGCAGGACATGGTTTGAATTGGGGCTGCATCACTCTGGATGCTTAAAATTCTGTGGGTTTATTTTGTGCGTGAAAATACAGGTTTCTTCCTATAAGCACCGGTGAGGTGCAGTACCCCCTGCACAATGAGAGCATGATGTTAGCCCTTCAAAACATTTATATTCTGCAAATGGTATTTGTGTATCCTGCAAGTTAGTTTGGAACAGCTGAATCCTTATCAAATTTTAAGGGTGCCTGTTAGGGAAGAGGAGATGAGTCTTGGCATTGGGAAAGCCTGTTTTTCCTAATTCTAAATCATCTCATCTCATGGATTTCTCTCAATGTATGAAGCACAGTATTTCAGAGTCTGGGGGCTTTGAGGTGAATTTATTGATGTTCACAAAGGGGGGAGCAGGAGGCACCCCCCACTTCCTCCTTCAGTGTGAATTGCTTCACACAGGATGGCAAAAGATCTCCTTTGACTGTCTGACTGGCAAACCCTGCAGTCAGGTACAGTCAGATGCTTTAAAAAAACGCCCTGTATTTTATTAGCTGCTGCAAACTACTTTCCACAACATAACTATTTTCCTGCAAGCACATTCCTGCAACAGGCAAAACCGAGGCCGTTGACTATCAGCTCAAGCACTCTGGAAGAGTTTTTAATTAAATCCCTCCCTGCCTGTCCCATCTGAGCACGAATGTTAGCCTGTTCCATAACTTCTGCGTGATGCTACTGAGAGCAGCGATCGCTCCTGGCAGCTGCCTGTGCTGTTGCTGCTGGATCTGCTGCTTGTGCTCAACCCCCATCAGCTGTTCCAGAAATATATGCTGTTTTAATAGTTCCTGGTCACTCACAAACGCTCTCTGGATTCTTATTTTGTAAATGTGCCAGGAAAGAGAACATTTGCCTGCAACTGAAGAGCCTCAGAAACTTATTGTAGTTGGGAGTCTGAGCACGACCTGTGACACAGAGTAAAACAAGTCTCTCGGGTCTAGTGAGTTTATCTAAACCCAGTAATAGTTTGAGTGACTTTAAAATGATAACATTGAACATCTTGTTTAAAGTCTTTGCTGGCAATTAGCTAGACCAAAGAAAGGGATGGGGAGTGGATGCACATATAAACCCATTTTCTGTAAAATAAATACATAGATGACCTCAGCTGCAGAGAAGAGATTATCTGCTGTGGCTCATGTATGCAATCTGTCTCCCTGAGTCAAGAATCTGATGTTTAGCTTGGAGTCCAACTCCAAATTCTTCACCATAAACACTGGGCAAGCACTCATCCAGCTTCCTGAAGGGACAAACCTCACTGATCCATGCACTCTATAGCTCATTCAGAGCAGCAAACACGGAGCTGGAGGCAGCAAGGGGAAACACTGATTGATTATTTTGGAGGGGCTCTGGATAAAAATGCTTAAGCGAGTCAGGTGCCTACCACCCACGGATTTTCTGTGCACTTGGCAGATGTCTGCATCACATGTGAAATTTGGGGTTTGGCAAGTATTTTTGTAAATTTTGTATGCATGAAGTAATAAAGGAGGTGAACTAGGACTAAACAAGTTACCAAAACAAAGAATCAAGTTACATTTTACCATAAATTTCTTTATTTTTGTTATCGGAGTTGTGTACTTTTAATAAAAGGTATTGATCTAGCAAAACACTTGCACATGAGTCAAAGTCACTGAACTAGCAGGGTAACTTGTGTGGTGAGAATCAAGCACAGATGTGAATGACAGTGAGTAGGTGCTAGAGCATACAGTCAATATATTTGTGATAAGTTTTCCAAGAATCCTTAAATAGTCTAAAATAAGCAAGACCACACTGTTTTCATGTAAATTGGCACATTTGGACCACAAGCATTTTTGACACTCTGCCCGGGGTGACAGTGAACACCACGGACTTCCGAGGAGCTGCACTCTCACTGTGTGGGATCTGCTCCTCCTAGGAAACAGAGCTGTGGAAACTAGCCCGTGTGTTTTAGCAATGAATAGAGTAGCAAATTTTCAGATCTTAGCCTTACAGTAACAGCTTCTAGGAGGAAGGTAGCAATTGAATCAGTATGGTTTTGATAATACTAGAGAAAATTCTTTTAAGAAAATTGTAAGGCATTCTTCTGCAGGAGATCTGGTCATCACTGACCAGACCTAATCTCAGTTTAGGTCTTAATGCAGTTAGGATTTAGTATAATGGATTACCATTTGTATAAAAGGCATACACAAGTCAAGTACAAGTATTGCTAAATTAATTCCTCATACAAAGTATACGAATAATGCACTGTAAACAACTGCTTCTCATAGGTGCTTCAGTTTCCAGGCTGTAGTAGTTGCTTGTCATCTTTGGTTAATGCAAGATTTCATCTGGTCTCAGGAGATCCACTACAACAGCTGAACTTCCACAAACTGAGTCTTCGTCAATTCCCTGATTCCACATACTTTGCAGAACACACGTTTTGTTCAACCAGATCAGTGTGCAAACCAAAACAACCAAGTGAACTGTAGTTTTTCTGCTGCTGGCATACAAACAGGTGCACATGTACATATATGTGTATGTTAATGTATCTCCACGTATGTGCACATCCTCCCCGGCTCTGCCCCAGGGAGCACCTCAGCCAACAGATGCAGGGAGCATCTGCCACAAGGCCATCCAACTGGGATGATGCCAACATCTGGGGGCTGTTCCAGCACACACAGACACATACAGCTATGGATTTCTAAAGTGAGCACAAGGATTGTTTTAATCGTGACTGAAAATGAACCTGTAGAAAGAAGGAAAGTCCCGTGACTCTCCAATGAGCAGAATCAGTTGCATGGGCATAGTTCCCTCACTCTGAACATGTCTGGTTCCTCCCCAAGCTGCTGAAACCATGATCTCAACATTCCTGCCCCCACTCATCAGAATCATTTCATTAAGTGGCAGTGTAATCAGAAAATCCACTGGCTAGTCTCAAAAGTTAGTTTCTGATACAAATAAGGTCACTTAAATCCACTGTCAGTCTGCAGATCCAAAAACTAGTCCAAAATATCCAGGAACTGAACTCTTTTACAAGTTGCTCTAAATATTAGTGAAAGGTTCAAGGGGGGTTTAGAGAGCAGTGGAAGGGGTGTGTATAATCATGAAAGAAAACCAAGCAATTAATTGATCTTTCTGCATCACGGAGAACATTCTCCAATACCATTCTCCCCCAGATCAAAACTGGTAATAAATCATGTAAGTTAGATACTCAGTGCATCATCTAAATTCATCTGTTTGCAAGGGCAGGACCTCCCCTGACTATACTCTGTAGAGTTTTGCTTATTTATAAATGTCTCTATGAACTCCACAGGGAGACTATTTCACAGGTTTATGGCTAGAAAGCTTTTCCTGATTACACTTGGCTCTGTTCCCCTTACTTGCAATATTTTCATTTCTAGCTATTGCCTGTAACTTCTTTTGTTATCACAACTGGTAGGATGCTTTCTTCTATTTCTTTTCCATCTGTAAAGGAGAGGGTTGAACAAATGTGAGGAACAGTGAACTTGTCAGCACCATGCAAGAGTCTGGTTCTCAACAGTAATGTTTCATGCCATGTCATGGGTGCAACCGTGGCACAGTAACAGATGTTTTCTGATTGTGAACTTACCTAATTTGTGGCTTAGGCAGAAAATGTCATACTTCAGTCCTTAGAGCAAAGAACTGAAATTCAGACATGCATCAGAAGTGGTTTATTTCTTTAAAGTTGCTGAGCAAGCACTGTTCTCATGGACTTCATTAGGAGAGCTAGGCCACCTAGAAGTTGTTATACATGGATTCTGCAATACATTTTAACCTTTAAATACTGGCATTTTTTGACCAGTGTACTTTCCCTTCTCTACAGTCAATTGAAAAATGAAACACTTGGCCATGTTCCAGACAAGAGATCCTTATGTATTCCCTTGCTGAGCAGCCACAGATACCTTATGGTACTTTTAATACCCTGTGGAGTCCTGGCAGTGCCCCAAACCCCTGGCGAGACTTGGAGAAACCGCACACCTGATCTACACATCTTCCCTGAACTCATCCTGAACTCAGCCTGACCACCAACCCCCTCTGACCCAGAGGAGACAACATCAGGGTTGTCCAGAGCCCTTGGGCTGTTCTGGCTGCCATCACCTGGCTTTCATGGATGGATGAGACACGAGGAGAGGGTCAGGCCTTTCACAGTGTACCAGGATCCATGGCCAGATCCACTCCCATCCCGACACTTCTCCAGCAGGTGAGTGAGGTGGAAGCAGCTCAGGTTCAGTTGTTATCAGCATTGTCTAGAGTGCCAGCAGACAATTAATATTCCACCCTTTTCCAAGTCTTACAGAGTCCTGAAGACTCAGGATGAAACTACATAAGCACTGAGTCAATAAAACTATACTTTGGGCCAGCCAGTCTCTCTTTAACTTTCTCCAAAACATCTCAATAGAAAACAAGCCATAATCTATAATAAACAGAAAAAAAATAAAAACAGACTCTCTCACAAAAAAATTACACGTTCACAAAATAATTACATCATTTTCTTGTTAATCACTGAATTAGTGTTTATAATTTGGTCAGATCATCCTGTAGCCAGTCTGTGATCATGGCAGCCATCTCCTTGCTGGCATCGAGCACGAAGGCATGGCGGAGCCCTTTCTCACAGAGCCGAATGTCCCCGTCCGGAAAATCCATTTTGATCTCGTCGTAGTAGTGCTGTGGACACCAGCTGTCTCCAGTCCCGTAGTAAAAAATCAGCTAGAAAGCAAAGCATATGAAATAATCAGTGTGGAAAGTTACTGATGGAGCAACCAATACAATTATTTGGAAATAATCGATGCTTCATGTCCCAAGATGCACTGTGAGGAATAGCAGATTGGTGCTTCTTGGTTGTTTCCAGGTCTGCAGTTATGCTGAAGACAATTAAATGCTCTGCAACTCAGTTTCCTCATCTGTAGAACCGTGAAACACAATACAGGCTTAACTCTGAAAGCAGAGATCTGCTGATGAAAGCCTGGCTGACTTAAGAAATTTCTTATTACGGCTCAAAACATCGAGTTGTCCATGAAGTCCACCCCCAAGCAGCCCAGCTGCTGTGTTTTCCACAGCTGTAAGCTGTTAATTTTGTGTTAGCTTTCCACCTATTTAGAAAAAGCAATGACCAGGGACATCTTCACCAACATCAGGTTGTTCAAGTCCCATCCAACCTGACCTTAAATGTTTTCAGGGATGGGGCATCCACTGCTTCTCCGGGCAACCTGTGCCAGTGTCTCACCACCCTCACTGTAAAAACACTTCCTCCTTACACCTAGTCTGAATGTACCTCTTTCAGTTTGAAACTATTGTCCCTTGTCCTGTTGCAATAGGCCTTGTTAGAAGTTTTGCCCTATTTTTCTCATAGGCACCCTTTAGGTAGTGGAAGGTGCTCTAAGGTCTCCCTGGGGCTCCCTGGGGCTCCCTGGCTGAACAGCCCCAACTCTCTACCTTATCCTTGTGAAGTGCTGCCTGTGTGGAGCACAGGCACCTCCCAGAGACCAACGAACAATTTTCTTCTGGGTTGTAAGATGGAACTGTTATAATCTGCAAAAGTCCATTTTGTTTTGATCTCACCCAAAAAACCTTGGCTGATGACATACACTAAGCAAGTGCTACCTGCCCTAGATCCCACCTAAACACAGAAGTCATAAATTCCAGGCAAATATCATATTCAGGGAAGTGTTTTTTCTCTTTGCAAGAAACAGTGAATGTCACGTTTCCCCAAGTCATTATTTCTCCCAATTTTCATCTCGACTTTGCACGCTATAGCTATGCTTTTCAATTTCTATAAAGTATATGAGGGGAAAGTAGTTGTCTGGGAGGGAGTAAAAACCTATGGATTTCAGACTATACAAGAACAAGATTAATGAGGAGTACTCTTCATACAAAAATGTTTGAGTGCAGGTACCAGAAGGATGCTGATTGCTCAACACATCACACACACAGCTTGGCCCAATTCCATTATTTGCATTTGTTTCATATTTCATTTCTGTACATCAGTGAATAATTGAGCAATGCTAGCATAAATTAGGGGACAAGAAGTTTTCCTTTCATCACAAATATCTTCAATTCCATCATTTTTGTAGCCATGTGGAATATAAATGGAACCACTGGGGTAGAGGTGGGCTAAGAGCCCAGAATACATTTCACAAACTATCACAAGTTTTTGTCTAACACACTTTTCTCTTGTTGAAGTTTGCCCAAATCTTGTACATTAGTGACTATTGTCTGTATTAAAAATATAGTTTCTCAGTTGCACAGACACCAGCCCAAGTTATACTTCTATTTATGTGCAAAACATAGAACATAAACCATCTCATATTAACAAACATTATTGTTTTCCTTTGTCACTCACTACTTGCTGAAAACAAGGTGTGTTGTTTGCTCTAGCAGAAAATTTCTTTTGATCTTGCCTTCAATTCATCAATCACAAGATGTCACACTAGCAAAAGTTGTTCAAAAAAGCCAATGCAAAATGTCCAGATGCATTCAGGCCTTTTGGAAGAAAAGCATCTGACCAAATAATGTTTAACCCTGGGCTCCATTACCAACAGATACAGAAATAAAAATTATGAAACAGAGGGAAAAAAAAAGCAATGGAGCAACTTCAGTTTGATGGAGTACTCCTTGAAATCTCTAGATTTTTTGAAAGGCAAGTCATAGAGTTTCATCGCATGATCATTTAGAAAAAGATGAAAAGCCATTTACACTTAAAAAGGTGCATAAAATACTTGGCTTAGTCTGCATGGACCATAAAATGGGATGTTCTCCAGGTAGGGTTGTAAACTTGAGAACTCACAGATTTGAAAATGCCTAAATAGAAGATTCATGTGCATTCTTAGCTTGCCCCTGGTATATTTGCATTACAGTTTAATCTTTCACTGCATGATCCAAAGGATTCTTGACTCACTCAATCCACTGACAGGATGACATTCAGCTGATGAGCTGCTATTTGATAGTATTTTTCGTTTTAAATTCTGTGTGCGGTCTGAGGATTTATTTACTACATATTTCATGGTTTACAGACAGAATTTATTTTCTTTATGCTCTGCATTCCTCTGGCATGCACCACTACAGGATTCACATGTTCATATTTATTAATTTAGTTTTGCAACACCTTAGTGGCCGTTTTTATCTTCATTTTGCAGGTGGAGAGCACAGAAATTAATGTCAAACTACATTTATTAATTTGAAAGCACGTAGTGTAGAGTGAAACACCTCAAGCTGGTTTTCCAGCATGTGTAGCATAACACAGTATTGACTATACTCAAAGGACAGCACTCCTGGACTGCACTTGCAGGTGTTCTGAAGCACTGTTTATCTGTCTATAATATCCATTCCAAGGTCTTAAATGAGATATTCAGAAAAGTGAGAACAAACTGTGACCATCTATGAAAAATATTGATGGCTTCACCAAGAGCCTGTTCTCTTTAAAGTTTAGCCTTTAACATGAACTTATTCACTTTTATTTCAATGTGCATTTTACCCCTTCTGCCAGAGATGAGGTAGGAGTTCTGCATCCTGCTGTCTCCTTCATTGCACAGCTCTTTTGGTTAATGAAAGAAGAAAAAGGAAAAGGGATGTTTTAATGAAGATCACTGCTGAATGCTTACACAAAAGGTGTCTGAATCGAGGTCAGTGCTCCCACACTGTGAAATGTTTGGTCATGCAAAGTCAACTGGTTTTAGCAGAGCTTGTGTGTACAGTCTGCTGGGCTTTGAGGAGGTAAACCAAAACCCAGATATTTCACATGTGGCACCTACATGTACTGCCAGCAGTGTCAGCACCTCTAGATTTGCTGCTTTAGGTCTCAGTTCCTTAAGGTCATGGTGTAATTGAAAGAAGCAGCACTGTCAGCTTCTGGCCAGAGGAACATGGGACACCTTCCTGCTGGTGTCACATTGGAGGCATCTAGCACAGAAATTAATGATTTAGTTTGAATCTACGGTGTGTTTTTGAAGCAAATGTCCAGTTTGTCCATATTTACCATATTTTGGTTCACATACTTTGGACTACACTGAGTGGTCTCAAAGTGTATAAACTCCTTCCAACTGAACTTAAGCAACGATGCTCTTCAGGATCACACTTAATGAGCTCCAGTCACCAATGGACATTCAGTCCACGGGACCAGACAACTGTTGGCTGAAGTAATAACCCTCTCAGGTGCCTACACTGGGTCCTCACCACTGACTATCCATCTCTACACATTCTCTTCTATTGTGCTGCTTCTGTTCTTAAGGTAAACACAGTCAATGGCACTTGCTGAGAAAAGGAACAATAAGACTTTGGAAATTTAGGTTCCATTCCAAGCAGAAAAGGGCAGAACATTTACCAGCTACTGGTCTAGTTGTCCAGTCATTTGTCCACTCTTTACAGGTATGACTTCTTTTGTCTTGTCCCTTTCTGGTCTCAAGACTGCTCTACACCACCTTTGGTTCTTTATTTCAGCTCTATTCTCCCTACTTCATGATTTCCAATTTCTTCTACTTCTGCTTCTTGTTCTAGTCCCACATTCTTGCCCTGCAAAGTCCAGATTTTAGTCTCCCAGTTCCTCCATCTTGTTCTGAGTCTCAATTCCAACTCTAGTTGTTTTTTTCTAGAGCCTCTGCTCCCAGCACTGCTCCTCAAGCATCTCTCAGACTAGCAGTGGTTCCCAACATCAGCGTTGGGTTCAGTTCAACATAAAAACATCTAAGTACAGGTAACTGTATTGTGGCTTTTACATGTGTACCAGGCATCCCCACTTTCACCACACATTCAGGAAAGATAGCCTTGCTTGGGTAGCTCCAATCCACCACCTCATATAGCACCAGAAGCGTTCCTCTGGCCAAACAAACAGACCCCTTGGTTCTTCCTGCCTCCTCCTCCTCCTCTCTGTTTACTGCTCCCTCACTATTTCCCCTCTTTTAATAGCTCAGCATGTGTCTCCTGTACACTGGAATGAGAAGCTTCCTTCTCCAAGCCAGGAATTGTTACCACGAGAAAACAGTGAATTCTCCCCTGAGCTTTATTTGTAGACATTACAGAATCCTTTGGATTAAAATAAACCCAGTCAAGGTAGGACACTTGTGTCATATATGCACCTAACGTTTGGTTCCATTATAGCCAACTAAGAACAGTTTTTAAACAGGAGGCTTGGGGAGCTTGATTTGATGCTGCAGTTGTCTGCCTATTTCATATGCAGGTGTTGGTGTGTGCGTTCTGTCCATGTGCCCATGCCTGCACATCCAAAACTTTAACAGAAGTGTTTCTTAATTGCAGAATTGTTTTCAAAATGCTTCCTTATTACTGGATTATGAGAAGGAGCAAGACTGCAACCAAGGTGTAAATTTTCAGTGATCCAGATGTTGGTACAGGGCCTATGAAACCTGACAGCTGCTTGACTACCATTTGTGAAGGTGGGAGTCTCCTTCTGAAGGACAAATGTCTCTGCTTTATGACAGACATGAAATATACAGACTTTAAAATACTACCCCCTTTCCTCATATATTTAAACAGAATAATTTTAGATATATTTAAAGAAGAGTTTCCTTGTCATCTTCATTTTAATGTCAGGAGCTTTGCTATTGCAGCAGGCGGGCAGGAATAATTAACAAACCATGTGTGACCAGAGGCACATGGGATCTCCATTAATGTAGGGAACACTGGCATGCACTGTATGGTTTGCATGGGTCTGTAAAGTGCATATTTTCCTGTGGATGGTGGATGGCTGTAAAGACATCCTGAGTCAGCACAACCACTGCACCAGCAATGGAAAGCTGCTGCCAATCTAAGCATTCAGAAATGATGAGTCAGCCCCTCAAAATAATTAGACTAGCCTAAAAATAAACAGATTTGCAAAACAATAAATAGGAAGTTCTTTCTAGTTTTCCTCTGGGCTTAAACTTTCCAATATTTTCATTTTTAAAAACTTTTCTGTCATAAGGGTGAGAGGATTATTTCTATTCTTTTGAAATATTGAACGGTGAGACTTCCAGGTATTCCTGACTCAGAAGGGAAATGGCAGCTACCACTGGACATGACAAAGACTTTATGATTCCTGATGCAATATCCTGCTTGCTGTGAGCGACTAAAACATGTCTTCTTTCAGGATCTGATGTTGAGGGCAGAGTGAAGGGGGTGTGGGCTGTCTTTGCCAGCCATTTCAATGCTGCATTTGCAATAGCTATCCAATTTCTAAATTTCAAGTAGTTTTAAAATAACAGCAATATTCTTAGAAGATGATTTACCATTAAATGGCTCAGAAGTATTTTCAGGCTTAGCTTCCGTAAAATAAAACACAAGTCCAAATAGGGCTCTGTCAGCCTCCTACCCTGTAATATGGTATGTGTACTCTGACACTGCACAATGATGGCAGCTGCTAAGTAAACATCAGAAGAATCTGAGATTTGTATCAACAGGATGTTTACATTTTAAAGAGTTTCTAAGAAAATAATAAAGATTTCCTGCAGTTGACTCCACTGGCACTTGTTACAGTATGCATGACAGTTCACAGAAGTACAAATTACAGAGATTTCTGCCTCTTCTGTAACTGTCATAGGCCAGCACTGAAAAACAAATCCAAAGAGTTAAAATATATTAATTGAGTTTCCTCCGTCTCTCTGGAATTTGGTACATGCTATAACAACTTCAGGATCTTATTACATGGGCAGGCACCACTCCAGCTGATGGCAAAGAGCGAAGGACTGATCTCTGTGGATATAAAGGAGCAGCACATGTGCAACAGCAGGACTGCACCAGTGTTCTTTCTGAAATACTTGTCTCTGACACACTCACATTTTATCAGTATTACTCCCACATGCATTCACTGGCTGCCACAGCAGCTTCTCTCTGGGTGACATCTCTCAGCAGTAACCAGTCAGTAGTTTCATTTGCTCTTGGATGAAAACTAGTTTAAAAGGCATTATCCCAGAATTAATTTTAGTTTCAATCAAGGTTTATAGAAAATGACCTAGCTTCTCTGGAATTGTGAAAGTGTCTCCACCTTATCCTGCCAAAAGAATAGGATAAACGACATGGGAACAGACTGGTTTGGGACACAATTTTTTTTCATGTGCTTCAGTTGTACTTTGGCTTCTGAGAATTCAAAGAGCTGGCATTGCCCTAGGAAGCCCTAAATGCTTTGGGATATGGGTCTCTGAGATACCATCTCTCTGTCATGATCCTGCTGTGGTTGAGATCAGCCAGTTTGATGGTATGATCCTGGGAACTTGCTTCTCAGCTTGTTTTACCAGAACTGGGTTTTCTCAACTTTGCAAGGGCAGTGTCAAACCAAACATTTTCAGTTGGACTGTTTTGAGAGGAGGCAGTTGACAATCTGGGGTATACAATGCTCTTTTCAAATACTGGCCTGTTGGCCTTGTAGTAAAGGTGCAATGGGTAGTTCAAGTGCTTGTGGTGAGTTTATTTAACATAAGGATGGTGGCCACTTTTGCTAAACCAGCATAAATAATAAACAAAACCAGCTTCCCTGTCTGGAAAGGAGGTGGAGAAATATTTCACTATCAAAGAAATTAGGATGTAAACCCTGAGATAGGGCCTGATGTAGTGGCTACTCTGCATGTGATTCCAGGTGTGTCACTGCTCTCCCCAGTGTCAAGTATGGTGCTCTACACACTGCTTTTGTGCCTTTATCAGTGTTGAAACTTGGTAAATTGAAAGGGAAAAGGGCTTCTCTTTAATTCTGCTGCAGTCTGTTAGCAGTGGCACCGGCTGCTCTGCACAAAGACCCATGAGATCAAGAGAGGCCACTTTTATTTCCACTTTCTCACAGATAATGATGCGTCAAACTCAATGCAAAGTAAAACTGAGCTTTTAAAAAGGATTCACAGGATTTATCAACAAATCAGGGTGAATAACATTTATATTATCTATGTTACTTTTAAAGACTTAAAAGCATTTCGAGGGTATATATTTAGATGTGTCAGGAACATGAATATTTCAGAAGTCAAGTCTGTATAAATACCAAAATAAAAACAAACAGACCTGAAACCATTATTTAAGCGATACTATTGCTGGGACAGATTCTTCCAACTGTATTTACTGCAAACAGTTTTTCCCTCTGAATATCAGCCTGACACTGTCTACATTCAGTGGGACTTTATCTAAGGTAAATCAGTCAAATCTCTCTTGCAACAGCAGGAGCAGCATCTGGCTGTAAAGGGCAATGTTTCCCACTGGTGTTTATGGTAGGAGGTAGGAAATAAAGGGGTAGTAAGGGGTCGGCAGTAACTTTTAAATAGTCTTCAGAAGGCTGGGGAAATATTGCTGTCTTTGCTCATTGTGTGCAGCACACACCAGCATAAGGTTTTGCCAACCCCAAAAACTTTGGAAATTCTTGTCATTACTTCTTTACTGGAATGCCACACAGTACAAATGAACTGAGTGCACTGGCAACAGGTGCTCAGTTACAGAGTAAGTGAAACATCACAGGTAAGGATATTGTGGTACATTGACTTTTTTTAAATTCTCACTGGGGTCCTTTTCCACAGAGGAGAGAAGCTGCTGATCCCTGATTAGGCATTCTGGGTGCTTCAAAGAGAAGGCTGTTCTTGTGGTTAAATGACATAGGCACCAAAATCCCCAAGCACATGTGCAACTTCCCTGGCTTCAACTCCACACCTCCAGGGAGTGCAGGCCAAAAAGGATGTGAGACAAGCCAAAAAAAGAGGTGTTCTTGGCTTGAGAGAACACTTTGCACCTATTCAGAAAGAGTGTTTGGAAGGTTTTTCACAAATGTAGGCAAGCACCTCACTCAGGCTGTGGGCAGGCAAAGTATTTGTAGTATTCTTTCAAGCACGTATCTTCAGATCATGCTCCTCTCACTGGGAATAATTACTAACCCCCATGGATGTCTACAGAGATTCAAAGAAAAACACTGGGCAACATCAAAACAGCTGCTTCAGCGGTCAAAATAGTTCTTGGTTGCTTAGTTTTAAAAAATTTCTCTAGCAAGGACAATTTTGCAAAAGAAAATCCTAGCATTTCTCTGTGGAAAGGAAATATTTCATTCTTCAGCTTTTATTCTAAATCTCGGCATGCCAGTGTTCAGTTGTTACTCTTGGAGAACATATTATCTATGGTATTAGTGGTGCAATATAAACTTCCACAGCTTTAAATTCTATATGCAAGAAGTAAAAAACATATACTTCATTAATTTAATTTTTTCAAAACTGAATTTCTTCCTGACTTAACTGTCTATACCTGGGTGGTTATAAGCCACCTCCAATAAAGACTTCCACAGTTTGAGTGAAAATAGGTTAATATATCCATAAACTTCCAGTTTTCACCTTTCTTCTCTTTTTTTTTCATCTTTGTTTTTTTCATCTTTGTATCTCTACTTCAGATGTTTCCTGTCTTTTTCTCTATGCAATCAATGCAACTGCTACACCAGACCACTGGCAAAAAACTCAAGGAACATATATATGTGTTTTGGTTTAACATGCTAACCAAAAGAATCCTGATTTGCAGTTGGAGGGTATGGTTTATGATCTTAAGAAATCATGAACCGCTACAAAAAATTCACTGATTCAAGAATTCTTGAAGCCTGCAGAAGCTCTCCAATAGATTTAAAAGGACTTTGGAGCAGATCCTACATTTCAAAATAGGACTACTGTGTATTACACATGGAGTAATAAACCAGATATATCTCAAAAAATACAGAATCTGAGGGGTAATTATTTTAAAAGAGAATTTTCTCTGTAAGCACCCCAGTTTTATCCTTTTATGCAATTATCTTCTTGATTTAGGTAAGATTATATTTTTTATAAGAGGTTTACAAACTTGACAGAAAAAAGTCAATAAGGCTAAGTCTTACAACAGAGCAATGAATGGGGCATGATGCAAACTTAAAAAGCTAACTGCTGTAGAGAATCTCTATAAGGAAATATCATTGACCATTCCAGGCATGCTAGTGAATGCCCAACACATTCATTTTCCTGTGACTTTTAAATTTTTTCTTATTCTATTTGTAAAAGATCCGTGATGCTCAGTGCTGATCCATCTTTTAAGAACATGGAATTACACCCACTTCCTTTTGTGCAGGAATTACAATAAACTTCCTCTAGTTCAGTAGTATCTTTGCCTCCAGCTTCTGTTAGGAAAGGGAGTTGATGTTATTACAGTGAAAGAACCTAGGTAGCTCAGCTGCCTTAGACATGATCAGCTAATAATTAACCTCCAGAGCTGAGGAAATCTTTTATCAGTATTCCTCACTTTATTTATCTGGGTTTTCTGGTTTATCACAACCCCCTGTGTCACTGCAATAAGAAGTCAAATTCCTGTACATTCATGTACTGCTTGATCAAGACAAATACTTTTACACAATAGTTCAAAGGCTTTATCATATATAACCTTGCTAGAACACGTCTCTATCCTCCTCATACAGTTCCACTGCTATTTAATGTGCTCAACTTCTGACTTTCAAAGAGTTCAACTGAAAAATCTCACTTAATTATCCAAACAATATTCCAACTCTCATTCTTTCAACATAAATCCAAGCAATTAACTTTGTTAGACTAAGAATCTGCAGTTTGGTGATAAAATTTCTCCTGGTCCCTAGCTAGTATTAATTATAGTTAAACCTGGACATGGAAAGATTGGAATAATTTTGTGTCTCTTCTTTCAGATCACAGAATGCAAATAACATCCAGAAATAACTTTTCTATTCCACAGCAGCTGGCAAAGTCAGGTGTTAAGATTGGCTTTTACCATATGATCACAGTGACTACTAAACAGTACAAATTTTTTGAAGTAACAGCTTGCCAGTTCTATAGCAACTTGGACTATAGTTCCTGTTTTTATAAACTTCCAACCTTTATAAGTTAAGCCCATTTTTATTGTCAATACTCTTCAAATTTAACATGATGCCAACTCAAAATTTTTCCCTTAATTCTTACATTCCCATAAATTACTAGAAGATGAAAAAAGAGAAGCATTTAGCTTCTTTTTTAGACCTGCTTTTTCTTCAAGTTTGCCAACTCTTATAAGCCTGCTTCAGCTTTTTGTTTTCTTGGGTATGTTTGCCACATACATATGAGGACATAGAAGAATCAATAAAAGAAAGTTAACACAGGCTTTAAACAGCTCCTGCCTGCCAAGGCCATGCTTAGATTGACAGAGTCAACAAAAGCACAGATGGAGCAGACTTGGACACCTGCAAACTCTTACTGTTGGCTGTGGGCCTTCATTCAGTACAAGAAATCAGAATTTTTGTAATGTGAAGCATCTGAGAGACCACCTGAAGTCACTGGAGCTGCAGCTGATTGTCACCACCACCATCCCCACCCAACAAAGCATTTATGCTTAACTTCAAGTACGCATGCTTGTGATTAACATTTCCACAAGTACCTGGAGTCCTGCTCCTGCACTCTTCACTTTGTACCCTGGCCAACACAGGGACCTGCAGGGCCACCCTTCAGGGCACTGACAGGCCTCCCCAGCCCCACCTGGCCCCAGCCCATGCTCCCTGCACAGGGCTCCAGCTCTGTCCTTTAGTCTCTGCCTCCCAAGCTACGCTGTAGAGTCACTCCAGCTCTGGCCCTGTGTCCTGGACTGCCATCAGACCTACACTGTACACAGCTTGTCACCTAGATAGCTCCCACCTTGCAGCTTCCCTTCCACCGTATCTTTGGCAATCCCTCATGGACAGACTTTGGACCCCACACTGCAGCCTTGTCTCCACTCCTGTCTCTCTCCCTGTCCTCTTTTGCTCCTGACTGGATTCTCTGGAGGGATGCTGGACCTGGTTCATTGTTTTGCCTTGTCTTGGACAGTAAATAGACCCTGTTCCCATGCTCTGCTTAGGTGCTGTGGGACTGCATCCTGCTTGGAGAGGTCACTGCCTCTGTGGGGTCATCCTTGGCTCATGGTTCAGAGAACAGGCAGACCCTCCACCTCCCTGACACTTGGAGGGGTGATTCAGTCAACAAAATCAACCACTTTCCTTGAATTCACTGGGCTTTGGATCAACCCATGGGAAGTTTTTGCAGTCTGCAAGATGTACCCTTCAGTCTCTTCACCAAGATTCCCCACAAAGTGCAGGAAAATTCTGAGTACTCTGCAACAAAAATGAGAAAGCCCACATATGCCAGGTAAAGTGCAGGGATCCCTATTCACATGTACTACTTCAACTCATTTAAAATATGAACACACCTTTCAAAGTACAGAGAAGGCAAATGGGCTAAATAAAAATTAAATCTATTTTCAGCCACAAAAAGAAAGACTGTTTTATGAAGTGAACTTTGTACCATTTCTATTTAAAAGACACAGAGTAATTTTACAGAGATCTAGGACCTCTATCCTAGAAAACTCCATTCTCTGAGGAAAATCTCTTCCAGTGCGAAGTGCTGGAATCATTCTTGCAGCAAAAAGACAGCGATGATACCAAAAAATGGAAGGAAGGGGACACAGTAGAATAATGTGTTATACTGATTATCTACACAGAGGCTATCTCAATAGAAGTTTATTAAATGTGACACTTTTCTGGCTCACAAGCCATCTGGAATTGTCTGACCATGGTCACACTACTAAATTATCTCAGCCTCCAGAACGTGGTGACCACAGGGTGACCACATCAGAACTCCATTTCCCAGCCTGTGCCAACCCCTGAACTGTGACCGGGAAAATGCAATTGGTCCAGACAAGAACTTCACAGAATCTCTTTCAACAATAAATCCACACAGAAAAGAAAGCTCAGTGTGAGAAGGGTCCCTGGAATGAATTAATCCACCTGTAGAGGAGTAGCTCCAGCTTCTGAGGAGTTTCACTTACACTACAGTCCAATGGCTGAAATGGTGGAGCCATAATTTTGCTGACTTTTCTCTATTACATTTCGAAGTCATGGAAAGATTGAGGCTGCAGAATCCCATGATGTAACTGACACCCTACAGCACAGAGGATACATGTTCTTGACATGTCCAGCATGTCCAGCAAGTCAGAGGATTTGGTTCATCAGCCTGCACCCATGTCCTGTCTGCCTGTCTGAGCAGAACCCAGCTAACTACAGGCCCCACTGGGAACCACAGCTCAGGCTCAGCCAGAACACAGACTGCTTCTCCTCCAGCAAGGACAACAAACTAGATGGGCTGGTACATCTGACAGTGGTGAATGCTATATCTGCAAAGCTGTGGATCAACACATTTTAAGGATCAGTGACCCCTTCAATGACTTCTCCAAAGTAAACGGAATGACACTCACAAAAAAGCAGAATCAAGCCTGCTGAAATCTGGTTTAGCACAAATATAACTGGATGTAACATCTCATGCATGTGGGCTTCCTTTGAAAACTGAGGATTAAATAGTTACCTTCTTTAAATTTTGTTTTATGGTTGTACTGTCTCTCTCCACCACCTTCATCATTTCTTGGCTGGCCATGTACAAGATGTTGGCTGCAGAAAAAGAAACAAGCAATAATGTAAGTACACAGCAAATCTTTTAGAAAAAGATATGGACCCAACTCTGAAATAAAGCAGAGCAAGTAGAGCAGTCATCATCTCAACAATTCCATGGAAAAGAATGCCACTGACAGAAAGAACAGAGTTTATCTCACCTAACCAAATGATTAAAAAGGCATACAGACTGAATTAAGTCACCTGCTATTAATTAATTCCACAATTAATGGAAAGGGAAAGACATCTTTGGATCATGACTCTATCCATCTATCCTACAGACTTCTAGATCAGCCCATGGTGATGACTCTTTCTCTCTCCTGACCAGAGAAAGAACTCTGATGACTAGCTTTCACTGCATGCTTTTAAAAAGGTAAAGGTAAGTATGATAAATCACCCATCAAGGGTTTTCAAGACCGGGCCTTAAATACAAAACATACATTACAAGGCATTATTAATCAGTAGATGATTAAATTATTGACATCTCAATATGCAAGTCATTCAAATATTCAACACAACAAATAATAAATACAATGGCAACTACAAATACATGGTTGTCCTGCATAAAATTGATGGTACCTGCCCAGTCAGGACTGTACTGGACACCAAATGTCTAAGACTTAACTTTCTAGAATGTAAATAAAAATGACTCAGTGCAATTTATTTTGAGTTGATCTGCAAGATACTGTCTCAGAGACATAAATGATTGAGTCTAACATTTGGACACCTAATTAATTTTAATAAGTCTTGAGTTCTGACATGTCCCATGTATGTTAGACAGCAATGGGAACTGAGCACTTCTGAAAAGTGGGTTGGTTTGTCTGAATATTCACCAGTTTAAACACTCTGACACAGACGGATTACACTGTGTCCAACTCACTTGACTTCTCTTACAACAGAACCTACAGAAGCTCAACGTACAGTCCAAAATCTGGCTTTGAACAAGCACTGTAGTTTATGAGTTCCGCAGCTAGAACAAACCTCATCTATTCAACTGCAGAATCAAGAGTTGCTCCATGCATTATGTTTCCAGAATATGAGATGACCTTCAAAGGATCTTTTAATAAGGGCCATCAATTTCTGTCATCGGTGCTGTACTGAAGAAATGTGAAGCTAGCCAAAGAATTAGCACTTCTTTTATCTACTTTTTGGACCAATCAGCTTACTGGGCTAAGAAGATGGCCAAGCCTCTCCTGACCTCTGATCACAGAGACATTCATAACCTATATGTGGGAAAAAAGGACATTATTCTACTTTCTCACTAGTCTGCAAAACCAATGGCTAAATTATCTAAAAGCATTTCAATTTCTAAGTCTTAGAATGACTGAAAGTACTTTAAGATAATAAATCCTCTCCTGGAAAACAGAAGAAAATGGAAACATCCTGACAATTTTTATAATCTGACCCAATGAAGTTTTGCGCACAAGCAGTTAATGTCAGTGTTGGATCTGATGCTGCTTTGAGACAGGAGTAAAATGTTCTCACACTGTGAGATAGGGGAGGAAGTGGTAATCACACAGGTCTTTGGTGGCAACCAAAACATGGAGTTGGCTGAATTCCAGCAGTGCTCTAAGGAAACAGAATGCCACCAGAGAGATGAGTGATGGAACTGGAGATCAAATGTTAAAAGACAAAGCCAATGCTCTCAAATTAAAAAAAAAAAAAAAAAAATCCTAGAAAATAGTGTCTACTTCTGAGCCAGCCAAGAAAGACACAGCTCAGTTGTATGACTGCAGAACTCTGCCTTCTTCAATTAAACATTGAATGCAGCTCATGCAAGTTCTTCCTTTCCTAGACAAGAAGAAAAGGTTGTCAAAGACAATCCAGCAAATTTGCCGGTCCCTTCCTACTCTGCTGGGCAAAGGGGTCTTGCAGTTTTGTGCTTAGCAACCCAGTCGTCTAATCCTGTGGTGCAGCTAGCAAAGTCTGTGCATCTACAGCATTCTTGAGTTCATATCCTGACACTGGTTGTTGTCTTCTCAATTCAGCTCCAAACAGTTGAATTACATGCCTTGCTTTTAAGAATACACATCTTAAAATGCACCTTCAAAAATCATCTAGGAAAAACTTAAATATTTAAGAGATAGGAAAGACAATTGGAAGAAGTCCAGAGGAGAGTCACTATATTGATCACAGGGCTGGAGCACCTTTCATGTGAAGACAGGTTGAGAGAGTTGAGGCCGTTCAGCCTGGATGACAGATGGACTTGGGGAGACTTTACAGCACGTTCCAGTATCCAAAGGGGCTGCAAGAGAGAGGGAATTCTCAAAAGGGCATGGAGTGACAGAACAAGGGGGAATGGCCTTAAGATCAAAGAGGGCAGGTTTAGACTGGATATAAGGAAGAAACCCTTTACTGTGAGGGTGGTGAGGCCCTGGCAGAGGTTGCCCAGAGAAGCTGTGGCTGCCCCATCCCTGGAAGTGTTCAAGACCAGGTTGTCTGGGGCTTTGAGAAGCCTTATCTAATGAAAGGTGTCCCTACTCATGACAGGGGGGTTGGAACTGGGTGATATTTAAGGTCCTTTCCAACCAGACCATTCTGTGAGTCTATAATGAGGAATTCCATAGGTAATTAATTTCAGATTGAGTCCTGTTTCTAATGTGGTAACTATTGACTCTAGTGCTCAGAACTCCTACCTATAACTGAAGCTATCTGTCTGTCAAAAGCCCTGCTCTGTGTCAGAAGGCAGGATGTGGAGAGCAGCCCTTGCTGCTCTAAACACTGGTCATTCAGTTAACCAAGGCAACTCACTGGATTTACAAGATTTCACAAAGCACTAAGTGCAAGAGCCTGGATTTGGCAGGGTATCTGTGGCAACAGGACATGTACCAAACTCACTACATGAGGATCTTAGTGTGTCAGGACTTCTACCTGCCAGCCCAGAATGAGGTTCTTGTTAGCAGGCCACAGCAGAGAGCACACCTACAGTCAGAACTCCTGCAACACCTTGCAGTGGATGGAGGGCAGGGATGACAATACCAGTGGCCATCAGAATCTGACACATTCAGCACTACGGGGACTCTGCAGGCAGCTCTGCACCCCCAGTTCAGTCACACAGTGGGAACAGTAAGTACTGCCCTGCTCGCCTTCTCCCATCTTGCTGGTTCCTCTGTCCTATCTCCTGTTCTCAGTGCAGGCTGCTCATATTTCCGAGTGGCTTGCGTGTTCTTTTCAGTAAATAATAATTGAAGTGGGATTCATACACTTAGTAAGCTGAGGTTAGTCACAGAGATCCTAAAAGTAAAAGTGTAAGACAGCAAAGGCAATAAGGGCAGTACTTCAAAAGGAAATGTCTCTGAAGTTTGGGATACTGTGAAAGAAAGGGAACCAGGAAGGCAGGATTAAGCTAAACCGGATGAACAGCAAGGTTCAAGAGTCTATTTCAACCAAACAGGAATCCTTCAAATTTTGGAAACATGATCCTAGGGAAACCAATAAACAGGAACTTAAACTTCAGCAGGCGTTAAGTAAGAGGAAATTGCAAAGAGCAAAAGTAGGTTTCCAAGAACAAACATTAAAGGATTTAAAAATAAACAATAAAATATTCCTTAGGTGTATCAGAAACAAGAGGCCTACAACAGAATCTGTACAGGCTAAGGGAGCAGCTAAAGAAGATAATGACGCTAATTGGAAGATAAGTGACTTTCCTTTATGGCATCCAATTTTCTTGTTCAATACATTCAGGAGATTTCTGCTCTCTGTACTCTTTTTCTGGCAATAACAATTTCTCTTTGAGTAGTGAGGTATCAAGAATAGCAACAGTGGAAAGTACAGAATATATCAGGGCTAGAAGGTATATTTAAAAGTGTGAAAGAACCCTAAATGGAGAATTGCTGAGTTGGTAACAATCTTGCTACACAAGAATCACTATGTCCTATGGCTTTGGGAGTAAAAAATACTGCCTGATTGCTACTGATTTTATAAAGGAATTTAGCATTTTACTGTTCTGTAAGTTCTTCAGTATGCAAAACCAGATGACAAAAATTACAAGTCTTCTGAAAACTCCCTCACATAGCACACAACAAACTTTGGCTGGAATTAAACATCTGTAAAATGAAAGGTTGTCATTTGATAAGCAGTTTGGAAGCAAATTAAAAAATAGCCTTAGATAATCCAGTCTTCATAACAACAAAGAAGGTCTAGATCATCACAATTTAAAAAAATGATAAATTTATAATAATAAAATTTAAAGAAATAATAATAAAATAATACAATTTGAAATTTTGTTCTAAAATCTCTAAATAATCATTGAACACACCTGGCAAATGGATCATTTCTGGGATGGATTAAATCACTTCTCAAGATTACTCTATTTTCCATGATAAAATGTTTAGATCTTAACCTGAATTAAGTTCCTAAATTGAGGTGGAATGAATCCTGGCCTAAGATTCCACTCTAGCTCAATAATAAAACAATAAGCACCTTATTTCGTCATGCTCTGGTAAAAGGATAAGTACTTTATTGACAGCATTTACAGAGGACACAATGTTAGCCAGTTTGTGAGGAACAGGCAGTGAAAATGTGAGAGATCCAACGAGAAGAGAGAAAAAAAATCAATACACTAATGAAGTTGAAGAAACGGTAATCAAGACACACATAGAAAAAAACCCAGAGTATTTTTTCCATTACAAGCTTATAAAGCAATGCAAAGAATGGAATCAGAATCCAGAGATCCCCAGAATGATTGGTGTTAACTACCTGCATGAACTCAAAATTCCAATCAGACCATATACTAAGTTTCATAAATAGCAGGAGGAGGATGATACAGAATTCTGTAGTGCCACTATAGAAATCACACCATGTGACCACACCTAAAAAATCAAATATGTTGTATGCTGACAGCCACAACCCCTGTGGGACACTGAAAAACTGAGAATGGTGGGGAAAACAATCAAAGGTGTACAATTAAAGATGTGTTGTTGCCATCATGTTCGTGATACTTCATGACACACTGGTTTTCCCTCTCTTACAGCACAGTACATTTAAATACAAAACAATAAAAGGAAGTACTTTTTAATGTCATATGCAATTAATTATGAACCTTGCTGCCACAGGAAACTGATCCACATATGTATTTGACGCATTAACTTTGAGCGTTTCCCTGAGCTCCTCTAATTGCAAACAGTGAATACAATTAATCTTAAGGCAAATCTCTACAAAGGCCAGATAACTTACGCTTACAAAAACCTCTCCTTTTAGGTACCATTCTCTGTGTCTGCTACAATTCTTTCTTGGTTTCCTGTGGATACATCCAGTGGCTCATCTCTCTTGAATTTTACCGATGCAGGATTTCAGCTCATGCCAGTGTCCCTCTCTCTTCAACAGCAGAGTTGTACCTCTTTCAGCCCTTGTACCTCTTCATATGCATGAAGATCATGTCTTACTTTACAACATGTTAACCCACATGAACTTGAGACCTACAATACTCCCATGATTTTTTCTTGCAGAACCATTGCTCAATCAGTAATTTACAATCCTTGTAAGAAATTTATGTACAGAACAACTTGGCTCTTTAAGGAATGACAGCATTCTCCTCCTCCTGCCCTTCAGCACTTCTCTTAGCTTGTGAAGGTCACTTTGATCCTGTCCCTCTCCAGCACATCTGCAGAATATTCTAGCATGGTGTTATCTGTAACCCCAGCAAACACACACATTGTATTCTGCTGGTCACATCCCTAACTGAATACTAAAGGAATGAGGATAAGACTGTTACAAAACTCTATTAGATACATCTTTCCAGTTTTGAAAATCCTCCTGAATCCCATTTTCCATGCAGTCATACATCTGTCTAGTAGATGTTTCAGGTATGTCATATTTCCCTAACTTTGTTAAAAAGAACATAATGGGAAACGCTGTAAAAAATCTTTATTAAGGTAAAAATATCCTAAATCCACGGCTTCCCTCTAATCCACATTACTGTAAGATGTTTAATGTCTATGGAAAGCCATATTTAAAGATATACCATTATAAAGCCGGAACAGTAACCTTCTCTCTTGCTGCTCTGGAATGTCAATCTGGGCTTCTTCAGAAAAGCTATTTTTCTCAAAAGCTAAGTCACAAGTTCAGGGAGAAATCTCTCTGCTATTTCCTAATGCTACACTCTGCTAACCTTGGCATTTTTTGAATATTTAGTTCTTTCCCTTTCAAAAAAACTTGTTTTGTTTCCATATTTCACAAATACCAAGCTGCTTTTTCTAAGGAAATAACTCAGAACTTACTTATTTCTTTTGTGTGCAATTAGAAAGTCATCTCAAAAGGCTCTCAAGGACTGTTACTTTGAGATTTTCAGCAGCTCTGAGAATCAGGTTGTGAACTGGGCACAACCAGAAGCTAACACAAAATGAACGGCCTCTGAAATCTTTCACTGGGCTTTGAAGAGGAACATTGTCCTGTGAGACCACCTTCTCAGTGTTTCCTACCTGGTGTTACAGTCTCTGGAAAGATTTCCAACCTGTGCCAATGTTTGCTTTAGCAAGAAATCTCTAGAAATTCCCAGAATTATTACCAAGAGTCCTGGAAAAAATATTTATTGTGCTTTATTGTCACGATTTCAAGTAGAATATAAAATGCAATGTAAAACCCACATGCTGAACTTACTGCGTGATGAAGCTGCTTCACCCAAACCCGCAGACTGTGGCTCAAAATGCAAAGACAGGGAATGCACATAATGGGCTGTGTGGAAGCTCTGTTGGAGTTGTGACTTCAGTGTCCATGCTGGAGTAGGGTGAATGTGTAGCTTCAATCTGTTTGGCATTCACCACTGTCTCTCACTACTCACCGAAGAGAGAAATATCCAGGGTTCAGTAAAGGTAAAAGAAGACTAAAATAAGTATTCTGAAAAATCATTACACGTGAAAGATAAGACTGTGGGATGAAAGGTCAGGAGGCCTGGAATTTTTCTGAACTATCACTGAAATCCTCTGAGATGCTGTGCAGATTACAAAATCTCTATGTCTCAGTTTTCTCATTTTAAAAACATGCTTCAGGCTGCTATGACAATGAGTTGTGTTTTGCAGACTGTCTTAAAAATATTTGCAATTGAAAAACATTGTGTAAAAACTTCTATTAATTAGTCCTTGAAAAATATATTTCTTTACCAATAATGAAATTTAAAGAGCCAATTCCCTTAGAATTGCCCACCACTACCTTGAATGTTGCATTAAGTGTGATCAAGTACCAAAATCTTTGCAGACATCCAATGAAGAAAACCTCAAAAACAGAGCCAAGGCTTAGCCTGCAAGTACCCAAAGTCAAGACGTACCTCTGTGAGAAAACTGTGCTTGTTGAACTTAAAATCTTTCCCTGAACTGTAATGAAGCAAACACAAAAGGCTTGGAGGACCCAATGCTGCACCCACACACTTCTGCATATGATGGGCTGTCTCTTTGCTTTGAGCAGGAATGCTTGAAGTGACAGTGTTAAATATTTGAAGGATAGGAACTGTCCTGCAGTTTAAAAGTGGTGTGTCTTCCATCAGTCCCTAACTGATACTTAGTTCAACTGAAATAAGCTGATCCTGCCATAGAATGAAGGTGTATGCAGTGGTTGCCTGAGCTTTATGAGAAGCTGTGAACTTGTGGAGCTTCCTCCCAAAAGCAAGCCAGTTCTACCCTGCTGAAGAAAGGACTTCACCAGTGATAAACCATGAAAACATTCAGTGTCTGAAGAATCCCACAACACACGTGGTGTGTAAACGAGATGAACACCATTTACATCAGTTCTTTTGGTAACTTGGATATTCAGACCCTGAAATGAGGAGGGATTTCTCACAGACATGAGTGCAAGTGCTCCACAACTCCAGTCACAGACACACAGAGTAGCTTGAAAGCTCTTTACTTGGCTAGGATGGTTTGCAGTATCAATGCTGGAGTTAAATCCTTAATCCTGTCTCGCAGGGATGTGACTTATGCACCCATCTCTCTACCAACTGAGGGTACATAAACTGCAGCTCTCTCCTGAAAAGACTTTGGGAGAAACGAACAAAAATTACTTTTTCTCATCCTTTTCCTGCAAGGCAAAAGCCCAGTACCCCTGCACTCTCCTAGGAGACAGGCTCCTAAAGATTTGGCTTTGAACCAGCCAAGGATTTCTAGCCAAAGAACATACAGAAGCTCTTTAGCTTTTCCTGTAAACATCTTTTTGCTTATTCAATATGTTTATCTGGTTTAACAGTCTAAAGCAAACTTGAGTGGGCTTTGTTCTTAATTTTCATGGTATAATCCCATTCCTTGAAATCTGTACTTTCGCATATACTGGACTAATGCATGATGAGTCAGCCTGAGTCAGTGGGATTATCCAAAGCACAGAAAGTGAAGCTTATAACATGATTTTTTGCTGTATCATGGCCTTTGTAAATATTCCGCCATGTGGCTTTGTTTCTTACAAAACAAACAAAAAAATGTGGTTGGAAACCTACAGAAACTGGCTGAGGCACCTGGTGACAGCCGTAGAACCCCAAAGTGTTTTTATTACACTCTATTCCATTTCAAGTTGCTGATACCCCTTGTAATTCATAACCAGGTCACCAAGATTTAATAACAAAAAAGCTAGTGTTAATTAACTATCAAAACCAATTAGGCTTTAGAGCTTAAAAGTGAACCCAAAGTTTAAACAGACAAATACATGCTTATTGTAATTTTAACACAGAAATACCATCTTAAAATGCTGTAACTTTTTATATACACATCTTTTATAGACACAGATTACCTTGAAAATGGAAGCCCCTCATTTATTCCCAGGTCAGGCTTATGAAATTTACTGCCAACTTAGCTTCTCCCCATGATCCTGCCAATGACCTTTTTCCTGCCCTGGTAGGATCATTCCCTCTCCATGGATTAAAGGTGATTAAGGATCAGTGTCAGTTCAGTCTCATACATTTGCTAAGCAGAGACGACAAACTGTGCCAAATTGTGTTTGATTTGTGGGGGTTTTGTGATAGAGGAACCCTGATTGGGCTCAAATCAAGGATCCAGAAAAGAAAAGAGTGCTTTATATCATTGGTAGCTCTTTAACCCAAAGTGTCACAGCAAGGACTTAATATCCTTCAGCTAAATTATTAGTTTTCACAAACAATAATGACTGAAATCAATCAAGCTTTTCAGTGCTTTGGGTTATTTAATCACCAATTCAAGCAGCCAGTTGTTAGATGAATACCTGTATATTGAGCTGAACTTCAAACACATTGATATAGCCACAGTGCAGCCAAGCAAGCAATGTGTGAAATAGAAAATTTCCCAATTTTTAAGAAATGCATGTCTAGCATTATTATTATTGTTTTCTAAATATTTTTATTATATAATAAACATAATAAACTGTACATAATAAACTGTATTATAAACCAATTTCTTGTCAGTTGACTCTAAGGATATCAACAGATCTATGCGAGAACTTCGGAAGTTGTGTAAATTTCAGGGAAGAAACACATTTATAACTCAGGAAAGATAAATTTTATACTTGATTCTTGAAGCAATACAGAGATTTCCTGTACTTGGACTGAAATATGTGTTTTTCCTCACGTCTTTAAATTTCTTGCTTGATTATTGACTATCCAAAGAAGATTTTCTTGCTTATTTGCAAGAAAAAGATTAAATTAGGGCTAGATGAATTGTAGACTCACAAAAAACTGAGAGTCACACTATGTTGTCTGTGGAAATTCAAGATGATTTGGAACTATGTCTTTATGGAAAGAAGTCTTGAAAAAAATGACTTACACATGGTGCACATATCCATAAAATATAAAAGGTTATGTATTTCTGACTTAATCCTGATAAACTTTCAGAGACATACATGCCCTTGATTAATTTAAAAACAGCTCTGTGTTGTGGTGCCATGACTAGAGCTCATTCTATGTGGTTTGGTCTGTAGTCTGTATAGTAATTACAGAAAAAATGATAGCCCAGTTCTTTGCTGGGCAAAGGAAACGAATTTTTTGTGACAGAAAAAATAGAAAGAGATGCCATACTAATGAAACAAGGGACAATAACAAAGAGGAAAAAAAAATCCTTTTCAACTTCATTGGCTAATGATTTTCAGGAAATTATCAGAATAGTTCCTTTTCCAACAAAAATGAGTGGTTGTGAAGATAGCCTCGATCTAGACAATTTAATGGATGCACACATACATTCTTTAATAGCTTGTTCATCAGACAAAAATAAACATAGAACTACAAAGGGTCACCCAAGCTCACTTCATTTCCCTACTGCTGCTGGCTTTAGATTATGTTGACTCTATCAACAAGACTGTGGCTGTAGGTGTAAATTTATTAAGCCCCACAGATCAAAATATTGTTCTATTTTGTAAGTTAGTAGGAGCTATGATCTGGAATGGGCACAGGGAAAAACACAAAGCCAAATTTTTACTTCAAGGTCCAGATAGCACAGTTGCAGCAATATCAACCTTGGAAGAACATCCAGTAAACATTTTCTAGAGTGAACAAATTCAGAGGAAAAGAAGAGCACTGCCCTGCCTTCATGATGCCTCCCAAATGCACATCTGGTGCCACTACTCTGATCAACCAACCCCTCAAACAGATGAATGCAGAGAGTGGAGAGACACCTTACACTGTTTTGTGAAGGTCACACATACTGAGATATTGTCTTTTTTCACCAAGAAATGAATAAACTTTCTTTACTTAGAACTGGAGGGGTTTGTAAGAGATTAGTGGTCCCCTTGTGACTGTGGTACAGGCTGTGGGTATTCTCTGAACTTCTAAAGAACATTTTGAGACCCTACAGCACAACAAGTTTTATGACCCTTCCTGGCCACCTTCACCCACCTATTACTTCTGGTTGCCTTGATTCCGTTCCCTACCTAGAGAGAACTTACGCTTCACATCCTTTTAAAAAAAATTCTTATGTATACCATTAGCTTTGTTTTTCCAGGTTGAATGTAATTCAGTTATTTAATTTATTTTTCAGTAAAACAACACTTTCCAGCTGGTCTCTGTCTTCCCCTGTGTTTGAGGCTTTTATAAAAAAGATAATTATGATTAAAACCCACAAATCTTAAGTGCAACCAGGCCCAGAAAAGAACCCTTTAGTTATTAAATCTTTTGCAAATCATTTAGAGGAATATTAAGAAGTAGAAATAATCAAAATATGTGAAAGGAAATCCATTTTACACCACACAGGATACAGCCCATTACAGTAAGAACTTCTCAGGGCCAACAAATTAGCAAGAGAGGACAAAGACATTGGAAGTCAAGAAATATTTAGCATTCTCTTGAATTCTGTTAAATTCTCTCAAACTTCAACCATAATTTAGAGCTAGATACTGTAACTACAAAAGCCTCAAGTCATTAAGCCTTTACGTTAAACAACAATGCCTTTACTAACCAGCAGACTTTTCTACTGCAGAGTTTTTGCCCATTTTGTGGAAGCATTTTGTTCTGACTATTGTTGGAAATGAGAGACCAGGCAAGATGGACTTTGGACCTCATTTCCAGCTATTAGTTCCTGTGTAAGTCAGTAGTATACCTCAGTATGGTAATGTTTCTATTCCTCCAAATTTGAACTAGTTTTTCAGCAATATTTGTCACTATCTCTTAAGAAAACAACCTCCTCATTTAGTACTGTATTATTACAAGTAGTGAACTTGTACTAGAACTGAACTAGTCAAGTTCTACTAGTTCTAGTTCCACTAGACTCAATATAAAAAACTGAAAAGTGGCTAGAACTTACTTACTTATTCCACATTTCTTAAATAAAACTCTGAGCAAAGCTCTTTATTAGTTTGCCCTTCTCTGACTTCAGAGACTTACAGGCTTGCTCTTAAACCCAGTACATAGTGTACTTCTCTCAGACATGGCTTGATGGTTGGGGAAATGATGGTGCATTTCATTGTATCTTCATCAAGTACTCACTGGTTATAGAAAAATCTACTCAATTGTTCCACAGCTTCCAGGCTGTAAAGCACATGTTTCCACACTGGCTTGCTTTTGATAGCCCATTGTCTCTTCACTGATCAATAGCTTTGTAAAAAGCCTTTCCTAGTCTATCTTACCATTCTGCCAACACAAAATGCATCATCTTTCTCAGCTTCTGCTTTGAGAATTGTGAAGTCAAATTTCCACAGTCTGTTTTCTCACAGCTGCTCTCCAACAATCAAACTATTGTTGCTTTTGCAGGTAAAAATATAGGCCATATCTGCACCACTGTATGAAACGGAGCCAGGAACTATTCTGTGGCCCTGAGGCCAAATGGAATAGAATGGCTTGTTTCCACTGAATTAGATTCTTCCTCTATCTAAACTACTTATAGGGAAGATGCATGGCAGTGCCAACTCCTGAACTGTGCCTGAATACTAGGAAAATGCTCACTGGAGGAGGCTAAAACCATACTAGAAAATTCATTAATAATTTAGCAGTATTGATGATCATACTCCAGTGCTACCATGAGTCCTATACTCAGCTGATTTCTAGAGGTAACCTATCTGTCTTTGCAGGTTCTTTTATTTCACTCCTGTATCCTGCATTCAATCTGCAGAATGCAGATTCACTCAGACATTTAATCAGACCACATTTTCTGAACTTTCAGATTTGCTTTTTACTTACGTCAGACACTAGGCATGTTTTGCCTGTATTTGGGTTTCCTTAGTCATTCTGTGTTGCACCTGTTCATCTGTTTTGCTTGGTTCTTCTATGGTAAAGTACCCCTCACTAAGGGTTCTGAAATTCTGGATGCTACTCTTGTATATTTAATTAGTGTGGATGACATTACAGGGCTGGAAGGGATCTCTATTGGTCTCTTTTTCTTAAGGCAAATCCATGATAACATGCTATTTGCAGCAGATACTTATGCACACATGATGGAAGTTTCATCATCTTCATAGGAAATCCCATCCAGACTGCTGTTCAAATCAAATGTAATCTGAATCACTTTTGTTGCACTGTACTCCATTATAAATTATCTCATCTACCATGGACATGCAAGTTAAATTAGTGCCCTTTACTTGAAAACTCTTACTATGTCCTTCAGTTGTCCCCTGTTCAGTCAAAACAACTCTATTTTATACCTGTCACGGGATTCGCCTGATTAAATGGGGATACATAAAGCTCAATTTTACTTTCTTCACAGTCAGAGGAAAATATGTAGTTCATCTCATCCTTAAGTACTGACCTAGATAGCTTAGACAAGTGTTACCTATTTCTCTACTGACTAGGGCAGGATTTTAAGGGGATTAGTGAATGAATAGAGCTTTATATTGTAAACATGTTAAGTATTTCTGTTCTACCACAGGTGTTACCCTTTTGTGAAAATATGCAGCCAATCTGCCTCTTGTCTTCAAATGCTCTGTATCAAACTGCCATATATTCTCTGCCAATTGCTTTCTCATATATATATATGTGTGTATATATGTGTGTGTGTGTAAAGCAATGAACTATGAGAACTAGCTGAACAGTCTACGTTGCTGGACTCCTTTCTCTACAACCACCAAGCACATTACATACTGCACTTTGGATAGCTCTGAGTTTTCTCAGAAGTCCCATGAATCCATCTGTCATGCTCTGGTGAACATAATATTCAACAGCTCTCTTGTCTTTAATATGTGAATGCAAAGGCAAGTCCATCCATCCTCCTTCCTTCTCCCTGCTTTTCTTTCCCAAGCATGCTATGTCCCTTCATATTGATAGCCCAGCTCTGTCACTTTTCTCACCTGTGTCTGTTAAGCCAATTAACTAATAATTTTGATGATTTTTAAAGCTTTGCAATGCTATTTTATTTTCTATACCTTAGAAATTTACATTACCTGCACACCACCTACCTCATCTATGGTCTTCCAGTAGTCTTCTTGTCTTGTATGATTTTCTATCTCTACCATAATTTCAGATCATTCAGGAGCATCAATTTGCTCATAGTGTTATAGAAGTGGTTTTTTATCTTTTCCCTTGAACTCATCATCAAGCCTCCTTTACTAAATGTTCCAATGTTAATCACATTTTCATGGCTAAGGAAGCCAAAGCTCCCATGACATTGGTCTGATTGAAAGTGCTCCAACCTCTTGCATACTTGAAAATATTCTTTTGAGGAGGCACAGTGGTTTTAATAGCCAAGTCTTATGCCCTGTGAAAAACAAGCAACCTCATTACGCTGTCATTAGTCTCTCACTCTCTATAATTTGTTTCCATATGTCTTTCTTTCCTATATTGACACTGCAGCTTCCCAGGACACTTCTGATGCTCTGCCTTACAAAACTATCATTTACTGTCAATTTTTTCACAGAATGCATCTGCTATTTTGCCATTTGCCATTTAATTGCTATTACTGCTATTACTTTAGACTCTTGTTTGTGTTGGCTAAGGACCACAGCAGAGACTAGGGACATCTTTTGTCAGGTACTGGCAGTACATGCAAAAGCCTGAAGTGTTACACAAGAGACTCCCACAGAACCTCCACAAATTCTTAGCCTCTTTCTTCCAGAACATTTCACTGATGCCTCGCTTAGTAAATCTGCCTGGCAGCAGGATAATTTCACAATAATATGTTACCACAAAATGCTTCAGAAATATTTTTAAATAAGGAAAACGTCAACTTTAAATTCCCAACCCTGGCCTCTGTAAAGGTAAATTGGACAATACACAATTAAATTGATAATTTGCTAGTAATTGTAGCCAAAGGAAAGAGTCCTGAGTGCCTGACTAGGTCTTTTTTTTGCATCTAAGAAAGAGTTATACTATGTGGGAATGCTAAAGGTACCAGCCAAGTTTGCTTCAGTGTCTCAGAGACTACTTAGGCTATCAGGAAAAATAACATTTCTACTCCACAGATTTTACAGTTTATTTCTAAATGCATCACTGCTGAACATCGAGTTGCAGATATGCACACAAAGTTTTGCTTGTCCTTCTGAGGGACTACAAGCAGAGAGTACAAGAATTAAAAAATTTGACTTCAGTGGGACAATTATTGCCAAAGACTCTCCTATGAAGACAGGTTGAGAGAGTTGGGACTGCTCAGGCTGGAGAAGAAAAGGCTCTGGGAGACCTTATAGCACCTTCCAGTACCTAATGGGGCTGTAAGAGAGCTGAGAGGGACTTTTACAAGGGCATGGAGTGGCAGGACAAAAGTGAATGGATTTAAATTGACAGAGGGCAGGTTTAGATTAGATATTATGAAGAAATTATTTATTGTGAGGGTGGTGAGAAACTGGAATGGGTTGCCCAGGCAAGCTGTGGCTGCCCCATCCCTGGAAGTGTTCAAGGCCAGGCTGGATCATACTTTGAGCAGCCTTTTCTAGTGGAAGGTTGGGTTGGAACTGTATGATTTTTAAGGTCCTTTCCAAATCAAACTGTTTTGTAAGTCTGTGATTTTCATGTGCTGCGGAGTTCATCAGTAGCTTGACATGCTGCAATATAACTCTTTCAAATGTCCTCTGAACTTTAAAGCAAAGTCACTTACACTGCAAAGTGAAGAACAAATGCTACATTTGTATCAAAATGCCCTGCAAAAGGTAGACTGAGCTTTCAAAAATAAGTTTCCCTCAAGAAATATATTACTATCTGGTCACATTTTTTCCTGGTAAGTTGCCTGTCTTACAGTAAGGTTCTTCAGCGAAGTGTAACATTCGATTCATTTCCAGTTTATCCTTTGCTCTTGAGGAAGCAATCTCTGTCATTCCTCTGAAGGAGTCAGAAAACAGTGGTAAGAACTAATAATACCAAACAGCACTGTAATTTCCTATGGGGAAAACATATTTTCTACCGGTAATTATTGCCAACAGCAATCTTGGAAATATCGTATAACTTATTGTTTAAAACATCAAACAGAAGGAACTGTTTTGTATCAAGGATGACTAATGCAGGAAAGTGTGCTTCCACACATGCACACACACATTAGATAAAATGTTGATGTTTAGAGGTTTACAAGATATAAACATTGACTTTGGGGTCTGCTTAAGTTTACACTTGAATTTAGAATGAAAACACAGCAGTTAATGTATAACCATGATGGACATGAATAGGCAGAAACAGCTGCAATTGTTATGGATGGGCTTCTCCAATCTGCTTGGTATTGCAGTGGCAGGAAGATCAAAACTATAAAAGAAAACCAGTCAGCTGTGCTTGAGAAAGCACAGTAGAGGCTAAAGGCAAAAATAAAAAGTTATTTAACACTTATACCCAGGTGATTTACAAACAATAGATGCTTTGTTGGGGAGTGCAAAAAATAGTCATTTACTTTGTGTGATGAAGCATGTGCAAATGAAGTGGGGTGTGTGATGGAAACTGAAATGTCCATGGGCTTAACCGTGCCCGAAGTTACTTTGGAACAACTCCCAACATCTTCAAATGACAGAACTATCCCTTAGGTAGAAAAATTCATCTCCAGCTTAAGCTCTCACATACTGTGGCAGATGGCTGTGGTCCTGGGATTTCTGCCAGGGCCCAGACTTTGGTCATGGAAAGTGTCTGCTCTTACCCTGCAGGAGGGGCACAGAAGGGTCTGCTGTAGGTGATGCTCAGTCCAGAGGGAAGGGCCAGGATGGATGCTGTCTGCAGTAATTCAGCATCTCCACACTGTGGTTCCTGCCTGAGCTCTATGGGATTACTCTGCTCTGCTACACAAGGCTCTGTGCCTGTGAGGAGCTACATGGAGGTCAGTTTCAGTGCCCTTCTGGACTGGGACCTGGCACTGATTCTTTCTTGAGGAAACCTCATGAAATTAAGCAACTGGATCACCCATCCTTTAAAAAGGGGAAGTTTCTCTCAACTGGTGTGGCTTTGGTTAGTAAGAAAGGTGGACTTTATACCACTTTATACTTCATAAACATAATCCACTGTTTTGAAAGCTCATTTTAAATAGACCTGACCACTGCAGTAACCAGCAAGCAATCTTTTGTGCCACTGGGTTTGCTTAAGATAAGCCAGCATTGCCCTCCCAGATCCATGAAGATTCTGCAGGAGTTTTCTCATTGTCAGAATTGTCACATTAAAGAATTAGTGAGTGTTGGTGGACATCTTCATGACAAGGAGCAGCAGCAAAGTGACTTGCCATATTGTTCTAGCAGATCATAGGAATTACATCCAAACCAGTGTCCCCTTCAGTCACATGGAATAACAGGTGCTGCATTAATTACCAGCACTGTAAATGTCATTTTCAAAAAAAAACCCGAAAAACTTATTCCAAGGCACAAATGTCTGGAGTTTACCCATAGGTATGGATTTAGCATGTGTTTAAGCTGGTAGCACATGATGGAGTTTGATGAATCAAGCTAAATTTCTAACCAGTAAACACAAGTTATGACAGAGCCAGGAGTTCTACTTCAGATATTCCTTGGGGGAGTTTCGACAGATACCTCTGGTTCAAAAGGCATGAGCCTACTGCAGAAGGGAGTCCTTTCCCTGAATTCAGGGGGCTTTGTATTGGGCCCAGGGAAAATAAAGTGCCAGTTTGCAGATGACTGTCTGGCATGGTTTGACACAAAGCAACTGTAGCTGGTAGCACTTAACTGGCATATACTTATTTTCAACATCCTTTCTGCTTTGTTGATGTTACCTCTTCCTTTTGCATGCCATTTGCAACACATCATTAGAATTGCTGCAAATTTGTGGGCGTAAATCGTATCCCTGGGGATGAAACCTCACCAGGAGTGAATAAACAATCTCCCCTTCCCCAACCAAATCCCAACTGTGCCTCACATTTCATGGAAATGATCAGCAGTTCCACTATCAAAACATTCACGCCTTATGAGTAATATTTATGATGGGAGTTTTTTATGTTGGGTTTCCCCCCAAGAAGAAAAAGAGGAATAATTAACAGAAATAGACCAAATGAGAAATTTCCACATTATTACCATTATTTTCATAAGGCTTTCACAGGAAAGTAAAAGCTTTTGCAAGTAATAAAAGTCCTCATTAAACATCTTTCTTTCTTTTGGAAATGGGGTAAATTATGAAGCAGATTGACTTTAATAAATAAATAGGACTATAAATACATAAAAGTCATTGCCTTCCTCCAGTAATTTAATATGAGCATCCTACTCTGAAATAAGGAAAAGTTTATTCACTCACAGAAAGAATAGAGCAGATGTGAGGTTTTTCCGTCAGCTTAACTGCTGCCTTGGTAAGGTGAGTTGTCCGACTACATTAAACAAACATTTTAGTCAGGCATCACACAGGAAAATAAACAGTAGCAAAGGAAACATGAAAATATTAAAGACTGTTATTCTTTGGCCC
This sequence comes from Entomyzon cyanotis, assembly GCA_024500445.1. Lineage (NCBI taxonomy): Eukaryota > Metazoa > Chordata > Aves > Passeriformes > Meliphagidae > Entomyzon > Entomyzon cyanotis. The sequence continues at coordinate 65,940,787 of JAKEPQ010000871.1, forward strand.
CTTTTCCTGCGAAGCAGGTGATAAAATATTACTGTGTTTCCACAGGTAAGGAAACACGCTCTTAAACACTTTGCAGAAATACATATTACGATCATCACTTAAAATGTCAGAAGTGGATAGGACTCAACTGTGACAGCACACAGGAGCCTGCCGAGAAATGCTGCAGGAGCAGAGGATTTAGCACACTGGGCCAGGCTGCTGGGCTACCTAAAACACCCTTCTGGCAGCAGTGTATTCAGAGAGAGGCAAAAAACATCTTGTAGGAGACAGATGTAGAGTTACCTGATTTCAGGACAGACTTCTTTTGAATCCTAATTAACCAGCTGTTAGTGAGAGGGAGAGACACTATCTGCTGTATCATTTTTGACCTCTTTGTGTCCCACTGAGCATCAAAGAATACACATAGGAAGAGAGGAGACCTGCTGAGCTCCATCCTTTTTCCCCACCGTAACATGGTTTAGTTTATGAAGATGGAATTTATGTACCATGTCAGTAGTTTCTATTCACCATGAAATTTTGTCTGGCTATCCATCATGTCTGAAATTCTATACATATTTAAATACAAAACATCCTTGAAATGGTTTTTGCATTGTAGCCATAAGTTATCCAAAATGCACATTCATCAGAAGAAACAATGCAATCTCTTTGTACTACCAGGGCTTGGATTTCAAACAGCCTGGAAAACCAACTTGAAAATGTCCTGATCTGGGTTCAAAGATCTGTACAGTTGCCCAGTGCCCAGAGGGAAGGGAAAGCTTTTATTCTCCTGCCCACTATGAAAGATGTAGGTGTGAGATTGCAAGGTGCTACCTGAAATCCTTTGTAGTATCAGTTTCTGTCTCTATTTTAAAATGCACTGCATGAACCAGCCTGTCTGGGCAGTGGGGTTTGGGGAAGCTGCTCATGACTCTCATACATATATATTTATAAGGTTAAACTAGTGGCTAGTCAGGTTCAGCAGATAACTGCTGTCCTGGGATGCAGGTCTATGTACAGCTCTGCTGCTGACCAGCTATGTGATGCTGGGCAATAGCTCATCCTTTGTCTTGAGCATTGGGCTCTTTTTCAAACATGCTGGTAGAGCATTTGAAATAATAAAACCTAGATGAGTATATAATGTTCATTCCCCCGTGGCTGTGCATGTCTCAATGGGCAGATTTTGTCCCATTCAGCATGGAAGGCAGAACTCTCTTGATTTTGTTCTGTAAGACAAAATAAAAATCAAAAGAGCTGTGCCTTCTGTGCTGAATTTAGACGTGCTCACCATAACTTCTGTGGCATTTTAATTTACAAAGCAAAGCAAGAAAGAAAAATAAACTAAATTTTAGCTGTGCAATTATACAGCTTTTTAAAGTATTCTTTCAGGGGCAAAACCTCTTATTTCTCCATTTCATGTGAATATTTTTATCAAGTGCTTACCTAATACCTTATGCACTGGTTTTTATCTCTGAAAAATGTAAGCAGAATAGGTCAAGGGGCTACTGAGTTCCATGAACACATCACCATGCACTGTCCTTACCCAAGTATTTTGGTTAGATGGGTATTTCCACAGCACTTCAGTCCCAGAAAAATAACTCAAAAAAATTGCAATCTTACTTGTCAGGAAATTGAGGTGGAAATGTAAAATGAGTTTTCAAAGAAGGCAGGAAACAAACAATAGGACTCTCACTAGAAACCAGCAGCTGTAAATTCTAATGAAGCCAAAGTGTGAGATATTTGACTGTCCTGGCAGCAAGGGTAAAAGCTACATGGGCAATTTGGATCACACTGTTTTCTGATATCTGAAGTAAAATGAACAGCCAGTAGATACTGGGTGGGATTTATCTCCTCTACTTTTGGTTTCTAGTAGAGAGAGTCCCGCTGTGATCAGTAAAATGCATCAGTCATCTGCAGGGTGTGATTCACCTTTCCTGCTTCATGCCAACTTTTCAGACAGCATGATGTCCATAGTGATCAGATGAAGACCACCCATAATGTCACATTTAAAATCTCTCTAAAAATAAAAAGAATTTAAATAGAAACAGATATCAAGCCATGATAACTCCTGAGGCTGGGATAATTCAAACCCAGAATGCAGCCTCCCAGTTGGCTTCCTGGAGATAAACTTTTAAAATAACTTGAGTCAATGTAAAAGCTTCTGCTCCATTTTCATAGCAACTGGAAGCTTACATTTCACTGGCTTTTGAGGTATATTTATCTCCCAGACGCTATTTGATAGTTGTGCAAAATTTATCCTACAATAAAACTTTTTACTCTCTGGCACCTCAGGGATGTAATTTTGTCATCCTGTACATCCAACAGGGAGAAGCAGCTACTGCTAGGAGACAAGGCTCAATACCTCAGCTGGGACTCATTTCCTATACAGTCCTGTGGGCATAAAAGTGGAGTGCCTGAAACAGCCTTAGCCCTTTTTTCCTCTGTAAAACAAGGGAAATGTAAACACTCCACATGAAATCTGAATGTCTCCACACTCGGAACAAGATAAAATTTGAATCCCAGCTCTGGAGTTTTATCTTGATTCTTTGTCTCACAACTTCTGTTGGATGCTTAAATTAACAAGGCATCTCCTGTTTCCAACTTTCACTCGTGTGACAGCCTAAACTAATCTGAAAGCCTCATTTCAGGCTTCTGACACCCCTCCTTCCCAACCTGCCTCAAGAGCACAAAGCAGACCTCCCCCTGTCCTGGGCCACAGTGCTCCCCTGCTCCCCGACCAGGTTAAACAAACAGGGAGATTCCTCCAGGGAAGTCACAGGTTCAAGATCACAAAGGACCCACCTCGTTTGGGCCAGTTGGAGGTTTTTCTTGCTATTGTGCTTATCTGTATCTTCCCTGTCATACAGACATTAACCTCTGACCTGTGAGCCTGCCTCTCGAAAAAGCCATGCGGTGTTTACCCATTATGTAATGTCTGTGCTTTTGTGGAAATTTTACAGAAACAAATGGAGGAAGTTTGCCAGTCAAACGGCTGGACAATAAATCCTGTCCCATGTAGATAGAATGGTTTACTGTCACTGTAAGTCTGCTACTGGCATCTGTCACCAAAGAAATGTTTACAAATTTCAGGGCGCTGGAGTGCCAAAGTATTCCAGCATGGCAGGACTGTACATGATTTGTAGAACCAGCACCACAGTGCTAGATAGGGGTAGCCTTGTTTTGCTAGCCTGAATAAACAGAGTGACAATGTTTCAGATAAGTCAGGGTCACTAATTTCAATATTTCTGTCTATTCATCTCCTAAGTTCATAAATACAAGTATCCAAATGCTTGTTTTGTTCATTGTAATGCTTTTTCTGCCCTAAGCGATCTTTGATAGAAGTTAATCCGGGTAAGCAAAGTCCCTTCAGCCCCTTTTGCTTATTTCTTATAGGTCCTTTATTATTTATACACTGTATGTTGCCATCCTTCCTTACAATCCATTTTCTTTACAGTGCCTGCTGTGCTGTCTCTTCTCCTTCTGTACTGTCCCCCCTTTGGGACAAGACATTCTATTATGTTCCCTTTCTGGACAGCATCATCACAATTCCTCTTGCTGTGAAATGGGCTTCTATATATCACCGACTATAAAGTTAGGACAACAGAAAGATGTGTTTGGATAAGAAGCAGGAACAAACAGAATTTGGAACAGTGGGACAGATAGGTAATGCAATTCTCCCTTTACTGACTCTTTCAGCCAAGGGCCTGATCCTGCAGCAACTGAATGGAGCTTTTCACTCCCAGTGTCAACGGGAGAAGCACTTGGTCTTAGAGTTCTGCTCTAATTAAGTTTTCAAATCTCATTTCCTTTCAGAGGAGAGAAAACATTGTTGTGACTAAGCTTTGGATGTGGTAACAAATCCCTGGCAGGTTGGTTTGTTTTAACGGACGTATTAGATTTAAGGAAACTTTTACCATCTTTTCTGCCCTTAATCACAGCTTTTATTACAATTACAGTAATGCAACAGAGGTACATGCCAAAGGCAATATGTGTATTTTTAATGAGTTGACATGCAACCTTCCTGGAGAGGGGAAACAACTTCATTTGCTGAATGTTTCTGGACCATATCTAGCAATTTATTAAGGGACAAGGAAATGTTCAGAAAAGCATCTACCACAAATTCAGAGGCTTCAGCAACTCACAGATGAGCAGTCTCATAAGACAGACTCAGTTGTTGTGCTAGATTTAGCAAATTTTTGCTGAATGGTAACATTTTCTATTGTCCTCAAACAATAAAAGAGAAGGTTAACAGGCAATATCCGGACACTCAAAGATTATTAATCCACGCATGTGGTCCTGAGTCACTGGGCTGTAAAACATCATCAGTTTCCAAAGATGAAACCAAAGGGCAATTCTGCTTGAGAGAGATGCTATCACAAGCCCAAAGGAACTAGTTGCATCAATGAGGCCTATTTATGCAAGTTTTACAAGACATTGGCTCTCAGGGGTTTTCATTCTGGTATAATTAATTCAGTCAATAAACTGAACATAAGCAGTCATCACATCCTATGAGTGAAGCGTCTTCAGCCTGGTTTCTTCCCTCAATTTACCTTACAGCTTGGACACAGGTCAGACACTGGTGCACACAGGAAATTGTAACAGGCTGACAGGCACACATCAACCAGGCTCATTCACCTGGGGAACTCAAGAGCTCGGAGGGTCAGCCTCCAACACCAGCACACAAAATCCGTTCTGTTAAATTATTCCTGCCACTGCTGTGGTCTGGGCCAAACAACACATACAAACAATGGCTGGCCATGCTTTTTTGGAGGTTAACACAGGCCAAGGACCATTTCCAATACAACCCTGGCTGTGTATAACCTGTTTTTTAGAGGTAAAAGTTTATCTGTGGGGACCAGAGAAGAATTCCTGGCTTGTGGAGATGTGACCCCACAGACCTCCACATACCTTTCTCTGAGACAAAATTATCAAAGGAAGACACTTGAACACCTCCTGTAGGTATGACTGCATGATTGCTTTCTTCTTGGTCACCAGGAAACTGACATCAATCAATAGAACCCAACCAACAAACTACAGGACTCCTGTCAGAAATGTGTATTATCAACCAGGAACCTGACTTTGTCAGGCACAGGGCACTGCAAGGGAGTGACTATCATTATGTCTGGTTTTATACAGCACAAGTGGGGCTGTCCAGGCTGGCAGCACAAACCCCACTGCCCATGCTACTTTGGGTCTCTCTACAGTGAGCCTCCCACACCACAGATCTATGAAAGGTATAGCCACTCACTGCAATCCCAGTTACTATGGCACATCTGTTTGGATGATTAGTAAGTAAAATTTAACTGATAGAAGACAGAGCCCAACTGGAAATGTAGGAATGTGTTTTTATTACTATTAATGCAATCAAAACTTCCTTCTTGCTATTATTACTGTGTTAGCACGTCAATTCTATTCCAAATTGTTTTAAACTGTTAACTTACCAAAATACCAAGAGTATGGCACAATTCACATTCTGGTTTTCATTATAAACTTAACATAATTTATCTGAAATTATTCTACTTCTTAAAGTTGTTTCTCTTGCTAGAATGTGCAAAATATGTGTACAATATGCACTGAAGGAACGTTAATCTTCCTCTTTATGCCCAAAGAAGTGTTGAAATTCAGTGCATAAAGTAACTTCTATGTAACTTCTTTGTAAGCTGAAGCCCCTTTTCTGAAATTACCAATATTCCAATTCAGATGACAGAGTCTATACAGCTAGTTAAAACATAGCTTAAAAAAAACAGATGCAAAGAACCCTTTGTGAAACTGATTGCTGATTTACATTCACCATCCAATATGAATGAAATGCAAAAACTAAGCAGACATAAGTCACATAAAGCAGATTGTAAAAAGAGTGTTTTAATCACACGAGAAATCACGTCAGTAGTATAGGTCAGTTTGCTTAAGAAATACATATTCTTTGGGAAAATATTTTGTTATTTTGCCTTCAAGATTTTTTTTAATTCACTATATGAGATTTTCCTTTACCCATGTTCTTAATTTTAGAAAAGACCAGACCTGTTATTCTTCAAAACTCATACTTTAATATTAAAAAAACTAAATCAGCATTTACTAAACAAGAAAAATACAAAAGACAGTTTAACACAGAAAAGGTGCTCACCAATGCAGTCGACGCTGAAGAGATTTATGGAGGTTGTTATTGAAGATTCATCACAGGTCTTCATCCCTCGCAGTGCAAACCTCACCAGGGAGGCCTTGACTCCCTCGGGGAGGAAGGACAGCAGGTAGACAGGCATGTACAGAGCGTAGCGGAGCTTGCACAGCAAGGGCGTCATGAGCTTGCCCTGGGGGGACTGAGCCATGCGCTCGATCGTGGGGAACAGCAGCACAGAGCGCAGAACCTGCCAGAGCAGAGAAACCACTGTCAGCAAGGCCACAGCACCACAGCCCAGCCTGGCAGACCAACCTTTACATGAGTCTCCATTGCAATGAAATTGGGTCTCCAGGCACATTGCTCCTCAGGCTGTGTGGTGTGCCCAGGTTCAGTTTTTTAAAAGATGAATAAACAAGTACCTGGTTATGAAATTATGTTTTATGATTAGACAGGGAAGAACTCAAGAGGTGAGTGGTCTATGGGGATCATGACAAACTGGGAAGCACCAGCACCAGCAGGACTAACCCCAGCAGAGGGCAGCAGGCAGGAGCCCTCTGCTCAGTCCCGGCAGGTTTTTTTATGTCAGGAAAAGTACATTGCTTTTCATTTCACCTGGTAAACTATTTTGTCTAAGTAAACCATCCAACCGAATTAAAAAATGTCAGCTGCTGTGATGGTAACTTTACAGATTGACAACAAACATGGTTTTCAATTTGCAGCTCAATACAGGTAAACTTGGTCAGAACAAGAAGCACAGAGCCCCTTCACCACAGTGTGTACACTGGCACATGATATTGTTTTTTATATGTTATAATGAAATAGACATATTCTGAAACTGGTAATTAATTTATATTATAACAATACACAATAGCCTTAAAGACAAAGAAATTAATTAAAATCACAGCCACACTAATAAAAAGTGAGTTAATATACGTACTCTCAGTTATATTTCAATGCTAAGACCAAGCACATATTCTAAAAGAATAACTGCAATTTTTTTTCTGGAAGTAAAAATATACTGCAATAATTCACATAAGAATAACCCTCAAAGACACCCCCCTAAAATACCTGACAGAAGTATCAATAAAGCAAAGTAAGACAGAATCTGGATATTGCATTGGCAGACAGTAAGGTATAAACAGCTGGGCTTTCTTGGTGACACAACACAAATAAATGTACTTACATATGTCTGCTTACTGCACATCATTCTACATGTTGCACGAACTAAATTCGTATTTTTGTAAAAAAATATTTTATGATAATTTTCTTTACTCTCAGATGAGACTCAGCTAATGCATGCCACTACATCTGTGTGCAGCATCCCTGGCCTCAGCAGCTCTCCAATGGAAGGCAGGGCATGCCACTAAGAGATGCTTACAAAATCTGGTATTGTAACAGAGCAAACAGCAGACATTCAGGAAATATGATAAAATCACAGAATCCTTTAGGTTGGAGAAGGTCTTTAAGTTCAATGAATCCAAGTGTAAACCCAGCACTGCTATATTAATGAATAAACCATGTTCCCAAGAGCCAAATCTACACATCATTTAAATACCTCCAGGGATGGTGAATCAACTACTTCCCTGGGCAGCCTACTCAGTGCTTGATAACCCTTTCTGTGAAGGAATTTTTCCTAATATCCAATCTAAACGTCCCCTGGCACAACTTCAAGCTGTTTCCTCTTATCCCTCGTTCCCTGGAAGAAGAGACTGATCCCCACCTGGCTACAACTTTCTTTCAGGTAGCTGCAGAGCAATGTGGTCTCCCTGAACCTCCTTTTCTCCACTCATCTCCCTCAGGCACTCCTCATCAGACTTGCGCTCCAGAACCTTTCCCAGCTCTGTTTCCTTCTCCAGACACCCCCAGAATCTCAATGTCCTTCTCGTAGTGAGAAAAACTGAACACAGCCCTCGAGGGGTGGCCTCACCACTGCCCAGTACAGGGTGACAATCACTGCCCTGGTCCTGCTGGCCACTGACAACTGTGTGTCTAAGTTGTGCAGCAGGTCACCAACCATTTCCCCTCAGATTATGGGGGCTTCATTCTGCTCACTGTCCATGTCTGGATACCCAGAGAACAACAGGTCAGAGTCAGGTCAGAACAAGAAGCACACAGTCCCTTCACTACAGGTTGTACTCTGGTACACAATATTGCTTTTCATATATTAGAATGAACATATTTGCTGGCTCTTCCTGTTTCTTCCCTCATCACTCCCTGCAGCTGGAAGGACAGAGAACACTACTTGTGCTCCTGGTCCTTAACCAATTGTCCCAAGGCCCTGAAGTCTCTCTTGATTGTCCTTGGGCTGCTTGTTGCAACTTCATTGCTGTCTACATGAATAATCAATAATGAATAATAATCCAAGAGCTGTACCAGGGTGGGAAGATAGGAAGCTTTCTCTTCTCATCTTTAACCTGGGCCCCAGGGAGGCAACAGGCTTCTGTAAGTGGGTCCTTCTGTTTCCTTCAGAAAGAAGATTTTTTTTTTTTTTTTTTTTTTTTTTAAATGGAAGCAGGTTGTAGAGTGACAACCTCAGCAGCACCTCCAAGCCAGGTGAACTATTGTCCTGGTTTTTGTGCTTGCAGAGCCTCACACCTGTCATTCCAGGGCACCTGGAGAGGTGGAGCAGTCCCAGAGGAGACACACCAGCTGTACCAGGCAGGAACTTGTCACCATTGCAATGGTCCTTTAAGTCACTGTGTTCAGCCAGGCAGAGAGAGGGCAGGGAATCCTCTGTGTCATGCCTCCATCATCAGAAACTGTACTTCTTACAGTATTTTAAAAGTAGACTTTGAAAGAGTTATTTATGTAAAATATAGAACTATTTTAAGAAACCCTTCTACTTTCCAGCTGATACTACTTTGGTTTGAGACAAAGAAAAATACCTTCTCAGGGAAATCAATCCTGGGCCCCTTTTTATTAAAGGCAACCAGCAGCTGAAACATAGGAATGCAAAACTTTTACTAAATTATATGGTAGTTTTGTGATATTTCAGCTAGGAGCTGAACCCACTGTTGTGATCTAAAGCAGATTTGACCTGCGTTCCCAGGCACATTTTAATCCTTTGACATTGCAGTTTACAGATATAGGATTAGTTGCTTGGAGGGCTGTACTAACCACGGTACAACACAGAAAAAGGACAAACCAAGAAAACTGTTACCCCATCCAGTGCATTTCTGCATTCTGTAATGGACCACAAATTTAAAAGATGGAGCACAATTTTATTTAATTTCTTTTTTTAAAAAAATCTTTTGCAGACAACAATAGAGAAATGTAAAATTCATATTTTTCAAACACTTAAGAACTGTTTCTTAGTTTACTACTAGATTCCCAAACCAGGATCATGAAATGTGCATTTGACTGCAGAATTGCCTAAAAGATGTAGGTCAACTTCTTTGCAACAGAACTGTAGATATGTCAGATTTAACATGTTTTGTTATAATGACACATATAATGATGAAAAAGTATGTCATATTAGCATCTTGAAATAAATTAAGTAGAAATATTCAGATAAAATGAAGGAAATTAAGAAGATTCATATGCTCAACATCAGTTAATAATATTTTTGTTTTACTTTTCAAATGCCTGGATCTTACCTATACACAGTTTACACTAGCTGAAATCAGGTAGATAGCACAGAATTATATTCAAGTTAAAACTTTCAGAATTATTATACAACCAATTACTCTGAAAATGGGGTACACTGCCTGTTATAAGCACCAGGTATTGTCACAACTATGAATGCCACAGAAAATACCATTAAATAATGTGTAAAGGTTAATGATCCCCGTTTTTATGGAAACCCTTCTCATAATTAATGAAGTTTCTTGTGGCAACCATCAGTCAAAATACAAAAAGTATTACAAATATTTATTTATATAATACAAAATAGAATACATCCATGCGTATGTAAGTTTAGATATAATGCACAAGTATTAAAAATTATTATTAGAGAGTGAAATTCAGACTCACCTAGTTTCATCTACCCCTAATTCAAAGTCCAGCAATTTTTATCTGTTAAGCACATGAAAAGGCAGAGAGCTGGGCAGCTGGAGACACTGGAAACAGTGAGTTGAGTGGATGTGGGGACTACACAAAGTTGGCTGGTGATTCCACTGAAGGCAAACACACCTTGTGCTCAGGAGCTGCTGAGAGCTGTGGGCTCTACCACCTATCCTTGACTCTGCTTTGGTCAACCCACTAAAAATAGTACATGTACTCTTAAATTATACTGGAATTGTCACTACTGATGGTTGTGACAATCAACAGTATTTGCATAACTGTACTTCAATTTATTTACCAGTTATTTACTTATCATGCTATTAAACTGCAAGATTTCAACACTCAGGATGGTGCATACACTAAAGTTCACTGTTCAAGCCATAGATGCTCTCTGGGTTAATCACCAGGCAGCTGCTTCTGTTTCATCCTTAATTTTGAACTCTACATTTCACAGGGCTCAAGCCCCGAGCAGTTCAAGGGCCTACAGTTCGATGCAGAGTCTCAGAAGTTCCACATTTTGTTAAGAACCAAAAGCTAACATTACCTGCAAACCCTTCACATAACTCGTGTGGGTGCCAAGACAGCTCCTACTCCCTCGTCTAGCAGGGTATATATATCACTGAGAAAATGAAATGGTGCATGGCCTGAGCCTGTGTCCAGAGAACAAACCAGCCCAGAATGTTCTGCCCTTGATTCTTTCAACACACACCACAGGAGGAAGGTGTGGGGACTTCGGGAGTTTCCCTTTTGACACTGTTTATATATTTTGGTATCTAGAGCAATCAGTCCATTAACTTCAGGAATGTATGACCTGCACAGTAAATTTCAGAACACAGAGGGAAGAGAAACTACTTGTTTTACAGGAAAAGTGAGCTCTCAGAGCAAAGAATATTAAATACCCATTCCTTAAAAGCATGGCATTGACTGAGGTGCTTTGTTTAAGAAGGATTCCCAAAGAACATGATTCACTTCCTATGATAACTGGTCCATATAAATATGAAAGAATAAAGCAAAGGCTTCCACTAAGCTACCTACACAGAGAACACACACATTCCTGTACACCCAGGCTTTCAATTGAGCTTTTACCTAAATCTATCCAAAGCAAGATAACAAAGTGACAACCAAGTGTCTTTGTCTTCACTGCATAATGGTTATGTCAACATGGGTTTGGATTTGCAGAAACAGCTGGAAGTTGTTTTGTTTTGATTAAAATGAGAACAGAGTACAAAAAGCCAAATAATTACATTTAAAATAAGTTGTTATTTTACACTGCAGAATTTAATAGTCTCAACTACACCAGCAAAGGATTTGTGTAAAATGTTTAAATGGTTTCCTTATGAAAACACTACAAGTATGCAAATCGGATAAAGTTAAAAACACCCCCACAGTAATATTTTCCACTAGTGCCTTCTCCTGAAAGAGTTGAAATACATTCCTGAGCTACAATTTGAAGTTTGAGTGAGTAATACTACTTGTTTAAGGGGCTGGTAAATGACAGTGCTGAGGATGCAAAACCATGCATAAAACCTGGATGCCACTTATAACCAGTACTCAAAGAAGTGACTTGATTTTCAGAGAAGTCCTTTGATGCCAATGAGAGGAGGTCAATGCTTTTGAAATCAGCCAGTTTTGATTAAGCAAGAAATGCTGGTTACAGACTTAGGCCCCCCAGGTGTGTGCCTTTCTGAGCTCACACAGCCGAGGGCTGGGAGAGGGCTGTCACATTGTGCCATCTGCTCTTAATACAGAGAGACATTTTGCTAAGAGAAATAAAATGGGAGAGAAAAGCAGTCAGGATTTGAAAAGGCAGATACTGACCAACAGAAAGGAGCAGGAGCTGTTTCAAAGATTTGTTTCGGACAAGACTCCAAGTAGGTGAATTCAGTGAGGAAGGCTTTCTCAGTCCTGTCCCTTGGCACTCAACAGACAGACCAGCCCTGCCCATGACAGACCACAGGTATGCTCAGCTATCTCTACCAGACCCATAAAATAGAAAGACTGGCCCACCGAAGAACATACCAGAAAGTGAAAACTTCCTCAGAAATAACCCACTCGTTCACTCTGCTTTAATGGCAGAAGCAGTGGCTGCTGGAGGCTCTCACTGGCTTTTGAGCAGGGAAGTTTTTGGAAAACATTGGCTCCTGCTACATCCTGCTCTTTATCACCGGTGAGGACAAATGGTTAATATAATAACCACCACCAAGAAGATCACCAGGCTCAGATCTCACACCAGTTATGCACTGCAGAGCCCACAGGGAACTCAGACTTCAAGTCAGGGGGCAAAACCAAGGTAAGAATCCATGATGTGTTGTAACGGAGCCATCGCACCAAGTGGTGCCCAGTAATGGAGTGCCCAAGCACGGCACTGCACCCACACACTCAGATCTGGAAAGAAAAGAGGTGAGGAAGTTTAATTTCAAATTCCTTCAAAACCCTGTGAAAAGCAAGAGCTGCTTCCCTGTCAAAAGCAGCACTTTTTTTGATATATATTAGTTCACCCCATGTATTAGTCTGTAATTCCCCTCTTGTGTTGGCAGTGGAAAAGCTATTATCTGTCAGGTGAAACCTAGTAAATTTTTCGAAGATAACATAATGATGCACTTAGTGGTATTCTACAGTCTACCCTGAACACGGAATGCCCCATTAATCACAATTTCTTCTACTCAGTATGCAGAAACTTGCAGGCAAAACAACGAGGATTGGGGAAGCATTCTGTGCTTTATTGCCACAGCTGTGTCGAGCAGATTTCCAAGAAAACACATAGGACAAACCAGACAGTGTTGGCTTGGGCTGTCCTCTCCCCACAGCAGGACTTGTTGGGCTTGCCTGTTCACTTTGCTCCCTCATGAATTACATATAATATGTTACAATACAATAAAACATGTAAAATACAGAGTTCTGCTTTGAATAATTTCTTCTTCAGCAGCTCAAGATGTCATCTGGTTTGTTGTACCAGCGAACTCTGTCACAGCTGAGTATCAACAAATCCACAGGATTTTGTGACAGCAAAAGAGCTAAAGAATGGACATAAGTGATAAAGCACTGTTTTTATCCTGGTGTGAAGTCAAAACATACTGTGTACATTTTCTTCTATTTCACCCTATGGATCTCCTGTGATTCTAAACAAATGTTTGGGCATATTAAAGAGGCAATAAAACAGCTATCTCAAACACAGTTTGAAACAAACAGAAAATCTTATAAATCAAAATTTGAAGTGCTTTTTAAGAATTAAGTCCCACAGAGAAGACTTAGCATGCTTTTTATGGACAATAAAATGAAATTTGTGAAGTCAGATGATTCCATGTGAAAATATACATTGTAAAAGCAGGAATATTTTAAACTACTGTATGGTAAATCACATTTCTCTGCTCTACCCAAAGCTTACTTTTCTGGGTAACTGAAATGTTTCTGTAAAACAAAAGGATTGTAAATAACCAACATTTAGTAGAAAAGTTTGCAATTTTTGCTACAGTTAATGTAATGGTGGTTTAGTTTATTAGTGGCTGCTTAGTTCAACAGAATCTTCTGTTAACATCTTCTATAGACCCCTCCCAACATACAGCAGCTATAGAACAGGGCAGAGGCATGTGCACTTGATTTCAAACTTTCAGTTTACATTTTCTACATTTCCTATTTCTTAGTTCCCAAACTTTCCCATTGGCATCAGATGCCTTCAACTTTTTTCTATTCCTTTCTTTCCAGACTTCTAATTTTATTACATATGATCTGTGAGACTAAGTGACAGAAGGAAAGATTTTTTTAATTTTCTACAAAAAATCTTTCTCTATGAGGAGTATAATATGCTCCCTGCAGAGCTGAATTTGTTTTCCAAACAAATGCACAGTTAGTGTATGCAACTCTGTGAACGTGATGGTAAAATTCTAAGTAACATATTTAAATTTTCTCTGATCGGCTGAAGGAATTCTAGCTTCCTAGGAAAAACAGACTTTTTGAGTGCCACCAACATGCTCATGTTTGTCAGCTCAACTTCACTAAGGGGTATTTGAATTTTCATAGTTTGAGAACAAACTGGATCAAGGATCCAGGATTAGACACAGGACCTTCTGGTAGAATTTCCATAGGCCTAGGGAGGATCCAGCTAGGGACTGAGCACTGTGACACGCAGGGTTGTAAAGGCACGTGGACAGCATTTCTCTCACAGTGTCTGAAGAAATTACTGTTCAGCAGAACTACTTGATGCCATCTTTAAACATACAATGACCCAATCAGCTTTTTAATGTAGGTGAGAGCACAGCAGTGTAAATGCAACAGGACAGCAGCAGAGAGCAATAATCATAAGGATGAATATCATTTACAAGGTCAGGATGCTGTTTTCCTTTCATATAGACACATATGAACCCAAACAATAGCGCCAAAGATATAAAACATGAGTATGTAAAATCAAATGCACTTTTAAGGACTGAGCATAAAAGCATGCAAGCAATCCACAGATCCATTTACCACATAAACTTTGGATTGAATTTTGCCTGACAACTTCAGCGCCTTTACCTCTAAGGTGTTAGTGCCTTGGGTGTGTGCCAAGTCCAACACATGCTCACACACACACATGCACATACCCGGGTACATGCTTCTAATTCTTCACTGAATAAATACACCAATACCTAGAGATCCCATCCAGCACTCTGGTTACATGAATATTAATGACATCTTACACTAAAAGAGCAAATTCATAAATGCAGTAAGGCATGCATATATGCACAGAGCTGAGCTGTGCCAGAACAGCAGTATGACAAACAGTTCTCTTTGTCAGTACAGCAATAACCTGAGCATTAGGATAGCAGAGCCACTGACTATTGATTATCCTGCATGGTTTTTTCCCCTTGTATGTCGTCTGTAAATAGAAAGAGGTGAAAGTAGTACAAAAAATGCTATCTCCTACAATGTGATAGAAACCATGTTTTCCAGTCTGCATCATACCTTTTTGCACTATGAAATGATGGGAAAATAACTGAGAATAAACCTTTGCCATTTTCAGAGTTCATTTTGGATCAGTGTTATCCAAGCTCACTAATGGTTCTTAACTGAGGTGCCTGAATTAGGAGTTACATCACCCCAAAACTTCCAACTGAAGTCAGACATGGACATATCCTCAGAAAATATCAAGAGAGCTAAAACAACTTTCTAGTACAATTATCTGCTTCCCACTAATTATGGAGGACCTAAGACTTCTAACTAGGAGCTTCATCCTGTAGAACAAAATGAGACCTCTCCTCCATGGGAGAAGCAGCAGGGCACACTTTAAAAAAAAAAGACCAGAATGTATTATTTACTTCTGTAAAAACTGAAAATATGCTGTAATTATGATATTAGGTCAATGTTTGAAGATTTGATCTTCAAATTACAGACAGGCAGTATAAGACAAGAAGCTAGAGATGTTTCATACTGACTGTCACTACTTCTTTTGTAGCTACATTGCAGTTTCCATTGACATGGTGCTTCAGTACATGCCAAACCACCTTTCTGAGATCCAACTTGGGTGTCTGCTTTATGATGTTTAAGGCAATTTTCCCAAGCAGAAGTACAGAAAATACCCACCCACCAACAAAACCCCCCAAACAACACCCACCTTCACCCCACCCCTGAACTGGAAAGAGGTGGTATAATAATGAGGTTCTTTTAAGTTAAATTTGGTATTTTAATTATTCTGCTCACAGAACCAACTCAGAAGCTACTACAATTTTTAAACATGCCAAGTAAAAATAATCTAAAGCATGAATGAATAGCAAAAATCCTGGCAAGTAATACAGTGGTAAAGACACGTGGGAGATGGTGATATGCAAGTTTGCAGAATGATATGATGCAGAAAGCAAATGAGAGAGAAGCTCTGCAACTTCATATTACAGACAGTGAGGAAACACATCACAAATGCCAGAGGAAGCTCTGCCTCTGGAAGACAATGCAGATTGCATCCTGTGCTGTATATCCTACATGGAGAGATTTCAACCAAGAGTGAGACACAAATACAGCCTAAAATTAGCAAGGGGGTTGGATGACACAATTTCTGGAGGAGGTTATATATAGAGAAAAAAACATGAATAGCATGGCAAAATCGGAGCCAAAAGGTAATGGGGTGGAGCATCATAACTATACAACTTTTTAAGGGCTATAAATGCAAAGGATGTGAAATAATATTTCAGGTGGAACAAGTGACGTAAGTAGATGTGAAGGAAAGAAATGAAAAATCTAAAATGCTGAAGCAGGTATCAGGAGTCTGTACTGACATGAATTTTTATGCTGCACCAAGGTATAATGTCCCAACTGTAGAACTGTGACCAACAGGAATGGTGCACAAAAAAGAAATTCCACCTTATGTGGAGGTACAGACAGCCTTGACTTCCCAAACCAGAACATTGTGTCAGGGAGCTGTAAAAAACTAGTTAGCATAAGGCCTGATTATGCTACTTACGCATTCAACTTTTCTCATGCAACGACATTCACTGTCCTGGGACTGCAGCGTATTACAGATGTTGACTAAATGAATGATGAAAAGCAAATGTGTGACTTAAAATGTGAGGGGGTTTTCCCCTCTCTTCTTTCTTTTGTGTAAATGTTTAACACATTCAACAATTAAAAATGTATTTATATTTCAGTTATACAGCAAGCTGGCAGAATATTTGCAGCGTGGTTATGCTCAGGAAAGAAATATATCCTTTCAGAAGCAGAAAACCAATCACACATTATTCACAAAGCTTTTACCCCTCCTCCAAAAAAAAAAAAATCAGAAAAACACATGAAGTTGAGAACACCATGGAAAAAATATTTATAATTCAAAGAATTCTGTTAATAAGATGAACTTTTCAACACTCCAGCACAAGACTGATCATTAAACCCAGTCTGTAACCATTCTGCAATTCCTTCCCATCAAGCTGTAAGAAATCCTCCAGCACCCAATGACATATTTTATGATGCTTTGGAAAAAGATCCAAACCCCCAAAACTGATGATGCAGCACAGGATGAGAAGATGGCAGACTCACAACACTATCACTCTTATGGGCCCCCTTTTCTGATATGGAACTCATTAAATTAAAATATTTTTAAAAGCCTGGGAAATAATTTTTTTTTCAGCCAACAGAAAATGCTACTGAAACAAAACACAGATACCAGTGCTGATGGAGAATTCCTTTGTGATTTGAAATCTACGATGAATTTTACTGTGAGCATGTAAACAATGTTTACAGTGTAATGTACATCATATATACTCTCTACTGGTGGTCAATCTTTACTGCTTCCAAGAAAGGCAAATGATGGCACAGAAGCTATACTTCATGTCAGGACAAAAAATGTTTGTTGGATAGCTATGAGAAAGTCCATAAATGGGAGTTTAGGTTCTGAAATACAATGCATACTTTATAGTAATAATTAAATCTCATTTTATATTTTTATATATCTATATGAATGACATTTACAGTATTTACATGGTGCAAAAACTACAACCTCCATAACAGAGGTACTCTCTCAGCTTTTTTTACAGCCCTTTCCATTAACCAGTCACATCCTAAGCTCAGGCTGGCTGTGAGACAAGGGCTGTTTCCTCTCCAAATGCTGTTTTCCATTTACCTTTGATATCAAGGATGTCTCTGCCTCTTGGTGTCTGACTTACTCCCCTTTTTTCATAGTTCAGTTTAGGTATTTATATTTAAAATTAATTATAGCATACTCTAATAGATTGGGATATTCAATTCAGTCTGAGGAAGATACCAACTCTTTCTCTGTCATCACAGGTACAACCCATGCAGACCCCTCTCACCTCTGAAAAGCTTCATCACTATTACTGACCTTAAGGGAGCTCATCAACTTCAGTCTCCACCATTCTGAATTATAAAAGAGAGAACTTCAGAGACTACAACAGACTGGCTTCAGGGTAACACAAATTCAAATAACCACATATCCCATGTTTTTAGCTGCTCCTATTTGGACCCACGCATAAAGTATCAGCTATGTCAGTTCTTCAGGAAACAGTGTACATAGATATGTACTTCCCGGAAGGTTTTTCTAAGAAGCAACATCCATATAAATCTCCCTGAAAACCTCAGAAATGTGTTGTTTGCAAACATTTAAACAGCATTAACTTCCTTCAAGATACAGGGTAATGAAAGATACAAGGCACACTGAGACCCATCTTGTGAGGCTGTGCATAATCCTCTCAACTTCACACTGTTCTACCGTGGTACCAACCGCGACAAAATGAAAGGTCATACTTGGATTTTTTTTTTTTTAAGGCAAGGTAAACATTGTGTGGGCAATGCTGTTCTCTGTGATATCAGACAAAGTCATTATTTTTAAATGGCACATATGCAAGCCAAGCAGCAGCTAAGAAAATCTAAGGGAAAACTTCCGTTTTGAGTAAGCTGGCTCATATTTCCTGACCATCAGTTTTTTTTGTATCTTCCTTTTGAAGTGGTCAAACGTAATGCAATGGATCACAACAAATGGAATTTTTATGAGTGGTTTAACTTATTGTTTCTTACATTCAATATATCCAATATTATCATATAAATAACACCTCCTTCAACAAATGAATTTGACCAGCTATTTTCAAATATATATAATCCACATATTTTTTCAAATGGATTAAAACTTTGCCTTATTTTTTTACTATTTTTCCGTTTCTACCTGATGATATATATAGCTGGCAATATTCTCATCTGTTTAAAATACTCTACAGTGATCACATGGTTTTTCCATGTCCTGGCACCTTCTTTATTTAACATACATTATCCAATTTTATTTGAAGTACATCTGTAAGACCCCAAGCTTTCAGTGCTTCCTGGCAGTTCCACTTGGATGGAAACAAAATTCAAGGAACAGTGTTTTTGTTAATGTATTTGTATTTCAAACTGTGATCTCCAGTGTAACAACAAATACGTTGCTGGGTACAACGATTACATCCTTAGGTATGTGGACCTGAGTGTCATTTGCACCAAGGTGAGGTGTGACTGAATTTATGTCTACTTTAAAGCCACTTTCCACTGACTTAGCATAAATTTGATTCTGAGCTTTATACATTGGAGTCCTGCATGCAAAACCATTGAGCTCTCCAAATGAAGAGTCCTGTTAAAACATGAATCACAATCAGGCTTCTACAGTATTAACTTTCTGCTGTATTATTAGGAGAATACTTGAAGCTGCTCTGCAGAATTTAATTACAAAAGAACTGAAATAGGACAAAAATAACTGAGGATAAGAAAGTGAGAGGCATGGAAATCTCAGTAGTATCCAACTTCAGTTGCTGAGAGTAAGAAATCACCTTTGTCAACAGTGATCACAAACAGAGTAACCAAAAAGGAGAGCACTAATGAGACTGTGCCCAATATCCCTTTGAGTACTTCTGGTCCTTCTGATTGCACCGACAGTGCAGTTGGCTCTGTGATCTTCCTCCTGTTGAAACTAGTGGCAAAGTTTTCATCAATTTAATATGTTTTAACGCTGCCCCATGAATAAGTTCTGATTAAAGATATTAAATCCAGATATGAAATGTGACAGCCTACACTCAATGTAGATCTCACCAAAGACACAATATTCCCAGCTCTAAAAATCAAGACTCTTTTACCTGTTCTTGGACAGACCATGGCTGCCATAAAACACTGATCATGGCAGGTAGAAAGTAATCTCTTGGATTGACAAGTAAATTGAGACTTGACTATTCCCTTTGAAATCAGTATGCTTTCAATCACACCTTTCAACAGGTGTCAGTGTTTTTTGTGTATTTGACTTCCAATGATGAAACCTGTTTAATAGCAACAGGAGAGGGACCTTCCATACCTTACCTTACAACTGGGTCATGGCACAGGAAAAAATTATCTGTTGTTTCACACTACTCGAAATTTTTTCCAGTAAGAAGTACCCTTAGAATTTTTCCAGCTGAAGCCTAGAATTCTGCTAAATATACAAAAGTCTCAGAAGTGTTCTCTACAGGCACTGCAAACTATTTTTCAACAGGTCAGCTCTACATACTGAACTATTTGCAAATTATTAAAAATATAAAAAATATTAAACACACAGACTGTTCATTACATTTACAAGTCTCACAGGGCTGAAATGCAAATTACTCCGTACTACAAATATTTGGGTAACTGAACACTTGCCCAAAATGTTTGAATTAAAAAAAAAAAAGGAAAAAGGAAAAAAGAAAAAGCCTTTTTATGGGTTAAGGTAATAATGAGAAAACTGTTCTCCCAAAAATCTGTATCTTATTGTTGGACTGAAAATAGTTTAATAGAGAAAATATTCATTGACAGGGCAGTATTTTACATAGAGAATTAAGCCCCATCAAAGTGGGCAATGTCATTCCATCTACAAGGGAAGTGCCAAAGGAGACGGCCAAAATTTGCAACGGTGTGATAATACCAGCAGGGATGGATTTGTTGCTATTATGATTAAAGCATATAAACAGAAAAAGATTAGGAGGGGCGAGAGTGAAAAGAGAGGAAGAATAGTTTATTGGTTGGAAGAAGGGCAGGGAGAAGCTTATGTTGGAATGCAGTGTCACAGTTACACACCATAAAGCTTTCAGTTGCTCCCATTACATGAATGTCAGAATGCAGCTGCCACTTTCCAGCAGAAATTCTTTCCGTTTTCATTTTGGAAGTACAGGGTGGGGTTTTTTTTCAGTGTAGCACTCCCATGAGATCACCATATTGCATCTGCAGGTACCCTTATGGCACAGGACTGGCAAATGTGACCTCTGTATACATGCTCTGGGACATTTGTCACTTAAGATGAACCACCAACATGCCCTTGAAGTGGAGAGGTGGCTCAACTAAAAGAAAGCATTAAGAATTAGACTTTGTGTTGTCTTGAACCAACTGCTTTCACAGCCATCAATGTACAGCCATCCCAATAAATCTCAATGACAATTCATTCAGTTTAAGGAAATGGGGCTGAACAAGGTAAATGAGAAACCAGCTTTATAATTATAATCTCATTTTGCTGATGAAAAGGAAAAGCCATGATTTTCCATCAGTGCCTTGAGATCCCTGGACTTCTATTCTTAAGTGCTCCACTCACTCAAGACATTTGGGAGGGGTTTATTTCACTGCTCACTTAAGTCAGCCCTCAAAAAGATATCCAGTCAACCTAGACCCATAGCCCTTCTTGGTTCAAAGGGTTAGGAGTCAGACAAAGAAAGCTGAGTTGTCACTGAACATTGGAAGGAGTTCAGTACCTACCATTTTAACCAACTAAAGTGGCTTAGTGGCTTAATGATGTACTCTGGAGAAAAAAGAACAGTAAGGTTCTGTCTAAGTGAAGAAAAGGATGAGTAAGTCAGGACTTTGTATTTTTGTCAAAGAAAGAAACCATGAATATTTAAGGTTTGACAGAGAACTTATATCCCAAATTCTTGTCAGGGTATCAGAAGAGAAAAAGAGAGAGAAGGGAGTTAGTAATTCTCTCAGCTCATTTTTTCCATCCGTGCTTTCATCTTTCCAGAACTGTAAGCATTTTTAATAGTAAGGGAAAAACAGAAAATTCATTCCTTTGCAACACTACAGACTACTGCTAGCCTTAATCATTGTAACAAATTGAATACATGCAGGAATCTGCTAAGAGAGCAAAATTATCATATCTAATTTATCACACAAATAAAACTGGTCATCAAGTAGTAAGGGTTTTAGTGCAACTGAGAGCAAGAATTTGTAGAATTTCTTTCAATTAACAGTGCCAGGTAAAAAGTCTGAACTCTGCCAGCTGCCATTAAAGGTCGCAATCTAAATTATATTTATTGAGAACTGGGGTTTGTATCTTCCATCTCAGTAAAATACACTTGCAGTAGTCATACTACTGTTTTAAAACAGAGGAGCAGAAATGCAGTGTTTTCAAGAACAATCAGAACTCAGTGAATTCTGCTCCTTATACAGAACTATGCTTTACTTTGGAATTTGAAATGGAGCGGAATGTTCTTAAAATTTTCCAGTGACTAGAAATATTGTAACAAAAGTTATTAGAAGCATATTTTCATTAACATCAATTGAACTACCTTACAGGACTCTGACGGTATTAAGTTTATTAAATACATTGTCGCTCCTGGACTTCCGCTTAAATGTGTATTTAACACAGAATTCCACATGAAAGAGCAAACTCCAAGGAGTTTTTTTTTCACAAAATGACACAGTTAAGTAGACTTGCATCCAAACACCAGAAATCCAGTATTTCAAATGCTTACACACTGAAACAAATAAAAAAGGAAGTGGACTTCTATTATATTTAATTTTGAAGATAACCTCATTTATAAGAGTACAGAGAGAGACTCCGAAGAATAAATCTAGGACTTGATTTAGTTCCCTAAACATAGGCTTATAGTCACTGAACACATCCTCAGGTACCTGAAAAGATCAGTGGTGGTATTGGCAAAAACTCTCCTAAAATAATCAGCAATCAAAGAAATCCTAAAGAGACACAGAAAAAAACCCCTTCATTGTTTGCCTGAATTTAATTCAACAGGGTATTAGAAATGCCCTCCATGTAGTGAATGTGCTATCTAAACACAGAGATGTTGTAATTGTTTTGTGTAAAGTTTGTGTCTTTTTCCGATTCCTTTCACTCCTGCAGTCAACTCTTCACACAGGACAAACCATTCTTGGGATGGAAACCAATGTGGCAGAAGCAGCCCTGGATAACCATAAACCATGTGGAATGAACAAATGAACAATATGGCAGAGCAGGAAGTATTTGCAATTACAATCCCATCCGTCCTAAGAAATCTCTTCTACAGAAGTTCCAAGCCAAGTCCTTCCTCACTGCTTGAGCAACTGTACCATGTATAAGAAGAGGCAAGAGCTGACAAAGCTGCTCAGCTTCTTTGCTGAGGGCTCTAGATTGGCAGTGAAATTCCATTTTAATGTAGAGCTTCTAGGAACAGATATTGGTTACTAGAGTCAAAGCCAAGCTCAAAGTTAAACTATGTTTGCAAAGTCTATGTTCAGTAACTCCACAATGTCCCTTCACCTGCTCCTTTCATGAAAAGCTCCTTAATGTCCTAACTGGCTGTGTTCTCCATCACCTACTATTAAAATAGCATGAGAACTGCTGGGCTTTGGCTCTGCTGTCTTCTGTAAAAGCACATTAACTGCAATATAAAAACAAAAGAAAAAAATTCAAGCTATGTGTAATATATACTGAATTCCAATCGTTTGGTCCAATTCTCCAAAGAGATGAGTCTCTGATTTTCGAGAGCTATGCACACACATCTGCAGAATTTCAAAAGATCTCACCTCCCAGCATAGAAAATTCCTCAGGAAATCTGGCTTGCTAAAGGGTGTTGAGCTCTTCTTAAAACATATGCCGTAAATCCTAATTGTTTTTGAAACTCACTTCTTGATTTCAATTCCCTCATTTTTATACAATCTTTTCACTTAGTTACTACAATATGAACCTAAATTTCTGGAGATTCAAAATAACAGGATTTTATGAACAAATCTGTAAGAATTCACAGTACTTAATAAATCCTGTTATTCTGCCATTCACCATTTCAACCATCTCTATATTTTTAGTCCTTCATTTCCTCCTCATTCTCATGTTTTACTTTGGATTCCTGATGAATGATCACAGATTCCACTTTTCAGTTTATTTTTCTTTCTTTTCTGTTTGTACATTTGGCTACTTTAATGTCTTTTAAACTTTCTAGAAAAAATAATTTTTATAGGTGTATTTGAATTTTAACTACATACTCTTGGAATCAGATGTTTCATTAGCAGTGAAATAAACACAATATTATGGAAAAATCAAGTCTCCTGAAATCAAATTGATAGTTTTTAAGTTTTACTTCTTTGAATCAGCACACATCAAAATTCCACTTTTTCATATTGTTTCTATGTTAAACTGAGCAGTAAATCAGTATATTGAAAAAGATGAGAGAAGTTGAAGTTTCAGTGAACATTATGAACAAAATAAAATTTTATGAACAGAAAATCTTGGGAATTAAGTTTTTCCTCAGGCTTTCTGTTCACAGACTTAGGATCTAAACAAGGAAATCTTAGGCCAATGCTATTATTAACTCCAAATCCTCACTCCTAAAAATGTGATCAATGTTAAAAACAGAAACTGTTATTCATCTGCTTGGTAATTATGACCTGACAAATACAGTGTTGCTGATTTTGTCAAGCCTCCCTTTTAGTTGCAAAAATTCTCACTCTACTATTGACCAATCTCATCTCATCCTCAACAATTCTGGACTGCAAATTTTCTTGACTCAGGAGACTACTGAACTATATGTAATCCACTATTCCCCATAAAGATCCAGGACAGAGTAGGTGATACCTGCCTGTTTCACCCACTTCAAAAACCACACAAGGTACACAATGGATACACATGGCGAACTGTTCAAAATTTAACTTCCCCCAGGCATGTCACATCTGCAGTTGTGTCACCTTCAACAGGGTGTATTTCATTTCACTTTAAGTTTTCTAAATTAATTTTTTGTATCCTTGAGACACTTCACATTCTTTTGTTGTCCATATTACAAGGTGGGGTTGTTTGCCTGTGAAGATAAAAGTAATTTCTGGCAGATCTATGCAGCACATGGCAAAGGACAGTGCCTGCTCCTACTGACAAGGGCAGTGCTCATGGAGGGTTATACAAAAGAGCCCATCTGCCTGTTGACTGCTGCATTTTCTTACAGTTTATATTTTTA
The DNA here is from genome assembly GCA_024500445.1 of Entomyzon cyanotis. Lineage (NCBI taxonomy): Eukaryota > Metazoa > Chordata > Aves > Passeriformes > Meliphagidae > Entomyzon > Entomyzon cyanotis. The sequence goes on from JAKEPQ010000871.1 coordinate 65,965,534, forward strand.
AAAGCTTTTTTTGACAGGTAAATGTAGAAGAGAATATAACAGGGTCCCTCAGGGTTAGGGTCTGTCATCAAGCCAGTGAAAAGAATAGTTGCTAGAAGTCTCTTGGGTGAGCTGACATTCTCAACCCCATTCCACAGTTAGTGGCCTTTCATGGATGCTGTTCTCAGGGTTTGTTGAAATTTTAAATCCAGGCCAGTGCCTCAGTCAAAAGTTAGCACCTCCCTAACAAACCTTCATTTACCATGAACCCATCTCTTCACTTTGCAGCTTCCCACCCAAAAGAGAGGATATTTTATATTTGCCTTAGGTTTTCATGTGAAAGTTTTTTCGTATTTTCTCTTTTAGGAAAAAAAAAAATCTTTCTACAAATCTTTGTAGAAACTTCTGCAATGCTTCAAAGATACAGTATCTTATTTATTTTATTTGGTTAGATTTAACAGACCACCTGAACTACTTCTCTCTTTTTCCAGGCAAGCAAGCTGCCTAATATTTGCATATGCCCCATGTTCCTGTTGCTGCTTTACTGCCTTTTCCTCCAGAATTACTGATACTGCCTTAAGCAACTTCCAGAGTTGCAAGGTGGATTTTGCAGACTCTGTAATGTGTAAACTGTCAACTAAAGCAAATTTTACTCTAATTTCTGTCTCAGACCACCTGGGCTTCCTTGTGCATGCTTCCAAAGACTTGATATATCAAGAACTCATAGAACTGCCAAATCTCTCTCTCCCTGTCTCTTGCTCTGCCTCTCCCCTAGAAATAGTCCAACTCAGAGACCAACTTAAAACATCCATAAAGTTAAATTGACACACTCATCTCACTGAAGACAGCTGAACTTGGATTAATGTTTAAATCTGTGCAAAATTGTGTCAGAGTATGCCTTTTCTTGCTTCCTCAACACTTAAAGGGGGATGGAGGTGGGTGTAAATGAGCCCAACACTGTTAGCTTGTTCTTTTATTATGTATTTCATTTATATGAATGGATGGATGGACTGAACAAGAAAAAAACACCAGAGTCAGTTTAGTTTTATATCATGGCCTAGAAATTCATAGCTCTCCTCACAAGATACGCAGTTATCTGAAATGTGCACCAATTCCCTTGTGAGGTCTGCTAAGCATGGCCATCTGGTTTTTTCCTGCATAATGATTTTACAAATATTGTCACTGATTTTGTGTTACTGTAAGTCTTTTACCACTTTAATTTTTACGCTGATTTTTTTCACTTTTTCATTTAAGCCTGCAACTCACAAAAAAATAATATATTTATTACTCTCCCTCTCTCAATACGTATTTCTATAATATTTCTCTATTTTATGCAGTTGCACTGTACTCTTCAAAATATCTGAGATAAGCTTATTTCTGTAAGAGAGCATTCAAAGTGGCTAAAAATTTATTTCTTTGCTAAGCATACTTTATACTGGACAGTAAGACCATCAGAAGTTAATTTACCTAGACAACAGCTATGTAAACAGCTTTGTTTAAAGTACCATGACATCTAATTTAAGTAATCAACATTGGAACTAGATGTTATTATATCAAATGAAACTTCCAAGAACAGAATAAAAATTTATATTCCTTTTAATCTCAGGTGTGGTTATGTTTCCATCTTCTCTCTCTTTCCAAAAAGCACCAGAACGTCTATTCAGAACCTGCTACATTACCATCCTTTCAGAGGATGTTTTCTGTAATGGTGACACCACAAGTATTGGATTATATATTTAAATTCTAATCTCAGCAAAATAGAAACTGAATAAATGTCACTGCTTTCATACGTTCCTTCCTTCTTCCTTTAATCCTGCTGAAAAGATTCCCTATTATCTCAAAGGTCAGACATGTTTAGTAGTTCCTGTACTGTTCAAAAAATCTCCCTCTTCTAATCTCACAAACTCACAAAATCACAAATCCTGTGGATTTCCAGTAATTCCAGACTAAAGAACTTTGTTTCCTTGTAGAAATACCCATATTTAAAAATATGGCAGGTTTTCTCTTTCCTAACATTATGAAAGGGCTTCCCAAACTCACAATCAAGTGTTCGACAACTGAAACTAAATAATTAGTATATGCACAGAAATGATGTCAGGGCTCCCAAGTTAGGAATCTGTTTTAAGCACAATTATTCCAAGTTCTGTCATTTATGAAATCAACAAGTTCTAGCAATCCTCAATATTCCTTCACATTATTGAAACATAGTAACAATGCTTGGGCTTGATTTAGATATTACAGAAATTTTATTTTCTTAAACTGATACATACTCAGAGGTTTTAAACATTTCCTCCTCAATGAGTTTTACAGGAAGACCAATACTTACATTGTACTCATTAAAAAGAGTTAATTTACTACCCACAAAGGTGCTAGCATTTCAAAAGCATCACTGCAAATGAAAGACTAATGCTCTAAGAGATTGAATTTCATTAGCAAGGAAATTTATCAATCCTTGATTAAATTAATGCTCAAATGGAGTGTTTTAGGAAACACTCAGTAGTGTTGCCAGTAAAGCACAAGGAAATCCTTCAAATAAGTATTCGCATTTTAGAAGAGAATGCCTGGAGGATGTAGCATATTTATGAGTCAGTTGTATGTTCCAATAACTGAGAAAATAATTTGGTCACTCAGCCTCATTTTTCAGTTCTGCTGTCTCAATAAAGAGCGAAGAAGATTATGAGGTTAAGAGCAAGTATCAAGGAAGCTGTACATCATTGCAGTTTTCCATATCCACAAAGTGAGGCTGACTTTTTTCCTTCCCAGTGCCAAAATTTTTTAGCAGTCTGGCAAAATCTGGATGCTTTATTTCCCACGAAGAGGTGAATGTTGTTAAGACTTGAAGCCCACCATGACAACTGGAAAGTGTTTGTGGTTACTCGTGAGCCAGAAAACAGAGCAGCCAGGAATTATTCTGCAGCCTTGTTGCTGAACAGAGGGCATGGGATGGTCTGTGTGAACATGGATGAACCTCCTCCTGCCTCCAAACAGGATGTCAGCATGCACACGAACTACTGGGAATGGTCCTAGGCCTCTGTCAAGCCCAGAACCATGCAAGGGTGCTGCTGGGAGTTGCTGGATCCTTTGGGCCAAAACATCCCTTAAAGACAAGTTTCAAACACCACTATCCCAATACTCAAATCTGTGCCACAGCCCCACTTAGTTACAAGTATGGGTGCAACCTGCATGCCCTTCTCAACCAGTCAGACTTGGTTAAAGGCATCAACCTAAGACTAAGTTCGTGCTAATGGATCTCCTGAGGGAACCCTCAACAGAAGACTCCTTGAGAGACAATGGGAACATAGGGATGGGCTCCAAAACTGAATTCATGCTGGAATAAATTGGCAATTCCTGTTTTATTTCTCTTAATGAAATAAGAAAGCATTATTTCACACAATTTTAAGGAAAAAAATGCAGTACCCCATTTACTTGCAGAGCACAGGAGCCCTAGATATGAGCAGCATTTGGCTCCACAGAAGGGCAATGAAGGTGGTAAAGGGTCTGGATAACAAGTCTTACGAGAAGTGGCTGAGGGAGCTGGGGTTTTTAGTCTGGTGAAGAGGAGGCTCAGGGGGACCTCTACACCTACCTCAGAGGAGGCTGCAGTGAGGTGGGGGTCAGTCTCTTCTGCCCTGTCTCAAGTGAAAACATAAGAGGAAATGGCCTTAAGTTGCACCAAGGGAGACTCAGATTAGTTATCAGAAAGTTGTTTTTCACTGAAAGAGTGGTCAGGCATTGGAATAAGTTGCCCTGGGAGGTGATGGAGTCACTGTCTCTGGAAGTGTTGAAAAGGCATCTGGATGAGGCACCTGGCGATATGGTTTAGGGGTGAACATGGGTTGATGACTGGACTTGATGGTCTTGAAGGTCTCTTCCAACCTTGATGATTCTGTGATTTTGTGAAAACAGACAGCTGAAGAGGAACCAAGAAGGAGAGAGAAGGGGATAGTACTTTCTCCTTTTCATGCATGCTAAGGGAGGGACAATCTAGTCTTTATTTAGTTGGACTATGGAAGAGCTTTAAATTGTGAAACAAAAATTTCTTCAATGAAGGGAGGTCAGGCATTGGAACAGACTGCACAGAGAAATGGTTGAATCACCATCCCTGGAATTGTTCAAGAAACATGTGGCTGTGGCACCATGGGGACATGGTTTAGTGGTGAACACTGCAGTGCTGCATTAAGAATTGGACTTGATGACCTTAGAGATCTTTCCCGAACTTAACAATTCTATGACTCTGTGATTCTAAAAATCAAATCTGCTAAACATACATTCCAAATATAAATGTTTACTGGATCATTTGAACAATAAAGACAACAAATTAACCTCTACCTCAGGCTAATAAACTGTAAACAATGAAAGACTCTTAAAGAAAAGAATTTTAAGACCAAACCAAAATTCATGTAATGAAAGAATATCACCAAGAACAACACAAAAATAAAATCAAATGATCTAGCTACTAAAATACACATATGTGCTCAAGATCTTGTGGGAATCAAATATTCCAGTAAAAATAAAGGGAGAGATGGAAACACAAGTTTCTTATTATCACACTTCATACGTTATAAAACCTAAGAGTTAACTTATTTTTGGCAAAGGGACAAAGGTTGCACAATACCCTGGCTTACACAAATATTTTCTATTGTTGAATGCATCTTAAATGTAGCTTGTCGTATATGAACTTTATGCACACAGTGCACCATGAAGTCTAAGAGTGTTCCAAAGATCCCAGCATTTCAAAACACTGATGAATAGCAAGCTGCCAGCATCCGGTGAACCAGGTGTAAAAATGTTACTCAACAATTTATAATTTAACTGAAAATAGATAAAATCATTTGAGCAACAAAGACTACAGATTTTGACCCAAGACAAGTCGACACTTTTAAACAAATTAATGCACATGGTTATTTTCTAGAATGTTCCCTCCTGAAAATATATCAAATTTCTCTCAAAAAATGCTCTTGTTTATAATCACCAAGTGAAATATGCCTGTCGAAATATATCAGGTTATCCTCATGTTTCACATTTTTAGTTCCTCTTTCTTTTAAAGGAAGAAAAAGTTAGAAGTGAAGTGGAAATGGTTATGAAGAAGTGGATATGCACATATTAACCACATACATTACATATATTACCCACATGCATATATTAACCCCAAACTTCATGTCACCACTAACATGGCACTTCCTTCCACTGAGGATTTTATAAAGTAAAGGAAGAGGCAATGATTTAGCAACAGTGAATGTTTAAGAATAAAAATTCCCTACTTCAACCACTAGTAGAGTGAGTTATTACTGAGCACAGTTTGCCATTTCCAGAGGGCAAGGACATTGTCCTGCTTCAGACTTCTTACTGCTTCACAGTGACAAAGAAAAATGTTCAGATATACAGAATATGCAGTAACAGTTCTCACTCTCATTGAGTTACACAAAACAAGACTGAGTTGCAGAAGCTGTGATATTTGTATTAAATTTTAAAATCAACGTCTTTCATAGCAGTACTCCTCACAATTTAAATTACTATTCATTCCCATACATTTTCCTATCTCTAACCATCAATCTGTTCACCTCAAGATAAGAAACCACTATAAAAATCATAATCAGTCTTAATTTTTGATGTAATACATAATGTAATTGCCAAACACCTAGTGATCAGCTTATAAATTGTTTAAAGATGAGAACAAGGAAGTCATAAAGATATTTCTCACCATTATTATTTATCTTCCAAGGGCATTAAAGATGCAAATTCAGACTCAGAATTACATCTATCTGCTTTTTTATACGTTACTAGGATCAGCCATCTTTTCCTTTTGTTTGTGTGTAGCAGAATAGAGTTTCCACAGGAAACACATGGCATTACCCATAGGCTGAGCATGTGCACTGCTTTGCTAATAACACAACTGATATGAACTCAAGAAGGTTGATGTACCTGAAGTTCTGATGCTCGCTTCATCATCTCCAGGGTGATGTAGCAACCAATAGAATGAGCAATCAGTACCAGCTTTATATCTTTTGACACATTCTTTTTGAGGAAGTTCAGCTTATGCTCTACTTGTCCGTTTAGTCCAAAAACATCCTCTAGCTCCTTAATATCTGTGTCTGAAATAGAAAAGAAGTCCTTTGGTTCAGTGAAAGAAATTTCAAGAATGTCCTCCCCCCCATTCCCCCACTTTCTTTGTAAAACATTGAAATAAACACATATATTAATTAAAAAAACCCCAACAATCCAAGCATTAAAAAAAAACCCAAACAAACAAGCATAAAAAAACCCCAACAATCGACCACACTTAAAAATTTAATTTTCAATTACCACCAATGGAAAATATGGACTGATAAATCAGATGCACAGAATGTAAAGCCTTATGTATAGCTTGGAAACCAGCAAAAGATATGTAAACACAGGGAGATTCTATGGCACATCATCCACTATTTTGATCTCCTTCACTCAGAACAAGACCAAAATCAGGGAATTGGATCAGCTTAAATCAATCCAAGTTTACACTGAGAGATCAGTACCTACAACAGCCATACTGCCCAGGAATGATGCCTCCTCACAGAAGACAAGCTATCATATATGTCATCATGCACTAACAACCTTCAGATATTCAAAATCTCCTGTCTTAAAGATGCACAAAAATGGCCCGTGGAATGAGGAAAAATAGGAAATGCCTATGTGTCAACACAAAATACTAGTGCCTACATAAAATATCCCTGTTAGTGCAGGTTCTTGTCACTGTCAATTCAGCTGCAAAGCGGACAATCAAGTTAGAGCTTCATGGTTCTAGATTACAGTACAATTTCACTCCTGTTTTGCCAGGGACCTTCTAAAGGAGCTTGGACAATCCCTCATGATGAGGACTTGGCTCTTTGCTTCCTGGCCAGTCAACAAGACAAATTGAAGTCTGCAAGAACATACAGAAAGCAATTTGGGCATCCTTAACTCCTGCTCATTACAAGGGTGACCTGAAGTTCCCCAGTCTAAGGGAGTTCACAGCTCTTTCAACTGCTAGAGAAGTGCTCTACCCACTAAACTAAACACTATGTTAAGGATACACCACTCCAGTTCATGCTGGACTACTCTACTGACAGGACTGTAAGAAGAAATAATTAAAAAAAGAATGAAAGAAAAGAGACAGAAAGCATGAAGGAATGCATGCTCTAGCTTCTCTAGATGAGATAGAGTAGTACCAATATCACTTAATCTCTTAAATCCATGCTATTATCTCAGGGTTCAAATTCATACTCCAGATAAAATTTCTTTTATGCTCCTTACAGGTTGATTTGCAATGCAGTTTTAATCTGAAGTAAGCTAAATCTCCTGGCAGCACGGTTCAGACACACGATGGGGACCAGCTCATTGCTGAGCCATGGTCCTACAGATGACTCCCAGGTTCCTAAAAAGCCACCCACCTCTCACAAATCAGCAGCAGCTAACAGAGAGTGCACACACAGCCCTAACTGCCCCTCCAAGGTGTTTAACTTCCCACTTGGTGCCTTTTGATGTGCTCTGCAACAGTTCCCTGTGTGGAAAATTGATGTGGAAGAAAATATCCATCAGGCAAAGGCACTGTAAAGATAAATACATTAAAAAGACTGAAATGCATTGAAAAACTACGGTAAGAGAAAGCCAGATAGCATCCTAGGTCTATTTCATATTGTTCTGCACCTGCTAGGAGAAAGAGGGAACCATGAGTTAACTGCCTATGAGTGTGAACAGCATTTATCAAATCATGGCTGTTAGTGCTTTAATTCATACACAGTAAATTTGGTGGCAACCAGACAGTAATCTCAAATGCTAAAAATTACAAACACAGCTGTAGAGAAGTTTTTGGAAGGTTGATAGTGACAGCACTAACTGGCAGCCCAAGTGGACTGGCATTACATCGCCTTTTTGATCATCTGTATCAAACATAACCTTTAGAAGCAAAATACTTGCTCAAGATTGCTCCTTTCTGAGTTTAAATTATTACCACCAAAGTCCCAACAAAGTTGTTTTTCAGTTAAACTAATATTTCTGCTAAAACTAGTAATGATCATATCCCAGCATAATTTAGAGTAATTTACTCAAAATGAAATGGAGTTTACTAAAACACACCCAGGAAATGCAAAATTAGATGAGAAGTAATAGTTTGTTTATTAGGCTTTCTACAAGTAATGGAAAACAAAGAGTTTGTTCTATTTTCCAAAACCCTAAATAAAAGCCTAAGGCCAAAACATTCTTTTTAAACTTAGTTTCTATTTTTAGCAAAAGCTGTCTTTTCTACATTTAATTACACAGCAGCTCAGCCTCGTAGGAATAGTTTGTCTACATTCCAAGTCTAATTACAGGTATATATAACACAAAATACCCCAGCACACTAGCAACATGATGGCCCATTGGATAGAGCAGTATGTGAAAGAGTAAGTTACATTGAGTACATATATATTGCTACATGCTAGTTGAGCAGGTCAGTTGTCCCTGGTAAACATTTGGTATAATTTCCATACTGCTCTACTCAGGCACTGCCACCACAATAATTTATCAGCACACCTTTTAATGTTTTACATTTCATTTCAATTCTTGAAAATAAGTGTTTTAAGCTTATTTTTCCAGTTAGAGCAAGGGAAAAAGAGGCAAAGTAGGTGTATAAATCTTCTAGAGAACTTTTCACGGTTCACAAGACGCCAGAAACCAAGAGGCAGACAAAGCAAATTTTTATTTGCATTATTCAGTCTCATGAGGTTAATGGCTGCTTTTCCCTACACGAATTCAGCATCTGCTAAAAGAGTTGCTGAAGATTGCTGTTATAAAATTAATAAATGGCACAGCTGAGACAGTCTAGGCTCATCTCAGTATTTTCCAAGTTTAGATAACCATGTTAGACAAATACAATTAATTATTTTAGTTAAGACATTACATATCTAATTTAAGATTTATTTACCTAATAAATAGCAGTGTAGACCTTCTGGCCAACATATTCATAGCTATTGACTTCAGCAGAGATGAGCCTGTTCAAAACCAGCTGGGTTGCCAAAGCAAGAACCCTGAGGAAGGATATGGCTGGGGATTGAGAATAAACTGAAAACAATGGCTTTTCCTCCTTGCATTTGGCCAGACTTGAATTTAGGACTCGAGCACACTCAACTCAAGCCTGTGCACCAGTGTTTCCTTAAGGGAGTCAGGGAGAGTAGAGTTTGCAGAAGTGATTTTTAATTGGATGGGCCAGTTGTGATTGATGATGATTATGGACACTTGTTCTGGTGAGCTGGGCCAAATCACCCTCAGCACAGCCCTGCTCACACACAGAGCAAGGATGCTGTGATTCCCACAGCTACTGGCCTGTGTTACACACACAGGGAACCTCTCTGAGGCTGCAAGTGAGTCCTGACAGCCAAGGTTGACACCAGAGAATTGTTTCAGCTGTTTAATACAGCTTTTCCTTTTCTTCTGAAATACTAGTTTATTGCCAGACCCAATCACCTTGGCACTGTTCCTAGAGAAGCCCCACTGGGGGATGAGCATGCAGTGTGGGGTCTGGTAATCCCCATGGAGAACTCTCATCACAGACTGACCCCACACTCCTCAGGTGAAGCTCCAGCGTCACGTAACCCTGTACTGAAATACAGTACAGCATCCTATTTGACATCTGGACAAATATAAAATTGCCCACGCCTCGTGTCACTTCATGTTTCCCCAACACAAATGCTACACTTCTAAAAGTCCAAAATGTGCGAGAGCTGGGCTGCGTCACAAGTTTGAAAGATTTATTTATTTATTTTACGGAATAAAATCACCCAGGGATTATCCAAAATCAACATGAATTTCTTGGGTGGAGAAGCTTAAATGGGTTCTTTGTATAAGCAAACAGACTTGCACAAACACACTGGCAGTCAGCACTCCAAGGGCTCTACATCAAAGAAAGGACCAGAGTGACTTCACCTCAGGTGTGGAATACATGCCATGGCTGAAGAGAGCTCATTTAAGCAGTTTTCAGATAGTAGAAATTATACAACTTGTACCTTATGCTGCAAACACCCCATCTGGGCCAAGACATGATTTTAATACTTTATTTAAGTGCTGTGTATTAAAAGAAATACTGTATTTCTATATTTTCTTTGGCAATGCATTAATTTTCTGATGTGCTTTTGGAAAAACAAACGCGCCATCACTTTAATTAATCTCTTTTTCTGACCTCTGCTAAAACCACAGGCAGAAAACAATGATAGATTAAAATAAAGTGTTTGCTCTAAGATTAGTCGACAAGTTAATCTTACTAGGAAAGAGGACTTTGGTTTTCAGGGAAATAACAGAGAATTGTGTTTGTTTGTTTTTCTGCTGTGTATGCAAGGGAAATTCTTATGCAGAAAAAAAGCGTAGCAGTTATATGAGCAGACTTTAGGCTGGCAATTCATAAAATTTAGCCACTCATTAAAAAGTCTGCAAAAATCATAGACTTCTTTTTACTGGATGATTCAAAAAGATACTAGAGGCCTGACTTTCCAACAGTACCCTCAATTTCCTGCATGCCTTTGTACTTCCCAAATTTCGCATGGGAAGGCTTACATGTCCAAATTCCAACCTGCCCTGGTCACAACAGGTGACTGAGTATTTGAGCTCAGTACATCTAGACACTTCTCCAGTTGTCATACAGGGACTTTGAGGTCCATCCCAAGATTCGCTCCTAAACCAGGCCTCCTTACTCATGAACTCAAGTAAGGAACCATGTGAAAAGGTGACTTGCAATTACATATAATGAAGGAAAGGGAGGTAAAAGCCACTGGCTGCCTTCACTGTATTTTCCTCTTTCTTGGACCATTTACTCTTAAGAAGTGGTTGCAGGATATCTAAGGACAAACTTTAATGAATCACTTGTATAAACTCGTGTGGTCAAGAATTTTCAGAATTGGATTTTCTGCAGGGTAAGGACAAGTATGTGTCTGGGAATGAACTAGCTCAGGGGCAGCTCAGGGACATATTAATCCCTCTGCATCTCCACCTAATACCCCAAGTACAACCAGCATATTGGGCCAAGTGTTTTAGACTTTACGCACCACTTCCTTTTTCCACTACAAACACACACAGACACTGGTGGGAGGAGCAGGAGTTATTTTGACTGAATAACTTGTGTTTAGATGAAGCAACACCTGGAAATTTTTATTTTTTCCTTTATGCAGTGACAAGCAGAAATTGCAACTAAATTACTTAGATGGATTAGCTCTTTAAATGGTGTGCATAATATGAACTCTACATTAAAAAAAAATCTGATTGCTTTTTTTCTTATAGCAGAAGACAATGATTCCTTAAAATTGAATGATGCTATTTGTAAGTGTTTAAATAGAACTGTAAGCTTAAAAATGGAGACTTAATGTTTGCGAGTCTAGTATGGGCATCCCCTAAAGATATACTACTGCTCAAAGCCTCAATGTTTCACCCAATCTTTCATTTGATTAGTGAAACATGGATATTTTGTATCAGCAAGCAATAAAATTCCAAAGATATAGGATGGAAACCCTGAAAGAATGTTAAATAAATATTGAAGAACACCTCCTGACACCAAGAACCAGGTCTTAAAGCATTGTGTTTTAGATTAACCCTTAGACCTTAGTCTGGCCCTAGCACCCTCAGGAACTGTTCATGCAATTTTTAAGATAAACACACCACTCATTAGTGTTTATTGGAGCAATTACTTTTTGTAAAGGTATCCTCCACAAATAAATTACCATTTACTCAAGATACTGAAGTGGTCATATGTATTATTTTCTTTACTAGAAAAATAACAAGACCTTATTTTACAAATTGAACTTCTGATTTCCTTCGCCCTCTACATACCTATTGCTGGGACACTTGTTTAACACCTAATATGTTTTTCAAAGGAAGCTGTATTATAATTAAATTAGTACGAGTGTAGTCTGACAGAATGAACTAATAAACATGACAAATACTAAACCACAGATTTTTATTAAAAGCATACATGAGCACCCTGAACTTTTAAAATTATCTCTTAGAAACTTTATTTCACATTCTCAGTCTTACTTCCCTCTGCTTAGATTAACTATTACCAAGTAACGATTAAATAACAGTATAAACTTTGAAGCAGAATTTTGTTGGTTGACTCCAATTTTGGCAAAGCAAGTACCACTAAAGACTGTTTTGTTACGCAGTTCTACACTGATCAATGCCTCCATTCCAAGCATTTTAATGGGCATAAAACAAATGTTATATGGGTGTTTTACATAATGTAAATGGTAAAGTTTTCTGTATTTGAATGACTGCATTTTGCAGTCAGTAAGCTTGAATAACTGCAGAAAGTGCAATCTGTAAGAATTTTCAGCATCACATTAGAAAGAGAAAAAACAAATAGTAAAACAAAATTACAAAAAAACCCTACACATTGTGGGGTAGACATTAGAGACACATCACTATACAGGAGCAGATCTGAATTTTCAACAAAAAATGACCTCAAAGAGCAAAAACCAAAGAGGTCTGAGCCCATGGGAAGCTGATTGTCCATGCTACATTTCTTATTTCTGGACACACTGAAGCCAAGTGCAAGGCTTTGTCAATTCCCCCACTTGCCTACACAAACAAAACTGCACACTTCAACAAAACTTGCTTTTATAGAGATTAACAATGGAAGAGAACCAGAATAATGATGTTCTGCACGTCACCGAGAATGAGTAGATGTAGCATAGATGGGAAAGAAAGGACAGTGGAAACTGTGTGAGCCTTGAAGGGAACAAAAATAGATGAGTATCACTCCACTGGCATTGATTCCATTGATTATTACAAATGAGGTGCTGCACCACAGTAGGCAAGTCCAACAGTCACACCTATTGAAAACAGCACTTCAAAACTTTGGGAAGTTTAAACAGATACAAACAGAGAGAGAAGGACTGAGAGCAAACAAGGGAGAGCCGAAGTTTGGAGCAGAGTAAGACAGCTGGCCAAGGAAGACAACCCATGTTATTTCACAGACAGGAAATAAAAAGAATTATTTTCAAAGTAAAAGAAAATGAGAAGGCACACACCACAATGTTAAGAGAAGGAAAAGGGAAAAAGCAAGGAGCTGAGAGGGGCAGTTATACAACAGTCCAAGTAACAACACAGAACCTACACTTCACAGTGATTGGACAGATTGATGGGTGACATTTTCTGAAGTGTTTGATGCTTCTACTGAATTCAAGCTGTAACTTTTAATTTGTAAGGCCAGTCCCAATTTTTCTTCAAAAGCCATCCCAAAATTTTACTCAGTACTGCAATATCAACAAAGACTGAAATGTTCAATGAAGTACTACTCTTCAGAATAATACCAAAGTAATACTAGTGCACTTCCTGTTTCACCAGCTCCTATATTTGCATTAGGATGGCATTCAGTAAACTTAGTCCTTTTTCTTTACTGTTCCATATGTTCATCTTGGATGACACTGTTTCAATAGACATATAAAGGGAAGTGTAGGTGTTTATGTTCATTTGTCCATAGAAATATTAAATTTAATTCCCAGATGCAAATTATGTAACAATAGCATCCTTTTCAAGAGGTAAATGATCCACTTACGCAAGCAAAATTTTTTCCATCTTTCATCTGTATCCCTCAAAACTGACTGATTATAAGAAGCCTTCAAAATTATTATCTTACATTCCCTGCTGCTGTAAACATCTGATCACGGGTGTCACAGTGCTGACTGCGAAGAGCTATGTCAGTTTATGGCAGCAGAGAATGTGCTCCCCTGCTAGCAGTGCTGAGGGCTGTAGCGCAGCATGTCTGCAAAATACTCTGCAATGCAGTGCTGCCTCACAGGACTCAGTCAACACTCCCAGTGCTACTTGCCCTGAAAAGCCTTGTAATCTCTGTCTGGGCTCCTCTTCACACAAGGAATGCGACCTGACAGCAAAGGGAACCAGCCATGGATCAGTGACTCCCAGCACTGATCCCCACTGGCAAAAGAGAAATGGACAAAACAGCACATGCAAAAGTCTAAATTTATGAAAATCAGTGGCAAAACTGAGGAGAGCAAATAGAATTTCACCTTGTACTTTGTATAAATGTAGCAGGTTTCTTTATCAGTTGCTGATGCTTTAAATAACTATTTGCTTATGCTGTGCAGTGCAAATTTTGTATCTTTGGGGAGGAAACACATTTTTGTGAAATGACTACTTTAAATTCTGATTCATATCTTTTCTTCTCTAGTGTTCTGTTATACTGTTTAAAAATTAATTCTCTGTTACCAAGATAGCAGTTTCCTTTTTAACCTTCCTGGAGAAAATGCTGAAGATTGCTTTCTTAGCCACCCACCTGAACTGCCCAGCACACAGCTACGGCAACATGCCCAAGGTACTGTGATGGCTTATACTACTTGGAGTTTTACCTGATAGCTGAAATAGAGACCGAAGTGCCACCAATACAAAACTGAGTAGTTAAATTGGCTACAAGCAAGGTGGAGAGGTACTTTTACAAGGGCATGGAGCAATAGGACAAAAGTGAATGGCTTTAAACTGGAGGAGAGCAGGTTTAGATTAGATATAAGGAAGAAATTCTCTACTCTGAGGGTGGTGAGACGCTGGACTGGGTTGCCCAGAGAAGCTGTGGATGCCCCCATCCCTCAAGGATAGGCTGGATGGGGCTATGAGCAATCTGGTGTAGTGGAAGGGTTGGAACTAGATGATCTTAAATGTTCTTTCCAACACAAACCACTCTAACATCTGTCATTATGGGTGAATAAGGGATTTTTTGGTATTCATTTTGCACAGGTGAGAGGTCCTACATGGAAAGTAAATCAATTCACCACAAGCAGTTCCAGAGTCACAGCTGGACAAAGTTTGGTTTCCTCACTCATTTACATTATCAGACATTGAAGCAACAGCTCAACACAAACACTTTGAAACTGCCTATGGCTCTACAGAATAATTCATATAAAAAGACATCAACTGACTTTGACCTGCGCTCTAGACATAAACAGATCCAAATAAGATCAAGTAGTGTTTTATACTGAAGTGCATTCAGAAACACTGGAATTGCCCTCTTTGTGATTAATTGAAAAAACAAAACTTCTTCCTCCAAGTCATGCAAACCATAGCACAGAAGTCAGCAGATTCTCTGACAGCAAAGACTCAGCAGTAATGTTTGAAACCATGGTTCTGTTCTGATAAAAAGTGACACTACAATGGCAATCCCTGAGAATTTTAATTATCTGCTATGTTTAACCCAATGGGGAATTATTTGGCAACTAAGTAGTCACCTGACCACACCAGTAATTCAACAATTTTAGTAAATTAGATTATTTTAATAGATGCATTAATCCACAAAAAGTCAAATTCAGCCTTCAGAAAGGTAAGAATATGTCTATCTTAGAGAGTAGAGCCATGTGGTATCAAAACTTGGAAAAAAACCCCCAAACTTCATCCAGCAAGCAGCAATGAGACTCCCTCATTCAAACTGAGTCCACAGTACCATATTATTTTGTTCTTTATCATTGCTCCAAGCACTCAGCCTCTACTCAGATCTTACTCACAGATTTAAGTAGATACACTAGAGGTAACAGTAATTCATTACTGATCATTTAAGAATGAGGCTATTTGCAGTTACTTCTTCTGCACACTCTGCCTTACAGTTTTCTGTATTTCCCTGAAATGCCTACATTGCACCTTAAAGGAAGGGAAATTCCTAAAATCAAAAAAACCCCAAAAAACCAGAAAGGGTCCGTGTTCTGATTATTTTAGAGTCTGGAATTACACTGTGCTTTACTGATGGTTTCTCAGTCTCACAGCTGTAGATCACTGTCAATTAAAAATAAAAATGTCATTAAACATGGGACTGGTCCCATCAAGATCTGCACTATTTGTTGCAAGCTTTGTGGGAATCAAAATTAAATCAAAGGTCTCTATTATAAATTAGAATTGCTAATTGAAAGTATTGATCAGCTTTCTTCCTGTAGCCAACCCGTGTAGTGAATAAAATTTGACTCAACTATAAAAACAAATCCAGACCTGTTATACCTTCAGGCATGAGGATTTTTACCTGCTATGGGGATACTTCATTGTCATTCTGTTAGCAAATGCAAATATATCTTTCAAACTGAGTTGGATCAGAAGATTCCTAAGTATTCTCCCTGGGGAAAACAATCTGAATCGTCTCAATATTGTGTTTATTAAATTATGTTAGGTTTTTACTTTCCCTCTAACAGTATGGTAAACATTTAAATGAGTTACTCTAAAACATCACAGCATTACTCATCCCAGAGAACTGTGACCTTCAAAAGCCAGGATACCAGAAGATCTAACTGTTACCTCCTGACAGGGTTCACATTCTTGAACACTTTCCCCCCCCACTAAAAGCCACCTGCATCTAAACAGAAATGCTGGTATCAGCTGGAGAACATACCTATGTCATAGGATGTAATGCAGAAAAAAATCCATCAACAATTTCAAAACCTACATCCAAAGTTTCATGAAATGCAGTAACAACATTGTGTTCTCCAATGGATGAATTTTTGCCTTTTTTTTAACATCCTGTTTTCTGGATAAAGAACCAGAAGATTGTATTGGGTTTCAAAAGTCACTACTTTTAAACCCATCTTCAAAAACAGAATTATATTACTCTTATTTGTAGGTATTCATGAAAAATTCTGGTTCTTTTAACCAAGGAATTAGTTGAATAAAGTAGTAGAATGGATTAGAAAGCTCTTCATGGATATTTTTAAATAATATTCCAATAGATATTACGTCAAAAGACTCAGTGGAAAACCTTGAAAGAAATAGAGAATGCAGAGAACCTATTTTTCATATAGCCAAAAGAAATGAAAAGACAAAGTCCCATTCTTTGTAATGTCAACAAAAATTAGTCACTACTCTGTCAAACTCAATGGAATATAGAGATGCATTAACTGGTACCAAAATGAGCTTAACAGTGTTTAAGTGATGTTAACAAATAAATACATGGCTGCTAAGGTATGATAATATCAACACTTAAAATTGTTACAATTTTGGATGGCTAGAAAAGAAAATAGAGCAACTCAGAAATTCTTCATATATGGCAAAATTTTATTTTTCTTAGTTTTGATTTTGGATGGAACAAGACTTTTAAACACATGCTTAAAATTAAGCAGGACTGATAAAGTCAATGCCAAATGCCAAGATTTCACTGTAAGGATGTATTTGCATAATTATGGGCATGATTATGGGACCTCTATGAATAATTAACTGAATGTGGTTTAAAGGAATGAAGTAAACGGAGTAGTGCAGCATCCCTAGGGCTGCTTACTTTTCACACATTTAGATTTCAAACATTCCAGTGGGTTCATAACATGAAATGACCATTTGTTTCCTTAAAATAGACACTTAGCATTAAAGGCCATACAGTAAAATCCAGATCTTACCAGGCAAAGACAAAAACTTCAACATTTAAATGCCTCAATAACTTTTACATATGCACACACACTTTCTTCCTTAGGTTGCCTTTTCCAAGACAAGGAAGCAATAAGGTTTCTGGGCAACAGCAGCTTATGGATCAGGAGGGGCAGCAGGACTGCACTACAGAAAGCTGACAGTTCCAGTCCCATCCTGTGAAAACAACCAATCCCTCTGTGCACACCCCAACCTGGATCCCTTGCTGCTCACGAGCACCATGTGAGGAGCTCCATGTGATTAATCAATGCCAAGACAAGCTCACTGAACAGGAGTTTCCCCTCTCCATACATTAAAAAAACTACACTTTGATATAAAATAGTTGTGAAAGCAGCATAAAACTACCTGGATGGCATGCTTGAAACTTGGGGTTTTTAATGTATCTACAGTGTGATACCACTAGACTGGGAGACATCGTGTCATATAAATCTGCATTAGAGTTAAGCAGAATTTTAATGTGTTCTGGGACATAAACATGACAACAGAGTTCTCTGGTTATGTAATACAGAAAAATAACTGACTAAACCTCAAAATATCTTACATTAGAGATAATTCATCTTTCAATGATTCTCAGACATTTTAAATTATACGCCTAGGAAGCCAAAAATGTTGAAACAGAAATTAATGCGAATTAAATGTGTGTAATGTGAATTAAATGTGTGTATGCATAAGCTTAAAGTATGCATGTGAGGTGCCAGCCCACCTGCCTTCCTACTGCTTTTTTCCCCGTGTATAAATGTATATACAAATGTGCAAGACATAAATGCCTTTCAAACACAGCTATCACTGCGTACATCAATGTGGCCACATATCTGCTGTTATTACCAACCAAACAGTGCTGAAGCACTAATAAGAATTTGCTGGTCAAAAAACTTCTAAGAACGACAGAGGTTAATTCTGAGGTGTTTTTGCATATACCAGTGACTGCCAGTATCTCTGATCCACCTAATTCAGCAGTGTAGGTATTGTCCATCATCAACAATCACTAAAAACATAATATTCTACATAAAATAAATGAGTCACAAGCCAGAAGAAAATACCAAAAGCATATGGAGTCCCTGTGCCTGTGTAACTTCTGTCCCTGGAAATGTTTAAGGCCAGGTTGGATGGAGCTCTGAGCAACCTGGTCTAGTGGAAGGTGTCTGTGTCCACAGCAGGCGGGTCAGAACCAAATGATCTTTAAGGTCCCTTCCAACCCAGGCCATTCAGTGATTCTGTGATGCACAACAACAGGGAAAAGCCCCTATTTTTAGGAACCCATTTCTTGGAACACCAAACTTCCATGACTTCCTCCTCTCCTGTTTGCAGCAGTGCAGACCACAATCCCACTGCCTGCCAGCACCACATGTTCGTGGTGGCAAAACATCTCCAAGGGCACTGCAGCAAATGCTTACACAGAAGAAGTATTATTGGAAAAGTATTCTTAGTTACTATTCATTCCGCTTAGCAAGTGGAAAGCGGCGAGAGTGCCAACTCCATCTGATCAGCCAGCTCTTCCTGGACCACAAGTGTCCTGGGAACCACCAGTGCTCCACAGGCCACAGTCGGGAATCACTGTCCTAAGTAACTCATAACCTTCTTATTATAGAACACCACGCTCTTTGTCTTGCTCAGGCTACTATTTTAGGCTCTTTCCTGCCAGTACAGCATATCATGGAGGTAAAAACTTATGCCTCATATCTGTTACTCATGCCCACACTTCATTTTGTCATTTGGTGGACAACTACCTAGCAATTAACAAGATTATTAACTTGCTGAAGTATAAATTCTGTTTTACCCAAACAATTTCAGTAATTTTTTGTAGATTTATATCACTTGAGCTGGAGGCAAGACTCTCACTCATAGTCAATTCTGTAGTTTCATTAGAAGCCAGAGGGCTGCAAAAGCAAACTACATTCAGATGAATTGTAACAACAGCCAAGAAGCAATATATCAAATAAATTTAAGCTACACACCACTTCCAAATTTTCCTGTAATGCTAGAATTTATTTTTTTTATGCACAACTTAATTTTAGTTCAAAACTTCACACTGATGGTACATTAACATTTTGGATTCACATAATCAATGTCTTCACAGATAATTTATTATTCCTTCACCACTTCTCTGCTTTTCCCATACTGTTTTTAGGACGTAATTCAGTTTCAAAATGGTCTGAAGGCCTTACTCCCCCTGTGTAAAGAGACAGCAATGGAAACACACTTTTGATGGACTAGAAATCAATCATTACCTACCTCTTTTTACCAAGAACCATGAACTAAGGCAAGTTTAACAGATTTTAAGGACACACCATTGTCTTCTACAGTCCACAGAACATAAAAAATCAAACTAGAAATTTATTTTCTAAATTGACTACTAAGAATGTCACTCAAAATTCCCTGACATTCAGAAGGTAAAACATGCCTTTTTGAAACAATAAAAAGTATTTATAATTTGACTGTGTATAGTTCAATACTCATCTGTACAGTTTATAAAGTTCTAGAGATTTATCTTAAATTTATCATTTGACCAACTATTGTATCATTAAGTCATGAATGCTGACTAGCTACTTATTAGGTATATATTTAAATAGATCAATTGTGTCTCTTCAGTTGACTAAGATACGGATCACAGGATTCCATATTTCTATAGCACTTGGAAAACATAGACTACAACAACAAATTAATTAATAATTTAATTCTGATTTAATTTTTCTTTACTCTCAGTCTTACTCTGCTACCAAAAATAGTATACTGGCTGCCCTAAGGATAAACAAAGCCAAGCCTTCAATCTTTTTGAAGGACACTGAGGTGTTGGACCATGTCCAGACAAAGGAAATGAGCTGGAGAAGAGTCTGGAGCACAAGTCTGATGAGGATCAGCTTAGGGAGCTGGGGGTGTTCAGTGTGGAGAAAAAGTTGTTCAGGGAGGACCTTACTGCTCTCTACAACTACCTAAAAGGATGTTGTAGCCAGGTACAGGTTGGCCTCTCCCATGTACCAAGAGATAGAACAAGAGAAAACAATCTCAAATTGTGCCAAGGGAGAGTCAGGTTGGACAGTAGGAAAAATTTTTTCACTGAAAGAGTGGTTAAGCATTGGAATAGGCTGCCCAGGGAACTGGTGAAGTCACCATCCCTGGAAGGGTTCAAAAAACAAGTAGATGTGGCACATCATGATATGGTTTATCATGGGTATTTGGTCAACTCGGACTTGATCTTGGTGGTCTTTTCCAACCTTAATGATTCTAGATTCAACTCTTTTTTCTGTCTGAGATGTTCTATTTTTTATCAAGCCACAGCAGATGTTCACAGAATTAAATCACTTTAAGATATGGCTGTGCATGTACACCTGCTGTCTATGCATACGTATTATGCTAATTTTAAACAAAATAAGAGAGTACTAGAAAACTGCTCTCCTTTTTGCAATTTTGCCCACACCTAAGGATTGATGTTAACCTGCTTTATGTTCACAGCAGTGCTCAAAACAAATGTCTTTTTAAAAGCTGAGGAGGAGGAGGAGGATAAGGACATTGAAATTAAGATGTAACTTTTGTATTGCATTCACCGAGTAAAATTAAGTTTCAAATAATTTTACAAAGTGGATTGATTGCTGGGAGAAGAATTACAGCAATGAAATGTTCAATTAATGGTGTGTGTCTCTGTGGAGCAGAGCTTGCAAGAGCTCTCTGGATAGAAGGATATCATACAGAAGTAGAAATGAAGGGTGTAGCTTTGTTAGGTTTCCAAATTGTTAAGTGATCTCTCTCTAGTCAGTTAGGAAGTAGTCTGTGATTGATGGCTGCTGTTGGAACACTTGCTTTAGTCTTTATGAGACTTTCAAAATCTACTTGAATTAAATATAATCAGGCATATTACTCCCACATAGTTTGCTTCATTATAGACCCCTTTACAGACAGCATCATTCATAAGTCAAGTGCACTGTTTAAATGCTTGCACACTCTAAATCAGTGGTCTCCAAAGTGGAGTGTCTATACAGTGTGGTATAGGAAGAAAATATCAGAAATGCTGATATACTGCTACATCACTGCAGCTTGACCAAGTCCAGAGGACCTCCAACATTAATCAGTTTTCAGGACAGGATTCACTGCTGGCTACCCCCATCTAACAATGCCTGCAGTTGGCTACTGTCTCTTGCTGGAGATCTGCATGTCAAGACTAGACAGATACACAAGCAACCTCTCCCCTACAAACATCCCATACGCCAGTCTCAGAAAGATGTACTCGCTTCCAGGAAAGTCACTGATTTAGTACTGCTATTTTTAAATTCAGAGATAATTAAATCTCTCCTAACGTACTCAATCTCTGAACTGTACATTTAATTTTAAAATGTACTTTTCTAATCTACTCTTCTCAACGTAAACACATTCTAGACCTTCTTCACTGTAACTTGTCTCTAAACACTGCCAACAGCAAACTCTCTTAATCTCTTAATAGCACATATTTGTCTGGCAAATCTAATTTATCTAAAATACTTCTTTAACGCTCTACTTCTCATACAACTGTTCTGTTGAAATACAATGGAGACATTTAAAATTCATGTCAATCTGCTTTTAATAGGAACAAGTTTTGCCACTGAAATCAGAGGAATACAAACATCTGTATGCACAAGTTACAGTATTGTACCTTCTATCATTTCCATCCCACTAGGAGGTTTACAGTGTCCAGCATGGCTCACAACCCAGACGGGATACTGCTGGTTCAGTCCACAATATAAGGCCTGTATAAAGGTCCTGTAATAACCTGCCAGTCCAGGGTTACCTGCCAAAAAACCAAAACATACAAGCACAGTCAATATTAACCTTTCAACAGTAAGCAATCTGCTTCAAAACAAATGAAATGCATTATACAGCAGTATTTTGTAAAAAGACTGTCATTTTTTAAGACAAAGACATTCCAAAATAATACCAATGTATTACAAAACAAAAAAGCCTTCATTAAAATGGTGTCAACTCCTTTATGTCAGTCTGGCTGAGCTGTGCAAGTACTCATAGTGACACAGAAGAAGAATTAGACCTATAATCAAATTAGTACTTGTGAAAATGGTGCATGGAGATAAAACAAGGGTCATTCTACTTCTCTTTCTGTAGCGGGTATTTTTGTATTTTCTTCTTTTACTTTCACCCTTTTGGTCGTCAGGTAGCACACAGTAAGGTCACTGCTCTCCCAAGAGGTTCTCTGAGCCCAGGGCCACGGAGGCACCCACAGCCACCCAGAGCAGAGCACAGGCACAGGAGGTGATGCCATGGCTCACACTGGGATGATGCACGAGCACAGGACAGGAGCCTTCCCTTCTAGGTAATGTATCTCACACACTTCACTCCTCACTTACATGTAAAAAGTGTCTCTGGGGGGTTTTAAATCTTAATAAAACTACTGATCTTTGAAAAACATTATTTTTATTGGACTACACAGAAGCAGGGGGGGGGGAAAAAGCAACCACCAAACCAAAACCATTCATATCAGGTATTATGCATTTTTAAGCATCTATTTGTAAGCTTGGCATTAAAGGAGGCTTTAAAAAGGAAACTGTTGTCTTGTAAAAACCCCAAAATACTTGACCAAATTTCTGTAACTTCATTTCCAGAAAAACAATTTAAAATTCACAAGGGTCACACATCCATACAATTGCATCACACTTTTGTACTTCAAAAATATATAACATAAAGGGCCCCAGAGACAATAAAACATAATCTAGACATCATCTGTCAAGTTCCTCGGATTGATGTTACACAGAGGAAATCAGTCTTTCAGCAAGGCTGAAGATGAAAGTAGCAGCAATCCAAAATCAATTGTGTCTTTTGTAGTACAAATGATCATGATGTTTTGCACTGTGTTTAATCCTGAAATACAATACATTAGGAATTTTGAGATCAAGGAATCACAAAACTAATCTCAACCATGGCATTTTTTCTTTACACTTTTCTCTCCTTTAATAATGCAGAACAAGGACAGGAGAGAAATGACAGCAGCTTAGGCAATTTGGTGCTCTTTCCCATCATCAGCCAGCTGAATCAAACACATAAAATCTGCTCAGGATTTGGTAATCAGCTGAAGAACAGTCAAGTAAGAACTGCTTAAGAGCAGTGAGGCTTTGCATCAAATATTATGTAAAGCCTAAGAAACTGTAATACTTCTTTCAGGGAAAGAGAACTTCTATCCTGTGATAAATGTGATGTGTATTTTAGGCAGGTAAAACAGAAAATCCATAAATGCAAAAGAAACCTCATTTCCCCAGTCCTCATAAGCATCTGCTCATGGTAAGAGACATTCTGAGAGGTCTGAGCAGTTAGAACTGCTACTGGCACTTCAAAATGCCTTGAAGAGGTATGAATGAGAACTGCTGGCAAACAGGGGAATGAAAATCAACAAGAACTTTAACAGTAAAATTTTCTACAGAGAAATCACCATGTGTAAAGCAGC
Source organism: Entomyzon cyanotis (assembly GCA_024500445.1). Lineage (NCBI taxonomy): Eukaryota > Metazoa > Chordata > Aves > Passeriformes > Meliphagidae > Entomyzon > Entomyzon cyanotis. The sequence continues at coordinate 65,989,304 of JAKEPQ010000871.1, forward strand.
TATAAATTTATTCTTTATTGAACTTAAAATTTCAATGGAGTTATTCCAGATACTGACCTAAGTAAATGAAGATTAATAGTCCCTGCTCTTGAAGGCTGGCATCTACAATATTTATGAGTGAAGAATGTTTATCTCACATGTCTTCAAAGTAATTTTATATGTTTTTACTTGAGCTGCTATCTGTCAAAATACTTTATGGGTAGGAAATAAAAACACCTGAACAGATTAAGATTTTTTTCATACAACAGAGTAATAGTAACAGCTAATGGAAATAACTGTGACTTAATATGCACAGCAGCCCACGGCCAATAATGTTTTAGGCTCATCTATGCAACTGAAATGTGTTCAATTAAATTATTTTATAGAAAAAGAACGACCAGGTTAATCACAAAGGTACCGAGGCAACACAGTCCTCATTTGTGTTTTTTAAGGATTTCCTAGTACAGCAAACCAGAACTGCCTATGCTCTGTCACTCAGCAACTAAGTGTCAAAAAATGGAAACCACAAGTAAATGCAGTGTTAACCTCCATGATTTGAAGGTTACTCCAGTTATTTGAATACCACATCAATCCTTAGACACCTCAGGGCAGCTGAATCATTCATGCATGCCAGAAAATCTCAAATTGCAGTCATCTGAACCAAGAAGCACATCTTAAGCAGTTACTCTCAACTGTACTTAATTTTCAACAGCATTTATGTTGTTTCAGAAGTCTTTTAAACAACAGCTGTAAATGGTGACCATAACAGAAGAGGACACAAGACTGCAATATACTGAGTACTGTCTAATTTGCAAAAGATTTCTAAGTATTTCACGGAAAGAGTGCATCAAATGGACAATTCATACAGTGAATTCAAACAGTGGGAGCACTTTATCTGACGTACCCATAAGCTGCAATAACCAAAGGATTCCTGCCACATTCCCTATTTTTCTCTGTAACACATGACATTTCACCCAGCTATTCTACATTAAGCTCAAAGTCTTTCCATTTTTAATTTGAAGACGGGAATCCACTGCTTCCTTTTCCGATCAGTTCCACCCACAGCTGACACAAAATGGTACAGAAAAACCCAGAGTGCAGAGGTGGAACTTGGAGCTATTTTAGGAGGTAAATATTCTCCACTTCTATATATTGCAGATATAGGCTTCCAAGAACTAGAACTAATACTCTTTAATCATCCATGTAAGTAGAAATACGAACATTAGTTATAAACATGTAATTGTCCACCTTTCAAACATTTTCCTGTTAAAGCTTTTTCCATCAAATCAAGATTTTAAATGCCATCTGCTTCCTCAGTAAGACAGTTAGGCAGTGGAGAGAGAACAACTTGTACAAACAGAATATATACCCCAGGATATCACTGCTAAAGAGTAAACTTTATCCTGATTTCAGGATTTCCTATACAATAAAGTCAAACTTGGCTTGGCTAAAAATGAAATACAGACTAATATTTGAGATGCTGCACTTCCACATGAGAAATTATTCAGACTTGATAAATTTAAACTTATATACAGTGCAACATCAGTGCAACTCAATCAACTTAATTCTGAATGGCAAACAACAAACACATCATGCCCATTTAAAAAGTCACAGACCATAGCCATTCCTCACAAGCAATGACGGTTTTTATGGCTTACAAATTGTCAAGCATTTTGAATTCTTCAGCAACAGAACATATTCATGTCAAACAGGAACTACAATTAAGAGAACACTAGCATTACATAACCCTGTGCAAAAAATGTTCCAGGTTAGAAACAAAGATATACAGCAAAACATGAAAGAAAAGTCTTCTGTCCAGAAAAAAGATAGGTCAAAAATATATACAGCTTGCTCAAAAGAAACTGAGACTAAAACATAAAACTAGGTAATTTTTAGAAGTTCTGGAAGGCATAGCTGAATTGAGAAAGATTTATTTGAGCAGTATATAGTAAAAGCCAAGAGCGGTGACGAGTGAATAAAAAATTGACGTGTAACTAAGTCATCCCAAACAGTGACAACGTTTCTTGCACCTTGCTTTGAAACAAGCATTTGGGTTCCATGCTCTGTCCTGTGAGACATTCCCCAGTGTTTCCAGTTGTGTCTCCAGGAGCCTCACCATCCGTGGGAGCAGTAGCTGGCACTGAGCCGGGCTGCTTTATGCACTTCTCCAGCAGTTGCTTTCTGCCTGCATTGGGACCTCAGCAGGACCATAAAGAATAAAGGCAGCTACATGAATACAAGAAGGGAAATACACAGCCAGCAGTGGATTTGCAGAGCACTTTGAAGAATTGGAAAATATGCCAGCAATTACCATGAGTATAGTTCTAGAAATAATCCACAGTTTAAGAATTAAGTGTATGCTGCAGTATTTACTTTATAGTCTCCTGCAAGAAAACACAAATGCAGGCTTCTAAAAAGAACAAAAAAAAAAAAAAAAGCGCAGCCATAAATCAAACTTGAAATCCAAGGGTGCACAGCAGGACACATAAAAATCATTTTTGTGGCAATGATTCTCACTGCCTCTTCACAGAGCTGCCAAAGCTCCCAGCTCGAAGAGCCTCAATGACAAGTTCCTTGCTCAAGGAAACTTCATCTGCCTTTGGCGTCTGACCAGCCACCATGGAAGAAGATGCAACTCCCCTATGTTAATGAATGGAAAGCAGCCCACGCAGATGTCAGAAGAATTTAAATGGAGCATGCAAAAAACACAATGATGTTCTCACACTTGGGAGAAAACTGCAGAATCTGACACCGTGGCTGGTGATCACGCCTTAAAAGGCAACACTCAGGTCTCTCCGACATGCAAGGTCAAGGGATTTCAAATGAAACATGCCAAATAACATTTGAGTGACCATCATAAACTTATGGCAATGAAGCTTTCACCTGTTTGCACGTCTCAGGGACTGGCATTATTCGTCCCGTATCCGTTTGTAGTCCCTACTCTAGGGGAGCAGCATCAGCCAAGGAGCAAAGCATTACAAGGACTTTATACAGAACCACATGTGAAAACTCTGTTTGATCCTCTCTAACTCTGGACTCATGAATTTGGCTGGAAAGCACCCTAATATATTTGCTTGGGTTGTGAAAATAGGGAATCTCAGAAGGATTCAGCCAGGTGTCTGTAACACAGCTTATTAGAGAGGTTTTTCAAGAACATTTCACATTTTTCCCCTATAGATACATACACAGATACACTGTTACTAGTTTGACACAGCTATAAAACTTACATATAGGATTTTATAATGCACATTCTTTATATACATTTTGCAAAGCCAATAAGCTGGTCTGCTGTTCTCTAATGCTGTTTCACCTTTAGGATAAACGTGGGTTCATTCGCCTCTAAAGAAATTTCACAGTCTAATAAACCTGAATTAACCTAACACAGCTGGCTTTACCCAAGTGACAAGTGTGCCTGAAGCTTGTGAATTAAAATTCCCAGCTAAAAACTGTGACAGTACATGCCAGTTTTCCCATGGGAATGATTAACAGCATCTATCCAGGCAGATAAGATATGAAGTCCAAAATGCTGATTTCATCCCCTGCAAACCTACTGGACTTTGTGATTATGCAACATTGCAAAGGTTATAAAGACCAGGGATGCATTTCAATAATTACTTCTGCCATCTCAACCAAAATAGGTACATAAATACAAAAGAAGCCTTGATTTTATTTCTTTAATGTGCCTGTAAACTAATGTTTTTGGAAGGCAGTTAAGACTGAGACATAAAAATGAAAATACTTTGTTCCTAACAGAATAGCAAATTTTTCACATTTTTCAATGGTAGAACCCAGGATTTTCTAGTGCTTACAATCAAATAATTTTTGTTCCATTTTCCCCATAGCAAATGAAAAATTCAGACATTTAGATCTTGTAGTAAACACCTACACATACACAGTCTCTTAAGCAGATGAAGACAAATACATCAACTTTTAACACTCCAGAGGTGGTTGGTCTGATACAACTCATCCTACAACTAATGCTGACAGAGAGGCTATTGCAAGTTCTGTGCTGGGTCTAGAATTCCCAGTGGGAATTCTTCAGCCAGCTTCATGGTCTAAAGCAGCATTGGACCAGAAGAAAACAAACCTCCTTCTGAAAGAAAGAGGGAGAGCAAAGGAAGTGCGTGAAGAGGAACACAAGACTTGATGTCAAATGGGTTCACAAGAAAGCCTACGAAACATCTGAATAACACAACCCTGATGAGAAAACAGCAGCAGGAAAAAGACAAAGGCAGGAATAATAAATAATTCAAACCCAAGATAACCACAAATTATTTGTTTTGTGCAGATACACAGCTCTGAAAATTTGATCGCTTTTGAATAATATACAAGGAAGAAAACAATACACTCAAAAGGCATCAGAAAGAGTATTTTCAAATCTGTATCAGATTTTCCTATGCTGTACCACTGGTAAGAATTAAAAAAAAAACCAACAAAAAACATAAGCTTGGGTGCTTTGGGGTTATTAGGTTTGGGTATTTTTGTTTTGTTTTATCAAGGTAATAAGAGACATGAAACAAATGTCAACAGAGAACACCAAGGCAGTTAATTTCAGACACAAAGACTGAAAATGCATTTCTGCAATTTTGTGTACTGAGACTTCAAGAGAATATTGTATTTGAAAGCAACAGTCTAAGGTGATTTTGTAAATTAATTTCGCATTTGCATCTGCTGTGAGTATTCAGAAATGCAGGATAAAAGGATAAAAGAACAGACTGTTTGAACATGGATAAACCAAGATTTACCAATTCACATCCTTTGGAAAAACTCTTTGCATTGACACCACTGCATTTCTGATTGAGGAAAAAGGCCTTGTAGTTGGGGTATTAGTACTGGTGTTAAGTAGATTCTCCATTGAGATTTCAACTAAAACACTTTACTGAGGAAAACACAAAACACAAGTCACTTCACAAGCACATTTATTCAGCCATTTAAGATCTATTGTGAAGAGTTTCTCCTAAGAGGCAGAAGGCTGTGATAACAGAAATAAAATATCTAAAACTTAAAGGTGGAAGGCAGTATTTATGTATCACTATGTATTTACTTAGTCCTATGACAGTTTTTTAAATCCAACAAGGATAATCAAGGTTTTCAAAAATGGAAATCAGGACAATGATCAAAATCTTCCATCATGCCCATAACAGGAAAAAAAAGATCATAAGCCACAACCTACTGAGTTTCTGGTTCTACTGTTTTCCATAATCCAGATATTGAACATAATGGGTCACATTTATTTCTAATATAGATTCAGTGATCCATAAAAGTTACTATGGGACAGAAATGATTTCATAACACACATTTCATGTGTTAACTAGAATCTGAAAGAAGATTTTTATTTTTCATTATTTTCAAATGTAACTAAGCAAAATGTTTAATATCAAGGCAAATCCATATTAACTCAGGTATTTCTAGTATCAGCTTCCAGAAAGGCAGTACATTATACACTGCTGCTGTAGCTTTAAACATTTTGATTGCTTTATTTGTACATAATGTACATGGAAACATTGGATTTCCCTTATAGGTAGGTCCTTCACAAAGCAATTTCTTCTTTCCTTCTGCTCAGACATCCCATGAAGAGAAACAGATCCTTTTTAAAATTGTCAAATCAAGCAAAACACCCTAGAACACAATTTTTCCATAACTCTGGCCAACTCAAGCCACTGCATGCTGCAGGAGGGGGATCACTTCCTCCCCTGATGCTGCTCACACAGCCAGGCAGGAAGGATCCATGCTGAAAACGCCTCATTAGTAGGGAGAGGACACCAAAAGAAGACTGTGGATTGAGAAATTTCAGTAAGTCACTTCAGTAAGTCACATCTGCCACCCAGATTTAGTGGAGGGGAATACTGTCAAGCACAGCTGGACGTTCAACCATCCTGTCATTACTCTGCCTCCTCAAACTTAACAAGCTCAACTGTGCCAAGCCCCCATCAGAGGTACTTCTGGAGCACTGGGAAACTCAACAAAAATGGCATATTTCAAGCCTAGATCTGACATACAGGCTCCTCTCTGCATGAGGAAGTTTTTATTTTTAATGAAAGATTATGTTTTTTTCTGTTCTAAAGACAATGGAAGCTTGTGGGCTGACCCAGTAAACAAAGCTCAACTGTCAGCGTATTTTAAAATATTAGTAACAAACAAGTTGTCCATAAGCAGGAAAAATAATGGAGAACACTGTCCTAAGAATTGAATTTTTTAATATATAATATGGGATAGAACACACACCTTTCCTTCAGGGGGTGCCCTTCCAGCATGCGTGTCTTCTAGCCAAACTCTTATTTTGGCATCCTTTGGAGTCCACCATGTCTCAGAAAAAAACTGGGGAAAATTCACCAATGTATTCAAAGCTTTATGTGGACTGAAAACAGAAATCAAATAGGTACAGACAAATTAGTATTATCTGCTATAAATAATGTTCTCAGGAAGTCAAACTGTTTCCCTCAGTAAGTAAAGGGGAAGGCCATTTGATATTTACTCCCTTTTTATAAATAAGAATCAGACCAAATAATCTGTGTATGAAAATTAAAGTATTACTAGCCACTAAGAACTCCAGCTTACAGTACCTTATATGCATGACCATCTGAGGCAAATCTTGCAATCAAGTCATGAATATTGGTTTTAGAGATAAAGAAACAGGTAGAGAAGTTGGGGGAAGTAGCTTTGGCAATATTAGGAAGATAAGGTTGGGTTGGTTTTGGTTTGCGTATGCTTTAACTCCTGCTCAAAGCGCAAATATATGAAATATGGTGATACACATCCCATACAAGTATAAGAATAAAATCTGTTTTGCAATGTTTATGTCTCACCAAAATAGAAAATTGTGCTCTTACTTCCTTACCTGCTGATAAGAAGAGCAGTCATAAGGAAAGGGAAAAACATTTTCTCTTACTCTCTGTACTTCTACCTGGATCACTATGCTGCACAAACTTTTAACTCTAGAGTATAGTCTGTTCTCAGTGATTACTTTTGCATCACATATACCAGAGTAGGAAAGCCAAATTTTTTATTCAGAAAAAAAAAATTCATAGCAATGTAAAATAAAAATTCTCCATGTCAGAATCTGAGAACACAGGGCCAAATGCAGAGTTGGCAGCTTCAGCTGGAGCTGCAGTGGAAACAAAAGCAGAAGCCTCAAGGGAGAGGCATTCTCAGTGAATCACTACCACCTGGAGAGGCTGGTGGGGCACCAGCTCCTGCCAAAGTCTCCAGACAGAGCATGTGAACTCACATGCATGTGCTGAGTGCTGTGGAGTGACACCAAAATTTATTAACATAAAGTTCCATGGTAATGCAGCTGAAGGAACTCCCACCTTCTCCCTTGACTATCATTCCCACCCTCCTACCATGGCTCACCAATCCCTGAGTTACACTGGTACAACTCTGTGGGGGTCCTGCTGTGAACCCAAACAGGGAACTGTTCCAGCTGTAAAAAGACCCCAGAAATAAACGTATGCATTTATTTAATTCACAGCACGATCTCTCAAAGTATTGCCCTGGCATAAGTCAGGGATGGAATGGCACAGTGTGGTGGCAAAAGGAATACCTTATGCCAGTATTGTTGACAAACATTTTGAATTGTGAAATGATGGCCTCAGGAAGATTTTTAAGTGCTCCAAGCACTAATTTCTTGAACTTCCAGTGTCTGGTGGGTCTTAATGAATAATCTAGAAACCGTTTCTAGCTTCCACATTGCTTTAGGCTCAGGAACATCTGCTTTATACCTAACTTCAGGGTTCTAACAGCTGTCTGAAGGCAGGAGCTCTATGAATGGCCCAGTCCTGCTACCCAGACTCTTCACTGGCTGTCCACATCCAAAGAGAGGCTCAATTACTTACTGCTAATAAAAGCAAGTAATGGTAGAGGACTTTCCAGGCAAACTCCAATTATGTGATACTGATCACATAAGATCATAACAGAGACAAGTGGGATACAGGGAAAGACAGTCTTGAAAATTTCAAGAACACCAGGTAGCTTTCTCTGGGTGTGATGAGCAGCCCAGAAGGCAAGTAATACATTCAAAGTTCAAGTGGTTGCTTCAAATCCTATGCTGCAAATGAGGCCATGATAAAAGAGCAAAGCATTTCTCTTCCTCTCTGCAGGAAAGGGCTGCAGATTCACTGCCATCCTCTCCACACAGTCAAGAATGATGTTTTATAGTAAATACTCCACTCAAATATTGTATCTGCAGAACTAAGTTTAATATCAAGCACTGCAAATATCACAGAATGGATGAATGTTGCTGCTAAGCTAAAATATAAAAGAGAAATCTTTCCCAAATAAATAGAGTGAGTATTTGTGCACACACAGAGGGAATTCTGCTCAGCTGTTTGGATATGAACAGCATATAATCAGGACAGAATTTCAGATGCAAAATTCAGACTTTTTTGGTTCCTGCTGATTAACCACATGTGACTCAAGTGTGCCAGCTGGGCTAAATGCCATTCTGAGCTCCATAACCCTCCACATGCCTCGTCAAGAGAGCCAAGACTCCAAACAAGATTTTTAAGCTGATTCCCTGGACCAGATGTGTTAAATAAAATCTTCACTTTTGAACACCTAAAATTTCCTTTTTCTCTGCTTCATTGCTTCAGCTGAGGATGGACAACAGCAGCATTGCTCTACTTGGGATGGTATGGTCAAAATAAGCAAAGGTAATAGGACGCATGAAACCTTGTATCTTATACTAGTAGAGGTTTGTGAAGATAAACACACAAAGCACAATGTTAATATAACAGAAAACATCCACATAGGAAACAGCCTCAGCTTTAGGTCACCAGAACTATGTGATACACGATCAAGAAACATGAAGTGCAAGCTAGTGTGTCAACAGGGGTCCTCTGTAGCTTATTTCAACATTAGTACTAGTCTAGTTACACTTTATGACTTTCACCTAAAAATTCTCCTTGCCATGTAGATGCATTATTTCATTCAAACCACCGAAATCCAAAGTTAAATGACTGTTTCCTTTAAAAAAGACCTGAAGTACTTTTATGCAATGAGTTATTTTCCTTAATGTCTGTTGGGTATTTGCTGATGTACATTGGAAGATGATACCTGCCCTGGCACAAGGATTTTTCACAGTAAGAGTGGAGCTGCCCATGGAGCTGGTCAATGATTTAAACATGCCAGGAGAGGAAGTATTTGTTGTCTCACTGTATGCAGCTGTGCTTCTATGTTATTTACTTGGTGTTAGCTGATTGTAAGTGAATGCTAGCTTAGAAACTTAGGCAATTGTATAATTACAAATATTGTAAATGTGAATGAAGATTTGTTTGTTGTTGTGGGACACAATTTCTGAGGATGATTTGCCAGCTACTGAGAAGTAATGCAGTGGAAAGGTGGGAACAGAAGCCCCAGCACTAACAAATCTTATATTCTCTGCTTTAACTTGACTTCCTTTATGTCACTCTTCCTAATGCAAATAAAAGGCATTTGTATGACACTCAATAACTAACGTAACTGATTAATCATTGTCATATGGTCTTATAAAACTACTATTTTTTTCTGATAAGAATACACTAGAGAAACAGTCAATGCTTACCTGTGCATTCAGAGGAGAGCCTGAAGCCCATAGATACATGGTCTATCTGGCTATTACAGTAATAAGTTTGCCAAAACCCACAATTTTTTTCTAATCTTTAGAACAGCTCCCTCTTCTGGTATACTCTGTTTATCCTGTATTTATGTACCATGCTTCATTTCCTACCAATTTTTAATTCTATTTGGCTCCCAACACTTAAGAAACCCAGTTTCATTGTTAAGGCTCTCACTGTTCAGCAGGGCTGTGAAGCTGTAGCAAACTACAGCTTTTGAAAGGGCGACTAATTCTAATCAAGTATTTATCTAAGATTATCCATAGACTTATCTTTACTATCTTTTGAAAATATCCCAAAATCAACCAAGAGCAGAATCCACATATGGACAAGGAGCCTGGATGGCCACTTCAGGGGTCACATTTGCAGGATCACTGAACTGGGAAGGGATCATCTGAGATCTCTGAGCCCTCCCTGCCCACGCAGAATCAGAGCAGGCTGAGCATGCAGTCAGTTAATTACCTCCACAGCTGGAGATTTCACATCTCAGGGCAACCTAACCCCTCACTAGGCAGAAATGCTCATGGCAGTGCCATCCATACCTACTGGCTCTACAAACTACGCTGAAAATGTATGCTCCTCCCTTCAGCATCTGAATTCGGTGTTTAGTATCAGGCTGGATGAAATTGGGCCTTAGAGTTTCTTCCTTAACAGGTGTCATGGACTCAGCCTGACCACCCCCTGAAAGAAACCCAACCAAAAAAAAAAAACCAAAAAAACCCAACAAACCACCTAGCAAAAAACAAACAAACACACAAACAAACATAAAAACCAAACTAAACTTCATGAGAGCTCTCATAATCCTGCTGATAGTGACAAAACTGCAGAAATAACACGAGAACAGACATTTTTTCCTACACGATGCTCTAGTACTATTCCTTAAAAAAAACCAGAACAAAAATCAAAAAACCAACCAACCACAAAACACAAAACTAGAAAGAAGAAAACTGCCTAATGCATTCAGACAGAACAGGTTCTCAACTTCGTTCACAGAATTGTTGCTAGAGCTTGCTACATTCAGTGACTGTAGATACAAAACATACATGACCCAGAACTCAGAAGTCTTCTTGCCCAGGAGGTAAGAAATCATTTTTCCTCTTAACCTGGCTGCCCATTGCCAGCAACACTCCCATTCCTCCAGCTACATTTCAAAGGCAAATTGTGAACACTGCTATGTCCTGGGGAAGGAGACCCTGGCTGCTGACTTAGAAAGTAGTGTCTGAAAAGATAAAGTACCTTCCCTTGACTAACTCAATGGTCTTGACCCCAAAATCAGATTTTGCTTCACATAAACAATTCTGATCCATCCACATGAGGTGCCAAGATTCCATAGAGAATTCCAGATTATATCCGGACTAAGGTTGCCAGAAGCTACACACAGCAACCTCATCTGCTGATACTGAGAGTCCTTACTAGATCCAACTCAGCTCTTGTAAACAAAGTTATAAGAGAGAGATTATGCACCAACAAGCACATTTAGTCACATAAATTTTGTATAAATCAATGCCCATTCTAAAACCAAACTGAAGAGAATTAAACATGCTTTACACTCAGTTTGCAGAATGAGGAAATAGATTATTTTACCCCTTGGTCTTAGTGGTGACAGCAGATCCTCTGAAGAACAATTCATTCCAGTAACTGCTAAGCAGAGTGAATGATTAACAACTTTCAAAAAGCTGGTTTGGTGGGAGCCAAAAAAACAAAATACAAAGGAACTAAGCTTCAGGGCTATACAATTAGTTTTATTGCAAAGTATTATTGCATAGTGATTATTATTATAACTTGTCTTATGCAAATGTTGAGGGTGATGACTGTTAAGTAAAACAGCAGGTGAAGACAAAGCCAGATAATGTACTGAATGCTTTTCAAAGTCCCTGTGTTACAGTCAAAAAGAGAACTTTAGATTTTAAAACTAACAGGAAGTCTTATCTCAAGAGAGAACATACTAAAGATTTGTCATAATCCAGGCAAATTGTTTGCATTGTTTTCACTGCTGAAAAATAATTAAGTAGTCTTCAAGTGTTGTTGATACAAGTACATGTAACTACTCCTAGGAGAAGATGAGAATCCAAGTCCTCACTTTCTGTTGTGTATAAGGAATTCTTGACTCAGAGAATCAGCTCAGTAGAAAGATCTTTATACTTGAAAAAAGTGTCTGTTTAAGTCCTCATAGCCCTTAAACATCACTAAGTGACAGCATGAGTTGGTAAAACAGTAAGATGATCCAATAAATAAGCAGTGATCCAACTGCAAAGAGGCAGATCAAGAAACTTGGCAAGCACAGGGAGCATTCTGCATGCAGGCCAGAGATTCTTAAATTATTTCTGTATATTAATGAATGAAACTTGTGTAACTTGGTTTACCACAAAAAGTGTTATATACATTATATATGCTTCCCAAGTACAAAATTGTAAATTGCAAAATTGCCTTGTTTACAGCAATGGTAACACAAATTAAGGAAGCCTGGAACAAAGATATCCAAATGCACTCCTGCAATGAAATGCAAGTAAAACTTTGATGAAAAGCAAAATGTCATGAGCTAAACAGCACTGTGGTTTTAAAATTTGCAGAGTAGTTATTTACAAGGCTAAATGTTTCATAAATATACAGGTACAAATAGATACTATTAAAACAGAAAAAAAATTCCATTACACTTTGTGGATTCTGGTTTTCAATGAACACAAGCAATGTCAAATATTGCTGTAGTAGATTTTGTACTTCACTGCTAATTTTACACTAAATAAACACTGTAAAAGGGCAGACGGCCCTTTAGGACACAAGAGGAAAAACAGTGTTTCCTGCCCTTTCCGTAACACCTACATTTCCAGAAAATAATGGACCTGATCCTTCAACTGTACACATTTAATGTTATTCTCATGAGTAAATCTCATCAACTTTAGTAGAAAAGAATTCATATTAAGAAAGTCAAACAAGTATACATATATAGTCTGGACTGAGGAAAATCTGGACCTTCTGCATAGTAATTACTTTAGTAAACACATTATTACTCCTATTCAGAGGTTTTCTGTACACAAGAAAAAATGTTATGAAACAAGAAAGTGTGTATTAAACATTTCAACTAATTAAGCTTTATTAAAATTGTAAGTTCACACAAACTGCCACTAATAAAAGAACATTTGTTTATTGCAGCTAAATGAGATTAAACTCTGCTGCATGTTCTGTATTCTGACTGCTTCAAGCATAGTGAGCTATCAGCCCTCAGGAGGCAGAATCCTCATTTTAAGTCAATGGGAATTTTGCCATTGAGTTCAGAGTAGAATAATGTTTTGGAGTTACTTTTTAAAAAAAGTGGGAAGAGGGAAAAAGCTAAGTCAGACCAAAGAGGAATCCTTCCTGTTCTGAAGTAACATGATTAAAACACAACACGAAAAGAAATATACAGGATTTATTCTCAAATCTCCTGCTTCAATTCAATTCCAGCAGAAACTGAGAATTTTGTAGTCTTTCTCAATACCCACCCACAGACCAGTTTGGTTTGACTACGTATTAATGAAATCATATGCCTGAATTTCATTAGGACTGGAAAAGTATGTACCAGAGCAGTCTAAAACACAGAACAGGTAACACATGCAGCAGGACTAACCATCTTTAGTTCAGATCACTGAACGCTTGGCTGTGCATATTCTTTTTTTTAAGGTGGAGCTGCCCTTGTCTGAATATTGCTTTCCTTGACTTGTGTACCAAGCAAGCTCTCCTTTTGCTCCTCTATCCCTCGTTCCATAAAGAATCTCAACCAGGGATACATGCCTTTCAAGTGTGAAAATTGCTGGACTCCAGAAGGGCTCCACATTTCATACTTGGGAAGTTACAAAAGCACAAGGGGAATGCCATCTAATCCTGGCTGTTGAGGTACATGAACACATTGTCAGATGACCCAAATGTCCAAATCTCTCCTAACACTGTGTTTTCTGCACTGGCAAATAAGCCTTCTCTTGAAGGCTAAAAAGGAGGCACATAACAGTAGCAAAAAACCCCACCATTTGTTTTATGAGAAGCAAAACTGCACTTTGTTATGCCAGGTCCCACTCAGCTCCCTGCCAGCCACAGCAAGAAGCTTGGACAACTTCATTCACTATGGAATTCGGGCACCTAAAGTGAAGATGGCATTATAGTGGTTGCTGTGGTTTTAAATTGTTTTCTCAGTGAGAGAACTTCCAGTTTGTTACCAACATAATTCTGAAATAAGAGCAAAACCATAAATCAGCTGCTTTTAAAAGCCTGAAGATCATGACAGAAGCACACTGAATATTTCACTGATGTCTACTTCTGAATTATAGTTAAGATGTTATTAAGGAGTCTTCACAGAACTGTTCTGCAGGAAATAAGCTCCATGTAGCCCCGCCACTGGATTTTCTTGCATTAAAAGTTTCCTATGATGAATATGGAGACCATACAATGTGTGTGACTTGGTACATTTTGAGTAGAATAACTTACATGCCTTGTAGAGGTACCATGCCTTGGATGCTAATGTTTGACTTTTGTGCTCTTCCCCTAGGTATCTTTCTACAGATATAATTCAGCTTCACAGATTTATCCTTGTTATAGCCTCTACTATCAACCTGAACAGAAGGTATCAACCTGAAGGCAGGTAAAAGCTCAAGAACTTGTGGGAAAAAGAAACTCTTAACTTAGCTGTACAATTAAACCTTCCACAAATGCCTTAACTGGGAGAAAGCAGCAATTGAAAAGCATGAAATCAGGCTTGTACCTCCAGAGAGGTACTAAAGAGATACACTATGCAGTATCTGGTTTAAAGGTTATTCCCCACAAAATAGGAACAAGATGTACTCATAGAAGGCTTGTTCTTTTCAGTTAAGGAAAGAATTTAAACTCACTGTCACTGGGTTAAAAGTTACTGCTCAACTCCAGGAGGCAAGAGCATAAAATCACTGTGCCCAAGGAAACTAACAAAAAATATTCCATGGACTTTCCAAAACATTGCAGAAAAACCCCTGAAAAATTGAACCTGTGTTCTCTTTCACCACTAAGACCAATCCACACACAGTCCCATAAACAGCAACTAGGTACACTAATAGCGAGCCAGAGCTGTGGATAATCAGAAAGTCTTTATTTGCACTATTCATTCTGGGGGAAATAACAATAGTATCTAGCCCATTCAAATAAACTATGGAAAGCATTAGAAATTTGCAAACTGTAAGGCAGTGAAAGAGTCATAATATCTGTGCTCAAGTGGGCTCAAGCTCTGCTTTTCCAAAAGACAGAACTCCTACAGTTCATTGATAGACTTCAACGAAATTAGGACTTCTGCATTAATTTTAACGTATGTTAAATGCAAGTGTAGAGCTCTTATTTTAAGACAGGCACATTTAAATATAATGATGAGCTGTACAATACTCACTGAGTTCAAAAGGGTCAGCATTAAAATTCATAAGCAAAAATATACATTGGAAAACTTTTACTATTAGAGAAACAACTTAAAGAAGCAACTGGATTGAGAATTTTTTCTCAAATACTGTAACTTTCATCTTTCAGTCGGCACACAGCTGACATTGCAGTAACACTTCAAGGTGCAAGAGATAAATGGAAGAAGAGCAATGAAAACAAACAAAAAAATCACAATGCACTCAGCAAACCACCACCACGAAAATGAGTAAGACATCCTCGTTTCCCAGTATTGCCTTCTGGTACTGTTACAAATAAAGTTAGCAGGAGTAATCAAATGTAACAAAGAAACATCACCATTACAATATTACTGACTTTTTGGCCACATGCACAAGCCAAAATCTACCACTTACACAGTGAGATTTTTGAAAATGAAACTGGACACACCCTTTTCAATCAACAAACTTCTAGACTTAAACAAAAAAACAGCCTTACCAGGAATAATCATGAACAAGAGCCTGGGTAGATTTTTACTTTCATCTTTTGAGAGGTCTTTCCAGGGCCCACACTTTAAGACATGAGTAGCAGCTCCACAACAGTAGATAAATTCTTCATGTAAAGGGACTGGCTCTT
Organism: Entomyzon cyanotis; assembly: GCA_024500445.1. Classification (NCBI taxonomy): domain Eukaryota; kingdom Metazoa; phylum Chordata; class Aves; order Passeriformes; family Meliphagidae; genus Entomyzon; species Entomyzon cyanotis. Next base: position 66,004,873 of record JAKEPQ010000871.1, read on the forward strand.
CTGACTCTGACCTCATATTTGCTGTTAAGCAGAATAAGATATTGTTACAACAGGTCAATACTCACAAAGCTGCCTCTTTGCTAGTACACCTTCCCACAGAATAATTGCAAAAAAACCCAGCCAAACCACCCCACCCCCAGACAGCTTTCATATCCAGTAAACTGAGGCCCAGTTCAGCATTTGATGTCTGAAGAGGCTGTAGAAGTTGATACATGTTACTACTGTATGAGAGAAAGCATCTTTCAGTTTCTGTCACAGAAATACACAGTGATGAACTGGACAATAAGCTCTATTCTACCTTAAAGGCAAATAATTTTAAATTTTTTTCATGTTGTCCACCAAAAAGATTCATCTCAAACCTATTTGAAGGGAAACAAATGAAAAAATACCAAAGACAGAACCAGAACATGCCTTTCCAAGTTCATAAAACTGGATCTTGCAGCATAACACCATGACCTTTAATCATCAAAAGCATCTATGTAAAAATAACATTAGGCCTTTCAACTAGTTTTGCTTAGCAAAAAAGGACCTTTCATTTTTGAGTAAAAGGATACAAACTCTATTTCCTAGTCAGTTTGTGAAATTTCAGGCATGTAAACCAAAGCCTAAACTATCTAAAAGGTTTGCAGCACCATTAGGTGGGACACAATACCCTCACCAACAACCACTGGAAAATTCTCAGTGCAACACAACTTAAAAGGAACAGATCTGACTTAAATTTTAAGTAATGACACTTGACAACATTAGGAAAGTACCCTTGAAGAAACAACATTTCTTTACTTTCCCCAGTTTTCATCTGAAGTTTTGAAAGGTTTAAGGTAAGGAAGAGCCAAGGCAGAAAAGACAGATAATGTTTTGTTTTGAACTAACATTTGTTTTGTTTTAAACCACTTTGAAAAAAACTGAATATAGTTCAAATGGAAAACACTTCTGGAGGGAAGGGAGAAGTGTTCTTTAATATTGTCAATTACAGCACAATTCTCTGGATGAAACCTTTTTCCCTCACCTGCCTACTTCACCCCAGCCCTGACAAAAGAGGTTCTTTTAATGATAATGAAGACATTTACTACTTCATTGTTTGCCATTTTATTATCCAATAAATTATAGTGACTGAAATGTAAGAAAGTGAATTTTGTCAAACTATAAAAAAGTATACTTTTAATGCACTATCCCTGCTTTTATTTCTTAAAGCTGAAAGAAGCCAAGAGCAGTTCCAACAGAGAAATCCAGTTACATCAACAACCACAGCAAACACTGTCACCCCTTTTCTGATGTGTTTACATCCGAGAAGCAAAAGTAACTAGCTCTTACCCAGGAAAGTAGGTTTTGTACAAAGTTTCTGATCATGAATCAATAAAATCTGTAGCATGTTTTCATTTTGAATGGATTTCACACAAATCTAAATGGAAATCCCACTGACAACTCTTCTTTCAGAAGGATTTCCAACGTTAAGGTCAGAAGTTAAGCAATGAGAAAAGAAAACTCAGCAATACATTTTGGACTGGACTAGTGGGATTTTCAGGTTCACACAGAGTTATAATAGCTTTGGTCCAGTTTTTTAACTTAACTTCTAATTTCAAAAACACACAGTGTTGCAGTACCTGAAAGGAAGACTGCACACTAGAGAAGAAGTGGTTATCTGAAAAACTGCCCATCTGAGACAACCCAAACGGCTTCTTTGTACTAGATCTGTGTAATATCTGAGGGATTTTTATTTATTTTTATTAGGTTTTTAATTTGTGACTTTATGGCCTTTAGTAATAAAAATGGACAAAAGAGAGAAAACAGAGGAAAGATAATGGATATACTCCCAGCATACTACTCAGACCTGTATTAAGATGAAATCTGTAACAGCCAAAAATACCTCTGGATCTCTTTCCGTCTTCATAAATGAAGCTTTGAAGAACAGTATTTCCATTACAGGCATCTATCTTTAGCACAAATTGCCTGCATTTCCCCTATAAATATCTTAAGATGGTCTATCAATTTCCAAATAGATTTAACAGGCAGAGGTCTCAAGAGATGAGGTTCCTACTGCCTCTGTCAGCCAGCAGAGAAGGCACAGTTTGTGCCACAACAGCTCCGAGAATCTTGAGCAGACAGAAGGACAAACTGGACTGGTGGGAGCTCCATGCATCATCACAGAGAAAAGTAACAAGAATCAAAGAGATACAAGTACCTAGGAAATCAGACCTTATTATGTCCCAAGCAGCATTTTCTTCCTTCTCTTCAACCCTTGCACATAAATTCTCTAAACATATGCAGGAAAAGTATTACAAGAAATTCAGCTTCTGTCAAGAGTGCTTAATCTAGTATTGAAACTACTGTTAGAATACAGAAATATGGGCTTTGATTCACAGGGCTTTAGCTCTAAATTAACACACCCTAATGTAGGTGTCTACAAAGCAAAATCCTATTACAGGATACAAAGATTTAGGTGTCAATACATGGACTGATTAGGGGAATAACCATGGGATCAGCTTCCTGTTTGCCACCTCAGGATGAGGCAAATCCTCTCCTGGTTAGCAAAGCCTATAGTAAAAACATATGAAGACATACACTTGCACCTGCAAACCAACATTTATATATAATATAAATTACACCAATATATTTAGGTGTCTCACTGTCAACCCAGGAGCCACCTACAGTCATTTTTTCAGACAGGAATATCTGGAAACAGAGTTATCCACAAACAGCGTATTACCTCTGCCATACGACCAATTCTTTTCATCTTTGGTTCAACTGACCCCAAAGTAAAATGTTGATAGTAAAGCTAAGTGAACTTGCAAACTTTGTGCTAATTATTTATGCATCTTTCCTGATGGCATATTTTAACTGCTCCATCTTTCACTATTACCTGGACTTGACATTTTACCTCAAATGTAACTTGGAAATAACAAAATTTTATCCCCACTAAAAGAGTATTCAATGAAAGAATTATCACAAACTCAGATTAGCACCACATAATGTAATCAGATTAAGCACATTGATATTTGGCATATAAACTATTCAATCACAAGATGGGATAAATAGGTTGGTGTACCTAATCTGAAGCATGATGCTGCAGTGAAAGATGCAATGGTAACCCCAAGGGCAAAGATAAGTTGTATAAAACAATGGTGAAACCAAAATAAAGGAGAAAGGACCACTGCAGCAGATTTGACATACAAGGTTCCACAAAATCATAAGAGACACACCACAATGTGTGTTAGAGCATGCAGGGAGCTCTGGGCCAGTCAACCTCATCTGAGTTCACAGAAAGTTATAAAAAAAACAAATCCTACTCGAAGTTGTATGCAAGAACATGAAACAACCATTAACTTACCAGCGATGTCTTTCAAGGATCAGTATTGGGCAATAATGTTCAATGTCTTCACTGAACAGCTGCACAGAGGACAGAAGCCACTCTTGGCAGGTTAGTGCAAGATGTCTGGGGGAGGAAGGCACACCAACTGAAACACTGGAGGGCAGGGCTGCTATCCAAATGGACCTTGACAGGCTGGAAAGGTGGGTACTACATGAAAGCAAAGGGCAAATGGAAAGTCTTGCACCAAGAGTTCAGTAACCCCATGCAGCAACACAGGCTGGGGGCTCAAAAGCCAGGAGGTGGCTTTCAAAAAAAAAGACACTAACAATTAATGAGTTGAAAAGGAGTCAGTAATGAGCCCCTGTAACCATCAAGCCCAAGGGTATTCAAGCCCAAGTGTATAAAAGCCTGCAAACCTTGGGATGTGTTTATCTTTTGCTGCTTGGCATTGGAAAGACTGCATCTGCAGTACTGCATCCAGTTTTGGGCTCCTCATACAAGCAAGACATCAACACACTGGAGAGAGCCAATTAGATGACATGGATGATGAAGTATGTGATGTATGTCCAAAGGACAAGGAAAAACAGTCAAAAGTTGCAGTGAAGGAAATTCCAATAACAAAGGTTTCCCCCACATGCACAATTAGGACTGTTAAAGAATGAAAGAAGTAGCCCAGAAGGGCAGAACAATGTCCAACTGGGCAATGCTTTTAGCAACCTTACCTGCTTTGACCTTTTTGAGAAAGGAGCTGGACTACAGCTTAGGGATAACCTAAAGAGTTGGATGTATGCAAATTCATGAACTCAACACACCATAGAGTGCCAATTGCAAGGATGTTGTTTATCAAAAACCACTGTAAATCAGGGGAGGTCTTGATGGCTAAGGAAGGAAAGGTATTTAAAATCATAGTAATTTTCCATCAGAAAAGGCAAGAAGGAGCGCTCAAGGCACTATATGCCGATCTGGCTCAGCTGAGTCCACAGGAAAAATCACAGCAGCATGTATTGTATATGTTCCTCTAATCACATAAAGGAAAATATATTAATCCAGCTTAAGAGACCAATCGGCTGACAGCAAATCATGCTCAAGCAATGCAATTGCCCTCACTGATAAAATACGTGGCAACAAGAATGAAAGAAAATATGTAAATGTAATGCACGCTGCCTTATTAAGAATTTTGGCACTGTGTCCCAGTGCATTCTCCTTTCTAGGCCAAGGAAATGCAGGCTGAATAAACTGACTTGCATACTTTGAAAAGTAACTGAACAAGTTTAAAAGATAATCAACTACTGTCTGCCAGCTGCCAAGTACTCTTGGGTCAATAGTGGAGCCTATACAACTCAGCATTTTCATCAGAAACATACCTGCAACACGGAGCCCAGCTGTGTTCACTCCACCAGGTCAAGAACACAGGGAAACTTGGGAGGGTCAAGTAAATAACTAGGCTAGAGCCTTAAAGGAAAAGCTTTATGAACTGTGCTTTTGCAGCTTCCCATGCTGTAACCAAATAGCAACCTAGAGCCATTTGAACAAGACCTGCAAAAGCAGCATAGCCAAACTTTTCTTTGCAATGGAAGATGTTAAAACAAGAGGCAACAGCCACAAGCTGTGTCTTGACAGTTTAAGGCATCACAAAAAAATCAGTTGCTAAGAAGGCTATGGAAGATCACTTGGAAGGCAGCAGAGCCTCTCTTGGAGGTTTTTAAGACTCAGCTGGACAAAACAGTAATTTTGATCTCAGGAGAACAATGGACTAAATTTTCTCCAGAGTTTTCCAGAAATCAACACTTTACAATTCTTATGGCCCTAAAACACCAGAAAAAGATAAAGCATGAGGTACAACAAGGATCTCAAAACAGTTTTTCTAGTACCTCAGTAAATACAGTTTCATGAACACAGTGCGTGACAATACTAAGTATATAGGTCAGAGAAAAGAAATCTAAACTAGATCAGGCCCCCCAAAACACAGGAAACTAAAGCAGATGTATTCTATGGATTAGCTGTACCAGCTTCAATAAAAAAGAAACCCTGCCCTAATAGGTGATTTTATGTGATTGAATTCAGCATCACAATGCAAAAGAGTAACTGGAAAACAGCAAGATTCTTTCAGCTGCCTTCTATGCTAAGGCTCTGACAATTTCTGCAACATTATTCCCAGAGGAGAATCATCCAGACCTGACATAAGCTCTTTGATGTTCAGACTGGAACTTACATGCTCATAGCTAAGAACTGGAAAGGGACAGACTGACCGACGTGGTAAAAAACTGCAAAGAGGAACAAAGGAAGGGGGGACGACACGATCTGACAGATGAGATCTGACACGACACAGGATGCCCAGATCTCATCAATGATTTATCTGGACAAACTACAAACAATGGATGCCAGATTTTCTCAGGGAAAACATAAAAACAAAGGCCAAAGACTTTGCAAGCTGTTGTGACATCAGTCACAAATCTTGACCAATTCTGTGTAAGAAAAGAAGCAGCAGCAGCCAGTAGCACATAAAAATGAAACATTTCTTCATTGTACCTTGCAGTGCAATTCTCTGTCAAAGTCATATACAAGTCCCTCTCACACTAGGTCTGAACATGTCAAACAAAGCAATGTAGTTATACAAAATAAGGCTGCTTTCCTCTGAAACCAGTGAGGCAATCATCACTTGATGACCTAGCAATCTGATGCCTGCACTTTGTTCTGTTCCTGTGTCATTCTCCCCATGCCCTTCCCTCAAGGAGTAAAACAGCTGGGAGAATTTCACTGATGACTGTATAAAAATATCAGAGGAACCTGGGGAAATGGGGTACAGCTTACTCATGCTTAGGGCTGTCATGATAAAAAGCTGAAGTGCAGAAGGAAAACTGGAATCACTCCTCAATTCTAAACCTTGTTCAAAGACAACATACAGTGGACTGTATAGCTTACAACATACAGCAAAGACCTAAGTAGGGAGAAACCTAGTTTTAACATCTGGACCTATCTGCAAGACCTTTGTATCATCACAAAATTTGTATTTTATTATCACTTATTACCTTGTAGCAATGACCAAGAAAGTGTACACTGTCCCTGTGGAAGGGAAGCAGGGAAAATAACTTCTGGGTATCCATTTTGGACTGGACAAGTGGGCCCTTGTCACTGCCAAAGATTATTAAACCAGTTATTGAGACAGCTTTTCAGCAAAACAGGGTAGGACTTGCAAATTAAAAAACTGTTAGCTTGGAAAGGTCCATTTGTGGACTCAATCAGGAAGAGACAGATCCCCCAGAACCTTGTTCCAAAAAAGTGCTTTGCTCTGAAATGAGTAATCTGAAAGAGTTTTGGAGATGGGGAATCAAGAAATCAGAAACATTTTCAGATCCCACAATGATACATTGGTCTGGCACAAAATTATTCAACAAAGAGGATAATCAAAACCCCAGAGAAATGGATTGGGAAGGTTCACCATCACTTTTAATCAATCTTTAAATGTCACTGTGAGTTATAGCTTTGAGAAGTTCAGCACGTACTAATGACGAAAAAAACCAAAATGGAGCTCCTGTTAATTATCATACAGGAACTACTACAGCCCTCTTGGCCTTGACTTCCCCATTATTCTCACGAGGGTGAAATAGAAAATGAAAAACTTCCATGGGGATCATGCACAATGGCAACCCTTATGAAAGCAGTCACACCTCTGAAAGCATCAGCTGTTGGTGTGCAACACTCAACAGCTGGCAAGCAGAGCCAATGTTTCGCTGCAGTTCTGGCAACACTAAGTTTGATGCCTGGTCTCTTTTTCTTTATGATCATGGACTGCAGTCTAACAAAGGTCACAAAACCCCAGTTATGCTTGCCCAGTGCTCCAAGAGCAGAGTCCACATCCATCCTTTGTTACCAGCTAGATGGCAGCTCTTCCATTTGCTGTCACAATTGAACACTTGGTTAGAACACACCACTGGAGTCAGAGTTAATGTAAGGAAACCCTGAGAAGTTACCCTGGTGTGGCTGGGGGTCCCTGAAGCTTCACAAAATACCAGCCACTACAAATGTATCCAAAAGAGATACATTTGGAAATGACATTTCTCAAATGTACATTTGAGAAATGACATTCTCAAAGTGGAGTATGCTTTATCTAAAACATTTCAGGATACAGTGGAAGAGGTCCTACATGTTCTGCCATTATATTTAATCACATTGAGATGGTAATTTTCACTTTTTTCAAAAGAGCTAAAGTATCACAAACTGTTTACGAACTGTTGAGAGCTACCAACGTGAAAATGACCCCAAAAGAGTTAAAGTTTGTTGTCTTGGTTTGTTTTTTCTTAAAGTAACTCCATCGGCACAATTAAGGTTGGGAATCCCACAGATTACAATAAAGTAGTAGCTATGCTCCCAGCAAATTCCCAATTTCCCAGTCAATACGCAAACCTGATGATAAACCTGAAATGAAATGAGCAAGAAAGTTATTGCTTAAGGAAACAAATCCACTCAAGGAAGTAATGATGGTTTCATCCGCATGAAAGCAAATAGGAGGGATTAATGTGGTGTAATATGAAGCATTTTCTAGAAAAGAAAGTGAGATTTTGGGAAACCTTTAGTCTCAAAGGAAGAAAAAGTTGTTCATTTGAACATAGTATTGAAAATTACTGATGAAATGAAGTAACTTTCAAAGAGAGCTTTCCCTCCAAATGCTGCATTAAAGTACTGGACCCAGAGAAAAAACTTAGGGCTTTTAAAACTGAAATCTCGCAGAGGAATAAACAGCAGGTGGTAGGCATGAATAACATGTGGGTATAATAAATTGTTCTCGGTTACAATATAGATGTATTTAAGTATTCTATTACCACCAGCTGTGGGCCGTTAGCTGCTATCTCCTGCTATGACTCACCCCTGATAACTGTTAATTGGCCATCAGGGACCCACCACATGACTCATGGATTTATCCTATTGTGAGATGCTCCACCCAGGAGGGAGGAGCCAGGTGTTCCCACCTGGATATAACCTGGCCTTGGAACTGCCTGAGCTAGCCCTGTCTACTGGGTTCCCAGAGGACAAGAGCTACCACTGGACCTTCAGCTGGAGACCAGACCTTCACAGCATCACTGCCTCAACTGAACTACTCTGTTTGGACTGCTACTACCACCCTAACCGGGTGTCAGGTTGTATCTGACTTTGTCAGTGCTTTTTCCTTGTATTATTTCCACTTATTTTTAACTTTTCCTATTAATTTTAATTCTGACTTGTAATCTCTCTCTGGTTTGTTTTTAAACCAATACATAAAGATACTTTACATTCTGAGACTAAACTGCAATGTTAACAAAACTTCAGTCAAATAGAGTATCTATGTGAAAGAACATAAAAAGCTGCTGAGGTACAATATCTACATGGTAAGAAAGGTTTCCACGGGAAGAAAAACCTCTCTGGCCAGGTCTCTTCTGACCAAGAAATTTCAATGATACAGCAGACTCATGTCAAGAGAATCCTGTAAATAAACTTTCCCAGCTGCCTATTGCATTAGAAAGTCAAAGGGAGATAAAGTATTGGAATATGCTATCCATTGGAATGGATAGCATGAGAAAATTGTCACAAATACAGTAAAGTTTGTAAAATATGCAATTTGTTTATTTGAGTTACATTGAACATCAGTATTTTGAAAGGCACTGGGCAAAACTAAAATGCAACACCACAGTTACAGACTGGGTTAAAATTTGGCTGAAGTTAGAGGTGGGAATGTTATATTTCATGAACAAGAACCCATCACACTTATGTTTGGATACAGAGAGAAGAAACATCCATGGTCTCTAAACTTCAGCACAAATTGCCATACAAACCAGAGCATGTTCAAAAGTAAACAGTTATGTGAATTATGGGGGAGAAGACATGGCTTTTCACAGGGTACTGCTTCAAAGGAGAGAAATATCAAAATATACTGAAAAAACCCCCTGAAGGAACAGGTTATCAAGGACACGTGCACAAGAAAACACCAAAAATAGTATTGAGAGACAGGGAAGATACACATGCAAATAAGTTTCCTTGTGATCTTAGTGTTTGAAAAAAACCCGCTTTCCCACTGAACAAAGATGATGCTTCTTTGCCATTTGGTTCCTACTGTCCTACAGAAAATGAGAACTTGTCAAAAGAAAGAAAAAGCCGAAAAGCTATTTGTCTCCTCAACCATATATTCTACACTTTTTTTTTTTCCTCCCAACATCAAAAGAACTACAGGTCGCACATTTCTGTTGGACAGCTGTTTAAATAATACAGGCAATCTCCCCAACATTCAATGAAACACAAAAATGCAACAATTTAAAGCAACGGCAACCTATATATCCACTTAAACCACAGCTCCCAGAAGTTAAGCATTTAAAGAAACATCCATCTTTCAGCAACAGTAATAATAGGCAAAAGCAGAAAAAAGCAATTCTATTACATCTTATGTTCAGTAATTCCTTTTCCACCTCCTACCAGCATAAGATACACTACTTCATGGTGAGCACTATTCTGTCGTCTTGTCAAGTAATGCAAAGTTCAAAGAGCATAATGAATACTAGCAAGAAGCAGATATGAAATATAAAAGAATAAAAAAAAGGTCCACAAATATGAGTAGCCTCTCACTGCCCTTGACTTGGCTTGCCCCATCTTTTCCTGTGCTGTTCAGCATAGATTTCCCTATGGAACTACTCCTTATTTCTTTGTTTCTTCCATATTTCCATGTTATTTATTCTCCTTTAACCTAAACTATGCTCCAAATTCAAAACACCTTTTTCTTCTCATTTTATTATTTCAACTTGCATGTGTTCTTACGTTAACTGTTTATCCCACCTTCAGCTTAGCTCTCTAGCTGCTGCTGGTTTTCTTGCTTTCTAACAAGGACATACAAGAATTAGTCATAACTCTATCTATTCACAGTAGACCAACTTACTAGTCACAACTGCATTCTTCAGTGATCCCCCAACCTGTGTTTGCTGCTTACCACCTCCTCCTTATGTTTGCTGCAGCAGCTGTACATTCTGATACTCATCTACTCACCTAAAGAGGTTAGGAAGGCACTGCAAGCAGAGACATGAAAACAAATAGAAGCAGACTGTATGGAGCTCTCTGCCAAGGACACAAGAATTCAAACAGGAGAATCAATGAACAGGAGACATGAGTAACACAAGGGAGCATTAGATCCCTTCCTGAGACACTACAGCAATGTAATTGTCTATACTACTGATATGAGGCCTGGAGTCCAAGTCCTTCCAGAAAGAATCACTGGTTCTGCTGATCAGGGGGACAGGATCAGGGAGTTGAACAGCCAGGCTGAACACAGTGGTGCAGGAGGCAAAAGGTTTCTCCCAGAACCAGTGCTGCACATGCCAATGCTCTGACATACAGACCTACAGTTCTAGTCACAAGAGGATCCAAAGACAATTCACCATGCTGGGAAAACTCCAGTTTGTTCCTCATCACATCAGTAACCCCTAAAGTTAACCTATCTCAGCATTTTGCACAAGAGCCCAGCTCCTCTCATCAAGACAGCCCTGCTAAACCCTCATAACCCATGACTATAAACAAATTCACACAGGAACAAAGCTTGTGCTCATCACAGGTTCAAATAAGAATCCAGTGATAACATTCCCAGTTTGTACTACAATTTCTTTCAGGAGGTAAAATTTGAGGAGTCAGACTTCTGCAAAAGTTTGTATCGCAAGTGTTTTGGGTTTGTTTTTTTTTAATAAAAGATTTGTGCAAAGAATTGGTCTAGACAAAGGGCAAGGGGAACAGAATCTAAACAGAAGCAGAAGATGAGAAGGAATAAGGAAAGAACCAAGTGAACAGCATGGTTACTGGCAGCAGCAGGAGGAAGCAAGGATACTGAGGAAAGAAACAAGGATAATGATGAAAGAAACCCTGCCAAACTTGAAATTGTAGCATCTCTTGTTAGATGTTGTTCTGGCACATCAGGATTACCTAATATATGGTAACTAGGAACTGTCACACAACATGTGGTGTTGGTTGTGCAACACCAGAAAGGTAAACAATCAGTTCTCATTCATTTCACCAGTGACTATGTAGTCAGGCGAAAACTTGAATTTGTTTCATGGTTAATTGTTCTTTAAGTGCAGACATTTTGTATTACACATTTTTTTACATATTATGAATATTCTTTAATCAGAATAAGTTACTTCCCTCACTATAACCTGTTTACAAACCATACTAGACATCTAAATATCATCATTCAACATATAAGCTGCAATTCCGATTTTGTCAAACATTTCACTGGGAATTCAGTGTTACACAGTGGTTTGTCAGGAGTAGAAAAAAGACAAGTGTATTGCTAGTAAGAGCATGCCTGATTTAAGTAAGTGAAAACTACCTGCTCTTCATCTCCCGCAAACATGTTTTCTGTACAAATGCATACACAGCATGCACTGAAGCTGAAATCTCGAAATTCTGATTCTAATACCCAGTAAAAATAACTTAGACATCATCCAAAATGGGGACCCTTCTTCCAGACAAGGTGCCCTCACTATAAGAAACCACAAGAATGGAAAAAGAAAGTGTCTTTTAGAAGAAATCAAAGCTATCAATTAAAAAAAAAAAAAACGAAAACAAACCACCAAAAACCAAAAAACCCAACATTGAAAACAGTGCAATTAGGAAGCTTTAGAGTAAATCTTGTCAAATTTACTGCTAAGTTCTTTGGCTTGGCAGTCATATTGCAATTTTGTTATACCATTACCCATACACAATTTATTGTAATTGTTCTTGTGAATCAAATGAAGCAGATAAAGAGGTAATAACCCATCGGTGTCTATTCTAATTTAAAAAGTAGGAAATACTACATCGAAGTAGCAGAAAGTGTGTCAAAAACCAAAAGAAGTTAGTGAGTTAGTGGATTTTTGACCCACAGAACTACTTGAGGATGGATGTTCAGAAAACTAGAGGTACAGATGGGTCAAAGGCAAGGATGAGTTGACGTAGAAATCCATAGTGGATCTTTTAGACCTCAGCACATCTGTTCCAGAAAGTTCCTGGACTGCACTTTATTGCAAGCTGAGTAGATACTCACAGAGTGGTACTAAGTAGAATCACATATGCTTGCCTTTTTCACAGGCATCTGCTTAAGGTACTGTCCAAGATTCATAAAAAATCTCTGACTTTGACTGCTTTGATACAATCCTTGTAGTAATCCCATGATGGAAAGTATTAAATGTTAGTGCTGTCCAGGTCTGTAAATGTGTGACGACTTCCCTCACTGACATCATAAGTAAGTCATTATGAAATTTCATCACAAGAAAAGATGAAGCTGCAATAATCCCAATTAATAACTGAAAGCTTTTACTCTCTGAGACACACAGAATACAGATTCATATAGTGATTCTGACACAGGCCCATGCAGATGGACACTCAGAGCTTAACTGGGCATCATAAGGTCCCAGAGGGCCAAGAATATACACCACCTAAAAAATTAAGGGTCTGCGTCATTCAAGGCTTTAATAGTATAGTCAAGTTGCAAGAAAAGAAGCTGTTTCTTCATTTTTGCAACACAACAAAAAACTTACCAGTAAGAAAGCTCTCAACAACTGTCATGCCTCAGATAGCCCTTCATCATTATTTTAATTTCTTTCACCATACATTTCCATACCAGCATTTACTTGCTTCCTGAACCTGCTGCTCATCCCGTCTGGCACAGGCACCTCTTCTCTCGTGTGGTAAACACAGGCTGGAAGGAGGATGCTGACAGTGATGCTGCCCTGGGATCACCAGTGAGCAAACCTGACAGACAGCAGGTTCCCGAAGGAGGCTGTGAGTCTGCAGGACTCCTTTTCTAAACCAGTAGCTCCCCCACTAAAAGATGCCTCTTTCCACTTTAAGAAATCTCATCTCACTTCTAACTTCCAACAATTTATAACTTTATTTTTCTCTTTTCCTATTTATAGGCCTTTCAGGTCACAGACTTTTCCTGCGTTTCGTGTTTTATAACATGCCACCAACATAACAAGCATCACTCAGCTCCGAGAGATGCTTCACAGGAACAAGCTTCAACACACAGAAAAACCACTGCAAATAGCATCACCTCAGTTATTTTCTGAAAAAGGAGACACCACTTACGACTCGTTTCATGAAGTCTCCTCCATGACAAAACAAGTCAAGGAAAAACGTACGAAGCGCTTATTTCTGCATGGGATATGGTACTCCATCCCCAGCCGCAGGGCTGGAGATCACCAGCGTTATTTGGCGGAACAGGTCTCTATACAGCGCTGACACCCGACACAGCCGGACTGCCGGCACCTCCCTGCCGGGCGAGGCTCCCGGGGCTGACGGCCCGCGGCTCGTGGCGGCTCTCGGACCCGGCACAGGGGCAGGGGAGGCAGGGCAGGGCAGGGCAGGGCCGCTGCGGCACGTACCTTCCCCGTTCGCAGGCTCCCCAACACCCGGCACGGCGGCGGCCGGCGCTGTCTCTGCCGACACGGGCGGAAGCAGCCGGCGCGGAGGGGCGGGGGAGGCCGGGCCGCTCCTTCCGCCGGGCCGCGGGGCGCGCTGAGGGCGGGCCCGAACCGCCCCGAACCGCCCCCAACCGCCCGACGTGAGGGCGATGGCTGCGACCCCTCAGCGAGGGGACAGCCCTTCGCACCCAGCCCTGCCTACCCAACCATTCTTACCCAGACCTTACTCCCTGGCGTCAGGCGCCCGCCGCCCGCTTGGGAATGGCAGGAGCAGGAGCGGAGATCGCTCCGGGACGCGAGTCTTGGCGGTTTCCTTCTGCCTGTCATTCACGCTTTCTCAAACATCACGGTTTCTTTGGGAATTCTGGCAAAGGAGGAAAAAAAATTGGTAGTTTTGAAAGAGGAAAATGAGCCGGGGCGCCAAAAAGTGTCAGAGAAAGCGTAGCGAAGTTCAGGCTTATCCCCCAACGTGTTTGAAGGGTAGAACCGGTTGGATCATTCAGTCCATCCCAAAACCACTTTACACATCAAGCCGACACCAAACCAGATGCCTTTTAAACAACTCCAAAGATGGTGACTCCACCACCTCCCTGGGCAGCCTAATCCAAGGCCTGACCACTCTAACTGTGAATTTTTTTCCCTAAGATCTAATCTGAATCTCCCCAGTATGTTTAAGGCCATTTCCTCTGGTCCTCTTACTGTAGCCATGGTAGAAGAGATCACCCCCTCCTCACTACCATCTCCTGTCAGGTGGTTTTGGAGAGCCATGGGGTCTCCCCTGAGCCTTCTGGAGACTAAACAAGCCCAGCTCCCTCAGCTGTTCCTCATAAGAAGTTTTCTAGACCTTTCATGAGCCTTGTTACTCTTCGCTGGACATGCTCCAGCTCCTCAATGTCCTTTTTAAAATGAGGGGCCCAAAACTGAGCACAGTACTTGAGACACGGCATCGCCAGGGCCGAGTACAGGGGGATGATCACTTCCCTGGTCCTGCTGGCAACACTGTTCTTGATATGGGCCAAGAAGCCATTGGCCTCCTTGGCCACCTGGGCATGTTCCTGGCTCACATTGAGCCTGCTATCAACCAGCACCCCCAAGGATGTTTCCTTTAGTAGCATCTAAATGAGGAAACTGGACCGGAACACCTGGACTGTAGCACCACACTAAAGCACACACATCCCTCCCCTCTCCAAAAGAAAAAAAAAGTTTTGAGGAGCAACTTGGAAAAGAGCACCATGCAACTAGCAATAGGGCAAGAGAACATAAGCTCTGCCAGGGGAAGTTTGGATTGGACATTAAGAAGAAATTCTTCATAGAAGGGGTGATTAGACATTGGAATGGGCTGCACTGGGAGGTGGTGGAGTCACTGTCCCTGGAGGCACTTAAGGAAAGACTGGACATGGCACTCAGTGCCGTGGCCAGGTTGACATTCTGCTGTTAGCTCATAGGTTGGACTCAATGATCTTAGATGTCTTTTCCAACCTAACTGATTCTGTGATTCTGTGAAGACATAATAAGTAGCAGTAAATCCTTTCCCTGCTCACTAGGATCTTGACACAGAGTCTGGATAACTGCTTGGTAAGGTGTGAAAGGAACTCAGGGAAGATGTAATGAAAAAACTGAACCCTGTGCTTATCAAAGAGAAGCTGAGGGACGTTTTCATGCTAAAATGCTGCTTTTTGGGTAAAAGAGTTGGAGGAGCTGTTTCCAGTTGAAGCTATGGTAGAATGTAAAAGAAAGAAATTGAAGAGGTGGAAATTGGCAAGATTGGATGGTGTTTACCCAGGAGTTACACAGGGATTTGGGCATTAAGCAGTTGGATGGTGTTGCCACGTGCTACAGGAGGCACTGGAGAACTGGGGAAGTGGTGCCTGTAGCCAAAACCTAAGCAGCTTCAAAAGGAGTCCCTAAGGTTAGTGTGTATCAAATCAGTAGGAAGAATAACAAACACAAGAGGAAGTGAAATAGGAATAGATATGATAAGCTCTAGAACCATCAGCATCACCTTCTGTGGAGGGGCATGGTCCCTCAGAAATCTGTGGGAGTCTTTGGAGGAGCCAAGTGACCTCATCTGGCCAAGGCAAACCAAGTCAATGAACACAGAATCATAGAATCATAGAATGTCCTGAGCTGGAAGGGACACATCAGGATCGTCGAGTCCAACTCCTGGCCCTGCACAGGACATCCCAAGAATCACACCATGTGCCTGAGAGCATTGTCCAAAGACTTCTTGAACTCTGCCAGGCTTTGTGTTGTGCCCACTTCCCCGGGGAGCCTGTTCCAGTGCCCAGACACCTTCTGAGTGAAGAACCTTTTCCTAACATCTAAATAAACCTCCCCTGATGCAGCTGCCTGGCATTCCCTCAGGTCCTGTTGCAAGAGAAAAAAGGATTGGTGACTGTCCCTTGGCTACCCTTCATGAGGATGTTGAAGACCCCCAGTCTCTTCTCCAGGCTGAACAAGCCAAATGACCTCAGCCACTCTTGTCTGACTTTCCCTCTAGACCCTTCACCATATGTGTAGCTCTCCTGTGGACACTTTCTAATACCTTTATATCTTTTTTAGGTTGTGGTATCCAAAGCTGCACACAGGACTTGAGGTGAGACTGCCCCAGTACAGAGCAGAGCAGGACAATCCCCTCCCTTGACTGGCTGGTGATACAGTACCTGATGCACCACAGGGCATGGTTGGCCCTCCTCGCTTGGGCAAGAATTTTCATAGAAGATTTTTAGAAGATTCAGCAGTCATGACTTATTAAGCCACTCATTATTTGAGCCCCTCAAGATTTGAATCAAACTGAACTTTTTTTTTTTAATTGTTAATCAGTAGCTATAACTAGACAGTTATGGTTAAGCAATTGCATTGCAAAGGTTGCATGCTTGGCTAATCTGTTGTTTTAAGGAAAAGGGAAGACAATCCCAAGATGAATGAGCTGTCTGGATGACAGCCACCAGGAGTGAAGTCAGCAGAACAAGGCAGTAACTGAGGGAAAGGTGATTCCAGCACTGGGAGATCATGACCACCAACTCATTGACCACCAACTCAAAACAGACCCCCAGCTCAAATAAAGGAAAGAACTCTGCATATGGGAGATATAACTAGCAGGTAGGGGAGTTGAATCCTAATTAATGAAAAAGTTGTGTAATGCTGATACCTTTGTTTGTTAAAATGTATAAATAGTGTAAGGTTTTGATGACTGGGGAGCCAGCCTTTTGTGACTTAGCACTGAGCTTCCTGCTTTGCACAAACTCGAAACAAAAATTGAAATACTTTGCCTCAGTGTGTGAATTGGCTGTGTGCACTAGCTTAGGTTAACAAGCTTGATGAGATAAAGATTATAACCTTCAGATGGGCGGATACTTGGTGGAAAGATAGGGTAGAAAAGAGAGGTTCGGAATTGATTACCATCTTTTTCAATGGATTGTGTAACAGGTAGGACTGAACAGGAATTTGTGTGAAGGTCAGTACTGTTCAACACAGGCATAAATAGTCTGGAAAGAGGGGTGGACAGTGGAGTAGTAAAATCTGTTGTTCACATTGAATTATTTAGATTAAGAAAAATAATTGTCAGGTTGCAGAAGAAGCTCTTTATTCCTATAGAGCAATAAAATGATGGACGTGTTGATGTGTGAGATAAAGCTGAGTATTTAGATGGAATATAAAACCCTGTGCTTTCAATATCAAGTAATACTTAGTAGCCATTGGGAAGTGAATGCCATGATTCTCACTCTGAGTGATGGCAATGTGCTCTCTGCTTGGATGGGGTCTTCAGGTCTAGCAGTTCTTACCTATCAGAAAGGGTGCAGTAAGTCTACAAAAGATATAGAAAATGTGACAAAATTTTTCACAGATCTGAAATTTCTCCACATAGTGGAAAGTAAAATCAAAGTTGGAAGACAAGATGATGAGAAAAGTAGCTTGGGGAAATAATGACAGTGGTTTGCGAAACCAAGTTGAATGGACAGTGATTCCTCATTGTAATTTCTAATGCAAAAGCTTTGGAAAACTAATTAAGCTAATAGGCAGCAGTTTCAAAACAAAAGGTATTTCAATGTAATCTTAAACTTAATTGGAAATATCACAGATTCCTAAAATTTCACAGGGATATGCAAAAAGATAAGGCAGATTTACAGAAAGAAAATCCATCAGTGACTATTAAACATGATAAACTGCTTAAAGGCTCAGGAAGCCCTGAGAGCTGTCACTCTGCTGTAGTTTGTACCAGGGAAGTAGCCCAACGTGCTTGCCCTTTCCTTGGCACAACTGTGGGAGGCTGTCAGACAGAATGGACTTTTGGCCTCATCTGATAGAGTTTTCATGTTCCTATTTGCAACTCCACATTGCTTTTTTCTGAGATTCACGTCAAATCCTGCAGGTCATTTCTTATTCCAGAATTCAGTTTGCCTAATGTGTGTTTCATGTATCAAAGAACCACCTAGGTGCTTGAGGTACTGTTGATCAGAGTACAACATTTTATGAAACTGTTTATAAAATTTGATTGTAAGCAATAGGTCAGCTCATGTGTGACATTAAAATAATGAATGCATGTACTTCATTTGATATGAACTGAAGTTGGTAAAGTTCCTGTAGTGGAGTCATAAAAATACTTTCTTTCAGTTTGTAGAAGAGGCACTTTGCCCTGGTCTGTGGGCAAAGAGGAACATTAAGTAGGAAGATGTCACTA
Source organism: Entomyzon cyanotis (assembly GCA_024500445.1). NCBI lineage: Eukaryota > Metazoa > Chordata > Aves > Passeriformes > Meliphagidae > Entomyzon > Entomyzon cyanotis. The sequence goes on from JAKEPQ010000871.1 coordinate 66,023,270, forward strand.
TTCCACAATTCCCTGTAAAAAAAAGGGACTTGACGTAGTGTTGATTGTCTCATTGTGCCCTATTGTTTGAGTACATGCAGACCTTGTGCCTTTGAGTATCATAAATGGCAGCAATAATGGCAGCAGTTCCTTTCATAAATGGCAGCAACAATATTTTCAGAGGTATTCCTGTATTATAAGATTTAAAAAGCCAGCTGCAAGCTTTTGGAATCAGAAGTTGGTTGGAGGTTTTATGTTTTATGTATATAGTATTGCTCTCATGTGATTCTTTTTTCTGGAGTCTATAAAGCCACAGTACAGCACACACAAAACTTTGAATGATCTAACATAGAGCAATGGTCCCAGAGTTTCTGGACATGCATAGGCTCGCTTAAACAAACAGCATCCAGGAAAACAAGGATCTTAATGTGGCTCACATGCATAAAAATTTTGCTAGATCTGGGTGGAATACAATAAATACATTTAAGGGCTTGTTTAAATCAGGGATAGGGGAAAAAAGGTAATTTGTGTTATGAAAGCTTGGGGTAGTGCTTTATAAGGTCAGATTTCCATGAGTATTTTGCATTACTTCCCTGGTTACATTTTTACAGCTACATAAAACAGAACCAGTGAGTGAGTATCCTCCAGTGCTGGACCACTTGTTCAGATTGGTTGAGCATTACCCAGTTCTGGGCCTGTGAACACTCTGATGAAGGATCCTGGGGGCAGTCCATGGCACAGACTTGCACCAGAAGCCACCCTCAGCAGTTAGGATGAAAAAGCCTGCATTGAACATGATATTCTCCACCTCTTATTGTCATCCAGAGCTGTCCTAGCAGCCTTTGCTCTGTCACCCAGCATGTACTGTCGAGTTGCATCCAACCCAGGTTTTGTGAAATGGAAAAGTCACCCTAAAGGGCTGCTGTACAGTCTTTTTATTTTTCAGACATTTCTAAATGAAAAAACCCTACACAATGTAACAGTTTTGTCTAATGGCCACAGGGGTATCACCCAGCTCCGAAAGGAGACCTGGGCCAAGTACTAACATGTGTAGATGTGGCCAGGCTGTGCTCCTTGGCTGATCTGATGCAGTTTTCATGTTCCTGTTTGGCTGGTAAAGGGTCCCTGGTGCTACTTCATTTAACTGCAGGGGCAGGGCTTCTGACAAGACCCAAGTAGGAACATTTTATATAGCCAGGTACCAGGAAGGCTTTGAGGAATATTGGTGCTGAAACAAACAAGCCTGGAATATTTTTGCTGGCATCAAATGAAAGGCACAATGGCATTCAAGTAGGTTTGAGAAGTTAGTTGGTAGTATCTCCAAGTACCAAATAAATCTGCAGGAGATAGGTTTTTCTGGCCAGAGCCTTGGAGGCCATCTGCTGCAGACTTGTTTAGTAATGTAAATAACACAATAATTGCTATGACCTATATATTTAAGGCTGTTTTCATAGTTCAGTTTAAAATGCTTAATCCAAAGAAAGCACAGTTATTGTCCAATCAAAATAGAAAATGCCCTTTACAAGTCAACAAGTTACAGGATAGCAAATCCTGTCGAGGAACAGATGGAAATGTCTTTCTTAGTGTTGCCCAACAGATGAGTAGAAATTAGTTTTAAGGCAGCAGAGACAGAAAAAAGTGCATATATGTGGAAAGTAACATACAGAATTTGCTGAAACTGTGCAAGTACGTGAAAAAAAGTTGCTGGTAGAACTTCCTGAAAAGACATTTGTTTCGTGAAAGTACCCACTAGTGTAAAATGTGTCTGTAGATAGCTGTTAATGCAGCTGTGTGTACTGGAACAACTCACACGGCAACTGCCTCATATGTAATAGCTGCAAACTGTAATATGAAATAAAACATTGAATTTCACGAAAATAAATTCCATTTATAAGTACATTTGAGAAATAGTCAAATAATTTGTTGTTTCTTTTTTTTCTTGCCTTCCCCTTTAGCTGTCTAAAACTGACCATGAGAACTGTTAGTTGTGAGTCACAGCAGTGTTTGGCTGAGAATCTTCATCAGAGATTTTCCAGTGTTTCAGAGAGTGTAGGCTTCAGCTCAGGTACAGGAATTAATCTCTTGTAAAAAGTCAGCTCTATCCCTAACTTTTGCCTAAGCAACATGGATCACATTTTTGCTTAGCCTTTGCAGAATATTGAATTTTATTCTGAACTGTTACTTATAAGTTGTATGTGATCTCCCTCTAAGCAATCGTAGACCCATATGCAGAGTTAAAGGGAGACAATGAAATACAAACCACTAGAAAGTAGTGAACTTTCCAAACACCTTTTTACACTTTTCCTGCTTGTTAATGATGAGACCAGCTACTTTGCCCTTGAGGTCAATATGCAGCAAAAACCTGCTGTGGTAATGTTTTGGTTTTAGTCCCAATGCAGATAGTAAATGAAAGTTATTTCTGCTTCAGCCATTTAAAATGTATCAGATTGTTCTCTTTTTCAACAGCTTTTGCATAAGTTTAGCTACATTAAATCCCCTAAAATGTCCTGTGTGTTTTGTCTGTATCTTTGATAATAATGCAATATTCTTCATACTCTAAACCTGTATTTTTGGTGAAAAAAATCTGTGACTGACTTTCCATTTAGTGATATATTATAATTTTCATTTATTGTATGTCAGGGCTACATGAAAGAAAGTTTTAACATTTTTAAACCTGTGTTCTCCTTTTCTGCCACCATTATATTGGTGTAGGACTTTAAAAGGTGGAGTAGGTGACTTTGATTTTCTATTCCTTTGTTTAATTTTGGAAAGAGATGTAGTTCCAAAACAAATATGAGGTTTAGACACCAAATGAAACAGAGGTCAACCCATCTGCTCCTGAGTCCAGCACAAATGGTGAATGGAGTACATGAGCAAGTGTAAGTCTGTAGTTATAATTTCAGTCTAGAAGTGAAGCATAGGACAAACAAACCAAAATGTTATTTTTCTGCCTTTTTATCTGCCCTTTTAAACCATGCTTACAGATTCACAGACTTACAGGAAGGATAACATAGGAAGGGACTCTGGAGATTTTCTACATCAATTCACCTGCCTAAAGCATGATCAGATGCTGCAGGTTGCTCAGAGCTCTGTGACCATTTGAGTTTGAATCTCTCCAGGGATGGAGACTCCACAAGTTTTCTGGGCAACCAGTGTTTGACCAGTCTCACTGTAAGAAAGTCAGTTTGGGGTATTTTAATTTTTAATTTTATTTCTTACATTTCTGCTTTTGCCCACTTCCTCTTGTCATGTCACCGGCTCCAGCTTTTTTATTCCCCTATATCAGGTATCTTTACTCCCCTAAATACTGATAGCAGCTCCCTGAGATTTCTCCAGGTCAGACAGTCCCGGCTCTCTAAGCCTTCTCTTGCTTCTATCCCTCAGTCATCTTTGTGTCCCTTTTCTAGACTTGCCCATGTAAGTCCATATCTCTCTTGCACTGAGGTCCCATTTCTGGACACAGCACTCCACATGAGTCGAAGACAAGGATCACTGCTCTCAGCCTCCCAGCAATGCTTCTCCTGCCACAGCCCCAGGATACTGTCGGCCTTCCTTGTTGCAAGGACTCATTGCTGGCTTGAAGTAAAACTGTTGTCCACCAGGACCCACAGGTCCTTCTCTTCAGAGCTGCTTTCCAGCTAGCTGGTGCCCCAGTCCGCTTGGGTGTATGGGATTATTCCTTTTCCTGGGGCAGAGCTTCATACTTTCCTTTGTGGAGCAGTGTGATGTTCCTCTATGCCCATCTCTGCAACCCACCGAGGTTCCTCTGCATCTCAGCACCTCCACCCCACTCCTCCCAGTTTTGCTGAGGGTCTGCCCTGTTTTCCAGGTCATGATTGCAGAGGTTAGACTGTACTGATCCCATTATCGACCCCGGGTGCACTGTTAGTGAGTGGCCTTCAACTGAACTTGGTACCGCTGATTGCAGCCCTTTGAACCCAGAAGCTGTTGATATTTTGCCATGATTTTTGGCAGTTTCCCAATTTGCAGCACGTCAGATTTTCCTACATTTTCTGTGAAAGTGCCTATAATAGCACATCCATTATTCTCTGATAAATTCTACTGCCTTTTCATTGTACTTGTGTTGCTGACTTCACAGGACATCATTTTCCCCTGCACAGAAGAAGGAAAGCTCATTCTGGCTTATTTATATTTTCAGTCAGTCAGCAGTAGTGGAGAAGCTTTTCCCGTATGCTCCTCTCCAGAATGCTGCCTGGGCACAGACTGTGCAGACAGTTGCCATCTTTCTTCCTGTAACACTACCCCACTTTTTTCTCTGCAAACTTCTTAGAGATGGCATACTTTCCTTATGGATTATAGACATACACGTCCCTCCAGTTTCTACTGCTTTTATCATTGAGGTCCAAGGCAGGTGCAGTTACTATATAACTAGGGGAAAGCATAGGGAGTAGACCAGGGGTTGTGGTCTTTGTTTGTTGCTCTGGAATACATACCTATTTAAAAATATAAAAATATATAAATGATACAGATATTAGACTGTGGCTTGCTGGCACGTGACAAAAATTAAGAAGGTAGATTACATTTAAGGAAGAAATTATTAATGAGCTTGGTGAAATGTTGCTGAAAGTGCTGCTGGATGCCCCATCCCAGGAAACATTCTAGGTCAGGTTGGACAGGACTCTGAGCAGCCTGATCTAGTTGAAAGTGTCCCTGCACATTGCAGGGGGGTTTGACTAGGTGACATTTAAAGGGCCTTTCCACACACACTACTCTAGGATTCAATGATTCTATGACCAACAACAAACTCGTGTTAACTTAGGAGGTATGTTGAAATAGTAAAAATGGACAATTCAATTTCAAAAGTACTCTGTAATGTTTTGTGGCTATTGTCCATTATAATCTAGGGGAGCCTATTGTTTTGTTTTTTTGCTTTTCTTGGGGTTTCCTTCGGGGAGGTTACATTTCAAGTAGTTGCTATTTTCAATACAATTGTTTTTGAAGAGCACATTGGTGGGATTTGGCTGTTACTGCAGCTACTGAGCTCAGCTGTTTTGTCGTTGTGGCCAGTTTTACTTAGAAAGCCATTGGAAACTGAATTCAGCTGCCTAAATGTAGCAATCTAGTGCTATTGACATGTTCTTGTGCACCTAAGACATATGTAGGTGTCTGGCACAGATGAGACAGGGCTTGTCAGGTACTTTCTGGTCTGGCAGCTGGTGTCTGAACATCTCAGGACACAGCAGCATCCCCTAAGACATCTTGGCTGGGACTTTCAGGTGTTTGTGCAACAGAATCCTATCCTGGCAGTCAGCCATTGAGTGAATTCCAGCGAGCAGCACCACCTTCCCAATTGTATTAAAAAAGCCTTAAAAATTAGCAATATTTCCACGTTTACCCATAAATTCATTAAGTTACTGTCCCTGAAAGAGGGTAGAAGAAACATGTATACATACTGACACCTGTAAGTGTGGAATGTGATTGCATATGCAGTGGGTTGGGGTCTTTGGGAAGACTATAAAGAGGTCTTTAATAAAATATGTATTACCCCGACAAGAAATAAAAAAGACTGAGTATTTAATTAAGAAAACAATTCCATTTGCAAGCTGAGAAGGACAAACATTAGATTGCACTTTAGAGAAGAATACATTTGGTGAATTTCTAGACGTTCTTAACAGACTGTGTTACAAAAGTGACATTCTCGCACTGAGTTTGAAAGTGTTAACTGGCCTCAGCATAAATGTGCATTAAAGCTGCTCTTGTTACACATGAACTGGAGCTGGGGGCATTGTACTCATATAAGTACTGAACTTTCTCCACTAATTCCTGGGCAGGAGCCCTGTAATCCTCTGGGAAGGTGTTTTGACAGTCCTTTTCATTGCTGAAAGCGGTGCTGAAAGGAATTTCCTGCCTTAGATTTCAGAGGTCTATTGGAATTGCTTTACTGGGGAGACTGACTCTTCAGCAGGCAGGAGGGAGGTGGCTATGGTAGGGCAAGACTTGCACCATAAAACTTGGCCTCGCTATGCTTTCCAAGAAAAAGAATGGAAATTGGTCACTTTTTCTTCAGACTCAGAAGTCAGCAACTTGAGATCCCATAGCATTTTTGAACCTTCTCCCCTTCCTTTCAATTTCTCCTGTGCTGTCTGTATAATTTAAGTAGAACAAGTGTGTACAAGAATTTGCTATCGGCTTTTTCTAGGTCATATTTCTAAAGACCTCACAAGCATCACACTGCCATTTGCCAAAAAATTAACATAAGGTAAAGTGAAATTCCAGCATATAGCTGGAAGAAATCCAAGTGAGTGCAATGTGTAAATAATCATACTTCCAGCTTCTGCCCTTTACTAAAGGTGTTTCCTTTGTCACAACCAGTTCTTTATTACTTGAGTATCTCATGCCATTCTTTTAATCACCAAATTCTCCACTATCCTTAATTTCTTCCTTTCTCAAATAAAATAGAAAAAAATATGTATATTTTGCTAAAACATTCTGGGTTTAATATTAGAATTTTTTCATAGTGCTTCAAAGTAATTAAGCTTGGGGTATCTCTTTATTTTAAATCTTACATTGCTAAAAATGGCAAAGGAAGGTAGAAGGAAGAAAAAGTAATGCTTTTTTTGACTGCTGAAATTCAAATTCAACTAAATATAAACATTTTTTTCTCCTTGAAACTGAGATCACAAGCAGACAGCCAAATCTTTCCCAACTTCAACTGACTAAATCTAGTTGCAGATTTATTTTAAGCACATAATGCCATTGCTGATGAATCTTTTATGTGTTTATCTTCATAATATCCCTCTGAATGTAGGAATTTGTGTTGTCTCTCCTTAGAAAACAAACACATCAGCTGCATTAGGTATTAAAACAATTTAAAATCTAGCCTAACTAGAACAAGATTTTCATGTATAGTTGGCTTCTTGCATGATTTGTCAGAGATGTATTTGAATTATTTGTGAAAATCAAAATTCTATAATATTCATAGATATAAAGCAAAGTCTCTGAATTCATATTGTTATACAGTAGTTAATTCTTCCATCCAAAGCTGTGCAGTGGTGTGAAACAATTCTTTTCTGCTAGCACTGAAGGAAATTTCACAGAATAAAGTTTTCCCTGGTTTGTGGGACATATTCCTGTAAGCCCAAGAAGGGAAGCCTCTCTTCCCAAGCTACAATGTTCTCTGGGTACTCAAGATCAAGATGAGTCTTGCTTGGCTACAACTATCTCTGATTTCTTTTCCTATCTGTGCTTGTCTGGCGGGCGATGAGCCCCTGTGGATTAGCCAGCTGCAGTCCCTGCTTTGATCAGTTAACCCCTGTGCTGCTATGTATCAGTTGCAGGAGCAAATGAGTGTGATTTACATGGGGTTTATTGTAGCTCACAGAAACTGAGCAAGTTTTGAATCACCACCACAAGCCTCCCATTGCTTGTGCTAAAATCCTCACTTAGGATGCTTAGAACATAAATTAGCAAAATAAGGTTTCAGATGGTTTGGGGGAGTTTTCTGTTTCAGAGGTTGCCTTTTCTTTTTCTGCTTTTTAGAAAAAATTAATTAAGCTTTAATATTCTGGGTACATTTTTTTAAAGTGTAGTCTATGTTTATATTATTTGTCTGATACTATTTGTATGAAGTGGCCGCCACCTGCATTTAATTTATCTTGTGACAGGTCTTTCCTGCCTTGATCTAAAATTCTTCAGAGCACAGAAGAAATTACTATTTTCTGCTTGGACTTTACTGGCTAGCTCCAGTTTGATTGGTGTGGGCCTCTTCGAGCCTAAACAGATAACATACATCCAGCACACGGGTTTTTAACTAATTACTAATGTTCTTAAAGCACTTTGAAGAGTAAAAGCACAATACATGTGTTAATTATTATTAAGAACTTAGCTTTGAACATTGTGTTCTGATAGGAAAAATGTTTAGTGAGTCCTCACCAAATTGTAACATTATAAATGTATTTCATTAAGAGGTCATTAAGACATTAAAAGGCATCATTATTAATCTATACATGATCTAAGCTTGGCAAACCTCTGTAATCCAGACTCATTATATTAGCATGAGTGCTTTTCCGGCCAAAAAGTGCTGAGATTTTGCATGGTAGCGTTTCCATTTATCAACAATATTATAGATGAAATAAAAACTCTGATATTTGGAAAATCTCCCTTTCTAGTCCCATTACTTTTTCCTGGGCTTGATATGGTGCAGTTGTTGTTTCTGGCATTTAATGCCTCTTAGGTTCAGCGTTGCACACATTATTTGAATTGAGTAGTCTTATACATTAAGTGCAAAAGATCTTCAGCAGGCTCTGTCCAGGGGTTTCTTGGATGTGCATCAGTGGATTTTGTGGGAGAAAAAATCCTTCTGGTAAATGATTGTTATACATGTTCTTCAATAATGCATTCTAGAAAAACTGTTAATTTTTCTAAATCACCAATTGTGATGTGTAGCACAATAAATAGACTGTTGAAAATATTTGTGAATTTCTTTAAAGTATGTATGATGAAAGAACAGATTAAGTGATGAACTTCCAGAATGAAAAATCCTCAAAGAAATCTGCTAAGAAAAATCCAAGAAACCTAGTGGGCTGCCTTTTCAGTTTTCCTGCAAGCTTTTATCTGTCATGTGTAAGTACACAGTTGTTTCTTAATTAGAGCTTTTCTGCTTTTAAAACTAAAAGTGTGGCCAGCCATTGACATGTGAAGAAGAATCCCAGTCTTCTTCTTCTTCTTGCAATGTATTTCTCTAAAATGTGATAAGAAAAAGGAAATATTTTCTTAAAATGTGAAAGCAGTTTTTCCAAATAAACTCGATGCTTTGAAATGTGAATGTGTCTTTTCTGGGATAATTTTATGTACTATAAGAAAGTTAATAAATTTTTTAAAGCATGTTTAATCAACCTCAGGATAAATGTGACAATGTAATATAATGACTGAGATCCACAAACCCTGTTTTGCATGTAATTGCAATATTGTAATGGTACAGTGCAATCATCATGTCAGTATTCTTGCTTATACAGTCTGAAGTATTTCACCAAAACCATCTACTGTGGCCAATGTATTTACTTTACTGTAAAATTCATTTTATTCAGAAGAATGCAGAAGATTTTTTGAAGTCCTGCCCTTGCAAATGCTCACATGTCAGGTCATTTAATGGTCACTTAATATACTGAAGTTCATAGATATGCAGCCCTGGAATTTGCAATTCTTTATGTCTAGTTCTATGTATATAGTTAAAAATTAGGGATTTTACCCCTGACTTCCTTTAAGCTTTCTGTAATAGAATTCTGGTCAATGTGCTGGCTTGGAAAATACTTTCTTTCCAGTTATGGAAATTTATGCTTAATATTAGATGCCAAGTCAAAACCTTGTTTGGGATTTAGATTCAGATTCAGATGCAGGCATCTAAATTGAGTTCTGTACAATTCAGCCATCTATGTATTACCTAGATAAGTGAACAAATTATATGGGCTGGATCCAACTGTCTGCATTTAAGTGTCTGCTGCCACCTGAGATGCCCTGGGCTTTTGAGACAGCTGCTTCTGATGGCAGATGTGATGGAGGTTCTGTGGGAGCTCCTTGCCCTGCTGGGGAGGTGGCAGTGGTGAAGAGTCCTGCATAAAGGGAAATATATTTGAGGTCCTCAGGAGAGCATGCTGTGATGATACCATTTAGACTGTGACAGTCATATTGGAAGCTATGAAATTCTTCACGAGAATAACAGGGCTATCAGCCACAGAATTCTCTATTTGCACTACAGTTTTGCAATGTTTAAAAAAATCCACTAGAGGCTCTAGTGGCACCAGCCAAGTGAGTTAAGTCCTATTTTCAAAGGTGACATAACGCTTTTAGGTTGAGGGTTTTGTCGTTGTTATACAGTGCCCTATTAGAGATTCTTGAGTGGTTTCCAAGCAAGCTGGCAGACCTGTACAGCACAGCCCTTTTGGAAACTGATATCCAGGGTCTTGTGACTTTAGCCAGACACGTTTTGACAAATATTCTTGAATAAGGAAAAGTTAACAACCAAAAAGATAAATATTTTCTGAAAAATGTTGTGCTACAAGAATACTAGTGATGTCTCCAAAGCAGAAATTAGGAAATGGAATATTCTTTTTATTTTACTTTCCTCTTTGTAAATAATATTAAGCACACTGTGCAAATATGACCAAAATAATATCCTTTAATACGATTAGACCTGGTTTATGATGCAATGTTAACGTTTTCTACCTGAATTTAGAAGTTTTATACAGAAGACCTGTCCAATGCAAGTAAGCTGAATGTATAAGACCTGCACTTTTTCATCACAAACTGACTGACTGACTTTTATTCCAATCAGATCAGTCGAGTCATAGTTCAGTGTTACAGAGCACACTCTTAGGTTGAGTATCAGATAGCAGACTAATATACTGCAGATTACATTAATCTTACTTGTTATCTTTTCTCTCTACCCTTTCTTTCCTATTTTTTATGGTTTTGATTCTATGTTTGTTTTCACTGTTCCATAAGAAAGATTATCTTTACAGGACACAAAGTATAATTATATATACACATACCTCCTATATTTCATTTACTTATGACTGGTGTTTGAACTCTTAATTTCTTTGCTGGATTATATACACTTAGTAGAGACTAGTTTAAAAAAAAACTCCAACGTTAACTGATTTATAAGCTTTTGTGCTTATCAGAACAAAGCTTGAGAACACTTGGCTATGATATTAAACATGTAGTCATGGTTGAATAAAGACTTCCGTAGTCGGCACATATTTAGATCTTAATATATTAAGCCCCTATGCATCAACCCACGGAGCAGCAGTAATGTCTTTTGTATAGAAGTTTTTTTAACAGTTTCACAGTAAGGTATTGTACCTAACAAACAGGATTGGGACTGAAAAGTTATCTCATAGTCTAAGGAAGTTTGCTAACCATGAAACTGTCTGTCAGCTGAAAAGAGAAGAAAGAAGTATTATGTTTTGTACTTTACCTCTGTAGTTGAAGTTAAAATATTGTTTACCTACAAATGAGAAAGCAATGGTGTCTGAAAGGAGAGGAAGCACCAGGAACCCTGATTTTGAAGTTTACTCAGTTTTCACTGCTAGCAATATGGAAACTGATTTTACATTGTTCAGTGACCATGTAAGATTGTTGTTGCAAGATAAACAACAATCCCAGGGTCAGCATCTATTATCCCAGCAGAGTGCTCTTTTCTCTTTGCTTTTGTGTTTCTTTATCAATCTTTCTTGTTAGATTGGCTTCAGTTGTTAACGTGACCAAATGTTCTACTGCTGTAGTTTTTGAAAGACAGGTGTCCTCAACCTAATGGGTATTTCAACATCAGCAGTGAAGAGTCAGGTCTCATAGTCATCAACTCACAGTGCAGCTGAAGTTGTTGGAAATCTCTGGAGGTTCCTTAACACAATCCACCTGCTCAAAGTACAGTCAGCTAGAGCCACTTGCACAGGGCTTTGTGTCCTGTTGGATTTTGAACACCTCCCAGGATGGAGTCTCCACAAGCTTTCTTGACTACTGTTCCAGTGTTTATGTTCACGGTAAAAATAACTTTTTCTTCTTCTGAAATGGAATTTCTTGTGTTTCAATGCATCTCATCCTGTCACTGGGTGACACTCTGAGGAGCCTGGCTCTGTCTTTTTCATTCCTTCCTGTATGAACTCTTTGAACTAGTAAATGTGGGAAGCTTTTAATACTGTAGACTGTACAGCACACTTAGATACTAAGTTTGTTAAAAGTTATTGTAGTTCTGCTCAAATAGTCATCTTTTCAAAAAGGCACAGCCAAAAGCTTTAGAAAAATCTTAAGTAGTCTTACAAAAAGTCTTACCTTGTTTCAAAAGTGAGTAAAAAAAGATGGAAGATCCTAGAAAAAAAGTATCACTGAGAATACCACACCACTAATAGACCTTAGTGTTTTAATCTGTGTGCTCTAATGTCAGGCCATGCAAGTAAGCTGCTCTTTTATAATGCACTATAAAGAGAGGTGATATCTATCAGTATTATATGACCAAAGTCACAGCGTCTTTTATACCCAGAAGCCAATACCCTCAGTTCCTTCCAGAGATAAAAAAAACGATCCTGAAGATGCTGGGAAAAAAAAAAAAAAGAATTTCCCCTTTGATAAATGGACTCTCCAAAGCAAAACATATTCATGGGTGCAGAAGAAATATATGGACATTTCCACTAAAATCCACTGACACAAAGATGGTAAGTATCCCCCAGGGCAGGGAGAATCAAAATGTCACAGAAGAAAGAAAATACTTGATTTGCTTGAAACACTATGCAGTTACACATGTTTAAGAACACTAAGCACAATCTGAAACATAGGTCATGGTAATAGGATGAAGAGGTGATCAATTACAGGACTATCTAAATAGACTACTTGGAAAAGGGCATTATGTTTTTTTCTAGGTGTATTAAGAGAGTGATTACCAAAGAAACAAAAGAGTTAAACTAAAGAAAAATCCCCTTAAAAACTGAAGTAAATATGTTATTATGGAGCAAATATAAAGCCTAATTCCATTTGGAACAGGACATTATTATTTCTCCTCTCATAGTGTCATCTGAAAGCTTAATAGTCATGTTCTGTCTCCTATTATTTAGGTCATTAATGAAAGTATACAGTGTGGTGTGCTACTCATGTGCTTAAATTTAATTGGACACATAAATGTTTGCAAGACAGATTCCTTTGTGGTGCATCAGTCACAGAGGTTTTGGCAATTATATACTTTTTAAAGCAGTTGAACCTTTGGGGTTTTTTGTTTGGTTTTGGGTTTTTGTTTTGTTTTTTTCAATAAAGCCATAAAGCCATAAATTGCAAAAGAGGCTTTTTAAACTTCTCTGATATTCTCTTTTTGTGACCTATTTGAAAGAGTATATAAATCTTATCTGCAAAGTTTGGAATTTCCCATTAATAATAATGAAGAAAAAAAAGAACAATAAATTGTTCAAGAAGAGCCTGGCATTTTTCACTGAGAGTTATTCAATAGAGTAGAAAACTGAACAAAGATATAAACATCAAACAAATGAAATTTTGATTGTCATTTATGAGGAGAAAACATCTGTAATGGATAGAACAAGCAATCTTGAATCTTAATATTCAGACTTTAATGAGTAAACAGATATTTCACCATCTTGTAAAACAATGGTATTATGAGCTCAGTCTGGTTAGAACTACTCGGGTGCCTAAAGACAGCCTTAAGTGTTTTTCTGGATCAGGCCAGAATGGTCAGCACCCTGCCAGATTAATTCTTGGAAGAGTTTACGAAAGATAATGAGAAAACTTCTTGTGCATAGCAAGAAATCCAAAACAGTGACCAAACAATGTGTATTGAGAACAGGGTAAGCCAAGTTCTCGAAGAGAATGATCTGAGGTACAGAGTGTCAAAAAAACCCTTATTTTATTGCTGCTTTGACCCCCGAAAAACTGCCAGCTGCCCCAAAAGCAGCAACGGAAAGGCGGCTGGCAGCACTGAACACGGCCCAGGTGCGCAGCCGCGGTGAAGCAATCAGGCAAGTGCGGCTTCCAGGAGAACGGTAGCGCTTTAGGAAAGCGGTAAATACGAAAGAGGCGTAGACTCCTGTGTTTGGGATTCTAGAGGGTTTATTATAGGAACGGGGGCGGAGGACAAGGTAAAGGATAAGGTAGCCTAGAATCCAGAAACCCAGAAGCCCCGAGCCTGGTTCTGCACGGTGCTAAAAGGGCGGTGAGCACGGGGCGTGTCCAGACCCAGAGGACCTATCAGGAAGGGTCTTAGGGTGAAGGGCAGGCATACAAACCTGTAACAGTATTGCAGGGGACGGTACATGACTTTTAACCAATGGGATGTTTTAGTTGGGGGAAAATTCTGGAACAGAAATTATAAATTCAAACCTAGTTCACTGCAACATTTTATGTCTTTTTTTTTTTTACTGGAAAAATTTTTGTCCTCAGTGACAGTTGAATGGATTCCAGGCAAAAGCATAGTTTCAAAACTTTTTTGTGTAAATCACCAAGTTTGAAAACCCACTTCCATTTGCACAAGCGGGCAAGCTCACTCACTTGTGGTTGGGTTTGTGGGAAATGCTAATGTAAAGAAAATCACCACTTTCTCTCATAAAACCATGCAAAAAGCAGGGAGTATGCCTAGATGTATGAAAACTGCTCAAAGCTGAAAGAACTTTGAAATAACTTGCCTGACTTGCTGCCTTGGTAACCCCTTTTCGTCGAAAGGAAGAATTTGCATGTAGTGTTCACAGTGCATTGTTTTCAAGAAAATGTTTTTGACTTCTTCTACTTGCGCTTCTTGCATTATATCCCCTTCTTTTCTCACCACAGAATGGGTGTGATTGACAGTTCTGTAATATTTCATGAGTGGAAGATCCTCCACCTTCATGAAACACTTTGCTTTCTCCTCTCTGCCCTTCTTGTGGGGTCGCTGAAACTCTTGCAACGCTTTCAAGGCTGGGTTGGATGGACTCTGAGTGACCTGGTCTAGTGGAAGGTGTCCCTGACTGTGGCAGGGGAGTTTGAACTGGGTGATCTTTAAGGTCTCTTGTGGCTAGCACAGACCTTTCCCGTGGGAACTTTTTTCTCTCGTCTTTCTGTGTTTTATAAACAAAGATAAAGTTTGGATGTTATTAAAAACAGTTTCTCAGATGTGGACAGTTCAGGCCTGGCCAATCAGGCCTAGGGGGAGACCTCGAACTGACCAATCCGGGTGACCTTTGAAAAGTCTATATAAGATGGAATTAAATAATGAAATCTTCTTCTGGATGCCACCTTTTGAACCCGGGTCTTCTTACTCTGCCAGCGGCTCAACAGCGACAGTCTCTTCCAACAGAATCCCTTCTATGATTCTGTGTGGTTTTAAGGACAATGGGCTCTTCAGTTAAGTCCCTATTTGCTGGTATTTGGTGGCTCTTCTACATGCTTCTTCCATCCACAATTCATAAACCCAATTACACTTTAATTTGTCCTTATTAAGTATTTGCTATCCAGCCACTCAGACAAATTCTAATTTCTCTTTGGCTCTGCTTGGGATAGAGTTAATTTTCATCACAGCAGCCTGTGTGGTGTTGTGCTTTGGATTTGTGGCTGAAATAGTGTTGGTAACACATCAGTGGTTTGGCTTTTGCTGAACAGTTGCTTGCACAGCATCAAGGCTTTCTCTCCCCCTTCCTTACCCCCAGTGAGAAGGCTGGTGTAGGGCAAAATGTTACAGGGAGACACATCTGGAACAGCTGATCCCCACTGACCAGAGGGATATCCCATGTCATTTTGCCCAAAAATAGAAACTGGTGGAAAGAAAAGGAAGGGGAAGCCATGGCATTTGTTTTGCCAAGTAATTGTGTGTGCAGAGACCCTGCTGCCCAGGAAGAGGCTGGATATCTGCTGGCCAGTGGGAAGTAATGAATTCATTCCTTACTTTCTTTTTCTTGCACGTGCAACCTTTATTTTCTCTGTTAAACTGTTATCAACTCAGTCTGTGAGTCTCCTCACCTTTCTTCTACTTCCTCTCTGTCCCTGGGGAAAGAGGAATCGAGTGAGTGGGTGGGTGAGTGTTTGGTAGCTGGCCAGGCTAACCCACCATCTTGGCTAATTAAGTAGGAACCCTTTCATTGTATAACAATAATCTAGGAAATTTATCATTTGGATTGATCCTAAAAATATAATTCACCATGAAGTGTGTAAAATCCTGATTTTTTTTTCTTCATTTTATCCATCTTTGTTCTGTAATGTTTAAATTTCTAATGTGTTTCCAAGTCTGTAGGAGAATGTTATGTTGGCAAAACCACAGCAATTTTACAGGCTCCAACCTCAGTCACGTATTTCATGTTTTCAGAGTTCTTTCACTACCTACAGTACATCTGAAGGCCTTGTCAGTTTGTATCCAATTTTACACATGTTTTTGCACTCTCTGGGTAGACTTCGGCCTATTTTACAAGAAGAGTTAGCTGATTTTCCCTTTGAAGTCTGGAAGCACTGCTGCAAAGATTGGCTGTTAAAGGAAGGGAGGCACAGAACCTGCTGTAAGGGGATTTCTCTTTAACATTTCCAGAAATCAATTAATCCTGATAACATGACTTACCAGTTCAGGGTAGTCTTTAAAGCAGATCCATACTGATAAAAGCAGAGAGGTAAACTCAGTGAATTGTATATGTATCCTGTATTTACTCAGCTCTGAATATTGCAGTGGTTATTTGTGAGGTTAATGAATACTGAGAGACTTGATAGATGAGCCTCCAACACTTAATTAGGGTGCCTTACAGGAACTTGAAGTACACGTCCATTGAGAAGCCAAAAATCATAGGAATATCTGTAATTTTCTAACTTCCCTGAATTCAGTGGTTAACTGAAAACCCAAATATTAGAACACTGTTGCACATTATTGTATAAGGCACTGGAATTGTCAACTTCTTTAAATACAGAAATAACTACTGTCCCTGTGATGTTTTGGTTGTTGCAGGCACCTGTCAGTAATCAAGGAAACACCAACAGCAAATCCTCATGAACAGAGTCATAATTATGACCCCAGCAGAGTCAACGATTTATTAATTTAAATAATTGAATAATTTAAATAGTTTAAATAATTTAAACAATTTAAATAATTTACACAATTTAAATAGGCTAGCTTAAAAGTGTAACATAAGCAAGTCTTCTTTTTTGCTACCAGCTCTGTATCAAACACAGCATTATTAATTCTTTGGTCAAGCATTTTGTGATGCAATGAAACGTAAATTTGCTCCCAGTACAAAAACCTGTGCAAATAAGAAAAGATGATGGGTTACAGCAGTAGGTAACTCCCCTCTGGAAGATTCAGGATCACCCTTTGCTGGCCTGATGTGCTCTCTAGAGAGGTGTGCTACTTACTGGGGGCTGGTATTGAAGATATCACTGAGAGACTGCCACGCCTTGTACAGTCCACAAAGCATTGTCTGCTGCTGCTGTTTAGCATGGGCACCAGTGATTGAGCCAGGAGCAGGCTGAGTAGGATCAGGAAGGATTACAGAGCCCTAGGAGTGACAGTAAGGGACTTTGCAGAGCTGGTATCTTTTTTCATCAGTCCTCGTAGTCACAAGGAAGGGGTCTGACAGGGCCAGTCAAATCTGGTTGATCCACAAATGTTTACAGGACTGGTGCCACAGCCAGGGGTTCAGCTTCCTTACTGTAGGAGTTTGAGATCTATAGGGTGACAAGGAGGGCACACAGCAAGCTCACTACCCTGGATTTCAGAGGAGCAGACTTCAACCTTGTCAGGGATCTGCTTGGTAATGTGCCATGGGATAGAGCTCTGAAGGGAAGAAGGGTACAAGAAAGCTGGCCAGTATTCAAGGATCCCCAAGCTCAGCAGTGATGCATTCCCACAAAGTGGAAGTCAGGCAACAGCCAGAAGGCCTGCATGAATGAACAAGGAGCTCCTGGATAAACTCAGACACAAGAAAGCCTATAAGAGGGAGGAAGAAAGGGCAGGTAGGCTGTGAGGAATGCAGGGTAATTGTCTGAGGACCAGGGATCAGGTTAGGAAAGCTGATAGAATGAAACCTGCTCAAGGATGTCAAGGGCAACAAACAAAGCTTCAGTAGGTACCTCAGTGACGAAAGGAAGACTAGGAAAAATGTGAGCCCTCTCTGGAAGGAAATGAAAGACATGGTCATGGATATGGAGAAGGTTGAGATACTCAAATTTTTGCTTTGGTCCTAACCAGAAGGTGTTCCAACCGCACCGCCTGAGTTGCAGAAGGCAAAGGCAGGGATTGGGAGAATGAAGAACCACCTACTGTAAGAGATGATCAGGTTTGAGACCATCTAAGGAAAGGTGCACAAGTCCATGAAACTGATGAAATGCATCCACAGGTCCTGAAGGAGCTGGTGGATGAAGTAACTAAGCTACTGCCCATCATATTTGAGAAGCTGTGGCATTATGGTGAAGTTCCCACTGACTGGAAAAGGAAAGGGGAAACATAACACCCATTTTTGACAAGGGAAAAAAGAAAAACCTGGGAATTACAGGCCAGTCAGTCTCAGCACTGTGCCTGACAAGGTCATGGAGCTAGACTGAGGCAATGGAAATCAAGGAGTTGATTTGTGACATCCAGCTGTGTGGTGTAAACACTGGAGGATAACATGAAGAGTACACGAACTATACTAGGGCAAGTGGAAATCCAGGAGTTGATTTGTGACACCCAGCTGTGTGGTGTAAACACAGCAGATTAACATGAAGAGTGGGATTAATCTGCTGTAATTTGAGGGGTAGAATTCAGTCTTTAATTCAGAATGTATTTCAAATTCAGAGCCTAAACCTAAATAACTGTCAATATTTGTGCATCTGCATGTGAGCTGGGTGTCTAAGATTCCCTTACTGAAGATGTGGGCAGCTGTTCAGTTGCCCAAGTACAAATTCCTGATGCCTGTGACATATGGTACCAGAGATGTCCCCCTGGAGCAAGCAATGTACAATAGACCCATTGGGAGGCCAGAGAAGATTCTGTAAGATGTATGAAATGGCATGGGACACCTTTGTATTGACAACTGGGATGTGCCATAGAGCTAGATCAGACAAATAATTTTCTATGGAAAGAGGATTTAGCACAAAAAGAATTGTTGTGGCCTGCAGTCCTAAGGAGGTGGCTAAGACCACAGCCTGTTTCACACAGCCTGTAGAGAAACTGTCAAATGGCAATAACCAGTAACCAAAAATTACTCAGTTTACATTCCCAGGTGTCCTTAGTTCTGGTGAAATGATCCAGTGTGAGGATTTTTCTTTTCCAAAAGAATGTGACATTTAATTATATATTGGCTTTTTATAATAACTCCTCCCATTACTGTTATGATCATAAAGTCCCTTCAGGATTTGATTTCTTCAGAGAAACTTTCTGTTGCAGAAATAAGTGGGTGGGTTGCATTATTTTACCTTTTGACTGCTGACCCAATCTATTTTCTGTTACTCATTGTGTGCTTGATAATCACCATAACAGCCATAAATATAGTAGGTTTGTGTTCTTAGGAACTTCCAATATGCAAGACTAAGGTCACAGAAACCAGAATTTGTGGCTGCTCAGTTTAGTTAGTGCAGCTGTGGGTAGTTATCTACAGAAATTCAACAATTTGCACTGGAAAACATGATATACTGCTTATGGTGCCAAGCTTTACTTGTCAAACTTTTTTTTATAAAAGAAGAGACAATAGTGTCACTTCAAAAAGCTCACTGTAAGATTACAATACAGCTACATTCTCTGACTCCAGGAATCTTGATAGTTTTGCTTATTACATAATACAGAAGTATTCTTAAGCATCTTAAAGCACAAGATCCATCAAAATGTGCATCTCAGAGGAGGAATATAATCTTATTACATTTAAATCTTTAAATCTATAGTATCCTAAGATTTTTTTTCCTTTTTCACAACTATGGGAAGAGATGAGAAACTCAGGTATGGAAACAAGTCATCTCTGTGCTGTTTTTAGCATCTCTAAAAGCAGCCAAGTGCAGAAATAAACTTCCGGAGTAGGAACAAGTAGCAATGACTCTTCACTACACATTCTGCTTTTCCCTTTGTAGGTATCTGTAACGTATTACGTTTTACCTTCTTAAAATATATTCTGTAAAGGTTCTGCTCTGAATCTTTAACATTGATTTATCCCAGTATATTTAATATCCTTCTAATAGTCTGCGCCTTCCTTGAAGGAGACAGAATGTGTACCTGCTTTAGGAAAAAAGGTTATAAAGAAGATGCTTATGGGTACTATGGGTTTTTAAAAAATATTGATGCTTGACATAAATGTTACAGAGTTTTGTGAAATAACAGAATACAAAAAATATTTAAAGAAGCCATAGATGCTTCCAGCTGAGTGCTAGGGCATCCTGACCGCAGATCTGGAACTACAAAAAACAAGTCATAAACCTCTGGACCTCGGAATTAAGAAATCTGGCTCAAGAGGGCAAAATCTATCTGTTCATCCATAGTTAACACTTACGCCTTTTTCACAATTGTGTATGAAGAAGAAAGACACATTTTGTTGAATAAAAGATACTTACCTCAAGCAAAACCAACTGGTGCTATTGGAAAAGTGTGAAAGACATTTAGGAATAAAATGATTGTCAAGCTCAAGGCAAATGCCAAAAAGGCAGAAAAGAAATTCAGAAAAGAAATGTGTAAGAGACAACCAGACCTATGGTGCTTTCCCCAGCTGACTTTGTTTCATTTGGTGCCTCTTTTCATGCTCTCTAATGCCAATGTGAGCGTGCAACAGAAAGTGAGGTAAAACAGAGAACCTAGGAAAAAAAGACAGAAAAGGTAATGGAAAATAAAAGAAACTAGACAAAACTGGACATGAAGAAAAAGAAAATGAAATAGAAGCACTAGTAAGAAAGGAAGTCAAGTAGGAATCAGGAGGGAGAAAAGATGACCCACACAGAATTGTTCATAAGGGTAAGAAAGATGGTGGAAAGTAGAGAAAATCTGCAAAAGGAAAAGATGAAACTGGTTACTGATAAAATAGGTAAAATTTTAATTTTCTAAGGTGTAAGGGAGAAAAAAAACCATCCCAAAACATAAAGAAAAAAGTAGGTAGGGTACCATTAAAAAGAAAATGAAATAGCAAAATACAAAGGAGTAAAGAATAATTGAGCAGAATCACTAGAACTAGAACCTGCTTGAAGACTTGCCAAGTAGCCGGAAATTGAACCGACAAGTGTATCAAATTGTCAAAATAGCTGAAGGGGATCACTCTTGCTAAGTATCACTTCTTTCTGATGATGCAGTCTTCCTTGCTTCTACACAGGAAGTGTATTTTGTGAAACGAGGTTTCCAATGTTCCACCTTGCAATCCTTCCTCCTCATTACTGGAGGCTTTACTCAAGTTATTTGCCTTTGTATTGTCATGCCAATAAGACAGTTAGGTTTCTGTAAACTTGCCAGGTGGTCTTCTTTCTCAAATTCTCTGTGTTTAAAGCAGAGAGTTGCTGAATTGGGGAAGACTAATAAAAAAGGGAAAAAATACAGCAGTTCTAATTTCATTGCATATACTTCGCACTTCACCTCCTAGGAGGCTGGCTTAGATCTGAAATGTGATGTTGGGGCCTTGTTGGTGTTTTATGCCAAAAGAAAAAAAGAGTAGTAATTAATATCAGGCTACACTGGGAAAGTGGTAAAACAGATCAGTAGGTAGAAAGAGCAAAAATCAATTCTAGTGTGGAAATCTAAACTAACTCTAAACAGGAAATCCTGTGGAGAGAAGTACCATTGTTCATAAATTGTTTCTCTTTCTTAGCTAATTAAAAAACACTTTTTGTAGCGTGGTTAGGCCTGAGCTGGCTGGGATACAAAAGCCAGTCATGTGAGGCCTGATGAATTAAAATCACAGTTTTCTTGCCTATTTGGATTGCAAAATTTTCCCCATGTTTCTCTTATTAAAAAAAAGGCAAAAAAAAAAAAAAGCTTGTTTTTTGTAATATTTTGTTTTACGTTGATAGCAAAGAAATGCTTTGGTGAGTCTCAATGCTGTCTTTTATCACTGATTCCAGCCAATAAACTATGTATGACTTCAACAGATGTTTCTTCTGCTGCGGACAATAAGATGTTTTGAAGTCCTCAGAAGCAAATTAAAGTAAGAAGAAATTGTATGGAAATGAGAGACATTTTTCCATGAAGATAAAAAAAAAAATTACCTTTGATGTCCTACTCAGGGCTAATAATAAAAAGCAGAACGATGTTCAGGTAAAGACATAACTCTGCGTAGGAAGAAACATCTACAACATTCACAATTAGTCACAGTTAATGTTAAATCTGGAGTTTAGATGCATCATGCCAGATTTTCCTTTGGTGTGACTGTAACTTTGACTTTGATAAAGCTGGATCGACTGTTTTATATCAGGTAGGATCTGCCCTTCTGAGTCATATTGTGAACAAGAAGAGAAGAAGGAACAAAACTTGAAGAAGGATTAGAAGATGCCTGGTTTGTATCTCATTTAAATTCCTGTTGGTTTTCCAAAGCATTATGAAGGCTTTTCTGTTTTGTGATGCCGTATGCAGCATTATTAAAAGTATCTGTAAGTAATTCTTCTTTAAGTAGAAATTATTTTGATTTCAGATATTAAATACATATTCAGATGTAGAAGAAATAGTATTTCCTTCTCTTTTCCTCTCTGTGCTAAGCCCAATGGTTTGCTATCTTTATCAATTACTGTACCATTTTTAGGCTTTGAATTGTGCTTAATTGTCTTATATACAAATATTGAAGCCTCAGAAATGTAGGGAAAGAAGCACAAAATCAAATCCTGCACTCAGTGTTTATGGGACTTAAAGGTGAAACCACACAAAATATATGCATTTCTAGCAGCATTACTTATAAGATCTTGTCCATGAGAGGACAACACTGCAGAATGTCATCTAATGAGACTGATGCTCAGGAAAGGAACAGTGCATGTCAAGTGACCAGTCATGCTGCATACAGTTGTGGGGGAAATTGTGCTAGAAACAGGAATGATCCCAGAGGGAGCAGAGAGGAGACTAAGGAGGAGGTGAAAAGGCTTCACTAGTCAATTTAGTAATTTCCTGTACAGTTGAGCTTCGATCAAGAGTTTCTAATTTGGTAGAAACTTTGATCTATGCATCAAATTCCAGAGTAGGGGTTGAACAGTGGTGATAGACTGTAGAAATGGGATTCATGGTACACCAAAGCTGAGATCCCACCTGACTTTCAGTTGGTTTTCTGTAGGTTCTGTTCAATACCTTTCAAAAGTTTCAGATACCTAAAATGACATCTAAGATGGCTTCTGATGCCTAACTCTCATCAGAGGATCTTGCTTCATTTTCCTCCCAGCTGCTGCTGCTGCAGAACATCCATCACTGTGTGGTCATCTCAGACACAACAAACCTGATGTTTGTTAGACACTTGCATGGGGACAAATGAAGGAGCTCCCAAAGGTGACCATGTAATTCAGCTTTATGAGGGTCTTTATTTTCAATGAAGAGGAAAGTTTACTTCCTCTCTCCTGTTGTACATATCTCTGTTAGGATGGGATGAATGGGTGTTACTCCCAGAGGACTCTCATCCTTCCCAAAAATAGCAGATACCTATGTTTAAGTAACCAAGTGTACCCTAAGTGTGCCGGGTGAGTTGAATTGCTGTTTCAGTGCCACTGACTGTACTGCTTAAACTAGAAATTCAGATTATAATGGGAATGTTTCCTGACTGACCTCCAGCTGCTTCTCCAGGACAGTGTTGATGGTACATCAGAGCTGCCAGTTCTGCCCTTGCTGTCCCTTATGTCTTCAGCCCCTTCACCGCAGTTTATGACATCTAAATTTTGATGACTGAAACAATTTCCTAACATTCATTAGTATTAGAATTAGGTGAGGCTATCACAGCCTAAATAAGTGTCTATACCTAATTATTTAAAAACAAAAAGGCATTTATATCACAGAACTTTTGGTATTTAGATATGCCCTTCTAATATAATAACACCATTAATAATATTTGTATGAGATGTTATTTATGGTATTCAATACTTGAATGTATTGACTTCAACACCTGAAGTCATTACTGTTTCTTGGTTACTGTGTTAATAACTATATTAGTATATAATACTATCATAACTAAATATGGAAGTGTTCACAGAGCTTATTTATTGATTGCCATATCTAATTATACAACAGGTATAAGTAGGGAGGTATAAAATAATTTTTGAACACCTAACAAAATAAATAAACAACTGCCTTAATCAAAGACACTTCCTGGAGGAAAAGAATTCAGAACATATAGTCAGAATTGAACTATAATTGTCTGAAATTAAAATACATAAGGATATTTTATCATATTATTTTTATTAATTATTTTTGTTGTTACTATCATCATCATGATTACATTTCCTCAGTATTTTTTGCTTAGCATTAAAATCTGCTCTCAAAATTCTTTATGCTGGTTCAATAATTTTTCATCAACCCAAAGGAAATGTCAAATTTTTGAATATGGTGAAATATTCTGGAGAAATATATAGAGAGCTAATCTGAACTTTTCAGTTTGTCCATTAAACTAAAGTAGTAATGTACCCTCAGAGCACCAGCACAGATCCCTGTTCCTAAATTAAACTTTATGAGAATTATATATTTGTTTAATAAATGCCTTTTTATCTGTATCTGTATCTATCTGTATCTGTATCTGTATCTGTATCTGTATCTGTATCTGTATCATCTGTATCTGTATCTATCATCTGTGTCTGTATCTGTATCTGACTCAATATATAAGCATATAGCTTATAAGTTTTCAGAATTGTATACAAATCCGAATTAAACAGAATTAGTTAATTTTCTATTGCAGTAAAATGTGGTTAAACTAACTTGCAGGTGTACTATCTGGAAAGAGGCCAGGAGAAACACTTCAAAAGTTGCACAGTGAAATCGTAAGAATTTGCAAATGATGGGTTGCGTTTTTAATTCTGCAAAGAGGTATGCATCTAAGCAGGCAAAAGGGGTTTTAATCATGGCTGACTGAGTTTGAGGAAATGCCGTCTTGTTTTACATGTTTTGTAGGTTGCAAATTTTTTTTTTTTTTAATGACTCAGGTCCTTGCTGAGAGCTTTTTAACAAGTAACAGTTGCTGTCCTAAAGGTAAAGCTTTTCCTTAAGCAGGAAAAATACTGTCTGAGGACCAAACAGGTATAGAACTCTGAAGAAGTCTGAATGTTTACTGAATTTATTTGAAAAACTTTATCCTGTAAATTTGGCTCATATAAAGAGACATATGGGTTTAATCCTCCACTTCAGTACAACAGTTTTGCACTGGTGTAACTTCGTTAGAGTTGCAAGGGTGTAGAGTTGGAATAACAAAGTGGAGAATCAGACCCACATGTGTTTCATATCCCCTGGGAGCTGTGTATCACGTGTTTCTCAGATCTGGTGCACATGGAGTGGCATGGAATATCCGTGGGACAGATCCTATGTTGTGTTAGCTCATGTGAGCTCATATATTATCATGTATATGGTAGTGGATAAAATATGTACACTGTAGGTTCAACCTCTGAAAGGGGAAGAATCTTAGAAATTTATGCAAAATCCACTGTTGGAATAAGCAGTAAGTAATTTCAGCTCTGCCTGCGTTCTGGTATTTGAGATGGAGTCAAGGCACTTGTCCAGTGCTTAAGAATGGTTCACCTCTAAAAGAGGTGAGTAAACCCAGTATTGATTTGCAGTGAGTACAGAGAAGTGAATAATTTCACTTATGGAAGGCCATCACTGCTTCTAAAAACCGTCTGAATGGGGATTTGAGGTTTTGTTTTGTTTTGTTAAAATTGCATCCAAGCTATGACCCAGCCCAAGCCTGTTTATGTTATGAGAATTGGTGGATTTGTAGCACGAGGCAAAAAGACTTGACTAACAGCTGCAGGAAGACAGTGCAGAGTCCTGATCTGTGTACAAGATTCACAGCATATGTTAAATAGTTATTGTGTACAGTGGAATGAATTTAATTGTATTTAGCTGTTCTGTAATTTGCAAACCAATTGTTAAAACATGCTGCAGGATGTCAAACTCATATTTTTAATAAGCTGGGCAAACTATCAAGTGGTCAATGTTCTTGTGATTCAGCCTTTTTTGATTAGTTGCATTGCAGGCGGGTTTGGACAGTTATATGGAAACAATACAGGGATGAACAAAGAAGAAACTGGAGTGATAATTTGAGAGAGTAACTGGGAAATTGGTCAAAAGAGAAAAAACATGATGTAGATGGTTCACGGCATGTTGCTTTTTATCCTGGTCACTTAAAAACAATGTGCTGTAATTTATGAGTAGACAGACCTGGTTAATGCTTGCTTGGTTTATGTAGATGCTTGGGTGTCCAAAAGCCCTAAATCAGTTTTATAGTATGCATTACATGTACTGTTGACTGGCTGACCTGAATAAAATGAAGTTTACAAACTGGTTTTGATTAACCATGTCTGAATGTAGACATTTAGCCTATTATTAAATTTAGAAGCCACTCGTTTATATGTTGTTTTATTGCTAATCATCTTTTACATTGCTGTCAGAGTTTCCATAATGTCCAATTACAAAACAAACACTGTGCACAGATAAATAAAAGCTCTCCAGGCTTGTGAGAACAGTGTAGACTGTGTTTGGAAAGCACCCATTCAACTGCATTGTATTACTATGGAAGAATTACTGCCAGAGACAAAAGGCATCTCGGTCTTTTTCTCTACAGCAGACTGGATGGATGGTCTGTTAGTTTGACCAGCACAGCTCCACTGGGTTTACTTACAACAACAAAAACTACTGGAAGCACAGCTTCCCTGGCTGTTCATCCTGATAAACGAGCGTTGTCCCAGACATGGAGTATGTGCTCATTGCAGTATTTCTGTTTGAAGGCTTAGAGGATGAGGAATCCAAAAGCAGCCCTGAGGGTCCATGCTGGGCTCACATGGCTGCTTAGCACTTTGACATTAAATAATTACAGCTACGTACACTGACTCTATCTCTTCCAATAAAATAATCACTGCTGGTGCAGGTCCAGGCACTGCCACATGTTGTCCATATTGTTTGCTAGCACACAATCTCGGGCATGCATGTCACTTGTGCCAAGAAGCTGTCTCCCAGGTGATGCCTGAACAGAGGGTAATGGGTGGCACATACCAGAGTTCCTTCCCAGAAAAAAGTTCAGAGGTACCACCTGGTTTGACAGGTTCACTTCAGTTGTATGGATGAAATTTCCCCCAGTGTCAGCTGGGCAGAGAATCAGTTGTGGTTCATTTTCATTACTGCTGTAAATGAGGCCATTAAGTTGCAGAGAGGCACAGCTGAAGTTCCTGAGGTAGGTACTGCCTCAGAGGAGGCCCTAAACAATCCGTTTGCATGTGTGCCTCTGAAAGGGAAAACACGCAGTTTGAAAAGCTATTCTGCTTTGGGATGCTTACAGGGGGCTTAGCTTCCATCTGAAATCTATTTTTCCTGATTCAGTGCTTTGAATATGGCAACTCATTAAGATATCAAGTATCTTAATGTGTGTTACCAGCAAAAATACAAACTGTAGATTAAAATCTGTTTTGCGTTGAACCTGTGGGACTGAAGTATTCCACTCCAACTCCAGCATTTACTTTGAGTATGTGAAAGGGCTGGGAGCAATCAACTGTTAGAAGAGACTCACCTCACCATATCTCAAGTTGATTTCCAGCTTCCATTTCAGGGGGAATATCTGCATATTTTCCCAATAAAACTAGTGAAAAGACAAAACTAGAAGTGATGTGCTAACAATTAGAGAACCATCCAGCTAGAATTGAAAGAAGGTAATGGCACATCACCAATACCTTTCACACAGCAGGGGTTGACTATATTTTGTTGCATGTACCTCCACTGGTTTGGCTTGGTTTCAAGGGGGTGATTGTGGAACAGGACATACTTAGGTTTGGGGGAAGGTGGCAAAAAATCATTGATTGTCTGTGTCTCAGATCACTGAGTTTTATCAGACCTTTGTGAGTATTGTTGGCAGTTCCCTTGAGATATACATAAGAATGCAGCCCTTTATTGCCTCCAGCCTTTGCTTCTCCTCAGCTGAGATTCGGCTGTGTGTCTTCCAGTGTCTCTGCTAACAAACCATCCCTTCTAGCTTCTTGACATCCACAAAATAAATATTGCATCTCGTAAAAGAAACCAAAGCACTTAAGAGAAGCAATTGCAATGAGTCTCTTAACCACAGTCTACGGAGCTTAACATGCAATGTGAGTTGGGAATGTGCTTCTTCCCTCATAGGTCAGGAGGGGATTGCTATTTCCAAATTACCACACCTGTTGAGTGCAAACATGACCTATCCCTGAAAACTGGAGAAATGTGGATGCTGCAAGAGTAAAAGAAGCCCTGTTTTCTGTCTGACCATCCAGTGAACCAGACCTACCTTTACTGTCCTTCTGCATCCCATGGACCAACCCACTGCCTCATTGGAGGCCATGTGGAAGGCTGAGGTCCCTCATTCCTGCTTCCCTGAGGAACGTTTGAGCAGTCAAGCCATGTGAGCAGAGACAAATGCTGCATGGAAAATAAGCATATAAATAAATCTGATTGGGGAAAACTAAAGCAAACCAAACCTCTATTCAATGTATTTTCAAAAGTTTAGAAAAATATTGGGAAAGTTTTCATTTTATAGAAGGTTCAAAATGTGGAACTGATTAATTCCTTTACTGTCATAAAAGCAAGTTTTCTCCTGTGAATATTTCATGCATCACTGCCCAGCTGGTTATTTTTTTTTACCTTAACATCTTGGCAGAACATTGTTGGGCTGTGTCAAGAAGTTCAACTCTTTTTTGCGTAGGATTATTTTTCCCCAAAAAATTTGAAGATCGAGATTTCCTGGGCTTGACTTTCTAAAACCTTTTACTGCATCAGAATGACATGTGGATTTCAAAATAAAGAATTGTTATCATCATAGACTGCAATAAGTAAATCCTATAAAGTTCATGGAGTTCATGACCAGAATAATGCTATATTAATAAATATAATTTTATTATGCAGAGTATACATGGTAAATTTCAAATAATTACTGCTTCTGATAGGTTGGTTAACCTGTAGTTGCAGGAGAGCCTTGATCAGAAGAAACTAAGAGGAAAATCAGATATATCACTGTGTAATTTGTTCCAGTGAATACTTTTGGAAAGGAGTACTCTTTCCTACTTTAAATTTTCTACCTTTAGCTTATGTGTAGGTTGTCAAACTAGAGCTTGCCTATTAAAAGTTTCAAGTGTTCCTCTTAGACTTTGGGACTTGGCAACTTTTGAAATGTGAAATTTTGAGTCATTAACAATGATATCTAATAACATAAAAGTCGTAAAATTTATAAAGCTCATAAAAATATAGTGGGATCATTCTCATAAGTTCAGCTGTAACTCAGTTTTAGAAAACTATTATCTGCAAAAGTTAAAATTCACTTAGTAAATCTCAAATAGAGCAAATCCCTTTTCCATTTATAAGAGTATAGGCAACATCAGGAAAAACAGCGTCATCTGACAGATTTGATTATCCTGCAGTAGGCCTGAGAGTCATAACTATATTCCAGAGAGGTGCATATGACATGGTGATGTCAAAACACCTGGGTGGAACTCTGTCAGCTCCTTGTCTCCTGTTCCTGTGATTCCTGTGTGGCTGTCAAAGAGGCTCTACAGTATGTCGGGTTTAATAAAAGCAGTGAATGAAGGGAATGAAGCAATTGCAGAGCCAGTCAGTTGAAAGCAGGTCCTTCACAGATGATTGGGTAATTAAAAATATGAATGCAGCTAATCCATGTTGACATTTTTATAGCCTTTACATGAAACAACCTTTAAGGGTATGTTGGAAGAGAGAGATAAAATTCTATGGGAGGACCACTGGCAGTCGATCACAGAAAAAGAAGGTATCACATGAAGAAAATTCTGGTTTAAACAGAACATAAGAAAATAAACTAGATGCCTAAAAATAAACATCAATGGGAATCTCCTACATAAAAATCACTGCTAAAGTAGTTGTATACATAATGATGGATCTGTAACAACAAGCACTAAGCTATCCCAGGGGCGACTGAAGTGCAGTGTTGCACATCCTTAAGTGACATGGGGACTGGCAAATAGCGAGCAGAAGTGAGGACAATATTCTGCCTTTTATATCACTCATATAACTTAATAATGTAATACTGCAATTTCTGGCATACTGTTCATTTCCTGTGTCTCTATGTTATAAAAAGAAAAAGCTTAAGACGCAAAAGAATGGTTCACGATTTGGAAAATAAAGCATATAGGAGTTCAGTGATATATAAACCAAACTAACAGATTGATTAAAATACATCCATGTGTACTTAGAACAAAGCAATTAATATTCCAGCATTCCTCATTGCAGTAAAGAAAAGGCATGAAAGAATACAATAGCACAGAACATGAAGACCAGGGAAAAATAGAAGTATGCAGCTTCATTTTCACAGTGATATAGTTCCCAGTGAGTGTTGTGCAGTGAGGACTGCAGAGGGTTTGACATAATGTAAAATAAATACATAATCGAAACCTTTCTAAATGATAGATTCTAGTTGTCAGTTGATTAACCATGGGACTTAGTAAACAAGTTCCGGTGCTCCATAATGCTTGGCATAAGGTATTTGGACAGTGCTATTAAACAGACAAAATCTTCATACCATGCATTGGAAGATGATGGATTCCTTTGGTTTTCTTCATGTTTACAGGACATTAAGACTTCTAAAATCAATCAGACATAAAGTCCAAAACAGTTTGTATGCAGAGGTGGTTTCTAATCAGTGTTACAGCATCTGAACTGGTAAAAGTTGGGGACCACTGGGTTAGAACAGCACAAAATATTTAGTGAAAGAGGTCTTTGAAAGTGTGAGTGGCAGGGGAAGGACTCTCAAATTCAGGAGGGCTTTTTGTCTTTTCTTGACCCCCACTACACACTAAACTAGCCCTGAAGAATATTATAATGCATCAGTAGATCTCCTCAGCTGCCCATGACCTGCTCTCTTAGTTCACGGTGCCTGAATTTGTGCTGCTGTGCTTACATCCTCTCTCTCTTACCTCTTCCTGCAAATTGGGCCACGCTTTCCTTCCAGCCAGGGAATATGTTGCCACTACAAAATTAGGAGCAAAACAGTCCTTAAGATCTCTTGGATGACTTGGGGCAGATAATTCATAACAGTAGTCAGAGAGATTTTGGCATGAGTCACCTGTGCAGAATCTTAACTGTCACAAGGCATAATAATGAAAAAGAGGGGAAACAGACCAGGAAAAAAATTACTCTTTATAAAAGTGGTAATGAAAATCTGAACTGTGGTGCCCTGGGTTGTGGAGGCAGTGTCAGCTCATTCAAAACAGGATTAGCTAAATTAATGGACAGATACGAGAAGGACCAGATAGGTAAGTATTCCCTGGCACTCCTCACATCCTGGCTGGGGGCTTATGAGAGTTTTTGAAGGGCATGTACTGCAAAAGTAACCATGACCATGGGCTGTCATGTGCGTCTCCTTTTGCCACTGCTGGGGACAGCAGGGTTAAATGGTGTGAAGACAAGTTCCAGGAGCGCCAGAAAAATGCTCATATTGAATAAAGTTCTGCTATCAGTGTTAACCCAGGGGAAGACCGTGAACTAATTTCACATTTGCAAATAACTGTGGAATATAAAGCAGCACATTTAAATTTCAAAGAATATATTAAAAAATGTGGCACAAAATATCCCAAAGTAGAAAAACCTTTGAAGAAACCCTGACTGTATTCCTTTAGAAAGAGGCATCTATATGCATAATGTTCTCCTTATTTTTTATGATGAGAAAAAGAAATAATAGGTAATCATCTCATCTCTGTAAACTGAGAGAGGTCACTTGAATATGGTGTAAATATTCTGCTATGCACAAGCTGAGTGGCTGACTTAACATTTTTAAGTCAGTGCTTTTAAAGGTATTAACCAACTACTGAGCTAACCCTGAAATCATGGAAACTTTGACAGAGGGTGGATCCCAAGAAATTTAAGTGAATTAGTCTCATTTCATGTGGAAAATTGGAGAGAAATATGCATACATTAAGGAAATATGCAAGCTGATGTTCTAGATGTTTATTGTTTCCATGTGTTTATTTCTAAACAGAGTAATTTAAGAAGCTCTCTTTGGGCATATGGAAAAAATATAAGAAAAAAATCTGACCTAAAATATAAGGAAGCAAATCTAAAATGAGAAACCTTTTGAGCTTTTTCTTCAGTACTTTCCATCTGCAAGAATGATTTTTAACAGCAAGTTTCTTAGACCGCTGCTGTTATTGATTTGGTATTGCTTGCTCATCTCTCTTCCTGCTTTCTCCATTTTCCTTTTCCCCTTCCCTTCCCTTCCCTTCCCTTCCCTTCCCTTCCCTTCCCTTCCCTTCCCTTCCCTTCCCTTCCCTTCCCTTCCCTTCCCTTCCCTTCCCTTCCCTTCCCTTCCCTTCCCTTCCCTTCCCTTCCCTTCCCTTCCCTTCCCTTCCCTTCCCTTCCCTTCCCTTCCCTTCCCTTCCCTTCCCTTCCCTTCCCTTCCCTTCCCCTACTTCCCCTTCCCCTTCCCTTTCCTTCCCTTCCCTTCCCTTCCCCTACTTCCCTTCCCCTACTTCCCCTTCCCCTTCCCTTTCCCCTTCCCCTTCCCCTTCCCCTTCCCCTTCCCCTTCCCCTTCCCCTTCCCCTTCCCCTTCCCCTTCCCCTTCCCCTTCCCCTTCCCCTTCCCCTCCCCTTCCCCTTCCCCTTCCCCTTCCCCTTCCCCTTCCCCTTCCCCTTCCCTCACTTCTTGCCCTTGTTCTGCCTCCTGGCTCTCCAGGTAGCTCCGCAGGGCCTCCTTCCTTGCCCTTTTCCTTTTTTTGACTCACTTTGGTTTTTCACACATTCAGCAAAACATTTCATCCTCACAGCAGAACCAACTAAAACATGAGCACTCACTTTCCTTCCCACCTGTCAGCACCTGCAATAGGACCTGCTCACTGCTCAATGTCTATATTCACACAAGGGGTGTTATTTTTCTTATTTTTTAAATTCTCTTCTGATTACTGTCTTTACTTTCTTCATTGTGACTTCAAAACCCCTTATTGTCTCTTCACCCAGTTGCCAAAGTACTATGTCATCCCTGCTTTCTTCTCCCATTCTTTCAGAGCAGCCACTCCAAATAAATTTCCCAGTAATATTTGTCTAATATGAACAGTGGGAGAGTGGGACTGGCATGGTTATATTGCATAAATGCTCTACCTGCCCTTTTTTCCTTCTCAAATGTAACCTAGAACTTTTCCAAATCCTCTCTTCTTAGGCATTGATGACTTGAAGTCTTGGAAGTTAGACATTTCTGTTGTAGTAGAAGAGAGAGAGTAATTTAACTTGTTCTGTGGCTATTCCATGAGGAAATCTGCTCCTAGTTAGGGGATGCTTTCTTTTCAGTCAGTGGGTGTAATCTCACACTTTGGTATTGAAGAAGATCTTTGGAAGTGGCTTGGAGCTGATTTATTATGAGTGAGTATTCTCATCTAAGTAAATAAGTAAAAAAAATGTACAAACATAACTAGAGAACCATATCCCATGTCATTACTGATAACAATGCCCATTGAGCTCAACTTTGCACAGGAGGAAAAGAACTTTGCTGGAGGAATTGTACTGCTGGACTGACCCCACAGCCAAGCCAACACCTGCAAAAGGAACTGGGTGAACAATATTGAAAGGAGGTGGAAAAGATGAACTCTAAAAATAATTCTTTTCTTTTCCTTTCCTTACAGATTTTTTACTAAACCACAACGGTCTAAACCCCAATGATTTCATTATTGGTTGCAGTATTACTGAAATGTTTCAGATCCTTGGGATCCTGTTGTGCTAAGTGTTATAAAAAACAAAGGAAAAGAAACCTGGAGGAATTTACAGTCTGGTTATAAGCCAAGAGACAACAAATAGTTATGGGGGAACAGGAAGCACCGGAAAACTGTAAAGTAATTTTGGTCATCGTGGCAAACAGTGATCTCAGCACTTGAGCTTTCTCACTAGTGGTGTTTTGTAGATGTCATGGAAAATACTGGGTGGAAACAAAATTCCTGTCAGTTGCTATAAACAGAGGCTGCAGAAATCTTTCTGTGGTCTGTTATAATTGTAGAGCAATCGTTTTGAAATTGACTTATACCAATTTTCCTCATTGTGTAGCCACAAGTTGGGTAACTTAATACAGATAAGTAAAGAACTGGAGTTGTGAGCTTTGTCTTACAATCAAAAAATTCTAAGTGAGATGTGACCAAATAAGGCCTACTGAGCAAAATGCAGCTTTGCTGATGTGTGAGCCATCAACAGGCCAGGTCAAGAGCTGTAGTTAGGATCATGGTATGTCATAGGCATGGTCTTCTAAAAACATATATATTTTATTAAATGAAATAGTAAAAACTAAACTGCATGTATTCTTTGAAATTCCTGGGACCATGGACTCTTGTCTCCAGGCTCCAGGCCCCCACAGAGGGGAAAGAGACATGGCTGAGTCAGAAACCGTGGAGGAACCTTGTTTCTTCTGCCACTATCACAACAGTATATAAGGGGATCAAAGTGGCAATTCAGTGAATCGACAGAGATGTTATTATGAGTTTCTGCTCAGCATACTCTATTTCTGCTTACATGGGTCTTGTGCTTCCTGTGAGATGAGTCTTTAAGTGATAAAACTCCATGACTGGGATCCTAATGCAACTGAATGGCAACTTTTTGACACCACACCCTTTCACCATTTATTTGAACTGCAAACTGTTTTCAGATTCTCTGTATCACTTCTGCATTAAAAATGTATCCTGGTTTAGGCTGGGATAGAGTTAATTTTCTTCCTCTTAGCTAGTTCAGTGCTGTATTTTTTGGATTTAGTATGAGAATAATGTTGACAACACACTGATGTTGTAGTTGTTGCTAAGAAGTGCTTACCCAAAGTCAAGAACTTTTCAGCGTCTCATGCTCTGCCAGTGAGGAGGTGCACAAGAAGTCAGAGGGAACATGGCCAGGACAGCTGTCCCAAAGTGGCCAAAGGGATATTCCATACCAAGGAACACCATGCCTGGTGCATAAACTGGGGGAGCTGGGCAGGAGGTGCCAATCACTGCTCAGGGGGCTGGGCAGTGGTCACTGGGTGGCGAGCAATTGTATTGGGCATCACTTGTTTCCCTTGGGTTTTATTTCTCTCCCTTATTTTGTTATCTCTCTTTTAATTACAATTATTATTTGTTGTTGTTATAATTGTTATATCATATTTTATTTCAGTTAATAAACAGTTCTCAATCCACAGGTTTTACCTTTTTCTGATACACCTCGATGCAGTGGTGGCAGTGAGAGACCAGCTGCATGGTACTTAGTTCCAGGCTGGGATTAAAAAATTACTAAAAGCAGCAATTTTTATCTTAAAATTGCTCTTCGAACTACATATAGCACTTGTAAAAATATTCTAGATGATCAAAAGAACAGTAAAATATTTCAACATAGCCAATTTTTCTATCAAAGTTTAAATTCCTGAACATGAACACATACCTCCTAAGTGACACAGTAATGAAACTACTGGACTCGGTTCAGACATGTCTCTGCTCAACTCAATAGAAAACCTAAAGCACTGGGGTGCTGCAGGAGTTAACAGCAGGAGCTAAAGGTCTGTTATGTTGTGGACGTCTAAGATGAAATCCAGAATAATACAAAGTTGCCCAGAACACAACTGATGTGAAACACCTAAATCCAAGAATAATAACTGGGATTGTTACAAGGTCTGAAATACTCTGGTGAAAGCTTAAAGTGTCCACAGTTTGGCTGCAGCATGTGCTTTAAGGCAGCTTTTGCTGCAACTGAATATTTTGAAAGCATGTCCTCAGAAGGCTGTATAGCTTTTACACAAGAGAATAACACATGGCAGTTGAGCTGCCTGGTGCATAGGCCATGTTAAATCCAACATGGAACATAGCAGTCACAGCTACACTTAAAATACAAAGTCAAGGGAGAAAATGGGGATTCAAATCAGCAGCTACTGCTTCTACTTCCCAGGACTGTGGGTCGCCGAGCAGATTACACAATCGGACTTGGTTAAGTGTCTGTCTGGCCCCATGAATCTTGAATTCTTGGCTGTGTCACAGAACAGATTTCAACACCTTCTCCCCTTCCTCTCTCTGCGTTCATGCTCACATGTTTGCACAAACAAAGAGTGGTGCAGAGCCTGCAGTTCAGATTGCTGGGAAATGGGAGCTGAGGATTCAGGCTCCTGTAGCAGAATGGGAAACTGAACTCCAGGTCTGTTCCTTCTGCTCCTGTGCTTTACTTAGGCTGTGGTGGTGTAACAATGAAGTCTTCTCCAAAGTTTCACACTGAGTGAAGCAGGCAGAGAACCATAGAATGCTTTGAGTTGAAATGGACCTTAAAGGTCATTTAGTTTCAGCCTCTGGCCATGGGCAATGACACCTTCCACTTGACCAGGCTGCTCAGAGCCCTATCCAATCTGGCCTTGAACAATTCCAGGGATGGACCATCCACAGCTTCTCTGGGCAACCTCTTGCAGTGTCCACCACTCCTATTAGTGAAGAATTTATTTCTACTATCTAATATAAACCTACCCTCTTTTCAATTTGAACATATTTCCCCTCGTCCTATCGCTTCATGCCCTTGTGAAAAATCCCTCTCCACCTCTCATAGTTCCTTTAGCAACTGGAAACCTACAATAAGGTCTCCCCAGGGCCTTCTCTTCCCCTGACTGAACAGCCCTGACTGTCTCATCCTGTCTTCATAGCAGAGATGCTCCAGTCCTCTGAGCACCTCCTCTGGACTCACTACATCAGGTCCATGTCCTTCCTGTGTTGGAGACCCCAGAACTGGATTCAGTATTCCAGGTAAGGTCTTGGGATGGAAGAGCAGAGGGGTAGAATGACTTCCCACAATCCTTCTTTTGATGCAGCAGGACATGTTTGGGTTTCTGGGCTGCAGGATCAAGTTGCTGGGTCATTTGTGCTTCTCGTCCACAGCTTCTCCTCAGAGCTGCTTTCAGTCCATTCTCAACCCTGCTGTATTTGTACTTGGGATTGGCTTGACCCTTGTGCAGGACCTTGCTCTTGGCCTTGATGACTGTGAGGTTTGCACAGGACCACCTCTCGAGCCTCTCAGGTCCCTCTGGATAGCATCCAGATGACATTTGGATAGTCCCGCTTTTATGTGTGTTATCAGGAATTGGTGAAGGCTTATTCAAAGGAAAAATTAGTGATACCACAGTTGAATGAATAGTTTCAACATTAATTTTCTTGAACAGAAAGCTGATGCTGAGTAGCTGGTGTGACGGGTGGAGCTTGCCACGCACATCAGAGCAGTGCAGTGCAGCATATGAATACAGTTATCCACTGAGAGGGCTCTGATTAGTGCAGCTGACATCAACCTATGGCTGAACTGGTTCTTCAAACATTGTCAAAGTAGCCCTGGTCTGGGTTGTCAAGTGCCTCTCCAAGATCCAACAAAAGCAGGAACAAAGCACCAATAATTGTTACCATGTTTATTTCATGTTTCCTAGTTTCACAAAATAATTATGGTCCAAAAAAAAAAACCTTATATAAAATATGTGAATTCAAAATTAATATAGGAGTGTCATCTGTGTGGGTCTCACAAGGTAAAACAGATATACAACCCAAAAGCAAATCCTAGGCAGATGAAAACTGGTTATTTTCCTGCCTGCTTCCTGCTTATCTTTCTGCCTTCAACTCTCCATCCTCCTCTTCACTTTCTCATTCCTCTGGTTAGAATCCTGGATCATTCAGTATATGGTTTTTAAAAAGTCTGGAAAGGGGCAAGGGCTGGACCAAATGTGATGGCTAGTTTATTCTAATCAAATTCAAAACAATTAATGCAAAATTCAGATTACAGAAGTCAGCCAAGTCTCTGTTTCTGTTGGAACTTTAGCATGTAGATTTCTTTACTGTTTATGATTTTTAACTGTACAAGCCCATCAGAAAAAACTTCTTCCTTTCTATTTCTTGTTTTTTTTCCCCCCCAGATAAAAAGATTAGGGCTTTGGGGACAGGAGAGGACTTTGGGGCTTGCCAAAATGACAGGAAAGGTTTAACTAGGAAAGTTCATTGCCATTTGGCTAAAAACTAGAAGTTGAATAGTTGTTGCTGGCTGTTACCTCCCATGGGGGAGCCTGTGATGCCTATACCCAGCAAAAGTTCTTAGAGTAGGCAGAAGCACTGTAAATTCAAGTTACCTATGGTTACATTTCATTTATTACTACAAATAGCAGTTCACCAATACCTGATACCACTACTGTCTGGTTCCAGCATCTGTTAATGCAAAACTCTTCCTAAGGAAATATGGTCCAATGGGTGTGACATGTCACAGAGTCACAGAATCACTAAGCTTGGAAAAGACCTCTGAAATGGAGCGCAACCTATGACCCAACACAACTAAACCAAGCTACTAAGTGGTGTCCAGTCTTTCCTCAAACACCTTCAGGGATGGTGACTCATCCACTTTCCTGGGCAGCTTGTTCCAATGTCTAGCCACAGTGAAGAAATTCCTCCTAATGTCCAACCTTAACCTCCCCTGGCACAGGTTGAGGCCATGTCCTCTCATCCTGGTTACCATCATTGCTGGTTCCCTGGGAGAAGAGTCTGACCCCCACCAGACTACAACCGTCTTTCAGGAAGTTGCTGAGAGCAGTTGTTATCTGAGCCTCCTTTTCTCCAGGCAAAACACCTCCAGCTCCATCAGCTGCTCCTCATTAGACTTCTGCTCCAGACCTTTCACCAGCTTTGTTGCCTTTCTCTGAACACTCTCCAGCACCTCAATGTCCCCCCTGAAGTGAGGGGCCCAGAACTGGACACTGCACTTGAAATGCCCCTCACCAATGCCAAGTACAGGCAGCGAATCACTTCCCTGGTCCTGCTGTCCTTACTATTCCTGATACAGGCCAGGATGCCATTGGCCTTCTTGGCCACTTGGGCACACACTGCACAGCTGCTTTCGATCAGCACCCTCAGGTCCTTCCTGTCAACTTTCCAGCCACTCCTTCCCCAGCCTTTAATGCTGCAGGGAATTGCTGTGGCCCAAGTGCAGGACTGGCACTTGGTCTTGTTTAACCTCATACTATTGGTGTTGGCCCGTAGATCCAGCCTGTTCAGATCCCTATGCAGAGCCCTCCTACCCTACAGCAGATTGACACTCCTGTTCAACTTGGTGTCCATGAATTTACTCAGAACAGTGCAGCTTGGTGGGGCTGAGCTGTTGAGCACAGCTCCCCTGCGGTGGTAGGGAATGTCCAGGTGAAGAAAACCCATAAACCTGCTTGAACATGTCTGCAGGCATGATCTCAGCCTGTGACCTCGTGATTTATCACTGAATATTTCCTATCTACCATGGGCAAAATCTGGGATGTGGCTGTTCCAGCCTGGATGTGGTTTTGGCAATACATTTCTTCTCACTCTTGCAATGGTACAGGAGAAAGTGAGGGAGAAGGAAGACAGTGAAGAACATTACCTGATGCAGCACAGCCTGATCTTTCCCTTTCGTTTGTTCTCTGCAGTACCTGGGAGAAGCAGCAGTACAGAGAAATGGGAAGGGTGTTCAGTTATTGAATAAGTCTCTCTTCAAACTTGGATTGTTTCATCTACACCACTGTGAAAATCACTCAAAAGGTGCCGATATAAAATATCCCAGCTTTAATTGCATTCTGTCTGCCCAAAGTCCTTAGACTTTTTGAAAATCACAGCCTTATTTTCAGCACAGTGCTCCAACTTAACACTCAGAGCTCAACCAAGGACTAACATGGGTGAGCCTGGTTTACTTAAAGGAATAATATTCTGCTTTATTTAAAGAAGGAAAAACCAGAGAAATAGCAAGAGCAATAACAGAAGACCTCCCTGCTCTACAGCTGCAGGCTCCTTCTCTGACTGATCTCTCCTTTGAGAAATGCTTGCAGGCTGTTCCTGTCCATCACTCCTGACTAACTGCTGGAGCTGACTCCCTCCAAATGCTTTCCAAGGAGCACCGGACAATTGGCCTTTATCTCTTGAGCTAAAATCAACACAACCCACCAGGATCTTTTTGACAGACCTACACACTGTTGGGGCAGCAGAGTACTGCAACTGCGCTGGCAAATGCCCACAAGAGCTCCTCAAAGGAGAGATCAGTCAGAGAAGGACAAAGAAATCAAAGTCAAAGCAATCCTCCATGTTTTTGTGTGGCACCCTTGCCCATCCTTTCGTGCCATGTATATTATTTCACTAACAGAATGTTGCACTGGAGGGGCCAGCAAGGTAGACTCCTGCCTGAGCATAATGAAATACAAGTACAAACTGTTAATTTTTTTTTTTCATTAAAAGAAGAGAGTAACTCATGTGATGCATGAATGATCAAGTTGTTTTGTTCCATGCAGGCCATGAAATATTTAAAATCCTAAACCAGCTTTGATGTACCTGTGAGAAAGCATCAGTGAGGTTTGCAGAAGACTGCAGTGATTCAGTTAGGTAGCATCAGTTTTACTTTAGGCTTTTTCAGAAGCTCAGAACACAAAAGAATGTCTGGAAGAGCTTAATAAGCAGAGGGACAGAACTGTATTCTGTGATAAATTACATACATAATGAGTAATGACAGAGCTTTTTGCTTTTCTTTTCAATTTTGGTCACAAATAAGCAAAGTAATTAACCAAGTCCTCTCAAAAGGGGAATTTTTTTTCTCAGTGAGCATCAGTGAGGACTGTATTTTTTCAGCTGCACTGATTCAGAGTATTTTGTATCACCTTTTACAAAGCCAAACAAAGCTTAATGGTATTTCCATTAAATTTCAATTGAAATACTTCCAGAACAGTTCTTCCATAAAGATAGGCTATTTGTCCTGATTGAGCTCTCTGATAAGACCTTATCTGGAATAGCATGTACTGTTCTGGTAAGCATTTTCCAGAAAGCAGAAAAGTCCAGCAGAATAAGTGGAATTAAGTTCTTATGAGATTTACTGGGAGTACCAAGATTATTCAGGGCAGAAGCAGAGGCAGGGGGTACCACTTGCTGTCAAGGGACACCCATCAGAGAGGGGTGAATACACAGAAGGAACAACTACTGGACACTGCTGGTCAAAGAAAAAATTGAGGTGAAAGGGTCATGAAGTCTGACATGGTGAGTTGAAGGGTTTTAAGCATCGTGTTCTTGAATGACATTCTGGTGGATGTAAAGAGCTTTATTTATTTTTAGGGCAGAATTTGTTCACTTCACAAAAGAAATTGAATAATATAATTCCCTCTGACAAAAATGGATATTCCTTTCAATCACATTTCCTAAATGACAGCAAGTTCTAATGGATGTGTTCTTTACCATCTCCTATTTTTTAAAAGCAGAAATAAGGATTTTTAAAGTGAAGCCAGTCAAACTGGGCAGGGCAAATATTGACTCTCTCTGAAGAGAACACATTATTAAAAACACAAGCAAATCTGTCTCTCTCACCATGCAACCATTCCATGGTAAACCAAAAAGCATCAGGTTGCATCAAGGAAAAAAGAGGAAACTGATTTAATGGTTCTGTTTCTCTTCCCATTGGTGTTAATAAGTAACGACTGTGAAGTAAATAGAATTATATCAATGAGACTAGAATAAAATCCAGCCTTTGTATGAGAACAAAATAGGGAAAAAAGTTTTCTTTTATGTGTGATACATTTAACTAACTAGTTACTGAAACTGGGAATTACTATTGTCAATTGGGTGTAAAATTATAGCATAAAATTATGTTTACACTATAAAATATTGGAAAAACCTTGCATTTAGCTTTTTTGAGGTGACGTAAAAGGTTACCGTGTTTCATCATGTCTTGCTATAACTGTCTTTTCAAAATAGGCGTTTTGATGAGAAGGGTTCCAACAATTTTCTGCTGGTGCAGTTAACACATAGGACTTCAAAGTTACGTGCATGAGTGCTGGAGCAGTTATACAAAAACTTGCAAAATTGTCAGTTCTTGCAGGTAGTCCTTTCTATAGAGTAACAGCAGCTTTAAAAAAAGCTTCTAAAACCACGTTCCCCCCAGGTACTTTTCAGAACTTTTGCTGTCTCGTATAAGGTTCATCCTAATGCATTGTATAGGAAAATACTGTTTTCTATCTTAAATGATAAGTGAGATTATTTCTCAGAAGTTGTTGGCTGTTAGTATAATAACTGGACGAGGTTCCTTATATGGAAAAGACAGAGCTTAGGGGCCACTTGTTAGAATTAAAGTTGTCATCGAGAGGACAAATTTAGCAAGACAGTACTTGCTATTTTAGAAACACAGGGGTTGTTACTCAGTCCTACACTGACAGCCCTCACGATCAATGTGGGGTTTATGCCAGTTTTGCAAAATGACTTTCATGAACTGAGAACTGATACTCTCCTCAAAGAGTTTTAATGTAGTACTTGAACAACAAACATGAAATCTGCAGAGTGTGTTCAAATAGCACTGTGAGCTGACATACTGTATTAAACTTGTGATTACATAATAGTTATGTATCTTTAATATAAACTGCAGATATCATATCCTCTCCATCCTTTTTGGCAACTACTAGCAAGCATCTCAAGTAATGAATGTACAATTTCCTTTTATTCCTTCGAATTTGTCTCATATATTTTTCTCTCCTTTGCTTTCAGCCTGTGATGGCTCTCCAGCCTGTCCAAGGCATGGAGAAGGGTGTCACTTTTCACAATAAATTGAGTTGGTTTCATGACCTCACTCCCTAGCTGTGGGTCAGCAAAGGGCTGCACAGGTGGGTGGGTGGATCTCTTCCACAGATAAAGTTGTGGACAACTTTATTTGGGATCTCCCATCGTGCTATCTAACTTGCCTAGACCTTTTGAAGACTAATGATAGAGACTGGCTGGACCACATGTCCAAAATCTGCTTTACAGAAGACACCCAAAGAACATTGTAGAAAATAGTGGGGTCAGATTTAATGAAGCACTGCTTTCACTTGAAGTGACACAGATCTGCAATGTGCTTTCACTGTAGGAAACGTCCTTTTAGCTGCTAAGTGTTTTTGAAATTGTCATTAATTTCCTGGAAAGATAATAAAGCTTCTAAGCCATGCTTTTCCTTAAATATTGTTCCACAGGAGTGATAGATCTTCAGAGCCCTTATAAAAACAAAACTGACTTTCATTTAAAGAGTCCTCCTTCTACTCTCATTCTACTCCTGTTCTCATAAGAGTCTTCTCCTTCCCACTGCCCATGGCAGAGAAATAGAAAGGTCAGTGCAGAGTAAGTTTTAGTATCTTTTATAGTATTATACATTGACCAAAAGTTTAAATATGGAAAGTATTACAGCACTATGCTATGTTACATGATTAGAAACACATTTTGCTGGAGATACAATCTGTGTTACCAACAAAATAAGTATGTATAAGATCTGGTTTAACTTAGTTATCCTTTTGTCCTTTTTTTCTGCTTATTGTTATGTAACAGTTGTGATGGTGAAATGCATAATGACTATTCCGGACAGTATGATAGAGCATCGTATGGCATTTATATTGGAGGGTAAAACATATAAACATATGAAAGTCATTTAAAGATACAATTAAACTTCTAAACAAAGAACTTCATAAATATTTCATTTGAAAACTCAGCATCGACCAACTACCTGAGGGCTAAGGGTACTTTTTTTAATACAACATAATAAAGATTTAATAAAAATGCTGTTATTAGAAGTGCAAGTGTGTTAACTCTCTCTGACAGAGGGCTATTAAAATGTATCCTTCAGTCAGTTCATTCTTGCATTTTATTTAAACCAGCAAGGTCCTGTGAGTTTACTGCCTAGGATTATGGTAAACAATAGAAGCAATATTTACTAGCAATATTGTATCATATATATCTATATAACCCTTTAATTTAGATAACTCTTTTTATCCTGGGAATTTTCTGCTGGTTGATATGAATTCTAAACTATCCACATAGCCTCTGATCACTTTTATTCAAGTCAATCCTTTGCTGCCCTCAGTACAGCAGAACACTTTGTGGGTTTTCTTTCAATGTAGGGCTAGTGCTGGATTCTCTGTTTTTAATGACTAAATCCATGGTTCCAAAGATGAGGTATATTTGCCATTACATGAAGGTTTTACATCCAGAATGAATATGATTCTGAATCATGTTCTCTAGCAAATAAAAAAATTAGGCAAATAATCCAGAAATTATTGTGGCAGATTTATAGTATGTTATGCAAGACTGATTAGGCACTCATAAAACCTTCTTTGACTTTAAAAAGTAGGAACTATTGAATAAATGTGATTTTCAACTATCTAAGGCACTCCCAATTGATATTACTTGAATATCACTGGTGTATTTAGTTCCAGGACGGTGTTTTGTAATAAAATTGTCCAAAAGTCAATGAAAGACATTTTCAAGTTTAGAAGTAAGTCCTGGACCATGTGACTGGAATCAAGGGCAATAGATTTTTTTTCAATATTTTCAGTATTGACACAATGGAAAAACGAGAGAGGGATGAAAAAAGAGGCTTCACCAGATTGCAATACACAGAGAAAATGAAAATACTTTATCTCGAGATTCATTAAGCTAAATTAAAGGAGCCAGAAAAATGTCAGAAGTTAGGCCCTAGGCTAGCCTTGCTCTAATACAGGGAAGCAAGGAAGCTCAAGGACTCAAACTTAATATTTGCCTTTTTTTTTTTTTTTTTTTATTTTCTGGCAGATTAAAGCTATGTTTTTTGTTCTTCTGTTTTTGGACTGAGGTGAAAAAAGCTCAAGACACATGCTGTGTTAAGGTGGAGAAGTATATGTGTCTTTATTTTTCAGAGTCAGGATGTGATATTTCACATTTTTGTATGTTTGTTTTTACTCCTTTTCATTTCACTAGAACACTTTTTAAAAGGACTTTTCTTGATATTTGTTTACACAAATAATATTTTTTTATGTTTAAAGGTTTTATAGGTGATAGAACTGCCTATTATTAAAATTACCTA
Source organism: Entomyzon cyanotis (assembly GCA_024500445.1). NCBI lineage: Eukaryota > Metazoa > Chordata > Aves > Passeriformes > Meliphagidae > Entomyzon > Entomyzon cyanotis. The sequence goes on from JAKEPQ010000871.1 coordinate 66,067,593, forward strand.
ATACTTCCTATTATGAAACTTTGATTTTGTCTACTTATAATAGTGCCAAACTGTAAGTGCTCTGACTGAAGTTTTCCATGCCAAGTAGCTGTCCTAGGCTGTACTTTTCTGGAAAGCCCCTGCCAAAACAGTTCTGCCATTTCTAGGAATGATGTGAGGAACAAAATATATTTTTTGCCCATGTCTCTGATGTTCTTGAAATCCAGGCTTTGAAATGTGCCAGTGCCCCTATACTTAGGGGAAGAAAAATTAAAACTTTCAGGGGGCTGCTTTGTCAAGAAAAGGTAATAATAAATAAAAGGTATTCAGTGAAGATGCAGGTAAGAAACCTTAAGTTTTATGAATTTAAAGCTCCAAAGCATCCTCAGGTATGTGATTGTCCATAGATCTTTCTCTACCCAGTAGGCTCCATCTCTCACCAAGGAACTGAGGATGCCCCAGCCCAGAGTGGTAGAAACAAAGGTGGACTTTCTGACTTATATTGTCACTAAAATGAGAGCAGGGAACCTGGTCTCACATGATATTCTTTAAGACAATTATCTGTTTTCAGATATTAACCTTGTTCTGTCACAAAAAGGTAAAGAAGGAATTGTATTCAGATGCAATGGAAACAAAAGCTAAATTTGACAAAGAAAAGGGCTGGACTGAAACAATATATCTAAAGAAATGAGAACACGGGGATGTAAGGGAGAACTAAACAAAAACAGAAAACTAGAGGAAATTCAGAGAATCGGGGAATCATAGAATCGTGGAATGGTTTGACTTGGAATGGGGCCTTGAAGACCATCTAGTTTCAACCCACTGCCATGGGCAGAGACATCTTCCAGGTTGCTCAGAGCCTCATCCAGCCTGGTCTTGAACACTCTCAGGGATGAGGCATCCACAGTTTCTCTGGGCAACCTGTGCCAGTGCCCCACCACCTTCACAGTAAAGAATTTGTTCCCAATATCTGATCTAAAGTTACTCTCTTTTAATTTGAACCCATTCCCCCTTGTCCTGTCACTACATGACCTTGTCTCTTTTTTCCTGTAGGCTCCCTTCAGGTACTGTAAGGCCACAATTAGGTCATCCTGAAGCCATCTCTTTTCCAGGCTGAACAATTTCAATTCTCTCAGCCTTTCCTCACAGGAGAGCTGCTCCATCCAACTTGGTGGCCTCCTCTGGACTCACTCCAACAGTTCCATGTCCTTCCTGTGCTGGGAGCCCAGAGCTGGATACTGCAGGTGGGGTCTCACCAGAGCAGAGCAGAGGGGCAGAATCCCCTCCCTCACCCTGCTGCCCACCTGCTTTGGATGCAGCCCAGGACATATTTGGCTTTCTGGGCTGCCAGAAAGCCCAGAGACATTGAGACATTGCTGGGCCATGTCCAGTCTCTCATCCACCAGCACTCCCAAGTCCTTCTCAGCTGGGCAGTTTCCTCGGCATGGGATCAATAATAGGGAAAATTGGAAGTGTGAAATGAGACATTATGAACATTAAAAATTCTAGGCATCAAAGAATAGGGAATTCTACTTAAAAGCTTTGCTTATGCATCATGGCAACTTTTAGTTAGAGGTCCATATGTTTTTACCTCTAGGATCTCTGTCCCCATGAAAGGATGAAGATTACCTTTCTGGATTGTTTTTGTACCCCAGAGAAGGTTGTCTTCATCACACATTTTTTGCAGAACTGGGAAGGAATGTAAAGCTGAAGCAAAAGATTTCAGTAAGAGAAAGGGAGAGCCTCATTATGAAGAATAGATGCAATTCTGGACACTGAATTTTCATTTCAGTTCTAGATATGTTACTGAGGAAGTAACTTAAAACAAACTTTGTATAGATTGCTGCTAACAGAATGTATTTTATTTTTGTTGTACCCAGACTCAGACTGGGGAAACATACTGGAAGATATGCTGCAGACTCCCAGCTATGGCTTAGGTCAATGGGAGCTGTAAATCAGACCCCAGGTGTGTCAGACTGAATTCTCAAAATTCATTGATATTATTAACTTGTAATCTCCCTGGTTCAGTCTGCTGTTTGTAGGATATGCATAAAACTCACGTGAATATTGTGGATATAATTAATATTTGTAAAGTTTTCAAAATTATACTGATTAACATCATAAAAGAAAACTCATGGGGAGGTTAATTAATGTCCCTTAGAGAAGGATTTGAATAGTGTGCAACAAAGATGGCATGAGGCCATCCATTGAACAATGAGGCCATGTACTGAAAAATGAAGTAAATATTGAACAGCTGTTCGTTAAGGAAACACCATCCTCTCTGAGAACTGAAACGGCTGGTGTGCTATGGAAAAAAAGTTAATGATCATGTAATGAAAGTCTATATCAAAATATATATTCTCAAGATAAATCAAGTTGATGTTTCATGGGCGAGCTTATTTTTGCCACACTCTCAGTTCTGCACATAACTTTAAAATAGTTTTTGATGTTATTTTTATACATTTCTTTTGCATTTCATACTTTATGCATTTGCATTACATACTTTATGCATTCCAAGTATCCTGTTCTGAAAATGAGACATGAATTTCCCAATGATTTCATTACCTATTGAACCTTTTAGCCAATGTTCAAAAATTCTCAGCCTCTGAGTTTTCTGCATCCATTACAGATAAGTGTGTGCTTCATTGGCATCCATCTAACCTCCTAAGCAATATTGTTTTTCCAGGAGCTTAAATAAGTGAGTACTCACTCAAATAAGTGAGTACAAGTTCACATTTCCTCCCTTATCCACTTGCTTCCATCTCATTCAGCATCTTCCATCATGTTTGAATGACACTTTCCTGTAACAAGTGTCTTTTTTTTTTATAGCTTACATTGCAAATATTTCCCCCTTGCCTTCTACTGTGAAACAAACAAAATTAAAATAATAGGTAAGAAAAATGTCTAAAAATACTTTGCAAAGGAGTTGTTGGAGGGCAGTAAAATAGTGTGGAATATATCACAGTATGCTGTCAGTGTGGTGTCCTTTGTACTCAGAGAACTATTTAATTTTTGTTATTTTCAAATACTCAGTTGTACTCCTTTTTATTTTTTGTCACATGCCGTTTTTGCAGATCACTCTTGAATGGTCACTGAGAAATTGCTGTCCATAGTTCTCTCACTATTATTTAGTATATTTTGGACTCATTATGGCCTGCTGTCTAAGATGGGTGCTTTTTGTTACAGTTATTGTGATTTTTACCCAGTTCTGTAATATTCCTTTTGACAAAGTTGGAACTGCTGTCTGCTGTAATAGTATATAAAATATTACTCCAGAACGAATTTTTTTCATCAATTTTTAGACTAAGACTAAACTAAATATTGCCCCAATTTTTTCTTAAAAATAAAGAACCAGAAGCACAAGGAAGAGTAAAATTAAATAAAAGATAGACTGGGTGCAGTTACTATTCATAAATACTGATATTCTATGCAAATATCCCCATGATGCTGTTATAATCCGATCTTTCAAGAGTGTATTTTCAGTAGAAGTTATGTGGAAGATATTTAAAATATGTTTCTTGACCTAACCATTTAATTTTAACAGAAGTAATTTTAATTTTAACAGAAGTAGGGATGATCACAATGATTTTGAGGGTCTCTAGGTCAGAACTAGAGGTTCTTTAATAAAAGCTTTGTACTTCTCATAGCTTGACCTTCATAGTGGAATTTTATTAATTCTATAATATATCTTTTCCTTATAATTCTTGTGCTTCTATGAAGTTCTAGGCTTGACTGTTTGGAATGATGAATTGTAACTGATTTTTTTATGGTACTATTAGAAAAATAGGTAAAAAATCTTTTTAAAAGAGTCTAGTATTGCACACTGCAACACAGGGCACTGTGTTAAATGCATCGAATTTCCCTTTAAATACATGATACAACTCTGCCATTAAACTCTGTTTGATGTTTCCTTTACTTAACTTCCATTATCTCAGTGGGCAATCATTCCCTGGAACATTTTGAAACAAATGGTAATTCAGTTCTAACCAGCACAGTCTTTCGCACAACACTCTTCGCTAATCACCATGCCATGGGCAGGCCTGTAATTTCAAAATCCTTATCAAGGTACACAAGAGAAATGCACAAATCATGGGAATATAGGATATTCTGATACTGTAAATGAGCCTAATAATATTGTTTCCTTAATACATATAACCCTCAAAAAGAGAGGAACTACGGAATCAAATAAAAGATGACTATTGTACACATGTGCAATATTAGGGTAAGTACAGTAAAAAACACCCATACTGCTTCAGGAATTTTAATTAGGTAATTATCCATAACATGTTTCTTATGAATTTGTTGAATTTTTACTTGCTCTGCAACTAAAGAAACTTGAAACTCTGTGAATTCAAAGCAGAATTTAAAGTTAAATAAAAGCAATATGAAGCAATTTTTTTAGTTTATATCACATCGTTTAGTAAATCAAATTACTTAAAATAATAGTGCTCAACAGTGTATTTATACTGATTCTATAGAATTCTGAAGTAAAATGAAACTTGAAATCTGGCCTTTTCCATCCTGATTTTTATTCAGTTTGTAAGCAGGTCTTTACTGTGCTTAGAATTTATGGGACTATCAATAATCCCATAAATAGTTCAATCAAAGGAAAGTATTATGATTGAACATTAGAAATTTAAACAACTTAAATCAGTTTAAATTAACATTCTTACACAGTAAGAATATACAACCATAATTTTTTTTCCCAGTCAACAAAAAGTCCCACAGTTACTCTAAGGTCTAGTTATTGTTATATACAGCATTGTTATTTGGTTTTCAGTATTTTGTAGCTGCTCACTAAAAGTTTAGTTAAAGCCCTCAGGTCAATATGATTCTAGAATAAATGAATGTTCTTGGAAATTACTAAAGAATAAAACCACTATGTTTCTAAAAACTGCATAGATATAATTATTGTTGAGCGATTATAGTACAATATGACTCAATTTCCCCAGCTAAACAAATCCACATTTTGACTTTGTGATGAAAAGTTATTCTAAATTTGGCTTTTAAAATTTTGTTTTCCCTCAATTTAACTCACTGGAAGGTATAACTGCCAGCAATTTATCCAAATTTAGTTTTGTAAAATTTTTGTTTCATTTGACAAAATTCTAAAACAGCTGGTGAGGCTTTAGTTCATAATACATATCCTTCTTACATAACCCTCAAGATTCTCTTTCCTTTGAGGAGCAGTTAGTTTCAGATGATTCTACAGGTGTGTGGAGGGCCTCTGCCTTATATTTGTGTGATACAATTTTTGCCATGTATCTTTGAATGTAAACACATTTTAAAGTTTTATTTAGAATACGTAAGACATTTCCTGCACTAATTTTTCCAGGTGTTCAGTTTATTACATTACCATGTTACCTATAAATTAATATAGTTCATTCCTGCAGTTTGTAAATAGCATCTGCCTTAAAGCAAGCATGTGAACCCTTCTTAGAACAGAGGTACTTGGATGCTACCCAAGTCACTGGAGTCTCCTTCAGAGTTTTATACTTCTTAGGCAACTTACCTCTTACGGTTGGTGTAATTTTAAACTGGTTGGCTGTGCGGTTATGAGTGAAGATGTCTTGGAAAAGAAAGAAAAAGGCAAAAGTAGTCTTCATGTTCATCTTCATCTAGTTATTAGAGTATGAGTGGAAGAAGGAGCACAGATGGTGTCTGATCTCTGGACCACTTCAATTTATTTTATCCATTTTTGCAATGCTTGTTCTGCGGTAGAGGGTCTGGAACCCCACATGTGCCCCTTCCAAGGGGATTACTGCTCACCCCCTCCTCTGCCCTCCTGGTCTTGGGACTTTTGCATCCCTGCTTGTGCATTGACTTAGCTCCAAGGCTGACTTGGGAAATTTTGAACAATCTGCTTGAGCAGAGTTATCTTGAAACACAGAAGATGAAGCATCAACCCCCCTTGAGTTTAGCATGGGGATAGATTCTTCCTGCAGAAAGCAATTGTGTATGGCAAGCAGGGTGTAAGGCATGGGGGAGAATGATACAGATCCATCAACCAATTGTACAAAGGGCACCTCGTTTTTAACACCTTGAGTGGAGCTTGAACCAAGAGGAACTTCAGCATTTATTCTGGGAAGATGGGATGGCTCTTTCAAGGCCAGGTATCAGGATGAAGTGAGGGTCAGCTGCTCCCTCAGGGCTGGCTAGCTGGGAGCCATGGCCAGCGAGTCAGAGGCCTTGCCAGCCCCATCCCAAGGTCTCCAAGCAAGGGAGCAAGGCAGGCCTAGGCATGGCAGCTGGGATTGGCCATGAGCCCAGATCATCATGCTAGTCCATGGTGACAGGACAGGCTGGGTAAAGACAGCGCATGAGTTGGGGTCAGCTGTGGTAGTGGTAACTGGAATTGGAGACAGTCCGGTGATCCCAGGCTGGTCCAAGATTAAGTCAGTAACTGGGGACACAGGTCTGAGTCCGAACCAACAGGGTCTGTGGCCAGAGGTGGAGACAGGTACAGGTATGACATGGCTCAGGGAGGAGCTGGAGGCTCCAGCCTGGGCAGGGCCTGCAGGGCCCGTGGGCAGGAGGCAAAGGGGGCTGCCCCAAGTGAGGCCTGTCAGGGCCCTGACTGCAGATGTGTGAAATCCAGTCACATTTGAACCTAGGATGTGTGCCCCAGCAAAAGTACTGATCAGCAGTCTTTACATCCTCCCCAAAAGAGTTAGCAGCATCCTGCTACTCGATCTCATTTATTGACTTGGTCTAGAAGGTTTTCCTGGCTTGGTCCAGTGGCCTACTTGTCCTTTTCCTTTAAAGAAGCTGAGAGGAGTTTATCAGAATGGAATGTATGCTTTGCCTTGAGTGGCACAAACCAAATGGATCTGTAGGTATGATCACAGTTTAGTCCAACACTATTATTTCCTTTATATTCTCACAGCAGGAATTCAGGCCAGCTAACTAGAGGCACCAAGCTTTGTTACATTTTTGTAACACATGCCATGTGCAGTGTATTCAAGTGTCTGGACAAGTGTGAGTCCCCAAAAAGAGGAAGAATTAGAAATGCCCTCTGAAGCGGCGATTAATGAGCGGAAACCTTCACCATGGGCAGTCACAATGGAGTAGGATTCTGGAGTAGCAGTAAAATTCATACTCAGTGATAGTTAAGAGCAGTTGGTGACCAGTCAGAAATTAAGACCTGGGAACAGCAGTCAACAAGAAATAGTGCAGGGAGTTGTACCATTCCACCTCAAGTCTGATGAATATTTGAAGTGAAAAGCATTCCACATAAGGTTTAGGCCAATATATGAAAAATCAGGGGTGCTTACTCTCGTAGCTGTAGCAAAAGGCGAGATGCATGGGACTAGGCATTGCAAATCCATTTTCCTGTGAGATTCCTCACAGGAAATCCATTCTTCTACTTCTGGAGAATTCACTGAAGAATTCAGGGCAGAAACTTCACTTAGGTACTTTTACTCATTCTTTGGGTTAGTCTCTCTTTCCTTCTGCTGACACTGTAAGAAATATGCAAGTCGGTATATAGAAACACTGGCCAGTTCAAAACTTTTCATATCTATAATTGTATGTTGGGGGAACTGTAGTCTTGTGTACAAAATATTAGTGGATTACATTAGTGTAATCTAATCTAAATCTACCCTACATGTCTGTTTTTAGATTTTTTTGCTTTGCCATCCCCTTCCATAAGTGCTTTGTGGAGCTTCCTCTTGGTCTTTCTTTTCATGGTGATCTAAATTTCTTAATATTCCCATGGGCCTTCTGAGGTTAAATTATTTTTTGTTAATAACTTCTATTTCTTCTTTTAAAAAATCCATTTTGAAGCTCTGTGGAATTAGAGAGAGTCTTTCCATGCACTTCTGGTTGTATTTAATTGTTTTTCTCATAAATCACATACTTGATGCAAAACACAACGACAGAAGAGAATCTGACATTTTATGTAACTGGCATGTCATTTATAAGATCTCCATTAGACAAAACATTTGTTTAGATACTCTGTTATGCATTTATTTTCATGTCAACACCAAAACCAACTGCAGAAATGAACACAGACGAATAATAAGACAAACTGTTTTAGTATCAATGTACTCTGCCTAAGGCAATATACTGTGCAACTGGTGAAGAATGCTTATTTCCTTCCCAAAACCTCTGCTGAGAACCAGCTCTTATAAACAATCTCTTACTCCTTTGTCTTAAGGGACTATTTTCAGCTATCTCCAAGAGAAAATTTCTGTTTATATTTCACTTAGAATATTTTTTGCGGTAAATTGGTAAATAATAGCTTTTAATTATGGCTATCTTCTCAGCAGTTGCATTATCTTTGCTGCGTCTGCTCTTGGCCAGTTGCTTTCCTCAGTGTGGTGTCTAAAAAGACAGCATACAGGAAATAAACAACAGTCTCACGGGCAGACAGATTTGACAAGATATGGTTTCTGAGAGAGAGATGTAAATTTGATAGACATTAAAAACAAAAATAAATATTTCCACTGATCCACTGCAGCAGTAGCAATGTTCATTGCCATTAGAGCTGGGAGGTCTTTCTTGAAAGAGGTAGTTGAAGTTACCTCAAATCATGTATCCCCCAAAGTTGCCTTGAGAAGAGAAGGGCAACCAAGAGTCATCTGGGTTAGTCATCATTAACAGTCCAACTGTTAATAGCAGAAGACATCTCAGACATTGTCTTTGACAGCCAACTAGGAAATGCCAGAGATTTCTAGGTGAATTTATGTTGGGTAACGTATGTACAGTACGTGTGCTTGTTCCAAAACCAGCAGCAATTCTGGATTGAGGTATGTGGAAATAACACATGTGCAGCTCAGCTGAGTCACAGATGTGCAGTACCTTTGCTGCTGTCTGGGAACTCTGCACTTGCACACACAAAGAAATTGAACATGTGAACCAAGTTTTTTATGGTAAGGCATAGATGTCTCCAAATGTTGACAAAAGAAGTTGCAGCTTACCCAGCCAGAATTGTTAAAAAATTGTTTAGTACTTTAAATGTTCTCTGTTTAGCATTTAACCTTCTGAAGTTCACATACTCATTTAAATCAGCTGCTATAAAACTTTGGGCAATTCATGTGCATTCCTGTGTATTCCCTCCAATTTTTCAATAGCTTCCAAGCACTGAGGTAGGTAGGACTAAAGCAAAGTCCAGGAGATAAAAAAAAGCATTCCTTTTCCTGTATATGTAGTTCAGAGATATATTTGCCTCTATAATACCCATATAACTTTGTAAACTTGCACTGAATTTGCACACCCTTCTTACAAGAAAGTTTTTCCAACATTAGTGCTTGCTAGGTATCTTCTTCAATTTGAACTGAGTGTCTCTGCTCTGGTGTGTTATTTGTTCTAAGAGGTTTGTGTTTTTCCTGTGTTAAATAATATTGTTTTATCTGTTAGCATTTTATTTTCTACATCCTTGGGTTAATTATGTGCATTCAGAGAGTCTTCAAAAATGTATTATTTAATACAGTTATTAGAAATCTTGGGTAATATATTGCTTGCCAAGGACCTCAGATGGCAGTAGAAAACAGGTATGTGAAGAACAGAAATCTGGTGAGGATTTGGCTCATAATGAAGAGACATTTATTAGGAAGTTAAATTCTCTTTGAAAAAAAGAATCAGCAGCATCAAAAGATGCAACCCTCAATATATGTAATAGTTTGGTGGTAGACTAAACTTAAGAGTCTTAGCTTGTATTTTCTCTCTACTCAAAACTTACATTTTCTTCCTGAAAAATACCAGATACAAAAATGTATTGTAGATACTCATTATAGCCTATAAGGTGCAAAGGAAAAGGCTTACCAGTAGAAAAACACATTTTTTGTTCTGAGGACTGTTAGGAGCATCCTTGGGTGGGTCAGAATGTTTGGGCCTAGGAGTTAGACCCTCGTGGTTTTCCTCTACCTACAGGTATTGAAGTTCCTACTTCTGTGGAACACTGATAAAAATACTGCTATTTCCTTCTCTTATTTATCTGAAAAATTAGTTAAATTAACAAATTCTTCTAGTGAAAAATATTTTGCAGCCATTTGGCCTTCTAATGAGTAAAAGAAAGAAAACTCTTTCTGCCAATTTTTCATATGATCAGAATAGCAGCACACACTTGGAAACTATTTGAGTTTCTTTATGATGGCAGAAAGTTGAGCAACCTCTTTAGTAAGGTAGAGAATTTAACTTTCAGATTTGGATCAGGTAAGAAATAGTCCAGGAGTAGCTCACCAACTCTTTTACTGGTTTAACCTGAAATGTTATGTGGGTTTATGCTGGTTGATTTACAAATCAGGTTGAAGGCCAAGGAGGAGAAAATTGCCAAACTATTCCATCTTTTCCAAGTTTATAGAAGAGTGTGAGTTCCTGCTTTGTCATAAAATAATTGCTAAATTTTCAGCTATGTGGCAGGCCTGAAAAAGACGGTCAAAACTGAAGCTGAATGCTGAGAGATCTGCAAGTGAAAGACATTCCCTGAAAGAATTCAATTACTTGAGTAAAGAGCTTAAAGCACTTCTAACACTTCTTTGTTCAGCATTTAATGCAGATTTCTTTTTTTATGTTTATTGTTGAGGAGTTTATAAGAATCATGACTGTTAAAGCCCTGTTTGTCACTGACAGAGGTGATTTCTGTATTGATAGGGATTCCTCCTAGAATCATGTAGGATGCAGAAATCACTCCAACTCAGTTTTTCCTCTTGATGCATTGACTAGAAATGGTAAAATGGACAGAAAATTCCATTAATAATTCATATACATTTAATGATGAATCTGTGCTAATCATCAGAACTAGACAATGAATGTGTCATTTTGAATATTTCCAACCTTTCCAAAGCATGCAATCGAAGAAGGTGCTTTTCAAATAATAAAAATAGGAAGTCAGGAAAAGTGCTTCTCTGGTTAAAAATATGCTGTTTGTGGGTTTTTTACACATGTAGATGTGTTCATATTTTATTTTCTATAGTACAGAATAATCAAAAAAGTATTTAGGCTCTGCCAGCTCGAGGGATTTGTCTACAACCTTTTATTCCTTTTTTTTTTAAATAGATGTGGAATTGATATCAATTTGCTTGATTTCCAGATGCTTCTGGTAGTCCAAGTGGTTGTTTTGTTCTTCTGCCAGATGTATCTTACTTCTTTTTTTACCTCTGAAGTCTGGTGCTTAAGTGTTCTCAGTGGAATCCAGTATTCAGAACACAATTCTAGAATAATTGTGCTTAAAAATGAAGCAGAAAATTCTTCAATGCCCACAAGTAATATTTTTAATAACACAGATCAGGGTGTGAGAGCTTCTTCGCACCATTGTAAGTCTTTCAGTCAAGACTGAATGCATTTTCAAGGAGGAGAATGTCAAAGCAAACAGTAGTTAAGAATACAGTGTATTAGTTATTTGGCCTGTATATTTTGAGAGTTCAGACCAGTGGCTTTTCTTCACTTTTTGGATCTACATGAACTGTTGGTACAGGACAAAAATGGGGGGTTCCTCAACAAGAAATTATGTAGAAATTACTCAATATATGAAATAGACTAATTAGACAGGGAGTAAAAATCACAAATGCAGTGACAATGATATCTTTTAACAAAATTAGTTTTTTGAAAACTGCCTTAAAGTTAGAAGTGGTAAATTTTCTCATTCCTAGTGCCATGTTTGAACATAATCAGCTATGACAGAGCTACTACTCCCCGTCACTCACCATGGAACTTCCTTGTATGAGCTGCTTCCCATGTACCTGTGAAAAGGGTTGACATTGCCCCAGCTGTAATTTTGGCATGGTGGCAACTTCTGCTCAGGTAGTACCTGTATGAAGTGATGGTTTCCTTGAAGGGGTTTCCCCCTTTGCCAATAAAATGCCAAATTATTTCCTACTCTCTTGATTTGTTTTACAAAAAACCCCAGATTAACATGTGGTTACATGGGCTTTCCAGAGTGTGACTGCTTTTTTCCTAATATGCTGGCTCTCTTGCTGATGTGTTCTTTCATGGTTTGAGCCTACTCCTGTTGAAGTCAATGGAGAAGTTCCCACTTCTTTATTGAAAATAGCATTGTAGTCTGGATTACTAATTCAGTGAGTTTTACCTGTTTATTACAGTGCCAGTGCCAAACCTCTGTGTTGGATTGTAGGTCCATGGAAGTGCCCAGAGGCGTGTGGATTCTGTCCCAGCTGAGCAGCTCTGTGCCTTGCAGTCATATCTTGCTTTTCCTCACTGTGCGCTCCCAAATATTGGTTTTTTTGGAGAATATCCACTCTGTACAAATAGAAGTAAAGAATTTTTTTAATGACTATACTTAGTGTTTGATATAGTGTCAAATTGATACTGGGAAGAAATCTACAATTTAGCTCACCTGCTGCCCCAGCTGTGCTTGCTGTCTGTCTGCCAGGATTTCTTCCTTTTTTTTTTTTTTTTTTTTAACAAAAGCAGATCAAGAAAATTGAAATAAAAATCACAATTATCGGAACAATAAGAAACAAAAAATTAACTTTCCTTAGGCCAAAAAAACAGAGTGGTAAAAGACTGAAAGACTGAAAGTGACCCAACAGATTGTATACACCTTATCTGGCAATATTAACATACACTTGAAAGTTATTAGTGCCCCAAACCTTTCAGTGCCAAAGTGTGCCCTAAATGTTATTTGATACTAGATGTTACATAAATTTGTATTTTCATTACTAAGCAATTTTAGGATATGTAGTGTGTGTTTGAAAAAAAGGCATGGTAATAACTCACTAATAATGGGTGCCATGTGGGGGGAAAAGGCAATATTACCTACCAAAGAAATATAAAACATGGTTTATATTTTCAACAGTTTGAGAATGAAATGAAAACAGAATATTTGGTGCACCTGTAAAAACATATTTGATCATAATGGCAAGTACAGCATTCTTAGTGTGGGATTCATATTTCATAACTCATGTTCAAACAAGAAAAATGATTATAATGTTAAGTATTTCCTGAGTTTATTTTGATGGATGGCAGAATAAGTATCTTTTACTCATTAAAATACAGATTGGTAAAATTTAATAAATGAATTTAATACACAGATGTTCAAGACTGTTTGAACAGAGTGCATATTAATCAACTTCTCTATAACTGATCCTCTTTTATACTTTTTAAAAGAAATTTGCAGGAGCCAAAAGTTTATTAGATCTGTATGATCTCGGTCCGGTATCAGATATCAAGTATGTTGTTTGAATCATGTCAGGTGATCAAAGTGTTTCTATTTGATTGATGAACCTGTAAACACCAAACTATTTGAGTGGTCATTGCTTTTGCATCTGTTTGAGACACTGACACATCCTTTGAAAAAATGGCCAAGATTTTTAAGAGTACTGAGCAATACTGAAACTTCACTTTTGGGTGCCCTGCAGAAGACTGATTGTTAGACAGAATTAAGTACGCTGGTTTGCAAAGCTGTTTCAAGTTAGATACTTCCAAAATAGGGCCCCAGAATCATTTGTCACATACGAGAACTGAAACTAAGAAATGCAGAGCCTGATTTTTCCTATAGTTTGTTTTGCTGTGCTGGTTTCAGTCGCTGGTTTCAGTGAAGTTGCACTGAATTTACATGCACATAAAAACCGAAAGAAATAGGACCTTCAGTTTTTAAAGCATGTGTTATGGAAATATGTGGAGCTGCAAGGTATCCAAGTGAGCTTAGGAGGTATTTGCAGAAAAGACTGGACCTCAGATAAGTCTTGGCCTAAGAACCACAGAAGATTGTCACAATCCTGCTCCTCTTAAGGCACCTGAAGGAGCCTGGGATCTTGAATGGGCTCCAGAGCCTGGAGAAGGTGCCTAGGCACCCTCCGAGGGTGAGAACCCTGGTATGTGACACTCTGAGCTGCCTTTGCTTGCCAAATGCTGAATACCTGCATGTTTCTAAAATTAGTAGCATAAATCCCTTCCTTCAGGATCTGTAACTGGGTTGTCTTTGGTGAAATAGTGCTCTCTCTGGTTTTAGTGATGAGTTAGAAGAGTTTTTTGCTTTTGAAGTGGGATGTGTGTAGGGTGTCCTCCTTCCTGCAGCAGACCAGGAGACCATGGTGTGACAGATTCAGATCCTTCTCCTCCACTGAGAAGTGACATAAAAAAATCAGGTGCTGTGCAAACCTACACTGGGCATGATTGAATTTAAGCCCCTTTGCAATACAGGATCTCACACTTTCTTATGCTGAGGGACCATGGGTGAGCAGGGATTCCCTACAGTTATAAGTGAGTGAGGATACCCATCCTCCAGAGATTATTTCCCCTACCTTGATTTAGGGTTTCTGCCATTGAACAATTGAGCAGAACAAAAATTATTTCTCTTTGTCTCTTTCAAGAAAGGTTTCAGTCTGTAGCTTTTGTTCTGGGTTCTTGTATTGTAGGTGAGCTCTGAGTTTACACCTCAGCTTGCAAATGTAACAGTGCAGGGCCTGGTAGCCTGGCTGGGTCTTCCTGTTGAACAGGGGGTTCAGATGCAAACAGATGTTTGGGAATGTTTATTAGCTTTTACTAACTTCCTGACTGTGCTCAGAAATTTATGAGAGTGCTAGTTGACATGGGCTGTAGATACGCCAGGAAGTACCCTTATAAATTCACAGAGTAGGTTTTTGAATGCCATTGCATATGCCAGTGTGCTGGTGCTGCTTACACTACTAGTATATACACACAATAATATACATATATGCTATATATAGTTTGAGCAGAGTCAGCTGAATTCTTGTCCCTCAGGCAAGAAGCTGGGTGCTTGGCAAACTGGAGGGAGCCCTGCTGAGCACTGCCAAGGGCAAAGAGCAGCCAAGAAGGCTTCAGAGGTCAGAGCAGGTTTTGTAGGAGTGCATGAACATAGGTCATGTTTGATCACAAAGGACAAATTGGCCCCTCATTCCAGACTTTATCCAGAAAGGATTACCAGGGGTACCAGATTAGAGGTAGAAAGTGAAAATGAAGAGGCATGTAGTTTTTAAATTACTGGAGGTCATTTTTTCACCTAGTGACCACATGTTCCTGGGTGCGTTCTCTGTGGTGAGTAAAGCATCTGGGAAGAGGACACTAAGGACACTTTCATGTTGTCACACAAGTTTCTTTTCTGGTGTGGTTAAGCCTCCTAGTGCCCACATTAAAGACTTCTTTCCTTCAGAGCAGCAGTTCCAGTCACTCTGACATCAAAATTGGTACCCAGATGGGCCACTGAGAATTAACTGTCTTGTATTTGTCCCTGACTCTGTTCCTACCAATTTACCAGAACATCTGGAGGGAGACAGTGCTGCAGTGACTGACAGAGTTCATCTGGGAGCTGCTGGTGAGCAGGGTGGATGCCTGATTTGTACTCAAATTCCCGAATCTTTCTGAACTCCGTTCTTGCTCCTTCACTGTCCAGCACCTTCTAGCCATTTGCACCTGTGCAGAGTGAATGTCAAAAACTGCCAGTCCAGACAGCAACACTTCTCATCTACTTTGTCCAGGTTTTAAAGCTTGCACAAGCTGGAAGGCAGCAGGAACTTCTGCTGAGGGACAAGGTACATGGTCCCACTCCCACAAAAGGGGAGGAAGACAGGAGGAGTGCATGGAAAGATTCTTTGTGGTAACCTTTTCATCTCTAACAGTCAACAGGAAAAGTACAGCTTTGCTTTGTTTTTCAAATAGCTTAGCTATGATATCATAATGATAAGAACTTTGCCTTAATATCCACTTCTGTAACGTATCAGCCAGATAATCAGTTTCTGCTCCAAGAATTTTAACGAGAGGTTTGTGGTCTGCAATCAGAACAGCTTCTTCCAATGTAAAGACTCATGGAATGTCCTCATACCAAAATACAATAGTCAGAGAGTGAGTCTTTTTTCATATGTGTCATGGAAGTGGAAGCAATTAGCATCTTTGTTCCATTATTATTTTAGGTGAGAAGCATCTATTCCTACATCAGCTGAGCAGGAAGAAGGGGAAAGGTAATGTTTTTTTCATCTCTTCTTAACTTCTTGATCTCATTAAATAGCTTCTAAAAGTTTTCAGTCTCAGACTGTCCAAGTAACATTTTTGTCATTGGATTAATTAATGCAGATAAGTCATAGAGAAATTTGCTATAATAATTAGCTGTATGCAAAGAGCATCTGTAACAATGTATTCTTTGGCACAGTGCTGTTTTTGTCATTCATAAGCTTACTTTTTCTGGAAATAGTTTAAAGCCTTACAAGTCATTTCCATAACCCAGTCAGTTGCTTGTGAATGGAAAAAGCCATGTTTGTCCTTTTTCTTACCTTTACCAAATTGTATTAGACATTGAAGCACAGATTCCAGTCTTCTCAAGTGTGTTTTTTCACTTGGATTAGAATAAAAATCTTTCCAGTTATATCTTGCACACTTGTTCTGTTATAAATGGAGGTGTCACTAATACACCAGCTATGTGCTGCTATTCCAGAAAAGAGCCTTGTTCAAGTTTATGATGATGAATATCAAGACCCTGTTTCCAACTCCATCTGCTGGTAAGCCTGAGACAGACGTACCTTTGTTAGCTGCTGCTCCCCATTCGGTAGTGGAAACATCCTTCTGAAACTTTTGCATAGGTCCCCAGATTAAAAGTTACATATGCTACGAGTCACATTGCTCTGAGATTTTACTTGACTACAGAATGTGATCCTCTGTGCTTCAGAAAGAGGCATTATTTGGGGGAATCTTAAGAGATCTAACCTCTGGTTTTAAGGACAGAGATTTTTACAACACTGGCCTTTTATCTTTTTCTCCAAGCTTCATGTTCTAATTGTATCTTTAATAACTGAAGACTATGTGGCCAATTATGACACTATGACAATTATGACACTACATAAAATAGTTCACTAATGCAAACTAACTCAAAAGTACAGCACACAGATTCAAAGATAAAGGTTCTTTCTTTACATCTGGATTAATTATTTCCCAGTGTCAGACTGAACAGTTAATGTTTCTATTCTGAAGACTAACCTATTGCTGAACATCACCTTGCCTTCACTTTTTATTTCAATGTTGATGTAACTTAGAGAAACTACAAATATGCTCAGTGGAATTGACCTACCTACAATATGTTTACATAAAAATGTGTCCACTTCTAATGTTCAAAGTAACACAAGCCTTAATTGATGTTTTTGAACAAGAATCATTACAGAGTCCTGCTGGCATCAGTGAGTTATGAACTAACTTCATGGTTGTGTCTTCCTTTGGAGAACAGTGTTGTGCTATGGTGAATGGATTAGTATCAAGTTTCAGAGACCTTCTTCAGTTTTGATTCTTGTAAAATGGAACTCAGAAATCTGGGCACTCTTGGTAAGTTGCAAAATCTCAACTAATAAGCAACCCACTGAGAAATCTTTGTGTGTACTTTTTTTTTGTGTGTGTGAAATAATTAAAAGAATTTTATTTCAAGAATAATGGAGTCCAAGGTAAGTTGAATGGTGAGCCTCAAGGATTATTTTTTTTAAAACTTCCCTATCTTTTGTGCCTTTGGCACTCCTTCTCTTGCAACAACAGATATCAGGTACCTCACTTAAGAACTGCTTATTAAAGCAATAATCACTGATCTTCACAGTGGGAACTGCAGTGCTGAGCCAAAGTCACAGGTGCCAACTCCACCATATTTGGCTGCAAATCTTTATACATCATCTACTGTCCTGCTGCTTTTTTGGCTGTGAGTCTAGGAATTCAATCACAATTCAATTGGCAGGCTTGTTGGAGAAGCTCAGCAGCTTCAGCAGAGCTGCCCTGTGCTCAGGGATCCTGAGCAAATGGTCACTGCAGATGTACAAATTGACTTCACATTTGCCTAAAGGATTAGATATGTCAGATCAGCTGTACCAGTGAGGCAACGCTGCAGTGAGTTGAATTCCATGCCTATGCTGTGTTAGTAAGTTGGTCAGTGCCAAGGGATGTTTCTGAGAGCCGTACCCTGATTCTGTTCCACAAAGGGTTTAAAGGCCTCTGCCATGGTTCTGCCTTGGACTTGACAACACTCTGGTGCTAGAGCTGAGTTAAAGTATGTTACGAGAGGGAGACTTCAGTAGCTCAGTCAGGGAGCAGTGCTGGTACAGCCCAGCTGCCTCTGACAACGTACTTATGTGTTCTACAGGAAGCAGTTTAGGTTGGCATTTACTGCTTGTCTCTGCAGCAGAGTGAAAAGGGGCTCCTTAGGTTCAGGAGCAGAACCTACAGGAAGAGGCAGCTCAGACACGAGAGCAGAAGTTGTGTCTAACAGTGGGCAAGTGCACAGGCACTGGAGCAATGTCCAGAGAGCCCTGACCCAGCCCCAGCCACCAGGCACAGAGGCATTGCACAGCCTCGCCCCAGAAGGGTGAGGTCAACCCCATCAGAGCTGTGTGTGTCTCTGTCCTGGAGAAGCAGGACTCATCTTCCAGTCCACCACCCTGTTCTGATTCTGGGCCTGGCAGGAGATTTCTGCCTTGCACTGCACTGCACAAGGAAGATGTGCTCTGAGGCTAGCACATATCCCGAAGTCAGTGGTGAGCAGATCTTCAAAGCTGAGCTGTTACATGAACTGTTTACCATCAAAGTTACTAGTTGTGCTGTATGTGTGCACACTACACATGTTCTGCCACGTACATCAAAATGGTAGTTGACCAGACACACAAATGTCAGAAACTGGAAACAGGCAGTGCCACTATTAAAAGTTCTTCCCAGTTTTGCCAGGTTAAAACAGGCCACTTTAGGCAGGAGATTTAACCATTGTTAAGCATGTAAATATCTTCTATATCCAGTGAAGGAAGAGAAAATATAATTTAAGATATTAAAAATTACCTTTTGCTTTTATCTACCCTGATGATTCCAAGCTTTATTGCAGTTATAGCAGTATTATTGGAGTGATGAGTGAGTAATGACCTCAATACAGGGAAGAGGGAGCAGGGCTAAGCATGGCTCCCCAGGTGTCTGGAAATGTGCCCTTTGCTTGTGATGCAGCAAAACTTTATAGCAAAAGTTGAAACTGGACTGTAGTTAAAACACATATACATATATCTGATGCTTTTTAGCTTACTGTGATTTCATTTAAATTCTGATCAAATAATAGGATGTTCCTAAGTGCTCTTCTTTTTAGCATCACTATAAACAATTCTAGTAAGCTCTGTTGAGAAAAAGCTCTTTTCCAAGTTATACTTCCTAAAATTAGTGTGCACTATCTATAACAGATCATTGGTTAACCTCTACCTCATTTTTTTTCCATGTGCAGATTGAGTTTGAATTTCCACCTGCTTTTCCTGACTGACATCCAACACAAAGCTAGATAGATTTATGCATATTTTAGTACATTGTGGTGAAAGTAATAAATTCTGTTTTAGCTTGGCAGTTCAGAAAACATGGAAGGGAAATAATTGTCAGTCAAGGCAGTTTAAATTATTTTGATTTTTATTCAGACAGAAAAAATTGAAAATATTTTGAGTAAAAAAAGGCTTTGTTTCACTTGAAATGAATTATTTTGTTTCCTAAGGCATTTTACTTTTTGACATTTAAAAAAACACATTTAAAATCCATTTCAAAGCTTAAAGTCACTTCAAATGGGAAACCAGAAATCTTTCAACTTCTAGGGTGTTTTCCAGTTCTTTTCTGTTAATGAACAATTTGTTGGAATTGATTAGAAGTTATAAAATGTCTGGTCTCTCTGAACCCACATTTTCCTCAGAAAAAAAAAAGAAAATGCCATGAGCTATTAATTTATCTACCCAGAGGAGAAAAAGAAAATAAAGAAAACCAAAACCCAAACCGAAGTGGAGGCCATGTAGGCTGCTCTCGCGGTCTTTTTTGCCTTGGCTTTCACATTTTTCTTCCCCTGCTGACAGACCCCTCTCTCCCACTAATTGTAGAGAGAGGGAAGGAAGTGGTAAAAGTTCCTTTCCAAATTGGCTGTCAGGTACTTGGTCACATATTTGCTACTTGGTTGGATTTTGCAGAGAACTGGTAATTTTTTTAATTGTTTTTTCTTTTTTTTTTTTTTTTGCCCAACTTTGTATTTCAGCTCCTGAATTTTTGATGTGTCTTGTGTTCTGCCATATTCTGTTACATCTTTTCAGACATGGCAGTGTGAAATAACACAGTGTGACAGCCGGTAGCCAGTCATAGCTTGAAACATTGTACAGCTGGGTGGAAGAGACTTCCACATTTCCTTTTTGAAGTTTGTTTCCTAGCAAAAAGTAAAGTTAGCATGACACGAAAATACAAATTCAGTAATCTTATTACATATGACTTTGAACAAAGTGGTACTGCTAAACATTACTCTAAAGAAATGGGCAGAATATACCATATGAAAGCAGAATAAATGAAAGTAATGTTCACCTTCATGTTTAGCTGGAATGACAAATTTGACTGTTTAGCTGATCTCAGCAGAATCCAATCCAAAATCAGTTTTGTGATTATAAAGCAGTACGTTTCAGAATTGCCCAGATGAGCTGGGCAATTACGGTCATTTTCATTGACATATTTAACTAACATTGACATCCTTCAATGCAGAAATATGGCAATTTATTAATTTATTTCCCAAATTGTATCCTACACCCCATATTTTTTGTATTATTGAATGAGGCTAATTTAATAAGTTAAATAAATACTTTAAAGAGGTGGTTGCTAATGGGTTACAAATCTAGCTAGGACTTTTTCCCTCTAAGCTTGGGTAATATCTGTAAAAGGCTATGTTATCTGCAACAGGAGCCACTGCAAATTAACGCTTGTGCAATCCAGGCATTGAGATCCATTACAGCATCTGGCTTGGAGATCCAGCTCACAGACATATGTCTGGCTGTCAGAGGAGGGACACTGGGCACCCACGGGGGCTCTGGCTTCCCCGGTTCCCTGCACTCCACTGGGACTGCTGCAGCCACATCAGCACAGGTACCTGGCTAGATGTGCTAAAATAAGCATGAGAAGGTCTCTGGAGGCCAACCACACCTGATTGTCACACTGAACCGACTAGATATGCCTCCTCCCTGGCAAAATGATGGGAAGGCAACTGAGTCACCTTGTATCACACCTGGCTGCCTTTGCCTTTGATAACCACACAGAGATTCAGGACAGAGCTACCTGATTTTCACTCCTCAAATTGAGAGTGTTCAGAATTGAGGTCTGACTTCTATACAGTAGGCAATTGCTTTTCAGGCATATTTTTTGTATGAAAGCTGCATCACATCATGGTTTATTTTTCTATGCTGCAGTATTATGCATGCATTTTAAGACCAAAGTCTGAATTTTCACGTCTCAATACTTCCTAGTTAATGTTCAATACTTGCTAGGTAACAATTCAATACTTCGCAGTTAATTAGACATTTCATGATATACAATATAGTTACAGAATACATGTGATTTCAGTGTAGATCACACACTCCTACATGTGAATTACATCTGCACAAGCTCTCTCTCAAGCAGATAAGCACACACATGATAAATAGATCACTCTGCCTACAAAGGCGGGTGAATTTCCTTAGTCAAGATGATGTTTCTTATGCACCTACACATATTTCATAGAATAAAGCTCTGCTGGAATTTGCCTGAAAATAACAGGGGGCAAATTAAATTTTCAACTGGAATTCAGAACAATAGTAATATTTCCTGAAAGGCTACTAATTCTAGCGAAGCTATTTCAAAGGCCACATTCTTTACAGGTCGCTATGGAAGGCTTGCTCATGTTATAAAATGATAGCACCCTTTTGTGGTCAGAGCTCTCCATTACACCTGCTGTGTCCACTTTTTCCTCCTCATTTTTGGTTCTGCTTGGTCTATCACTGACTGGTGATGCATGAATAGAAAGCAGCAATATAAAGAAACCTACCCCATATCTCAGGGATTTTTTTTTCCATTTTGACTGTGTGTAAGATGCAATTAACTTCTCATAAGACATAAAATAACATCATTCAAAGCCAAAATTACTAGCTGGTATTATTCCATGTGTTAAATTACCAGAACACTGAAGCTAAAGATGGGAAACACCCTATAAAATAACTCGTTATGAACAATGCTGGTTTTATCTTCTTGTTATTTTGGGTTTGCACATCCCTTTGATAAATTTTGTTAAGAGGGACAGTGCACCAAGCCTATTGCTGAGGGACTACAAGAAAAAAAGCCTGTTCCAATCATAAAATATTTTCAGATGAACCAGCTGGGTGTAGGCTCTAGAGCTATTTTATATTTATTTAGGTTTCTGTGAAGATGCCAATACATGTAAATCACATTTTTAAATAAGCTTGTTCAGACCATGAAGAAATGTACCTGGTGGTGTGTGAAGTTTAGCACCTTTTTCAAAATCTGTTCATAACCTGTAAATACTCAGAGGGTGAACTGAATTTCCCTCTTCTGTGGCTAAATTGGTGTCAAAAGGATTTTAGTCACAGGAATACACCTGCTCACTTATAATAGCTTTCTCTAGTATTTTTCCACAAAAACTGCCTCATTTTCAGTAAATCAAAAGCTTGTTACCTTTTTCTCTCCAGTGAGACTTGTCTGATCTCTCATGCCCTAATTCCCCTGTCTAAAAGTCATCCATACCCCTGACCAAGATATCTTCATAGTTCTTGGTGAGTCTACTCCTGCATCTATAGAAGGGGGAAGGGGGAATAATTGAGAAGCAACACAATTCAGACTTGAGAACTTTCTCAGATGGAAGGAACAAGAAAAATAGAAATTAATATTTTCAGGGCACCTGAGATAGAGTCTTGACTACCAATGATGTAAAATTGAGCAAAAAGACATGGGGAAAAAAAAGGAGAAAGTGCCTCAGGCAGATAGGGATCCCCGTGAAGAAGCAGAGCTGAAAGATGCAGCAAATACTTTTGCACTCAAAAAAGAGATAAGTAGCAGATCTTTTTACAGTTCTGTGCTTTTTTTTCTGTGCTGCTCAGGTCTGCAACGAACATTGTCAGGAAAACACTGACAACCTACAGAAAAATAGGGCAGGTGTTTCTGGGAAAAACTAACAGAGAATTCAAGTTTCCTGTGGACGAGTCATATGCCTCTTCTTCTCATCACCCATCCACTACAATTATCTCAGACTCTTCCTTCTCTGTGCCTGTGATCGCCTCACCCCTCCGTGTCTTTGGAATATCTCCAATTCCCCACCTCACATCTGCTGGACTCTTTCACAAGCTGGACATCAAGATTCATGTCTGTTCCCATGCTGAAGACTTTCCCACAGTGGACAGAGTAGCTACATCTCTCTCCTCTACTCAGGCCTTGGTTTATCCAAATCTCCCAATTAGTACAGAGTAACCTCTACTGAATTTGGCCAATGGCTTCCAATGTTTTTAATGGAGGACTGAGAGATAAACAGAGAGAGCCTGTGATCATGTAAATTTCTTCACTTGTGTTGGAAACCAGGCTGAAAAATAGTTAGAAGACTCAAAGGACTGATTTATGAGGAAAGATGATCATTGTGGTATCTGTTATTATGAGATAGATCTGTCTCCCTCTCTCTCTGTGGTATTGACCAGAAATTCCATTCTGGACCTGAGAAAACTTTCCCAACAAAAGTATTTTAAAACTTGCATGTTCCCATGAAACATGTCCGTTTCTAGGACTGGCATTTTTCCGATGAAAAATATTTTCTTGAAACACTTGACCAACTCTAGTGACTACATGAGCTATAATAATTTGTATTTACAGAGTGGGCAGAATGGAAGAGCAGAAAATGTTAAACCAAACAGCATCCACCCAAGCTAGAATAACTAAGAGGGATTCTCAATCCTTTGTTACAGGATACTGCTGAATCAGCTGGGAGTATGAAAGCTTTCATCCTCTAACAGAACATTATAGTTTCAGATTACTATCCAATAAATAAACTTATTTTGCATTACTTCAGGATTGAAGGACCTGAAAAGTCCACTTCTATTTTGAGGAAAATTTAATGGGATTTTTCCACTGCTTTTCTTGGATAAGAGTTCTTTGAACTATGAGGTGCCTCTTCTCTTCTGTGGTAGCACCTCATTGCCCATAAGGTCTGTGTTTTTCAGCATAAGCCATGGCATCAAAATCTGTCCCTGATTTCGGAGTTCAGTCACTCTTATCAGTGACTCCATGGCCTGGAATGTTCACTGGGGAAGTGAGATCAGCTTTTGCTTGTAAGAGGTGATGGGCTATAATTTAACAAAGGAAATCCTTTCCATTTGTGTGCTGTTTGTTTGTTTGTTTATTTGTTCTAGCTAAAATTTTCTAGAGTTTAGCTGAAACCCTGTGCTTCACTTTTCCATTGTTTACTTTACTAAAAGGTTGCAGTCCAACCCCTGCAAATAATAATTAGAGAGCTTTGCTTTTCACTGTTGAATTTAAGTGTTCCTGGAGCAGTGGCTGCTTGGCTGGAGGAGAGGGAGAAGTTGATATACTTTTATTTCTTTTTAATGTCATCCAGCATCTCTTCTATTCCAACACTGGGCATCCTGACTTTGAAAAAATGTTGCTTTTGAAAGGTGAAAGCATGAAGAATTACAAGCAGCCCAATCAGCTTTGCTATACCCTCAAGGTACTGTTGCTCACTGGTAGTCCTAAATCACTAGCTGGGAGAGACAAGCCATTTTGTAGAACTTGTGCATTGTGCCCTTTGTACCAAGAGAACCTGGAGGGTTTTCTTTCCTTTGTCTCTTTCCATTTGGCTCCTTTGCAAGTGGAGCCTCTACTGACATCCACTGGTAGCCACAGGACAGCTGCACTCCTGCAAACTGCTTGTAACCCACCCGTGCTAATCCCCTCTCCTGTGCCAAGTCACTGATTTAGTACTGTGCTAGATGTCAGCTCAAATGTAAGGTCAAAATAATGTAATCCTTCCAATTTCTCCCTCCTTCCCAGAGGAGCAGCCCCTTTTCCCCTTCCATGGTGGTAAATAAATTCAAGAGATGAAAACCTGCTAGGAATTTCTTTGGCTGTGCTCACCAATTAGCAATCCAGAAAATCAAACCACAGTTTCCTAGGTGTAGTGGGAATTTATAGGGAATGAGAGCTACCAGGAACATGAGCTTGTATGTTACTCATTATACAATTTTTTTTTTTGTTTAAACTGCAGTAAATTAAGACTTAATGATTAAGGGTGCAGGAATGAGGATTAGAAACCAGATGGGAAGAGCTGAGGGCTCTTTGCTGAACATACTGTGCCACTGACTCTTTCTAGTCATTAATCCCATGGCCTGGCTTGTCCATAAGTACTACAAGTACTGCAGTATGAGATGAGTGCAAAGATAATTAAGACCACGCCTATTGGTGTTAGCTTCTTCTGGCTCTGTGTGACTCTTTCCAGATTGTGGGGGCATGTCTACAATATAAAATTCCAGGAGGTGTGGGACTTTGGTTTGGGTTCCTATAAATTCGCCTGTCTTTGCACAAAGGAAATGGAGAAAAAACCTCTGTTGTAAATGTTGTGAGACTTAGTGGGTAAATCAAGAGCCAAAACAGTGTGCTCATTAAATTTTGGCCAAGTCTGTTATTTTCTATAACTATTAGCCAGTTCTTTGCACACTAACTTATTGCTTAGTTAACTAGCTTGGTAGTGATATTCAGTGACAAAATAGCAACCCTTACACTTACTTGTAATCTCTGTGCATTTATTATGTATATTTCAAATTTCTCTTCAAGTAATTTTATGTTCACCTTAGTCACATGTTTCTTATTTCTGGTTTGAGAAATGTAATTAGTAAGGAGGGCTGGTAAAGAGAAGGAGGCCACAGTTTGAGCCATTCACTTTTTACTTTCAAAGACAGAATAGCAGTCATTTTAAGAATTAGAAAAGTATGGCAGAAATCATTAAGGTCTCTCCTTTTTTCTTGCATCAAAACATCAGTGCCAGCCTGCACTGAAGTCACTGTAACTGGAGCACAGCACTGAATATGGTCATGGAGGCTCAGCAAAACATTTTGCTGATCCCAAATTTAGAGCTCTGC
The DNA here is from genome assembly GCA_024500445.1 of Entomyzon cyanotis. Classification (NCBI taxonomy): domain Eukaryota; kingdom Metazoa; phylum Chordata; class Aves; order Passeriformes; family Meliphagidae; genus Entomyzon; species Entomyzon cyanotis. The sequence continues at coordinate 66,093,383 of JAKEPQ010000871.1, forward strand.
CTTTTTTTCTCACCAAAACCTAGGGACTCCCAGCACCAAAGACTCAGCATGCTTGTCCTTCACAGAAACTTCTAGAATGAGATTGACTTAATATTTTCTGGAGAAAATATTAAGTGACCAGAGCTGTGCTGGTCATTCGTGGTGTTGTTTCTAAGCCACACTATTTCTACAACAACAAATAATTCTCACTGGTGGTAGCAGAGAAAACTGAGGAGCTGAGTTGCTGAAAGCAGCAGCAGCAGCAGAGCTGATGAGTACATGTAAACCTGAGGTGATGCCCTGCAGCCATGCAGTCAGGCCTGATTTGTGCTCTGTTCGAGGTCGGCTTTTGCTTATGAGGAGCCTTACAATGGGCCCAGGAGAGGCAGAGCTGTCCCTGCTGTGGTGACACTCACAGTGCCTGCTGATGGAAGGATGTTTGTGTTTGTTTTGAGCACCATCCCCAAGCTCCCTGACCATTTCCTCCCAGCCTGCATTTAGTGCAGTCACTCCAGCCCTTCATCCTTGGCTGCCACATCAGGATTGTGTCTCTCTTGCTAAGGAGCCTCAAATGAGTCCTGCAGCAAATGGACAGTAGTTTTTGTCAACTGAGGTGTGGAAAAGCCTTCTGCTCCTCTGTTTCTGCAGATCTTTAAGATTTATGTGTTTTCAAAACCACAAATGATTAATCTGCAAGAAAGTGAAGCTGAACGGACGAGTGGTGGGGCTCCCAGGGATGCAAAAGGAGTTGTCCAAGCAGGCTGTTAGTGGAACCTAACTTTATTTGGCCAGGTCTTTGAGCTCCTCTGTTCCCCTAAGCTATTTGATGCAATTTTCCACTGTGCATATGCATCTGTTCATGTAATTTAGAAATTAATAGTTTAAAAACACTCCAGAAAATTACTTAGTATGTTTCAGCTACTTTTAAAATAAAACCTATAAATTCTCTCTGAATGGAACTTGGGGGAAAACAGAGCATACCTACTTCATTGCCCAGGCTTTGGTGTGCTAACTGGGCCATGCACATCCTCTTTATTAAGGCATCCACTGCCTAACATCACAAGGATAAGCATTAGTGTTTTCTCCTGGACCTGAAGCACTATTTAAATTGGAAGTTGGAACGTCAAAGCCCAGAGATCTGAGTGCGCCTTTTCCTTATGGAAAGTTCAATGCTTGGGAGTTCTTAATCAAGATTGTCAGACGTTTCCTGCTCATTTTCAGCCACCAACGGCAGGCATAGGTGACTCCCTCCTCGCTGTCGAGGGGCGGACAGAGCAGTACTGTGTGATCTGTTGCCCACTGAGCCACCTGCAAGTTGTTTCGCTCCAGCTGTGGTAGACCTCATGCAGAAACACAGTCCCGAAAGAGCTGGCTCCTGGCCAACAACACTGTTAGGGGTTTTTAGCTTAATTCTTTCACTGACCTCCTCCTGAGGAGCATAATTCATTAAGTACAGTATCATAAAGGCCATGGTGATTAGAAACAGAAAACACTGCCACCAGTGTAGCCCATATAGGAGGGATCAACAATACATTGTGTATATATATTTTTTTTTTCTTGTTAAGTTCACGTTAGTTTATTCGGGTATTAGGAGCTGAGAAGGAAATGTCTCTGGCCTTGCTTGCTTGCGATCTTTAGGTATAAGTTTAAATGGATAATATTTAGTCTGTGCTACTGTAAATCCCGGTGTGGGGCACAGCAGGCTGTCCAAAGTGATCATGCTCCTAAGCAAGGATGTGTGGCAAGGATAAGGGTCACAAATCAGAGCACTCCATGGAGTCCTCTGCTGTGAATGGAAATGCAAAATCTCACATCACTTCACAGCATCATTACTTAAGGGGAAAAATAAAACAAAAGAGATATGATATGCATGCTCAGAGTTCACATTTTCATATGATGACCCAGAAACACTGTTATGTTTAAGAACAAATATCATTCTGTTGTCCTGCAGATGATGTTTTGAGTTACTCAGGGTTATGACTTCCAGGCAAACAATCTTGTTCATGGAGATGGTTTTGAAACATCCTAAGGACACTGGATAATTTCTTTGACTAACCAATCTCATTGTAAGTATGACTATTATGAATTTCTCATTAGGCTATACCCATATTTATTTTTGAATTGCACCAAAAGAAGAAATTGTGTTCATCTCGAAAGTCTGATGAGTCATGTAATGATTATTAGCAACAGCAGACTTATAGGGTTTTCCATGCAAAAGCTGAAGGAATTTGAAGTTTTAGTTACGTACTTATTGTTGCTTTTCTGTGATGGTTTAAAAAGAAAAGGAAGACCTGATGAGGGTCATACTCATTGTATAACCATTATATGTTTAATCACAACCATCCTGCTTCCTCTTCTTCAGTCTTTGGTTTGTCTGTTCAATTTTTTTTCCAGGAATTTATCACTTCTTCTTCAACCTGCCTTTGCAGGATGCGATTCAGATTTCATGTCTGACCAAGGCATAGAGACTCAAAAATACTTGTGGTAAATTACAGCTGATTTTAATTCAATAAACACTGAATTGCTTCTTTTTTCCCCTACAAAAGACTCCCATCTTCATATATAAATAATAGTGGAAGACTGTGAGAAATGGAATTTAAGCTAAAGAGTTACTGGGCATCTGCAATAGAAGCTAGATTGTGTAATTTTTCCCAACCTGTCTTGCTAAAGTTCTTTTAACTATTTCAATTGTTTTAATTCTGAGATGAGGTTTTGGTGGATCTTTTCAAATTTTTGTGAGCTCTAACTCCTAAGGAAGAATGAGAACCTTAGGGCTGTTGTAACAACTACTGCAGTAAACACTGCAGTATCAATTTACCTGTTTTTCTTCTGTTTCAACACACTGTTAATCTTGATATAAGTGATACACATTACCTCCATTTAGAACCTGGTACGTTCTTGAAGATCAGACCATTTTGTACCTGAAATGACTTTTTTTTTTAATGTACAATATGAAACATTGAGAATTTAATATGTATCCAGCCTTTCTGGTTATGGTTTCCTGACTCAGTAGCCATGTACACATTAATATGGGAACTGTTTCAGACACAGGACTTGCTTGCTTTATTGACAGCATGACAAACTTACAGATATCAATCACCTTCAGGACTTGAAACTATCAGTCTCTCCTCATTATTGGAACACAGCACTGTACAGCACTCTGAGGGCTACATTATACCTTGTACATTATCAGGAATGAAGTGTTGAGGGATAACACTGCAACCATGAGCTCCCAGGGCTTTCCCAGTCAGTGTACCCTGTCTTCAGTGATTTATCACACTAGAAGAAAAGGCAATGTACACCTATTCCTTTCCTGAGTAGTTCCCCTTGGCAGTTTAGGTGAGTATAAGAACATGGGCCTAACTTTCTACCTAATCAACTCAGTTAGCTCCTATTGCTGGGAGAGGAAGGTCATGAGAAAGGAGTTAGTTAGTTGTTCTGATTGGGCTTCTGGTCAAGCCATGCCATTTGATAATCAAATTTCCTTACCTGATTTCTTGCTGTTGGATACTCAGGATCAGATCCAGAAATAGAAGGGAGTCATTATAGTGTCCAGTGTTGTGATATTTAAAAATTATACATAGGAGTGGTATTCAAAATATTGCTGAAGTTGCTGAAATATGTAAAATGAATAGTAAGCAGCTCAGAGTGAGATTCACAAAAGGTATCTCTTTAACTGAGAAAATAAAACATTAAAAGGAGAGATTTCTCTTGGCAGTTTAAGCATTGCAGTTAGATGATGCTGCGAAATGGATTCCATGTACAAAACCCCTCCTGCTTTTCAGTCCCAGTTCTGAAAGATGACAACTTCCAGATGCATTAGACCTAATTATAGATTATATTTTCATTGTTTGTAAGTGGCATTCTTATATTACTTATCTAAAGCCCTTAACTGGGATAGAAAACAGTGTAGACTTCTCTGATGACGGGTTAGACAATTCCAGAAAAAATTCAGCAAGCATCCCGTCTGAACTAGGGCTATGTATACTAGTTTACTAACTAGTGAATATTTCTGACATCTTTATGCTTTGTTTTGTTATTGGTGATAGATGAAATCTGGAAAGCAAAGCAAATAGTTTAAAAAATAATGGTTTCTTATTCTTCTCTTTGGGTAATTTCTCTCTCTTCTTATTCCATACATTTATTTATTATCTGTATTTTGGTTTTTTTGGGACACATTTTTCTGAGTGAAAGTTAATTTTATTTGAAAGTTGATCTATAAAAAGCAGATGAACAGTAGAAAGTTTCACAAAGGTTATAATATCTGCTGTGAAAGGACACCTTAACACCAGAGGCAATCTGGCACTGATGCTTTAAAAGCTGGTAAAAATATGAGGCAGACACAGCAGTATAGGGAAAAAGGGTATTACCTTGGTTTTTATAGGATCCTAGGTGCACACTCATCAAAGGTGGAATCACGCCAAGGAGCATCCCCCTTGTACAATGTGTATACAGCTTTATGGACTTCACAGATTAGCACATCTACCTAAAATCTCCCAATAAGAGACTTAACAAATGAAGTAATTGTTCCCCTATTCTAATTACAACCCGCCCCCAAGTGAGGCTACAGCCTAGTTTACAAAAACATGTTCCAGAGAGGAGGCTCCGTCCAAGGCTGGAGCCTCTCGTTTTGAGATAGTTATGAACGTTTCTTCTTCCCCCTTGGAGAACCCCCAAACTAAGCTAAATGTCAGACTACAAGAGTTATAAACATGTAGGGCTAAGGTACAAGGAGTGTTTGTGAAGGGTACAAGGAAAGGGAAAGGGTATAAAAATGTATAAAAAGGGTGCAAAAAGAAAGGACAAAAATCATCAGGCATCAGCATAACATTTTTAATTCTAGTATGTTGGTTATTTCTATTTTTGGTTCTACCATATTCTTTATTGCCTACAACTTAACACACTTATTTGTTCTGGCTATTGCACTATTTTCTCCCAAAAATGCAAAACCAAATACGAATCCAGGACCAGAAACTTGGTTGTGAGCTCACATGAGAAAGATCTTAAGGAACTGAATCCCAGATCATACAAGAAAGAAAACATTCCCTCTTTTTTCCACTGCTGTTCTGTTGTCACCTGGACCTGAATAATATAGGCACTGCAACAGGGCCGGGGTTAAATTAAGATAAAACTGAATGTGTTTAAATTAACCATGTTTTGCCTTTGCTTTTGGTAGAATTTTTGGCCCTTTATTCAAGGTGTTCCATTCTTACCTGGCTGAATTGCTGTCCTGAGACCTGCTGTTCACTCCAGTGGGATCCTAGGGTGTAGGTGCCTCAGGAAAGCAGGTAAGTGGCATAATTTAGGCTTCTGGGTACAACACACTCTTGGATCAATCTGATATTTTGCTCGGTTTCTTGGCTGAATGGTTAAGTGAGCCAGAGCAGCTGCCTTCCTTACTGCTTGGAGAAGAGCAGCCCTTTGAAGAGGCCTGTTGGTTGCATCCCAGGAGAGCAGGAAGGGTTAACCCTTCGGTGGTCACCAGGACCACTTAAGGAGTTATTTCCTATTGTAACAATGCAAAGCATATGCTGCTCGTTAATACAGATGGGCAGTGAGCTAGCAAGGCATTTTTAAAGTCCTTCAGTGCTGCATGGTGCAGTGAGAATATGTTCACCTGAGCCAATCAGAAGAATGTTTGTCCACAATTTCATTACTGTTTCTGTCTGAGTTAGTGTCTTCATTAAAATGATAAGTTTCTCTAAGAGCTGCAAATGACAAGTGACCTTTTAATGTAACGTGGTCCCTCTTAGTCTGCAGGAAAGTATTAAATGTCAGGACTTATAATTGTAAGGATTTGATATTTATGAAGGTCAGTTCAAGTGTGAGTAATATAACATAATATTACATTTAAGCTGAGATCTCTGTTCCTAGGAACCTTTTTAAAAACACCCAGCTGCCACTGCTGAAATAGTGCAATGATAGATGATGATTTTTTTGACTTCACACATATTGTGAATTTGCAACTCATATAAGGTTTGTATTAAAAGCTGATATGATAGTTTAATTTAAACAGGGGTTAGTTTATTAAAGTTGGTGAACAGCCAGAAGTATATCAATGTTAAAGAAATGTCCATTTACTTGGCTTTTGCTGTCTTTTGTTTTTATTGGTAGATACATTAACAAATTCACCTGAATTGTTATACATAATTAATATTTTCATTCAAAAATTATCATATTTTACTTTTATTTGAGGCTTGGCTTTGAAAAAGTTTATAGCAAACTTTTTCAATGACAAAGGGAGAAAAATCCCATTCCACAGGTTGTGTATTTCATTAACATCAAATGTATCCAGTTTAAAGACTAGAAGTAGCATTTCCATTGTTTGTTTCTTGAAATGACAATTTCTTGGGGTGATTCTATTCCTCTGGAACCCAATAACCACATGCTCACAAGTTATACAGACACAGATTAAGCAGACTTCACAGGAAGTTAATCTGTCTTGATGGACGCAGAAGGTCTGTGGTTATCATTAGCTATAAAACCTCACTGGATGCCCAACATCTTCCAGCACCTGGCAGGATTATGCTTTGTGTTTGTATCTCTCCTCTTTCCATCATCAGGGCATCTCACATCTAATCAGCAAAGTATGGAAAGTGCCCATGGAAGACATTTGATACTTTTCCTGGTTTTCACAGTGTGCTTTAGCTTTTGGCTGAGTTACTGTGGAAGGAACATGCCTAATCCTTAGTGAATTGCTTGGTCTGATCACTCAGGTGGCCACCACACCCTTTGGAGCTCTGAGCTGTGCAGACGGGAGGGTGTGCTATCAAGGAGATGTCTCACAGCAAATGCCATGCAAGAAACAAGAGGATCTCTGGTGATTCATGACAAGGGTATTACAGGGATGGAAGAGTTTTTTAATTATGGAGAGGTTTTAAGAATGAGGACAAGTTTGGAGCTGGGCCCTTTATGGCTGTGGATTTATTGGTAGAGCTGTGGTTTGTTATTTGAGGAGGATTAAATGATGTGATTCTGGCATTTTAAATTCTGCAAGCCTCCTGTCAAGGGATGTAGATACCTCGGACAGCATTAATACATTAATAAATGTAGGTAGCTGTAACACAGACAAGTCTGAGCAAATTATCAAAACTCCTCATACAGTCAGGGGACAGAAACAGAGACTTTTAGGATGCAGTTACCAAACCAGACATCTATGTTAAGTGAATCGTTCTCTGCAAGAGTTTATTTCTCTTGTCAACAGAACAATTTAAGGTTGATATTTCAAATATAAATATAATAATCTATACTCGCTGTGTCTATAAGACAGTGAAAAATTCAGGGTCAGAGGAAATGTGGGTATCTTAGGCAAGGGATTCTTCCTGGATGAGTTTACATACGACCCAGCTTAATCTTTTCTTTTAATTTCAGGTATTTTACTGTTGTGTTCAGTTTAGAAACCCAGTCACCAAATGCTGCCCTACAGTTTCCAGTTATCCTACAGTTTCTGTTATATGCAATGGAAACAGAAGGCATATTCAGGGGTGGACCTGGGGTTTAGGTGGATGGAATAGCTCTCAGTAAATGCTGAGTTGTGTGAGGGTCATGTGCTACATGTGTTACAAAATGCTTGCAACACCTTCAAATCCCTCTCTCATACAGACCTGCCTGGGTACAGAGGTCTAAAAATGCTGAGTTAAACCCACAAAAATATTAGATAATAATTAGAAAAAGACAACTCTAAAGACAAAAAGCATATATGCTTCAGACCCAGTGAATCCAAATATTTGTGTGGAATAGTTTTGATCATAGAGTCTCCTAGCTTTGATGTTTCTTAGGAATCTCAGCTGTATTCCATCTCCTCCATTTAGCTGTCCTTCCTTCAGACTTACTTTTGCTTCTGCTATAGCATGTTCCTCTCCCACACCTTCAGCTGGATCAAACTACCATTCCTTTCTCTAGGGAATGATTACATAAGCAAAAGACAGTGGGATGATGAAAGAAGTATAGTTTTCCCAGCAAAAGCTGGAAGAGAAGTGGCTGGTTTGGGTTTCTGGAGACTTTCCTTCACCTTTCTTTCTACATTCACAACTTCTAAAACAGCATCATCTTCCCAGTAGACAGAAGACTGCAGCATCCCTAAGTAATCTTGCTGGGAGAGATCAACAATAGGATAGAGCAACCCATCAACAAAGGTTTCCCTTCCTCACTCTTCATCAGGAACAGGTGAAAGCTGGTTAGTATTTTGGAAGGAGTGTTTGCTGTGCTGGTAGCCCATTGCAGCCTACTAAACTGTCTGTTTACACTAACAAAGAAACAGCTTGTAGCAGCTCAAAGATAAGCTTAAAAATAGGCCGCACACTGGAAAATTATCAGTGGGTCCTATCCAATAACAAAGCTGGAAAAGGAAAAGTGTCTGATTTAACTAACAAATCTGCGTAGCGCAAATTTTGCAGCATGACCTGAGGTGCCTTCACACCTTCCACTGATTGGATAATTGAAAAAGATAATTACAGGAGCTCTGTAGAGCAGAGTGCAAAGAAGAAAAGAGGAGACTGCACAATGCTGAAGCAGGAGATGGCTGATGAAAAAGTGTTGGCTAAGTAGTAAGAGCTGGAAAGAAGAAATGATGTAAGACCTTGCATGTGAAAAGGGAAAATTTTCAACTGATACAGTGAAGAAGGTAAATAGGACAATCCATGCAGAAGAAAAAAAGAGTTTCTTGGTACTTCTGGGCAGTGCAGAGGAATTACTCAGAAAGAGAAATTCCCTCATTAAAAACAAACAACTTACAATAATAGCTGATCAAGTGTATCCCACATCAGTGCAATCACACATCAATTAGGCAAATACTAGAGTAATTGCACACAGAAAGAGGAGTAGACAGAGAGGGTGATTACACAGGTGACAATTAAAAGTGCATCCTTTCTTCATAGAAGGGTTAAACTAACTTTCAAAGTGCAAAAGGAGTAGCATTGCTTGTGGAAAAAGATGGAGTTGCATGTGTTTCAGAGATGGTGACACCTTGGCACATCTTTAATACTGGAAGTGTATTTTGTCAGTTGTAAACCTATGGATGAAGTAAAGTTTGTGCACATATTGGGTGTGTGGGAGGTTGTCCAGGAATGGATAAAGCAGTAGCATGTTGGATCACAAAGCACATCCATGCTGTCACATGTGCTTATCACTAGGTGGTGGTGCGTGTTTTGAGTGCTATTATATCCTCAAAAAGTAATTTCACTTTGTTTCAGTGGTTAGAGTGATAGGAAAGATAATTTAGCAATTTTAAGTGTAGTCTGAATTAGGCTGCATATATGAATATCTGTGTACTGGCAGTCTAGATTGAACCTATTTTTTACTTTTGGTAACTGGTTGCTTTTGGTGTTCTATAGGATTAAAAAGGGTTATGAAAACATTGGCCAGCCCAGGCCTCCAGCTCCAGCACAATTTCCTTTGACTGCACATGAACATCATGATGAGGTGAAGGACTAGTTCTGATGTATGGGAAAGAAATGCAGCATTTCCTTCTGCAAGGACCATGTGTTGTCTTTCATAGGAAAGTGTGCATGCTTTTTTTCCTTTTGATCTTCATACAGTATTTTCTCTATACTGTTGGACTACACCAAATATCTCTTTGAGAGTTAGGCAAATAAACATTAACCTTTTGCCAACTGGTGTGAAATTTAAAAAAAAAAAGATTTTTTTTTAAAAATCTATTTCAACTGCTTTTCTGTCAGACAATAATTGTATAATTGAAAGACATCCAGTTGATAAAAAAGAACATGTTTTTTATTGGCAGCACAGTAACATGAGTTCAAAGACTGTATTTGCCAAGAGTGCATAACTCTGTAATGGCCGGCATACTTTTACAAGTGTTCTGTGGTATTACTGACAGAAAGATCGCTTTGGTCCAAGACAGATGTAAAATACTTCATTTAACAAATATTTACTCCACAATTATCTGAAAATGTAGAAAGTACAACCTGACATGTTTGAATATCTAAAGAACCTGTTTATGGGATATTCTATTATTGTTCCTACATAATAATCCAAAAAATGTAGTTGCAGGGGAGGCTGGATGATTTAGGATATTGGTAATAGGATACAAAGCCTTTCACTTCTTGGTCAGCAGTTCAAATCTGGTTTAGGTTGGTAGTAACTCAAAATGATTGCTGCACTGTGTCCAGGGTTAATCACAGGTTGGTGCCTTTCAGTTTCAGAGTCCAGTGCCATAATGACTAAATTGGCACAATGGCCACTGGCTAGTGGCACTTTTGCAGGAATTAGAGAAGACCATGAAGGTGGCTGCAGAAGTATGGGACCCCATCACCTTTTGCAAAGAATTGTACAATTACCTACTTCAGGAACCTGCCAGAAGTTTTATCTTAACTCAATAGTGATGGAGACACTAAAAATTCTGCAGATCAAACATCACAGAATGTCAACATGTAAGTGCTGGGAGACATGGATGCCACTATGAACTGTCATAGCAACAGCCATGCTGGCGCAGGACTGGGTGGCATAATTACTGATGGCTAATCAGAATACTCACTGAAGAGTGAGGTTTAGGTCAGCTTTTATTTGGTGTTTTGAATTTAGGAAGCAACAGAACACTGAAGTTTTGTTCAGCAGTATAGATTTAATGCTTGAAAGTGAATGTAGTAGCATATTTCAGATGGATGGAGGGCTGCATTTGCTCAATGAATATGCCTATCCCTGTTGGCCCTGCCTTTGACTGGGAAACCAAAGGCTGCTGGTGCCCATTTCCTACCACTGGGACCAGCTGCATGACCTAGCTCACATCCACACTCTTCAACCTTCCTGCTGTCCAGCACAGGACATCATAGTAAAGTTACTGACAAGCAATAATCCCTGACACATGCTGATGCCCAAAGTGTGCTTGGGAACAGTTTTGGAGAGTATTAGCTGGCCCAGGTCAAAATTATGCCAGAGACCACCTGATAGGGTGTTGGTTCAAACAATCCCTCTCCGGTGATAGGCGTAATGTCAGGCATTCTTTAATTCAGTAGCGTAAGGAAAGCTGTGTGAACTTATCTGAGAGGTTTCGTCTTCCTCTTTGAAGTGAAAATGGTGGCATTTTTGGTTCTGGTGCACTTAGATATTTTTAGAATAACTTTTGTCAATTGTTTGAGCCATGCTTCATAAAAGGCAACAAGTCTAATCCTTATCTCTAGTCCTTATATGAACATATAAATGTGAGTTTAAGTTCAAGAATCATAAGGTGTTGCTGCTCTAGCTGATACAATTTTTATGTTTTCATTGCTCATATGCTGATGTGAAAATGCTGTACCTAATGAATTCAAAAATTCCCAGAACTTTCCTTGGTGTGAATAAACAAAATGATATTGATTTCGCGCAAAAAGCAGGCAGATACCGAGCATTTAAAAAGTTGCTCCTTTGTCATTGCTGTGAAGTATTTAAGGGTGATGAAACAGTAGGAAAAAATGAAAGAACCATTTGTAAAATGGGGATGATTTTATTTCCACCTTCCATGTGAATTTTCCATGGGCCAATGAAGGCTCATGCAGACCCCTGGGTCAGATGGAGCTGAGCATCAGAGTGGTTTGTTTGGAGGAGAGGAGCAGTGAGGGAGCACTCAACTAAATGGCCTGGCTTGGGGAAGAGAGGGAAAATCCAGGTATGTGGGGAGATGGAAAGGCAAGATGGGTAGGGAAAGGTAAAGGATGAGAAGCACAGACAATTTTTCACACTGGAGGAGAGAGATTCTTGAATAAGACTAGGCATAAAGGGGGGGGGGTATATTTAGGAATTTAAATTTAAGTTTTTTGTTAATTATTATGGTAAAAAAGGGTTTTACATCCTCTAAAACAATGCAGGTTTTATAGAACCCTAGTTTACATCTGCTGCTTTCCTCTTTCCAATGTATAGGCTCATGGTGTGATTCTTGGGATTAGTCTGGAAATGGCTTGGAGCTGGACTTCGGTGATCCTTATGGGTCTCTTCCAACTCAGGATATTCTATGGCTCTATGATATTTAACACCTTTTCTCTCCTTAATACTGGCAAACTGAGAAAGACTGCAGTGACATCTCGATGACTACAGAGTTTTCTCAGGAAGGGAACAAATTCCAACACTACTTCATTTTTTTTCCTTTTTTTTTTTAAGAGAAAGGTTTTAGGTTGTTTATACTTATTCCTTGATTTCAAGTTCAGATACTTAGCAACAGAAGGTGGTATCCTGACACCACTGCTTATAGGAATTTCCCAAAATGATCCACTGTACTTCTACCATTTCGGTTCTAATTTTCCTTCGGGTAAAAGTGATAGAAGTCTTTATTTTAAATTACATTCTTTCTTTGTGTCAAATGTTGTGCTCTCTAGTAGTAACTGATGACTCTGCACTTTCAGAAGTTTAAAAATGTGCATACCAAAACAGGTGGTTACTTAAGTTACATAAGTCTGAAGAAAAATATTTAAACACAGAGGCTTGGATTCAGGTAATTCAATTAAGATGCCTGAGTTAGGATAAAAGCCACAGTTTGTTCTCTCTAATTATCAGAGAAATAGGCACCACCAGGAGTAATTCAGTATCCTCCATCATATAATTCCTCTGTAAGACCTGAACCACATTCTGCAGCTCCCTGTCTGTACTGATGGATGGGCAAAGGCAAATCCCATCCATGATGGTGCTGTATGGCATTAACCTAGGCCACTGCAGCTTAGAGGAGCTGACTTTCTTGGCTTTCAGCTGCTTTTGGAGTGCCTCAAATTGGTCATTGTGGAAAACTTGGCTTATACTTCACCTAAATCACCTTCAGCTGTCTGAGTGCACGTAAACTGACAGATTCAACAGTGGTAGACTGTGTAAAGGGCAGAGCAATTCTCTCCATCGAGAGGCAGGGACAAGGAGAAGTCAGGCTAACCAGACACTCACCCTGGACACTTCTATTTGTTTTGGCTCTGCCACATGGCAGTAGAGGACACCACTTCTTGTTCTGCCAGAAAAAAGCAGAAAGCCCTGCACCCTGATGGCCTGGTGAGGGGCAGGCAGCACGATGTATTCCCTGGTTCACATCAGTTGCTTCCCGGGATAATCTTTACAGGCTGCAGTAGCCCCAAGGGGTTCCTTGTTTGTTTTGTGCAGGTTTTCCATTCTGAAAAACAAATCCTCTCTGGCAGCCATATGGGACTCTGTGCCTTTTTCCTGCTTTGGGTTAGGCAAAATGGAGGAGGCAGTTTTCCCCCTGTCCATGCTCTATCTTCATCTGCAAAGTTCAGACCTGTGCCATTGCACAGGCACAACCCTCCCTGTCTTGTCCTTGCCTTGCCCCGCTGATTTGACCGTGGTTGCTCAGTGTGATAATGAAATGATCAAGTGATAATGAAATGAGATTCAATGATACTGCATGGATGGAATGGAGAGTGGTATTTTGGTATTGTTTGGTATTGTTCGTGTACTCGTAAATGAAAGAGAAAAAACAAATTATATCCTTTAAAAATGAAAAACAGACTTGAAAAAGTTGGTCTATAGATTTTTTTTTAAAGTGTACTTCTACTGACAAAGCTTATAAAAACATTCCAAAGTAATGTAGTGTGATGACCCTTGCTCATAATCACAGAAAACCCCTCCAAGTTTTTTATTTTTTAATAAGCCTATCATTAATCTTAAATGAAAATAATATAGATTTTATGAAGAAAGCTCCACAAAGTTCTTGGAAAACTTACAAGACATTTAACAGCTGAACAGTGTATCTCACAAATGGACTTTAAAGGTGCTCTTTCAAACTGAAGCCTTTATTTGATCTGGTTTTATAGTTAGCAATTTCTTTGGTCTGAAACTTCACCCATCCTTTCCAACTAATAAACAAAAGAATCCTGAAATATAGCACTTGCTGGAGGTATGGCATGACAGCCCCTGAACCAATTAGCATTACATCTTAGACTATTGAGTTTGGATTTATTATTTGTTCTAAGGAGTTCTACTGTACCAGAACTGTATATTTGTACATGCTGAACAATATAAACTACAGGATTAGCAGTATTTATATACATATAATAAACATATTGAAGAAGTGATGGATTCCTTTAATTTTCTTTTGTGATTTTATTTGGTAATATTGAGCATTACTCAAATGTTTTCTCCAATAACTTTAATCTGGATTTCCTTTCTGATAAAACTCTGGTTGTTTGCAGATCCACCCGTCAGTTTTACGAGGATATCTTTGAGACATCACAATTATAAAACAAACTGGAAGGAAGAGCAGCTGTACTTACAAACAAACATCACAAGCACAATTAATCTGCTTCAAGGGTTTATGAGGGGAAACATAAAATATCAAATAAAGGGTAATGGGAAATATTTAAAAAATGCTGAAGCTGGTAACAATCCACAGAGCAGAGCAGCCAGTGCACGTTCAGGAAACAAAATGTAGCTAGTAACTCATTTGGTTGGAAGCCACCCATTCTCTACCTCCCAACCTGAACTGCAGGGCTGTTTCATGTTTTTGAAACAGATGCAGCTCTAGATATATGTAGTCCATTTACTTTGTAGATTACGATTTAAACGATATTCTTTTTTCAAAAGTGAAGATGCTAATAAAAATCTCAAGAGGCCCACTTTGTTTTGTGTAGTTCAACTTAAACCAAGCATGATTCCATTTTTGTGGTGGAAATTTATGTCCCTGCTTAAATAAAAGCACATACATACAAATGCTCTTTTGAGCTCTTTCTTGCTGTCACTCACACACTTCTGTGCCAACAAGTGTGTTGGAAACAGGCATTGCATCAAGCAGGTGTGTAACTCTTTGGATTTTTTTTTTAAATCTCACAGTATACTTAAAGATTTTAAAAGTAGAGATTCTTCTATACATAACAACAAATTCAACTCTAAAATCCCATTTTAGAATCTGAATTGGTTGGATAATGCATTTGTGATTTTCTTATCCTTCCCTAACCTTAACAGACAGTTTCAGCATGTACTAGACTGAAATAGTTTGGTATATAAAATATTTGAGACTTCATCTCCTCATGTCACATGTAAAGCATTTTTATCACTTTTTGTCTCACGGTTCATGGAATCATAAATGTACCAAAGATACTCTAGTGGTCTGATCTGCTCATTGTGGCACTTCTGACATATCTGCTATATATTTCTAAGATGATTCTTTTTGATGTGATAGAATGTACGTTAATGGATAGCTGTTGGAATTAATATGACATGAATTCCCATTTGCCCAAGAAAACAGATGAGATTTTGTTCAAGGTACATAACAAATATAACCACAATAGTTCTTTGAAGAAAAAAAGTTTGCCTCCTCTCACTGGAACACAGACCAAGAAGGTTCTTTTTTATCATAAAGTTCATTTGGCTTTGCTGTACATAAGCTTTTTATCAACAAACTGTCAGCTTGGGACACTTCCTATGAATTAGTCACGAGTGCCATGTACTGTCTCAAAGGAAGCTCCGTGTTAGATCATTCTTGTTTGAGCCCTATAAGCATGTAGGGTTTTGTCAAAGGGACGATTCCAATTTAAACTTTGGTTTCAAAGGGTAGTTTAATTAGTGTTTTTGAAAGGACCTGTCTGTGGTTGATTCTGATCTCACTTAAATTTAGACAATTGTGTAAATGCAGTATGAGACTCTGTCTTGTAAAGCTGTTCCTTGCTGCCTATTTTGAGGAGAATGTATTTTAAAAAAAAGTGAAAAAGTGTAGCAGTGAAAACAAATCAATTTTTAAAAAATAAAATAAAAACCTATGTTAAAGAGCAACAGTCCAGTGAATTTTTCCAAGATGAAGGCATAGTGCCTTTGGATTCCTGCCTGTTTGTGCACATGAGGAATCTTGGTGTCTGGGGATAACCACACTCCTTGTCATGTATTTTGCTTTACATGGACTCAGAACTGTCATCGCAACGCATATAAACATTTTTTATTTTCTTCACCTGCTCATGTGGTGCACACCTGGGGCCTGCTGGCAGCAAGCTTGGCTCCAGCAAGTGAAGGAAAGACACTGCCAGTTTGGAAAGCCAGCCCTGTTCCCTTCATGTAAGTTAAGCCAAGGCAATCCCCCACTGTTTTTATGGAGTGGTTAAGGACAGGGCTGAAAAACTTCAGCTTCCACAGAAAATTCAAGAACATGGGGGCAAAGTGAACTATAGTAGAGACTCAAACAGCCCCATCAGTGCTTTGGTGAGACCTTTGGAGCAGAGGTGCCTCCCCTTTGCCTTTTGGCTCTGAAGTTTACCCCTGGTGACAGCTGGGTTTTCTGTCCCTGCAGCATGAGCAGTACTGTGCCAGGTGGACAGTGAGAAGTCCTTTAGAAGTCAGGCACATGGCACAGGGCTTGTTGTTGCTCTATTAACGTAATGGCTTGGACTGAAACTTTGCTGCTGCTCAGCGCTTCCTGGAGCTTAGGAAGTGTCAGCTACAGATTGCTCAGAGCTGGCTGAAACATTTATAGAGGAACTGAAATTTTCATTGATTTGAGTTCATGGGCATTACATAAAAATTTAAGGGTTCTGCTAGATTTTTTGCATTAGTAAACATTTTGCTGAAACACTTTCCGGTGTCCGGTTGTCAGTCTCTGAGGCCTGAAAGCTGCAGGAGAATGGAAACAGCACAAGGGGAAGCTGTTGGAAGGTGTCTTTTGATGAGCAGTGAATTGAAACTTCAGGGCTAAGGCATCTTCTGGACCATGAACAGATGCTGTCCTTACAGATGTGCACACTGACACCCAGGTATAGGTATACATAGTAGCTAGGGGGCTGAAACCTCACTCCTGCTCAGAAGGAAGAGGTGTTACCTCTTTATTTTTGGAAAATAGATGCCTACATGCTCTTACTGATTCCGTGGCCAACCTGTTTGGGACATTTTGGGGTAGGGAGAAGCAGAGACCTGTCCCTGCCTCTGTCCCTGCCTCATTCACTCACACAAACAGATCTTCCCTTGCTTTGCTATAGTGGGAGCTGCTTTCTCTTGGAAAAATGTCATTCCTAAGCCCCTTTATTGCTGCAGGTGCAAAATGTTGTAGTCATAACTGAGCTTGAAATAGGAGAATTTTGTTGATTTTTTCTGAGGAGACAATTCGTGCTTGGAGCTAAGACTGACATCCGTTACTGGTGGGGGAACAAATCGAGCACACTTGGATTTGATTTATGGGTGTGATCTTTGAAAGTGAAACTCTTGCAGTGGTGGTTATAATGCAAATAACAGTACCAGAATCACCAGTTTGGAATATCCTATGTGCCTCTGGCATTCTGTTTCCTCTATGTACCCCACTTACCCAGAGGATGGATGTCTACCTGTATCTTTAATCAACCTAATCCACAGCTATGTAAGTGATCAGAGTATTTTCAGGTGCAGTGCTTTAGGAACAGCATTCATATTTCAGTAATCCCTGCAAGGCTGTCCTGGACACGAGTATTCCCACACACAGTGTGTGGCATTCTGCTGCAAAAAACCCCAAGGGTGTTTCCAGTTAAAATCTGGCCTTCACATCGAGTTCATCCTTTGGCAGAAGAGTTTGTATGAGGTCATGAAGAAGTCCAATAATCATTTAAACACACATCCTTGAGGTATGGACCTTTTTTAAAATTAGGACTATTTACCAGGTTATCAACATTTATCCAGCCAGTCAGAAAATGAAAAGACAGAGTGAGAGACTATGCAAATATGCATATGTCTTTAATGAAAGAAGCAGCAGAGCAATTCAACTCTCTTGGGCTAATTTCACAATGATTTAAAAGCTATGTTTGTTACAAAGCATGGAGTTCAAGCTGTGGAATTTGTCTCTTCCTGTCTCTTTCCACTCACACTCACCAGCACACACTGAATTCGGTGCTGTCAGACAGACTTTGTTATGATGGGAGGGATTTGATTGGATCTGTTTTAGGGATAGAAACTCTGAATAATATCTGACCCAACTGAGGATTTTGATCTCAAAGTCCATGGCTGTTCAGATCCCTGCTTTTGTGTTTTGCCCATACCCATTTGCTAACATTTTTACAACTGACCACCGTCAGAAAAGATTTTGGACTAGATGGACTTTTGATCTGACCCAGTACATCTGTTCTTATGGCAAATGATGAATTGCACAGGAAGTAGGTGATGCAACTTCACAGATTGCTGGTTAGGTCTGGACTGGAGTGAAAGATGCTCTTTTCCCCCCTGTAAAGCGGAAGATGTTTTGCACTTTGGCCACCACATAGATGTGCCTCTGTCCTTCAGGGACTCTCCAGCTAGCTGTTCCCTGATGGAAGATAAGGACTGATCCTAATACAATCTGCCTCACTCAAACACATTTTTCTGTCTTGGCCAATAAAATCCTGATTTGTAGATCTTTGGAACATTCTGTCTGGTTTATTTATTGATTTATTTATTTACTGTTCCTGGTAGAAGGACAAAAGTTGCTTATTTGTTGGACACTAATTATGAATACTATTCTGAAGTCTTCATTACTTAAATTAATTAGACTCTGTGTTACTGAGTGTTTCTGGATTTAAACACCTGTGGAAAGTAGGGAAGAGGATTCTTGAGATGCTCCACAGCATTCTTTAGCTACATCAGCAGACCAAGCAGATCCAGGACATGCAGTCACCCCTATTGCCAAGTTGTTCACACAGTTCTGAGTTAGACACTATTTCTACAGACAGTTTTACCCTACCCTCAGGTTCATTCCTCACCTGACTTTATCAGTCAATACTTTACCAAAAGTCAGGTTTTTGTGTTTTCTTTTTAAATTTTCTGAGCAGCCTTGCTGAAAAGGAAAAGGCAGGATATCTATTAAAATAGTGATTATTTCCTTCTATCTGGGATTTGTGTTGCCACATCCAGGGTACTGCACCCAGTTCTGGGGTCCCCAGTACACGACAGACATGGACATATTAGAACAAGTACAAGAGGAATTGGGGTCTTTCTGCTGCCTATAGCTACCTAATGTGATGGTATGGAGGAGGCAGGCATATCTTCTCAGAGATGCTCAGTGATTAAATTCTTCTGTGAAAACCACAGGAAATTCCAGCTACATATTAGGAAACAGTTTTTCACCATTAAGGTGGCCAAACACTGGAACAAATTATCCAGAAAATCTCTGGAACTTCCATCCTTGGAGTTTACTCAAAGCTTGACTGGACAAGAACCTGAGCAACCTGATCTGAGTCGACCTGGATTAGAGATATTCAGAGGTTCTTTCCAACCTAAATTATGCTGTGAATCTATGATTATATCCAGGAGATAAATCTAAGGGAAACTTTTCCTTCACAGACTATTAGAACTTGAGGTTTCTAAGTGCAGAAAGGCACATATTTAGTTACTTATTTGGACTGTTACCCCTTTTATTTATATCAGGTGTATCTACATTTGTGTAATTCCACTCTTTCTATATAAAATTCTAATGATTCATACTAAGAAAAGACAATTCCAGTGAGATTTTATTTTGAGTTTGTAGCTCTATTCTTCCTGGTAAAGAAAAATAATATACTAGTTCAGAGAACTATGGGGCTCATTTCTGAAAGATTTTTGATGAGAGTACTAATTTTTGATACCTCAGATTCACCTAATTTAAATTCTAATAATTCTAATAATTTTTATTTTAAACATTAGAGCTTGTTGTTTTGGTGTTAGCCACCGGTGACCCAACTGTAGTTAACAAAAGCAGAAAATACATCAGCATGTCCACAAAACAGAAAATGAGTTTTTCAAATTGGATATACAAAACCTGAGCCTCACAAAGTCTGAGATTATTTCTGAAAATCTGATAAATCCAAATAAGTGAAATCCAGCAATCAGAATAAATGCAGAATGCTAATCAACTTGCAATCAGTTTAAATGCCAATAAAATGGGTGTCAGTCATTTAGATTCTTCAATGAATTGCACACTTCCTATTCAGATATTCAGTGTTGTAAAGACAGATACTCAAATCACAAGATTAACCATGGAAATACTGTGATAAAAAATACCAAAGGGTATGATTTATAATGTTAATACACTGAGCTTGTCTGGTGTGAACTAGATGTTCCTGAAACTTGAGTACAATTATTTGTATTGACTGTTTATGGAGTCAATAAAACGAAGGATCTCTGTCTTCTTTCCAGCCAGCTGACCTCATGAGCATATGTTAGATCTCAGAAAGGGGAGTGATGACCATAAAAGTAGTGTTTTTCTGAAGAAAGAAGAGAAATTTAGAATCTCATTTGGTTTTCAGGCTTGAAAAAATTTAGTAAGGGAGAACTCTTTGGATTATGGCTCTGAATACATTCTCTCTTTCCTCAAACTCTTTGCATTCTCCCACTTTTCCAAAGTAAATTTAAAAACAGAAGAAAGGAACAAACAGAAATTAATTTTTAAATTTCTAATAATCACAGTTATTTCATGACAGATGAAATACATGTTTTCTTACATGTTTTCTAACAACTGGATGCAATGTGAGTTGTGTTTGCCCAGCTCTGTGTGTGTTTGTAAATGCACTTGGTTTGTGATGAGTGGCAGGGAAAGGAAAACACAAGAGGTTGCAATCCCACAAAATCGGAAAAACACTTACTCTGAAATGGCTTGAGCTGATGTTATGAAAATGCTAGAATGTAAATACAAACTGTTTTCATGCCAACATCCTGGCCATTGTGAAAAGTGATGTTCATTTCCCAGACCTTTCTCTGAAGTAATTTGCAGTAATTTATAGCCACTGTGAATAGCCACATCTCCTTTTTGCAGCACATATTTGTTTGAATTATTAATCACTTTCATGAAAGGAATTGCATTTTTGAATGTTTCCCACTGATACATGACAGAATATAGAGCCATTACTCTTTTCTGTGGTTTTCTCAAGGGTCTGTTTTTGCCTCATTATTACATCAGGAGAATGGAAGGCATTTTCAACACCTGCTACAGTAGCTCTGAAATGAGAAGTCAGAAGAAGACCATCTGCTTGCTGGCCCTTCCTCTCATTCCTCTATTTCCATCAACTTCTCCTGAAAACCACTGTTTCCATACTAGAAATATTCTTCACTTCTGGAGAAGGAGTTAACTAAGAAGAGACATATTTTTGTTTGATAAACACATACATTTTAATGGAATTATGTATATATGTCAAACCTTGCTAAGCCAATGCCATTGTATATTACACAAAGTACACCAGTGTTTAAAAAGGTTGTGATCAATGAGGAACCACTGAGATATTTACTTTTCGCTCTACACAGTCACCACAGATCAAACAAACTGAAACTTCAGTGCTAAGTGGGGATTTTTCTAGCACTGAATTATCAAACATATCTTGAAGGAGTGCCAAGGTCCAGAATGATCTGGCCAGTATTTTTTTTAGGTATTCTAAATATGTAATATTTAATGTTTAATACCTGTTTTACTTACCTGGAGATTTATGATGTTACAAAGTGATACAGCCATGTACTAAAATGTATGCCCTAAAACAAAGAGAGATCAAAGTGATTTCATGGTATGATAAAATAATTTCATGCAATGATCCCAGAAACAGTGTCAATCTTTACTAGTATTTTTCAAAGAAAATTCACCTTTCCTGGAAGCCAGAAAAATAGAGGCCTCAAGAGGGGATACTGTTATCAATTGTCATTGAAAACAGTCTGCATCTTATTATGTGTGATCAAATTAACTGCTATGCATAGAATGATAGAATGATTAAGATTGGAAAATATCTCCAGGTTCATCAAGTCCAAGCTTTGACTGAAGACCACTGTGTCAACTAAACCACAGCACTAAATGCCACAACCAGTCGTTTCTTGGACACTTCCAGGGATGGTGACTTAACTACCTCCCTGGGCAGCCCATTACAAGGCATCCCATTCTCTGATGTCCTGCCTGAACCTCCCCTGGCACATCTTGAGGCCATTTCTTCTCCTCCTGTCAGCAGTTGCCTGGGAGAAGAGGCTAAATCCTACTTTGATATAACTCCTTTTCAGGTGGTTGTAGGCAGCAATTAAGTGGCCCTTGAGTTTGCTTTCCTACAGGCTAAACACCCCAGCTCCCTCAGCCACACCTCACATGATTTACTCTCTAGACCCTCCACCAGCTTTGTTGCCCCAGCTCCTCAATGTGTCCCTTGAAGTGTGGGGCACCTCATTCCTCCTCATTCGTAAATGTGGTGGAATCATCTAAGTCCTGTTCTGAGGATATTCATTAGAGCTATTATAAATATGCTGCAGGCTGGAATAATTTCTCCTACCTACAAGCCCTTGAGTTATATGTGAGATAAGACCTAGAGCTTGGTTAGACAAATGTGAAAGCAAAATGATAAGGGCTTGCTTGTGTTTTTCAGCGCTAGTCAGATTCTGGTGTAACATTAGAAAGTACAAAACAATGATTTGCATTCTTGATATGTAATGAATGAACAAATACCATCTGTATGTATTTGCTGCTTTATCACTCTCAGGATTCTTGCACCAGACCACATACAGTTATTTCAATGGATGTAGAAAAGCTTTAGCAAAACATGTGCTCTATTGTAGTCTCAGAGGTCACAATCCTGAGGGCGGTGACATTTCATTTTACACAGCCAGTGTTAAGGGAAGTGTTTGTCAATACAGCAACACAAAAATTTGCTTGTGATGCACATAGTCTGGACAAAAGTTCTCATCTTAAATCTTTCCAAATTTTAAATGATCTTTTCTTGGCCATTTCTCTACTTTGTTCCTGAAAAAGTCCATATTCCTTTCCTTGGCCGAACTGTCTCTGAGAGGCTTCCCCAGTTTGACTGCCTGCTGCTATTCTCCAGAATTGCCAATCACTTAGCACATATGGACCCCAGAATATTAGCTTTGGCAAGATCCCCAAGCTCTTTGCAAAATAAGAATTCACACTTCCCAAGCCAAGAGTAAGTGGAAGGTTCCCACAACGTTGGTGAATCCAGAAAGGTTCTCGAAGGCTGTTCACATCCAAACAACTGAAGAGTTTAAAGCTGTTGATGGGTATTTCTGCTTACAGTCCATTCTTGTGGTAAGAAGCAAGTTATTAAACTTTCCTTTTGAAGACATATTGCTTGAAGATGCCAGAAAATAAGAACTTTTCTTAGCCAGTGTTAATAACACGCAGTTTAAGCTGGAGAATTTCAATTTATACAAGTCCATTTTATTTTGCATGGAAGAAAACCTACTCCTTAGCAATAATTTAAGTATGTTAAAAATAAAAGTTTGGTGGAATTTTTTTGTCTTTGAGTCCCCCACCTGCTTATCCAGTAAAAACATGCATTGATGAGTCCATCTCAATGTTTGGAGCTGGAGTTAGTGGGAATAAAATCACAAGCAGAGGAAAATTATACTCCCATATTGACTTTAAGTTGGCTTTAGCAAAGCAGCCTTTCCCAGCTATATTGGTATCTTGCCTACAAACCCTTGACTCAGAGGCGAGTATTAGATGTGCCTCTGTGACCTGGTTTTACAAGTTAACAAACACATGGTGCGTGGTTTAACATCTTCAAGAATCAATTCATGTTCATCCAAGAAGACAAAACTGCATTGAGATATTGCCGCCTGAGGGTTACAACTGTGGAAGAGATTCTTCCAAAAGTTTCATGGATGTGGTGCACGCTTGCACACCATCCTTCAGTGGGAGATTGATCTTAACATCAGGAGCTTCATAGTAGGGTTCATTTAGGGGAGATGGAAGTAACTCAGTGGTTTCTACTTTACTGGTGGTAAAAAGACTTCCATGTGGTGTTTTTATAGGATTCTGGGATATCGATCCATTCTTCCATCTTGCAATTCATTCTTCCACCTTACAGATTCTGTCCATATGTATAGTACATGTATAGATCCATACAGCCATCTTTGTAAGTTCAGGAACTCCTTCTCTTGATGCTGACATCAAAGCAGGGTACAAGCTGGTACTGAGGATTTAGGGCCTGATTTACTTTTGTATTCAAATAGACTGAACACTGTCAATTTTACAAAATATATTCTTCCTTTTCCTAGGGAATGGTACCCTGTTTATCAACTGTGTTTCACAGAAAAAATGGGAAAATATGGGAAAAGTTTGTCACTAAATTTTACGTTTGTTTCAACTCATTTCCACAGGCCAGGCAGTAAGAAATCATTTAAAAATGCAGCTGGAAATATTGCCCTTTGGACAGTTTTGAAACTAAATTTAGCATAGGAGCAGGAGTGGTAAAATATTCCTCCTCCAATAAAGACATTCTTGTAGGTTTATTTTTAGTTAAAATGTGTCTGGGTACATACGTAGCTCTTTAGAACTCCATCTAGAGTTCAACTGCAGCTGATCTTTTCTTATAATGACATTCTACAACTGTAGTAAAAAAGGGGTAGTGCAGATTTATTCCAGGTTCTTTTAATCGGACTGACTCAGGTATCAATAACACATACACCTCACTGTGGGCTGTGTGACTCTGCTTGTTTTCACTATTCCCTTAATTGGATAGATGAGGAAAATTAGGTTTAAGTATAAAGTGTAGTCAAGTACTTCTTCTTAATCAGGATCACATACATAATGAGATATAATGAGCTGTAATGAGATTGACAACAAACATCAAGAAACCAGAAACAGTTAAGAGGACTACTGATGGCACTGGGAAACATTAAACTCTTACTCACTATATATTTACATACATAAGTAGGAAACCAATTAAAAGAATAAGAATAGATTCTACAGCATAGCTCTGATTTCTGTACACACAGCACAGCTAAAGGATTCTTTCCTTTCCTATGTTCACATGCATTTTTTATCTCTAGCCAAACAGTTTGCAAAAATATGAAGTGATAGATCTAGCTGAGTCCCTACAGAGAAACAAGCGCTTATCTGACAATGATGTCTGCTGGAAAAAGCCCAGCATACATGGGTCACTTGCAAATTATAACCTCAGGCCATTATCATCTTATAGCCCTGAAACTTCTTGTGTGAAATGTGTTGATGGTCTCAATCCAATTCTTAGCAGACAGGTGTCTGCATCACTGGAATCACCAGGTGGAGATGACTGCATTTTTTCCCATTAAAAAATGTGATTATAGCTAACACAGTTTACAACATTAATATAAAGTACTTATAGTTCCCACAGCAGATGTTACAGAAACTTGGAATCCTGCTCACTGGAGAAAATTGTGCCCAGATGCTTGTACTTAAACTTTATGATCCGAACTCTGCCCTCAGATGTACACATAACTTCCAGAGATTTCAGGGGGAGTAATGTTCAGGGATGTCAGGCCCATATCTAACTCCTTTCACAGAGTCCATATGGATGTTCAAGTGTACTGTGGGATGTGTGGTCAAAACCCAGCAGCATGGCTGAAGATGAGGATAATAATAGGGTAGCTGACAGGAGCCTCATCCAACATGGGTACAAAAGGTACCAAGCATTTCTCAAACACAATGTTTTGTGTTCTGATAGAGCTCAGCTTCAGAGACTGGCAGCCTTCAGACCGTTTTTCTTTCAAGAATGGTGCAGTAGGACCCTGTGGAGGTGTTAGCTCTGTATTACTGCTCTACTTGTGTATCAGCTGCTCCCAGAAGTTCCAGATTGGTTCAAGACATCAGTGTGTGCACTGACCCACCAACACAGCTCTGTTTGAGGTCACACACTGTGCCTGTCACCATAGCATTTGCATGCTTGTATATAATTGCTTGATCTTTGACACAGGTAATGAGAACATTAATTTTCACTGCCACATGGGCTGCTACACCATCATTATGATAGATACATTCTGGTTTATTATCTGGTTTTTTAAACATTAGAACATCAGAAGAGCCTAAATGAAAACTGTGTTCAAATAAAAGTTTAAGGCAAACTAATTGTTCTTTTCTTCACACATATAACTCTGGAGATGTGGTATGATGTGCCATAAATTTAGCTAACACACTGTGTGATGAATCTGTCAGCATAATCTGCAGATAATGTCCTAAGGGCTGTTAAAATCAAGCTCTTAACAAAAGCAGAGGCTAGATATAATGTTTTTAATGGTCATTAATAATGATATATAGAAAAAAAGGATTTTTCACTTTAATGTGGGATTTTGAAAAGTTAAGTTCAGCTGTGAATGCTGAGTGTCTGACATGTACAGCTACATGCTCCCTGTAGGGAAATAGACACATCAAAATGTGTTTCATTTCATCCTGAAATGAGTGGAATGAAACCTCCCTGGAAACTCCTTCATCTTTTATGATGACTATTGAGTAATCCCAAGACAGCACATTTAAATAAAATTACTAATTTTTACCTTGCCCCTCACCAAGAAGATTATGCTGGAAATGTGTGATTTACGTGGCTACATCTGTCTCTGAGCAAAGTAACATCTGTGCAGGTATGGTCCTTCAAATAACACCTATGAAGATATGGTCCTTCAAATAAATATTTTATTTCAGAATTTCTTGGCTCTGCAAAATGAACAAATTTCTGTTTTGGGAGGACCAGTACTAGTTATATTACAGAGATTAATCATGGGTTAAAAAGTATTTTGAAAATATCCTAATTAGGCATTAAAAAAGTTTTGACAAATTTTAGAGAAAATATAATAGCAATAACAATAACAACAAGAACAAGAACAAGTTCAGGAGAGGTTTTGGAGAACTGAAATTCTTGGGAATTTCCCAGTGAAACCATTTAGCAAGCACTTCTGCTGACAGAAGTTGGGAAGGCAGGAAAGCCCTGAGAAAAGTGGAAATCTTTGCATCAGAAAAAGTAAGATCAGAGTTTTACTTAAAATATGAAATATGGAAACCGGTTAGAAAATGAAGAGCAGTACAGATAAGATATGAATTCATACATGGCACTGGTATGAAATATAGAAAATCTATGATCCTATCAACAGTAAAGGAGAGAAAACACAAATAGTAAATTATTAAAAAAATCATTAAATGTGAAAATTACATGTACCTTGAAAATTCTTAGTAGATGACCAACATGCTAAGAAAGAAATCCTAAATTTAGACTCTGGTGGTGGGATTCTGTTGCATAAACATGGACAACCAGGTGCATTTGAGGTACCTCAAACTACCCAAGATATCTGAGTGGAGCTGGGAGATAGGTGTCAGGCCTTCAAGGAGCTCTCTTTTCTGCAGACTCAGGTGGAGGCCATGTAGGACACAGCTTGGTGCCTAAAGTGATGCTGAATCCTTCAGTTTAGGCAACGGAATCTCTCCCTGAGTTACAAAACAGATTGTGCACAGCTGCTGAAGTACCCCTATGTACAACTGGAGAGACAGTGCTGTAATCATCAGTACCAAGGAGCCCAACCCTTCTCTGCCAAGTTCATCACAGATAAAAAGCTTTGTTTCACTGCAAATAGGACAATCAGATACCGCTAATGCTAAATTACCCCTATCTTAATAAGACAGATATTTGAATTTTAAATTTCTAATATGATGTTATTCTTTCTGGCACCACAGAAAGTATAACTTCCTGTTGGGTTTGATCAGGTTGGCTTTTTAACCTCTGCCCATGAAATCACCTGTTTACTTTAACCTCTCAATCTCTGCCTCTTTGATATTTTCTGATCGCCTTATTTAATGTTAATATGATTATAATTCAACATTGGAAAGATCTGCAGTTTGCATTTATATCTGCTATGCTGCTTTTTATACTGTGGTGTTAATTTATTTCTAAATTATTGTCAGTATTGGTTGTTATGATCCAATCAAATAAGCACCACCAATCTTCAGTGCCTTGGGAAAAACGAAGGGCTCCTTTTGGGGGACTTCAGAACTCTGGGAAATGCTGGCTGGTGGCTGCACTTTGCCAGAACTGAATGTCCCGAGAATTTAAAAATACTGTTCATGTTGAATGTCTAAGCCAGAACGTGTTGCACACGGCACAGGACAACCCTGTGTTAGACACCAAGCTACTAGAAGAATTTCCCAGTGCTTGTGGTTCAGCTCAAGTGTTTGCGACTTGATTGTAGTTGCCTTGAATAAACACAATAAAATCCTAACCATCTGTGCACAGCTGCACAAGGCACACATGGACACACACCGCACGCACTCTGAAATTCTCACACACACATGCATTACTGCCTGCAGTGTGGTGCCTGTGCGTGTGTGCATGTGTGTGCACACCCCATGGGCTTTGCAAAGATCAGTTTCACAGAGCTGAAAATAATTACCAACCAAATCATCTGGGAGGAAAAATTTAATTAGAAAAATATGAGTGGTAATTAAAAACTGTTTACTTCAAACCCTAAACAGAGTAATCCCATGGCTGAAAACCTTCTTTAAAAGAACCAAAACACTTACCAATGAAAGCAGCAATAACTATTACCTATATCTGTAACAGGTGTAGCCAAAATTCCCAGTTTATAATGTGGATTTGGTTGGGTGTTTTTGTGTTGGAAGCTGTAGAAAACTGACACTGTAAGAGGAAATCTGGATGTTAGTGTCAAGGAGAGTATAAAGAAAGCAGTTTTTGGGACCAAAATAAAATGAAGAGTTTATTGATCCATTTTTAGAACAGTAAATAATGATACATACAAAGACATCAGTGTTTAATACAATATTTTTACTCTGAATGAAAAAGGTAAATAATGCTTTATATAAAATATTATTGTCTAGTAATAATCAATGTTCTTAAATAACAACTAGCATTAGATCCAGATATTTTTCATTCAAAAGTTTTAAAACAGATGCCCAAGGAAGATTTCAGAATCTACAGCATTCTCTTTCAGTGAGTATTTCAAGATTTTGGAAATGCCAGACTTTTGTAAGAAAGACAGTACCAAGACTAAATGTAAGAGGAATAATTATACTGATGCTAGTAATTACAGGATTATCAAGGAGATGCTGATTTCAGACAAAAGTATGGAATATATGTTAGTTCAACCAGATTCGTAAGAAATTTGAAGTATTTAATTAAAGGCAAGTGTAATCTGCTTATGAAAATACATTTCAACATACTTTGGCATAGCAATAATATCACAGCAATATGTTATACAGATGATAAGAGAAAAAGGTCAGTGTTATATATTTTAATTTTTGTTGATGTTCTTTCATTAAGAAGGAAGGGGTGTGGAATCAGCAGAATATTAAATTGAAGTAATCGGCTAAACAGCAGATCCCAATAAATTATTTTAAGCTGGTGATAAAGAAGGTAATTTCTTTAAAAAGGATCAAAAATGACGGTTGATAAACAGCTGCAAACAGACTTCCAATGTGGACTAATGGATTCAGTCATCAATAGCTCCTCAGATGTGCTGCAAACCACTCTGGGGCTTTATTTTGATGTCCACAGTGCAAAGATCTGTGGAGAACAATGAGATGGTGTCAGAGAAGAGCACAGAGGAGTGAATCAGTTTCTGAAGAACTCACCTGAAACTAAATCTAATGAGCTGGGCTTTAACACCAGCAGGAAATTAAATACCAAACAAGCCACTTCCCTCCCACCACCCCATTTTGATATGGGAAGGACAAAAAAGGAGAGACTATGGGTTGATATCACAATTTAGTAAAAGCACAAAGCAATGGAATAAGACACAATAACCATGGCAATATTTATAGCAAAATTATACCCAAAAAATATGGTGTTTTATCCACAAAAGGATATTATCCACCAGGAACAAAAACAAGATAGCAGACACTCCCTGAAGGTTGTGTCTGCATGGTTTCCCCAGACGAAGGCAAAATGGTGACTGTTCCTGTGCAGTGCCACCTGGTATTCAGGAACAAAGGCAATATGGTGTGGGAGATCCCACAGAGAATGTTTCCCAGCCCCCAGTCTGAAATAACAAAAAATGGTGATAAAACAAAAACTCCAGAGGCTGGATTGTCCCTGTAGGGGCTGTACTGCCCCTCCACCAGGCCCAGTTCTGAGCAGGTACCTTGGCAGCAACTTCTAGTGTCCACTGCCACTTTTCCTACTGCTCCACCATTCTCCTTTCCACCTGGTTTGGCTGGACTCAGCCAGGTTGGGGTCACCCCTGTCATCAGCTCACTCCCCTGGTGCTGTCGTTTCAGCACTGTGGTTGGTCGCCTTTTCGTCGCTGTCCTTTTCAGCACCAATGGTCACAGTTGCACTCTGGAGAGAGGGATGGGAGAGGGACTGAGTCCAGAGGGGTTGATGCAAACACCTTCCCAGAGTGAGGGAAAATGGCCAACTTTCAGTAAGGACACCACTGCTGCACGGAGAAGTGAGTGATATAGAATAACAACCTGGACACACCCACACAGTGGTAAACTCTGACTCCTCTGCAACCAGGACGCCACCTTTGGTATTCTCTTTATCCACTTGTCTGTTTTCCAAATCTCTTAGAAGCTTGATATGAACAAATTATAAGTTCCTCCAACAAATGTGGTTGAATTTGATAAACAAGGTCAAATTTATCAGCAAGCTGTGAAATACAGAATCACAGAATAGTTTGGGTTGGAAGGAATGTTAAAGATCATCTACTTCCAAACCCTGCCATGGGCAGGGAAACTTTGCACTAAAGTGCAAAGTTCCAGTCTGGCCTTGAACCCTTTCAGGAATGGGGAATCTAAAACCTCTCTGGGCAACCTGTTCCAGTGCCTCACCACCCTCACAAAGAATTTCTTTGAAATATCTAATATAACAAAATAACATTACTCTGGGCCAAATAAACCCTTCTGATAATAAGGTTTTATCTTATTATCAGAATATAAGCAGATAATCAGATTTATAATCAGAATAAAAGCAGATAATAAATAAATATTTATTGAAATAAAGCCTTGGTATAGAAACACTCATGTTCCCCATACCAAGCAGGATCATTAAAGCAGGATCCCTTTAAATGAACAATGCCAGAAAATCTTTGAAATAATGCTGCTGTCTTCAAGTCCAAGGCCTGTGCAACAGTGATACTGATGTTGGCAGTTCTGCCAACAGACACGTTCTACTCACCCTACCTCCAGTGGTTTCTGGAGATGCTGCTTTTTGGGATGGGGAGTGTGGGAAGGATCATTTCTTTCAGATTCTTACCTCTACCTCCCATCCCCCACCTTAAACCCACCAGTGAATCTATAGCCTGGGCTGCCCCTGCCAGGCTGCAATCACAGTGTGTGCAGGTTCTCCAAGTTGCCTTGGGGTATATTGATATGATCCTGTCCTAGGTTAAAATATAGATGTATTTAAGTATTCTATTACCACCAGCTGTGGGGCATTAGCTGTTATCTCCTGCTATGACTCACCCCAGATAACAGACAATGGGCCATCAAGAAACCACTGCATGACTCATGGATTTATCCTATTGTGAGATGCTCTGCCCAGGAGGGAGGAGCCAAGCATTCCCACCTGGCCTTGGAACTGCCTAGTTAGCCCTGTTTACTGGGTCCCCAGAGGATGAGAGCTACCACTGGATCTTCAGCTGGAGACCAGACCTTCACAGGATCACCGCTTCAACTGGACTACTCTGTTTGGACTGCTACCACCACCCTAACCAGATGTCAGGTTGTATCTGACTTTGTGAGTGCTTTTCCTTGTATTATTTCAGTTATTGTTAATTTTTCCTATTAATTTTAATATTGACTTGTGATCTCCCACTGGTTTGTTTTCAAACCAATACAGATTCTGAGACCATTTTTGACTTCAGCAAATTGCAGTCCACTGGAAGTTGCCTGTAAGTTACATCTGTGGGCTGGGAGGCTGCCCCTGAAAAATTCTGCCTGCAGGTCCCTTTGCCTGCATTTGCAGAGCTGTGGTCTCACCATCTCTTGCCTCTCTTCACAATCAAGGGGGATCATTCTCCCAGTCCCAACCCCACTGCAGCTGGGTTCTGCAGCCCCTCTCTGGCTCTCTGCAGATACTGGCTGACCCTCACCTGCAGGTGACACAGCAGGGTCAGCCATTGGGAATTTGCAGCTTTTAAAAGGGAAGATGAGTTAGAATCTCATTCGGTGTAGATTTTTGCCACAGAGCAAAAACTGTTAGTGATTTTCAAGTGGCTTTGGTATTTGTTAGTAGTCTGTTTTGCTAATGGACTTGTGAAAATCAAATAGACTAGAAGTGCCAATAATTTGCAGATCCTTTATGTTGACTGCCTTGATGCATCTTAAAAGTTCAGTTATTTCAGATCGCAGCTGTATCACTGCCATCAGTTACTGTAGTCCTTAAAATGTATATCTGCATTTACCAATAAGCAGCAAAAAACTTTGTGGAGGATGACTTCTCATTTCTTTAATTCAGGAAGTGGCATGGAATCCTATTTTTTTGTTTGTGGTTTTTTTTCCCTCAAGGTCAGTTATTTAATTTTTCACTTATAGAATCAGTTCCATCTCTCAGGCCAAAACTCGTGCTAGCAGTGCTGTCAATCAGTTCTGCTACTGGTGTAACCACGAAGGATTTCTTTTACAAGAAAGAAACAAAAAGTGGAGAAAAAAAGTACATGTGACGATCATAGAATCAGGGACTTGCTTTGACATAAACCTTGAACCACATTTTGCTCCTCAATAGCAACAGATTAATTGTTCATTCCAGGTTTCCTATAAGAAAATTCATGATTAAAGAGGGATCAACAAGTTGAGACCAACCTGTGTTCATGATTGCAAGTTGCTTTTTTTCTTACCTTGTATTATTGCATTTTTCTGTCATGAAGTTTTCTGGTGGATTAACATGGCTAAAGAAAACTCACACATATTTTGCTTAAGGTTTCATGAATTCATGTTTCCTATAACCTATATATTTAATTAAAATGGTGTCAATGTGGAAGCTTTAAACATTTGCTTTTTAAAAATAAGCTAAAAGACTTGTAAATATTTTAAAATTAGAATGACTTCAGAATTTTGATTATTTGTGAAAATTTTTCATTTTTATCCTTGCAATTAATATTAATACCCTGAATGGACATTTTAATAACTAGAACAGACTGAAATAGTCTAAAATTTTAAAAATGAAAAGAGATCATAATTATATTTATTGGTGCACTGAGTTCTCAGTGGCAAGGGAAATTAATTAGTCTGAACATTTTCCTCAAGGAATATGAAAATAGAATAAAAATAGACTCCTCCATTTGTTAGAAAATGTCTTATAAGGATTGATACTGTAATTACAAGTCTTGTGTAACCCTCTGTGCCAGTTATCTTACTGAGCTGAGCACATTTAACATATGAAGTTGAAAAAGTCAAACAAACATTTTGCAAAACAAGTCAAAGATCTTCTGAGCTGAGCCATGATGATGGTTAAAGTCCTGTCCTTTGGGAGAAGGGAGCTAGTTACAAGTCTTCAGTGTAGATGTTTTTGAGTAATTTCCTTTCTGACTTCCATAAATCACAGAGCACTTTAATTGCAAATGCATTACCAGCAGACCATGGCCTAAACAGGATTATGGACTTTCACTTGTTCATAAGATTAACCCATGTTTTTGTAGTTCACTTAAGATCCTTTCAAGTGTTTTTCTCTTATCTATAAACTATAATAGTGATTGCATTTCAGGCTGCTTAATTATTAATCTCTATTAAGCAAATGTAGTAATTAAATATTATTTGATATAAAGCATGTTTTTGTTAAACACTGAGTTCATTTTCTGGCTAAATGAAATGTGAAGTGGGACAGGAAAAGAAATACTGAACTTCTTCCATTTAAGCCTCACATTTTCCAAGTTCATAAAGTAGTTGTAAAAATTAATTCATTTTGCAAACTTCTGATATTTTACAAGGATGTTTCCATCCAATATACAATTTGTCTGCAAGTTTTAGAAATGCTTTTTCAGCCTCACTTGAAATAGAATGATTGGTTCAGATTGCTCACTCAGTCATAAGGTGCTCATTCTGTTAATTAAGGCATTCCAGATAGGCTTAATCCAGCCCATCTACTCAGGGGCCTTCAAAAGCAAATATTTGTTTTTCAGGAATCTTTAAAATACAAGGAAGTGGAATAATCTGCTCTTCACAGCCATGATCCATAGAACAAGTTGTAACCAATTTAACTTGCAGAGATGGACAATTTTATTATATACTAGGTAAAAAAGGCACAGTTGAGGAATAGAATAAATATTTTGGAGCAGCTATAGAGTCCCCAGTCCCCAGTGGATTTAAAACCAAACATGGGCCTGTAATGGCAAATATGTGGACTCTGTCTGGTCATGTAAATATATTAAATGTGTTAGTTATATAATTTTTGACCCTTTCTTATGTTATCCTCTGATTTTATATACTTTTCCTAAGCCACCCTCAGATTAGCAGTAGGATGCTCAGTGGTGCAGCATGGAAAGAAGGCTGTGCAGAAGGATGTGCTGCTCCCAAAGCAGTATGGAAAAGAACAATAAATGAGAATGAGCAGGAAATCATAGTATACGCAACAGATAGTGCTTGTATCACTTAACATACTACTGGTAAATTATTAGAACTTAGTGTTGGAAAGGTTATAAAATCTAGACTAGAAAAACTCACCCAGGCCAGGACAATAAGGAAAGGAGACATTCTTGATTGTTCCTTGAAACTCAGTGGAAAAGAACAATTCTTCTACAAAAGCCAATCCAGAGACAGGTATGCAGTAGACCCTTTTCCAACATAAGACTCACCAAATGGTGATAAGGAAATTAAATTTTCTGTTTTGAGTCAGGGTATGTGATAATACAGTTGGTTTGAAGATAGGGGTGGTCTGTGTGAAACAGGGAACTGGATTTGGTACAGTCCTTTGTGGACTCCAGCAGCCATCCATCATAAGATAATCTTTAGAACTTAGAGATGATTCAGCTAGCTGAAAGCTTGCCTTCTCTCAGCTTGTTTTGCTGTTGTTTATATTTCCTGTGCTTGTATATTTTATGACGGTTAATAAACACTAAAATACAGCTTAACTCTATTTTATAACTTCTAGTAATAAATAATAGTTTGGACATATTTTGGGATCCTTCTGGGATACAAATTAGCCTGCCTGCTACCCTTCTATATCAGCACTAAGGCCATCTACTTTCCATTGAGCAGTGCCAGAAGTTCTTGGAGGTCATGAGCTCCAGTGCTGACTTGTTTCAGTTCCTGTCTCGTGCTGAAAGCTGGTGAAGATGTTGTATTTCAAGACAGGAGTGTGCCTTGAGGCAGATATTCCTGGCAACATATCTACAAGCTAATCAACAAAAGTCGAGTGTCTGCTACTAAATTTGCAGGGTCTGCATGATTTTTTCCCTCTAAATATCCTGGCCCAGAGTTTAATGTAAATGCTTATTAGTCAAAACAATGAGAGAAGCTTTAAGGAATTGGCTGCAATGCACAGAGGGCCCTGTGAGAACACTGACAGTTAAGTGAAGCCATGTGAAGGATGAACGTTTAAAAGACTGTACAGGACTCAGAAGATCAAAATAAAGTCGTCATGGACATGGGTGTTGTATATACATATCCATGTTTATCAAAGAATGCTGTAGAGGCTGGACTTAATCAGAGGCTGAGTGTAAGGCTTGGGAGAGGGAGAGGTTGTCATGCAGAGCAGTGAGGATGGAAGTGAAAGGATCTCTTCTTTGGTGAGAGGTATTGCTGAGAAAAATGGACTAGAAAACAAAAGCAAAATAATATAGCAATTGAACCAAGATCATGAATAATCAGATAAGAACACCTTCTTCATAGAAACTGCACATGTGAAATGACCTACCTCACCATGACAGAAGTAACCTGGGAAAATGGAAAGGGATGTTTCTTTGGCTCCTTGAAATTATGGTTAAAAATCCCAATGGGTTCACTGCAGCCATATGTTTTATCCAGGTTTTTTCTAAAGACATTTTATCACCTGGTTATATATTCAGTCTGGCTTTTAGTAAGAAAACCTTTTTTCACGCCTCTTTGTTTTTTTCTTTCCTTTTTTCATAAACTGGTGAAGAAACTATTTGACATAAAATACCACCAAGAAACTGAGCAACCTTCAGCAAAAGGTAAAAGTAGTCTCATGATGTGTGCCACAGAAAAAAAAAGGATCCTGTACCTTTAAACTGAAGTAGTACCAACTGAAAACTATGAGCAAAAGAAGTTATTACCTTGTCAAGTCTTCCTAGAGAAAATATTCTGCTTCAGAAAGAATATTATAAAAAGAAAACCAGAGGATATGATGTTATGTTCACCTGCAGCATATTATATGCATATAAGTGTTTTGTGTGCATGTGCATTTATGTGAATATTATGTATATATTTCATAGTAAATAATGCACAATTTTTGCTATACAATACATAATTGTCATTGAAATATATGGATATAGATCCATACTTGTCCACTGAGAGGATCATAGAGGACCTGAGGAGGTCCTACAGTAGGTAGCTGCCGATTACCAGAGGATGTTGATTTTCCCTTTAAATAAGTAGCTGCATTTCATCACAGGAGGACTAAGAATATATCCTTATATATATATATGAACAACACAGTTTTGAACAGAAATTTCAAACTATGCAAAGTGTTATAAAGTTTCAAAACCATCAGCCACTGATAAAAATTGAGGTGATAAGTGCATATGAAATGTCCAGGACAGGAAGAGCCGTTAGAGTACAGATAATTTAGGACATATCATGCTAATGTTTTGTGCTTACAGTCTCTGCCAAGCACAGTCACGTGGCATTTACAGGCAGGATTTCAGGAGGACATGAATATCCACTCGTTTGATCCGTTTTTCCATCTCCTTCTGGTGAAATATTCATGCAAAACACTTTATGATTCCATATTTTTCTCTTTTCCACTGGACTCACCACAATGCCACACACCCTAAAGGCTGAAACGACCAAGGCAGAGTGTTGCAGCTGTTTCCTTACTGCACACGGAATGTTTTTGCAGGTATTGACCCTGTGTAAAGTCGGGAAATGTGTCTAGCCCAGGTTCATCAATTTGGAGCAACTGTTTAAGAAGCCACTGCTGCTGAAGATACCTCTGGGACCCAGGACATGACACTCCCAGGGGACCTTGGCAGACTCCAGCAGTCTCTCCCGTTTGACTTGCTGAGTGAAAATGAGTGAACGGAGGTAGTGGAATCCAGGTCAGTGCTTCACATGTCATTTGGTGGTCTTTCAGTTGTTGATTGCTTTCTCCATCGTAAGGTCTTTGATTTTAATTGGATCATTGTGTGCACATATGGATATTCCTGGTGGCCTAACCAGTGAACATAATTAAAAGAAATGATTGGCTTTCACTTTAAGCAAACATCTGGTTTTACTTGAAGCAAGATGACTTAGCTGTTTCAGAAACATTCTTGTAACCCTGGATTCACATTTTCATCTTAAAATATATATTTTCTCTGTTCAAGCAGCATGTTAATGTAAACACTATATATAACTGACAACCAAAATTTTCAGAAGTATTTGGTGCTCTGAGCATTAGTGAAACCACAAGAATTATTACATTTTTGATTTGATCTCTGTAAATCTGTTTCAACAGTCACTCTGATTTAAACAATTATTCTGATTTATATTCCAAGAACTATAATTTGCAGAAAATGTAACCATGTGAAAACATGTTTTTGTATAGTATATCTTGGCAACCTTGTTTTGTTGTGATGTCATTGCCTTAGGTTTCATGGAAATACTGAGGGAATAAAAGGAAAACAAGACCCTCTCTTTGAAGTATATTTGCGCATCCTTTCTCTCCACCTCTAAAACTGTTTTAATGTCTTTTTTCCATAATGACAGTGAATTTTCTGTTATTGCTCGGCTGACATTATGGCCAAAAATGTACTAAAGACTCTCATGAAGGGAATTTAATTGAGAGGGAAGGATTTGTCACCTTTCACTTCTCCCTATCAGGTAGGAACGATCATTTATGTAATGAGCTATTATATGATCCTGGGGTCCTTTGCTTTCATGTTATTACAATTCCAGTTTCTAAACAGTTAAACACAGGCACGTATGCAAGGTACACAGAGCAGAGAAAATGAAATTTCAGGCCATTTATCAACAGCAGAAGTAACACTGGAACTTTATCCATTAAAGCTCTATCTAATCTGGTTTATTGTAACATCTGAGAGAAGATGACTGTGTTTTATTAAACCAATAGCTCTCATTCACTTCATCACATCTGCTCTTTCTAAAAAAAAAGTAAAAATACAAGGTTATTAAGAGTAGCCCTTCATTATAAAAAGCATAAGTTACATATACGTACAACAGACTGAAAAATGGCAGAAGAAAATGTCTTCATATGGAAGCAATCCATCTGGATACACCTAGATATTCTATATGGGGATTTCCAGTACTATTAAAAAGGTTATTCCTAGCACAAGATATTAAAAATATGCCTTGTATGATTTAGGGATTTTAAACATCTCCAGTGTTTTTACTGAAAGAAAAGGAAAAGAAAGCATAGGGAAAAGGAAAGCGACACATTCAGAAACATTCCTAGCTGGCTTCACATTTTTCTTTTTCCAGCACCAACAAGAAAACACATCAGAGACGAGCTCATGCCTGTCAGATGTGATCATATGCTAAATCAAATTACACCATTTGCTAATTTCATTTCCCCAGCACGCGTACTTGTGTGTGTGCCTGGCTGTTATGTGTCTGGGATGTTTGGAAACTGCAGATTTTTCTTATCTGCTTAGTTGCACAATGAACTACCAGGAATTTTTCTATTGGGGTTGGTTGTGCACTCAGTCATCTTATTGTTGATCCTGAGCAATTTCATTGATTTCAAAGCATCTTTTACCTGATTAAGAGAATGGCTGAAGAATTGAGCTATCCCTGCTGATCCTGTAAATATCATCAACCACAGTGCTTAACTATTGTGAGTTCTCTCCTTTGGCACTCTCTGCCAGGCATAGGACTAGGCAAGTAATATGCCCTTTGACTAGTAATGAGTCTTCAGAGACTCAGACCATTAATTGATTTTTTTAATGCAATTTTCAAGCAGTTAAAAATTACAAAGAGTTTGTGTTGGTTCTTAGTTTATGTGTTTGCTATTAAACAACACCTTTCATTTAGCCTACCTCTACATATCTACTTTTCAATATATTATTATCAAAAAATCCCTTACATTTTGTGAATTGGCAACTATTTTGTCTCCACCTGCAAAAGTAAATGAGCAAAATGAACATTGGACATGATCTCAGAACTAGTAATATACTATGTTCTAACTGTTGAAGGCAATGTTCTATAAATCTCTACAGGTACATCTGTAGATTTGAGTAATCTACCATATTTCCTTCAAAATGTCAATCATGGACCATGTCTCTAGTAAATTTGGTACTTGGTACAATAAATAAAATTAATGTTCATGTACTAAGAAGAGTCACTGTAAATCATTGCTCCCTCTTTCAGGACTATTGCTTTAGCAGTTTGTGTAGGAAATGAAGTAGTTTTGAGGAATAGGAAACAGCAAGAGCTGTGGAGCACATTTGAAACTCAAGTTAAAGCGGATCTCAGCCCACCTCCATGTTAGTCATTCCAAGGTCTACTGCAGGTGGTCTTCACACAGAAGCTCAAAAGAGTCCACTTGTGCCAAAGTGTGGAGCTAGGAGGGGAAAGTGATGGAGCATTCACAGGGAACAATAAAGCTTTCATACTACGGAAAGAGTGGAGAACCAAGCTGAGCAACTTGGAAAAATCTTAACGTGTAGAAGGCAAAAATAAGCAAATAAATTAAAAAAGCATGCAAGAAAGAGAAGGACAGACTTTTTGTCTTTGGATAAGCATGGAAGCAGTTCCAGAAGAGACACTGCGAAATTGCTTATCTTCTGCAAAAATATTCTTCATAAAATAAGTAGAATATAATCCCTGCTGAAACAGCACTGTCAGTATTGACAGTTTTCCCCTGTTCTGCCTCAGTTGAATTTCATTACTCATTTTAATTTTTATTGCACCCCCAACATTTCTCCTTTTTCCCAGTCCCATCACTTTCTC
Source organism: Entomyzon cyanotis (assembly GCA_024500445.1). Taxonomy (NCBI): domain Eukaryota; kingdom Metazoa; phylum Chordata; class Aves; order Passeriformes; family Meliphagidae; genus Entomyzon; species Entomyzon cyanotis. Next base: position 66,132,984 of record JAKEPQ010000871.1, read on the forward strand.
CAAAGTTGGCTTTCCACCCTGCTGGAACTAAAAACTGAGGGTGAAGTCTTGGCGCTGCTGAAGTTAATATAAGTTTGGCTTTTGCAATGAGGTCTGGATTTTACATAGATGTTTGAGAAGTTCTGTGGGAGCATTTGTGTCTTTACTCAGGCATTTGTCAGTTAGGTATTAAAGTCTTTCTCTCCAGTGACCTACAAGGATCCCGGCTTATTATATGAGATTAGGGGCTTACCTTGCATTCCAAAGCATCACTGATGTTATTTTATTCTGAATTTCACCAGTTAAGTGCCTAAGGGGAAGTTATGAATTGAATGTCCTCCAAGCTTTGTGTAAACCTGGGCCAGAGGAAGTAGCAACCCCTCCAGACATGACAAACATGGGGTGAAGGCAAAGAAATGTCTCCCCTATGCAGACAGGCTGAGAGATTTGGAGCTGTTCAGCCTGGAGAAAGAAGGCTCCAGGGAGAACTTACCTAAAAGGGCTACAAGAGAGCTGAGAGGGACTTTTGACAAGAGTGTGTAGTGATAGGACAAGGGATAATGGCTTTAAAATGACAGAGGGCAGCTTTAGACTAGATATTGCAAAGAAATTCCTTGTGAGGGTGATGAGGCTCAGGCACAGGCTGTCCAGAGAAGTGGTAGATGCTTCATACCTTGAAATCTTCAAGGCCAGGTTGGATGGGGTTTTGAGCAACCTGGTCTAGTGAAAGATGTTCTGCCTATGGCAGAGGAGTTGGACATGGATGATCTTTAAAGACCCTTTCAACGCAAACCATTCTGTGATTCTAAGTAGTGCAGAAAGAGGAAATAAGCATAAACAATTTGCATGACTTATAACAGCTAAGGTCACTGAAAATTATGGATATCCTATTAGGGGAAAAGTTTGACTGTTGTCTTTGCTATCTTTCCCCAAAGAACACCCTATCTCATTGTCCTAGACCAGAGTTTACATAAGAATAGCAGAAGAAAGTGGGCTTTGGGGCTTTGCCAACGTCATCTCTTTGGTCAGTTTACTCTTCCTCTGCTCTGTGGTTAAGCTAGAAGTCATACTGCAGCTTACAGCAGAAAAAGGGATCAGATTTTATAGCTCATCTTCTATTTATAAAAGCTACATACTGCATCCCCCCAGTGCAGCAGACTAGATTTAGTTTCAGATACAGCTTCATCAAAGCAAAGCATATTCAACAAATTTCATCATGACTTTAGTCATGTTACTAATGCAGTGGAAGAAACCCACATGCTTAGATTTTTGCTGAATTAGGGTCTAATTCTGCTGCTTTCTTCTCAGCATGTACTTAAAATTTGGAACTAAACAGTGAAAAAAAGAGCCTTAACATCAAATAGGTGATAGTCTGTGGCTAGCACAGGTTCTTCCCGTGGGAACATTTTGCTATATTTCATAAACAAGATAAAGTTTGGATGTTTTGCAAACAGTTTCTCCGGATTGAGTGAGTTCGGGCTTGGCCAATTGTGCCTAGGGGGAGGTCTCAGGCTGACCAATCTGGGGCACTTCTGTAGACTCTATATATATGGAATTCAAAACAATAAAGTTCCTCTTCTCCTCTCTTTCCTTGTCTGAGAACTTGGGTCAGTCCTCAGCTAGCCGCTCAACAGCGACAATAGTCCACGTGACAACATTAATGAAGTTTCCTGTAGAAGCTGTCTGGGTCTGACTTTGGTTTTGAGCATTGTCGCCCATACAAGTAGCTCATGTAGTGTCATTTCCAGGTGACAGATTAACAATGACATAAGGAGTTGGGTGAGGAAGAGCTTTAGAAAAAGTATGTGAATGAAAGGCTGGGGGTGTCATTCAGCTATTGCTGATGGAGGCTTATAGCTGATTTAATCGATAATCTTCACAAAATTTGAAGTTCAATGATGAGAAGAACCCCATGATATTTATAAGCCTCAGAAATGCTGCTTTTCCCATCTTCAAGTGCTGTTATTGCTAGGGTAGCTTACAGACAAGTGATCAGTGTATAATTGTATATTTTCAACATTTTAGAGTACATAACCAAATTTTTAAAGGGCAAAAGGAACTTAATTGAGACACTCAGAGTATCCCAATGCAAGTTGAGCTTAATATTTGCTGGTTTACTCTTTCCCCACAGGAAATCAGCTCTAGAGTCACACAAGGGAACTGACTGCAATACTGAGGTTTTGGGTCTGAAAGTTTTAATTTTCTTTATTTAAGTTAAAATCTGCTCTTTCATTGTCTGGGTTGTAGGCCTTCTGACATTTGGCAGACATCACCATAGATCTGAAATAATCTGTTTCTCTTCAATTAATTAGTGAATCAGTGGTTATCTCTAGAACTAAATGATCATGAGATTACAGTGCACGCAAATTGTTTCTGCTGCAATCTTATGTGTGGTTTAAATGGGTATGCAGAGCATTTACAGGATTGAGTGAAACATTTGTGCCATATATTGTGTGTTTAACAGTCAAGGTGGAATTAGGGGGTGAAATCAGCATCATGCTCCACAATGTGATGTGAGAGGGACCTGGACACCCTGCTACTACAATGTGCCTGGCTGGAGGATTGACATCCTCACCAGCTGTATCATGTTGATCTACCTTGTCTCCTCATTCAAGACATGCATACAGCAGACATGTGCTTACATTGACTTATTGCCCTGTCATGTGGAAGGGTGGTTTGAGACGCTCACATGCCTGTGTGCATGCCAGACTACACCTAAAATGTTCTTTGCAGAACAAAATCATGCCCTGCATTCTTCAAAAAGGTGCCTGTTGATGTACAATGATATTGAGCCATTTAACACTACGAGACAAACAGAGGCTGAAAACATCACAACTGGTGAGAGCACCAGGGCACCAGTGGAGTGCTGGTGGGAAAATGAGGAAAATAACTGGTTATGGCCCATGGCAGGGAAGTCCCAGCTCCCCTCATCCCTGTGTTTGTGCTGATGGGCACCGATTGTGCTCCCAGGTCTGCACACCAAATTCTCCTCCTGGGAAGGCAATGTTAATTTATTTGACAGCACTGCGTGGAAGCAGTGTGGTGGTTTCACTTTCTCCATCCACAATCAGCCTTTTCCGTTTGTATGGGAAACAAACTGCTTCTGTGAAAATTCCCCAAATCTCTGGGTGAGTCAGTCCAAGTTGGAGGCCATTAGCATTTCTCCATTAGAGTTAGCTGGAATCTAGACAAGCTGAAGGTCAAATGAAGCAAACAGTGATCTCAAAACCCTGGAACAAAGAAAGAGAAACAGGAGGGCAGGTATAGTGACCGAATTATTGCCAAGTTAATAAACCAATTTAAATTTTAATTGTTATTATTTTAAATTTGGGGGCTTTGCTCAATGTTGTGCAAATCTAAGAATTTTGTAACAGTACATTGGATTAATCAGTCCCTTTTTTTTTTTTTCTGATAAAGTTTTAAACTCTTTCACCTTGTGAGTCGACTGAGGCTTTCTATCTAAGATTCTGGAAAGATATTGAATATGTCCTCCTGGTTTGCTCCTTCAAGAGCTGATGAGACTATTGTGACCACATTACAAAGAACTCTATGAAAATTACTCAAGTCAGGCCTGGATCAGCTCTGTTACCCACGTGTGAACTCAGGCATACTGCTGAGAAGACCTTGAATCAGAGGATGGAGGGTCTTTCCTACAATTCTATTTCAAGCGTTGTTCTGACCGTGTGAAGTGTTTGCTTCTCTTCTATTCTGAATATTGGCAGAGATTTTTCAGGCTGGAAGCACATTTGCACTACAAGTCTTTGTTCCTCAGGTGACATAGAGCTGTTCTAAAGAAGATTTATAATGTTGTGTGCCCTCCATCATCCCTGAGATGTGCCAGTTACATACAGTCCTTCACACCCTTTTTCTGAAGTGTAAGCTGACAGCATGCACAGAGAACTGCAGAGACAATTGCAGCATGTAGGCTTTATGTTATCTGTTTAGACCTATTTTAAATGATGAACCAATCAGGGTAACCACAAAGCTTGGAAACCTGCTCCTGAATTCCAGAACTATTCTACTCAGTCTTAATTCCTACAACTATGCATTTGCATATGTGCCTAATACACATAAATCTGTACTGCAGATGTATGTGTCCACATTTGTGAATTCCCCTGTATATATATATATATATATATAAAAGTCCCTACCTATAGTAAACTGTATTTAACATAAAAAGATGATTCAAATCCTTTCAGTCTGGCGGAGGAGCATCATCTTTTGGACCAGGAAGCATTTCTCATTCACCTTTTTTGGGCTTTTCTTCAGACACGGTTATTGAATATGTTCAGAGCTCCAGGTTTCTCTTTGTGCTTGTTTAGGGTTGGGAGACTGCAGTAGACATGAAATCAAAACACCTTGGCTTTTCTGAATCTTATTCTTTTTGCTTTCCTTTCCCTACAGTGTGTCACAAACTGCTCCAGTTTTACTGTCATCATCACCAGTCCATTAGGCAAAAGGAATGAAGCAACTGAGATACTGCTCAAAACTCAACAAATACCTCTCAGATTTTACCCTTTTGCCCCATTTTGGACCCTGCTAGTGTGATCCTAAACTTCTGATTTATAAGAATCTAGTGCCAAGAATCCACTCAACTCTTAATTAAAGAACTATACCTTTAATGTCACCTGTCTGCACTGGATAAATAAAAATGAACTCAGAGGTAACAAAACTGATCAAAGAAAGTATTTTACAAGCACTGAAGCAAACTGAAGCCTTTTTGCAGAGAATTATTTGAGAGAAATTTATGCTGATGAAAAATTAAAGTACAATGCAAAAATGAACTTTTTGAGATATATTAAACACTGCATATTTTATTTCTTAAACCACGGAATATTCCATAAAACAATGGCTCCCTCTTTAATGAAACTCTATTAAAGAAACAGACCTGTCAAGGGAATACATTTTTATATCCAGTTAGGTTTTGTATTTAACAGATTCCCACTTTGTATATTTTTCTGTGGTAGCTGCTAAGTAAAATATATATACTCTTGAATGTTTGCTTACTTCTGGAATGGGAAATTTCCACACAATTTAGTGATTTAAGAACAGATTCTAATCTAATAATAATAATAGATAAACCCTTTGGGAATACTCAATGTCACTCAGCCTGTGGAACAACAGCCTTTGTTCATTTAGGGCATCATCTAGTTCCCAGAGTCTTTCCAGAGGTTTCAAGGAGGCTGAACTGCACCCTGGAGCCACCAGTGTGCCAAATTGCTGATCTGATTGGTGCTCCAGCTTCATTAGACTTTCTGAAGAACTGCTCTGGGAGTTTATCACCTTTCAGTGATTACTCAGTCATTCTTTCTTGCTTTCTAAAGTAGATTAATAATAAAGGAATCCAATAATGACGGTAGTCAAAGTTCAGGAGGAAGCACAGGAAGGCTCAGATAGATCATCATGTCTCTGTTCCTTGACAAGCTACAATAGGTCTGAGGTGCTCCCACTGACTGTGAACATAGTGTTAGCACATGGAAAGGGCCAACTAATGAAGCATAGCTGTCAGGGAGAGAGCATTTAAAGCTAAATCACATTATATTTGCAATGGTGTGCACATGGAGAATTGCAGCAGCTCCATTGGTACCTTTTAACTTGTTAACACTCTGTCACCATCAGGGATTTGGTCACCTCTCAGCTTCACAGTGCCCCACTGTGGTGTCCCTTAAAAGAATTTGAAAAAGAAGGTATCCCAAATCACAAGTCACTCAAACAAATCTTCTCCCTAATATCAACGATCAAGAAAGAATGCAAAACTTCTGAATAGCAAGTTTGATTAGGAGTTTGCAAGCCAAAGAGCAAGTAAAGTTCATGAATTGTTTCCCAAGAGCAAACAAAGTTCATAAATTTCCTCCCAATTACAATAAATAAATAAACACATAAATTAATAGCAGCAGCTTCCAAATTTTATTTTACCACTTAGAGAGTCACAGAATCATTTAGTCATCTGGTCCTATTGTCTGCCCAAAGCAGAGCTGAATGCAAAGCTATCACAGAGTCAGAGGATGGGTTGGGTTGGAAGGGATGGTGCACAACACTTCCAGGGATGGGGCATCCACAGTCAGTGTTTTCTTGCGAAGAAATATTTGTAAATATTTCCACAGATGGAAATTTAACAAACTTTTCATGGTGTTATTCCTAATCAACCATTATCATAAATTGGCTATGCTTTCTGAAGCCCTAGCCTAGTAGATAAAATTGTTTCCAGCCTCTGGACTAAAACCCAGCATTCAACCCCAAATCTGATACAGAGTTTAATTTAAAGACTTTTTTTTTCTGAGTTATTGGAATAATTAAAAATGTCTTTACAACTTGAATCCACAAGCAAAATTCCAATCTGGATAGTGTATTATGTATTATTTTAATAGTGGAAAGTACAGAAAAGGTATAAAATACAAGCTCCAGGCTGTTGTTCAGGTTAAATCAGCATTTTTTCCTTTGGTCTAGTAAATCAACAACTTTGCTAGCCATCTCTGCCATTTTTCACTGAAGTATCTTCCTCTTCTGTACTCTCTCGTTCAGCTGTGAAAAACCAGGAAAGTTCCTGACTGTGTCACTTGCAATGACTCCAGCCATTTTATCACCCTTTAAAATGATAATAGAAACTCAACCAGAAGTTGTATGCAAATACCTCCCATATGACCTGCTTCAGAGCAAGGTGACTAGAATGAGTGTTGACTATCCAATGAAAATCAGAAAGTGTGGATGATGCCATCCAGCTTCCCTTCCCAGGTTCTTAAAAACACTTGTTCAGTGTGCAGCACTGTAGGTGTGTGCAGGTATACAAAATAAACTCAAGTAGAGCTGCTGCATATTCTTTGTATGAAAAATGCAAGATGTCACCAATTCTGTAGCTAAAAAATGTCACCTCATCTGTTCATCTTTGAGTCCAGACCCATTATAGCTGTGTAATCTTTGACTTGCCTTAAAATTTAACATATTCATAGCCCCTGTCTCATAGAGTGTTCTGTAAAAGGTCAGTGAGATCTTATGGCAATGTAAAGAGGCCTAAAGATATTCACTCTATTTACTTCAAGGTCATTTCACATTGGCATAGCAGATATAGAATATCTATAATAGAAAGGAGGATACATGTACTGGATTCTGAAGCCTTCATTTGTAGAGGATGGGACAAAGGTTCTTTGTTAGGGTGTATAAATCTCCAATCATTCAGCTCCTTTGAGCAAAACTCACTGACCAGAGCAGTCCAACACAATGGCACAAGTTATATTTTACCTCAAGCATTTCCCTGCGTTAAGGGGTAGATCAGTATCCATACTTGCAAAATCCCTTTGCCACAACAACACAGCACTTTTCCTGAGGAATGCCTGTACAAGGGGGATCAGATGAAAGGATGAAAGGCATTTGTAAAACAATTTCCCTACTCAACGTTTTCTAGTTGCGCATACATTGGTTCCATTCATCTGAACCCCTCTGCTGCGGCCAAGCACTTCACTGAAATATCTCATTCTCTTCAGCACTTTATTTACAGAGAAAGAGGAGCCTTAAACCATTTCAGTTTTGCTGAAATTTTCCTGAAGTGATTTTTCCTTAACTGTTTGTTTTCATTTCTTCACGGAAGATCTGCAGTATGTGAGATGTTTGGTTGCCAGCAGAGCACCCCAATTACCAAAGACAATGCTGCTATGGAGAGAAAATATACATTTGTATGGCATTTGGCTCAGTTTCTTCCAGGAGGAGATAAGTGAGCAATTCTCCTCAGGCCTGCCATTAAAATGGAAACCCCAAATAAACTCAGTAGGGAACAAGGCCAGCAATTCTCATGGCAGTGAGTGTGGAGAGCTGGTTGCAGCTTCTATTTTTAGCCCTGATAGATAGTCAAGAGTTTAGAGCAAACACAATATCAGGAAGGGAAAGAGACATGGACAGGGCTGGATTCAGGCAGCACAGGAATAGAAGATGTGTAAACCTCTACCCCACCATATTCAAGCTGGGAGTTACCATACAAAATGGAAAATGAGTGTTTGCTAAGTTTTTGTGACTATGCTTCATTTCCATTTCTTTCTACTCTCAGGTTTTGTACACCTGCTACTGCAACAGAAAACTTTTTTAAGGGTGAGCAGTAGGAGAGCAAGTTTTACCCCTAAACACAGATATCTCATGGTACCCTTAGGAGTCCAGGGAAGGTGAGCTGCCCCAGGCCCACACACCTATTCACTGCCCCTCCGCCAGCAGGATGGAGAGAAAGTAGAGGGCAAAAGACTCTCAGGGGGAGATAATGACTGTTGTGTTATCAGCACTGCTACAGCTGCCAGTTCAGAGCACGGCACCATGCAGGGGCTGTGAGGAAAGCTGCCTCCACTCCAGCCAGTCCCAGCACACCAGGCAATCACAGGGGCTTGTTGAGAAAGACACAGGCACTGCCAAGCTTGCAGCCTTCTGAGGAAGCAGGTGAATGCCAGATAGGATGCCCTGAAGCACCTAAGGCAAAAATAAACAGCTATTTTAGGCATACTTATGTTTGTTATCACTTTGAGTCTTTGTCTCATTTGTATTAGATTTTTCCCTCCTGTGATGTGATATTGCTGCACTATGGCAATCCCTGATTGATACCAGTGTTGAGTGAAAAAATATCCAGTTTCTGAATGTAGCAGGCACTAGCTTGGAAAAAATATCTGAATGCATGTGGATTTTTCTATCTCTGCTAGTGATATCCATGTTTTAGCCAATTGAGCCCTTGTGTAACCCCACCAGATGTGTTGGTATCATACACTTTAGATCATTTATAGAGGCCATGTGTCTTCCACAGCAACTTCTAGGAATGGGGAATGAGGCATATAGGTGGAGAGTCATAAAGTGGTAAGTAATTTCCAGTCCTGGGATAGGACTTGGCTTTTGTAGCACAGAGGGGCAGTTTTGACATGACATCTTTATGTCTACTCAGTTAGTGCCTCTGAAATGTATGCTAAGCAGCCAGGTAGACGTTTAGATGCTGAACTACTTTTAGTGCTCTTGATTTGAACTGTAAATCCACGTAAATGTTATTTCTAGTGGAGAATTTACTTGCCATAAACTAAGGAGGTGAATGCAACATACGTAGTCCAGAAGAATTATAACTCTTGACATCTTTTTACGGGCTGGTGGGTAGCATTTTTGGCTTGGTATTGCTCCAGAAAGGATTTAGGTAAGTCATACATAAGGAGTCTTTACTAATGAGAAAAAAGGACAAGTGGAATTTACCTGTCTAGACTACTGTATCTGAATGGGATAACCCCAGCTGGCAAGTATCAAACCCTGGACACACTTGAGGTGCATCTCAAGATTCAATCCCACTAATAAATTAGCTTTCCATTTCAAAAAGAGGCATTTTGAAGTGCGGGACAGTCACCCTTGACTTGTCCTGGGGTGCCTCTGCTTCTGAGGAACTAGAGCAGCTTTGCCAACAATCTTGTCTCACCCTTCCCTGGATGGGGCAGCTCTGGTTTCTCCAGGTCATGGGTATAACTGCCCATGATCTCAGTAGTGAAACTCTCACATCTAGGCAGGCTATTGCTCTCAAACTGTTGGATAATTTATTAGCACTTAAATGCTGTTGAAAAACACAGCATTCATAGCTCTGGCACCAGGGTAAGTGTTAAATGGCTGGCAGGAGGGCTATCTGCAGGGGCATGAGTGGTGTTTCACACCTAATTATCACTTTCCAGTGTCCTCTGGCTTGATAATTGAGAATTGCAATATGGAAAGGTTTCAGAAATATTTTTGAGTGTAATTACCTAGCTAACAGAAAATGAAGCTATAATAAAGTCTTTTATTTCCTGTCCTTTTGCAAGTGTTCTCTGCTTTCTTATTTCCTGGAAACAAATTGGCATAGGATGGGTCAGTTTTTCTAAAAAACAAAAGAAGGACAATCATGTCTCAGTTCTCTCTCTGTAGACATATTTACTGTAAAACATAACCAAAACTGATATCAAATGAGGAAGGAGAGGTACTCAGCAATGGCATGTGACAAGTGGGTGGCAGAACAGTATGAAAAAATGGGGAGATTTCTTTCTTGCCATCAGCTCTGTCTTTTCTGTGGGGGAGCTGGGTGATGACTGTAGAAGTCATGGATCTGGGTGAAGGAGTAAAAAAAAGCCTGAAGGAGACACTACCAAGGCCACTGCTGCCATGGGCAATAGCAACAGAGAGCTCTGTTGATGAAGTTATAAACTCTTGAGAGAAGGTAGAAACTATTTTTATTTCATTCTCCCTCTTTTAACAGTGCTCCACTCCAAAGATTAAAAAGAGGTTTCTTTGTTTTGAATTTGCCACCTGCATTTATTTCTAGGGACTTTACATCCATTTATTTGTCTGTCAACATTTTCTCCAGCTTCTAGCAGATTTATTTTCCTGATGCCTGTATTGCCTCTGTAAATTTAAAGAATAATTATATATTTGTTTTTATTTTTTACAGCTACATCAACAAGTTATAGATTGCACAGGTGCTGATTGTCTTGCTGTAAAAACAGACCTTGTTCCTGGCACAGCTTAAATTCATCTTTACTGAAGATGGAGATTCAGAAAGGTTTTTAAATAACCCAGTCACACAACTCTTCCCAGCTGGTGTTCTCTGCATTCATTGCTGTTCTCTACCGTGCTGCTGGAGATATTCCTTGTTGTCTAGTATCCTATGTCATGGAAAAGTTGCTATGAGAAATTACCAAGAGAAATCAGAGGAAGAAGCTCCTGGAAAGACTGGTGGTCTGCTGGGATCTGGAGGAAATGAGCTGTGCGCTGGTAGGTTGGATGGCTCCTCTCTCAGAGTGAAGATTAATGGGGTAACCCAGCTACTGATTAAAGGCAGCTGAAAAGGAGATTGTGGACCGCAAGGGACGAGTTCATGCACTTGCTGCTTTCACAAGAGACTTTCTGAAGCTAAGGAGGAGTGAAACAAGTAATATAGAAAGTCACTGTGTGTTGGTAAAATGGAGGAAACTGAGGTATTTTGCCACCACATTGTCCACGCCACAAACCTCTGCTCAGTAACTTCCATTATCATTACTGCTGATAAACCCTGTGATAATGGGACAGCCAGAGCTCCAGATATTGCCAGTTTTATGCTAAAGCCTCTAGACATTGCTCAAGGGAACAAGTGCTTTCCCACGTGTATCTGTGATAGCAAAGCCTTGGAACGTCAAAATCAGTCTTGAAACCGCAAGTGACAGGATTTATCACAGTCTGAAACTTGTGCTAACTGTGTCAAATGGCAAACTTCTTCAGATGGGACACAAAATTCTCTTTCCACTTCAAAAAGACCTGAAGCCAGACTTTTCTGAAGCTTGGATTTTGATGCATTTTATTGCAGAAGTCACAGTATACAAATTGCTGTGAGTTAAAACAGAGTAAGATTTCAGAAAGAAAGATGATGTTTTAACTAAATTGTGCAGTAATACTGACACTTCCAAGTCAGCAAGGCTGAGGCCCAAGTGTGAAATCCTAGTATTTCCATTTAGACTGATGTTTGACAGTATTAGAAAAAACAGTGATGTCAAAAGGACTACTGTTCCTGTGGCTGACAAGGAAACAATTTTATATAATTGTTTCAGCCTACAGAAGAGGGTAATTCCTTCGGACATTGCTGGGTTTTATTTTCATAAAGAGTGAATAAATTATCTCAGTCCTCTGGATCAGAGGATGTTAAGTTCAAATCCTGACGCTGGAATAATCACTACAAAATAGTTCAGTGTTGACTCTGCAATTTGTGGGTAGTTTTGGTGGGAAAGGCATTTTTCCAAGTTTGCTCTCTTGATGTGTTGAAATTACAGAAAAACTGAATTCTCAAAAGGGTGGCCAGGATAGTCAAAATGGCAATTGGCTGAAATATGTCCAATAAAAAGTAGACTAAATTCAATAAAATGCTGCCCTGCTGTTATATTTTCATCTCTGCAAAAAACCTATGACAACTTAACTAGATCTGGCTATTTTTATGATTTTTAAGGTGTCTCCTTTAGAAGTCCTAGGGAAAGAATGCATATGAACATTAAGCAATCACACAACATGTTTCTGTAGAATTTAAAGGTGTTCTCTTATGAGGTTTTGTTTGACTGAAGGTTAGAGAAAATCATGTTCAGCCATATCAAAACATCTGATCTGCATTACTTTATTCAATGTGGACTTCATTTATTCAATTAATATTTATGAGGAGTTTAAATTTCAGATTTATTAAATTTTTATTTCAGAATTATTTTTGATCAATCAATTATTTGGAAAGTGAAGAGCAGCTCTTATTAGCTTACAAACAACATTGTCAAGAAAATAATCAATAGAACAGGGCAGAAGCACAGAAATAAGAAACCCTTACCTTTCCAGTGAAGTCTAGTTTAATACATGATTGTATTACAAAAATGTTCCTTTTCATGTTCAAGCCTGCACATTGTTGTCCCTGAAGAACCAAAAAGGTATTTCTGGGTTTTATGAGGTTCTTTAAGGTATTTCTAGGGTGCTTTATTAGAACATTATTGATCCCAGCCAATGTGGGTCATCACTGTGAACCATCTGTTGTTACTTCACCACTCTGCCATTTCACACAGAAGATGCAGAAAGCACAACAAATAAATGTCACTTCATTTGATATGCAGACAGGACTTCTGATGCTATTTATTTTTTTTTTAAGGCAAAAATTGGACTATATTAGTAAAAAATCTCATAAACGAGGTAAAAAACCCCCAAAAAACTATGAGAAATTTCCTTGTGTCTAGCTAATGAAAGGGCAAAACACCACCAAAACACAACAACCTGAGTAAACAATTGGTGGTGAAATGATCAAATGACAACTGCAGAGACACAGTAATCCCTTGTGTGTGTCCACCAGAGTAAGTGGGATTTTATTTAGATTAATTTTGCCTTAAGTCTTTAAAATGTGGGAGCAAGTACATCAGCATTCACTAACATTGAGAATTTATTTTTATCGCAACAAATTACCTTTTTGCATCTTACTGGTTTGGTTATTTTCCTGCTAAGCAATTCTTTTCATGGACAGTCCATTCTCAGCAACCTGCAAGACCAATGTCACTTATAACAACAGAGAAGTCATAGAGATTTGAGTGGTGAGTAGCTCACTGTTTTGTTATGGTTGTAGCTAATTACTCTTCAAGCTCTGCTACTTTGCAGGGATTTCACTCTTAGGGTCCCTAAACAGAAATCAGTTAGTTTTGGCAGCCTCTGGTCTGCTGTGTAACATTCATCAGTGTCTTTCCCTGGCGTTTCAAAGGCAACACTTACATGTAATGGTTTTGCTGTGAAACAAAACAGAGAAGGAGTATTGTGGTGTTGAAAACACATTTCACAGAGTTGTTACAGTTTTTTTGGAAGGATGCCCTTTATTTAATTAATCTTTCTGCATTTTGTTTTTGCATTTTCCATCACCATTTTATTATTCTCTGATGGACTTGGTCCCCAGAGCTGGCTCCAGGGAAAGGTCTGCTGGATTAAGCTGTGGTGCCTTCCACCCGGAGTATTTCCATGAGCCCTTCACGGTTCTCAGTGTGGCGTGCAGGCCTACTGTGAACCATCAAATGATCTGTTTTCTTTTCCCTTGAGGTGAACCACATTCGCTTGGATAAGAAAGCAAAACCTCCACAGTAGACCTGAAAAGAAGCCTACTGCTTTGGAGAGGGCTCCAACAGGCCTTGATGTAAAACCCTGACCCCTGTTAATGGGATTCTATTGCCATGAAGCCTCCTGTAGACATTTATTTATTAGACGTGTATTTATTATATAAGGAGGTGATGCCAGTATGCTCTGCTGGATTAAAGGTTGTTGAGCTTCATGATTATTCTAGAAAGATTTATTTGCCTCTGAACGCAATTACACACCAGTGCAGTGGAATGAGCACAGTGGAAAATCTCACCCCACTGCTTTGATGGACTAAGCTGGTGCCATCCACAGTCTGCAGACAAGGGCTAAAGAAACTGGGACATTTTCATAATGTTACTAAGTGACAGCTGAGGTGTTAAGTAATTTCTGGGGTAGACAAGCACCTGGAAGAAAAAAAAGTAGCTTGCCTTTGGCAGGGCTATTGCTGAACTCATTGTCCAGGCTGGGATCTATCCAGACACCTCATAGCTTTGGCTACATCTAAATAAACAGCTTTGAATGCTGATTTAGAGGTATTAATGAGTTTCTTGCATCATTTATGACTATGTGTAGTGACAACTGTGCCGCAACAAATCCACCACATAAATCAGGTGTGTATTTTGGCATGGTCAGCCCTGCATGGAAAGACAGCTTTTAGGTGAGGAAAAGAAAAGTTGCCTCATAAATGTCAATAAGACACTCATTCCATCAGATTCCATGAAAAAGAGAAAAGCCCGTAGCAATACAGCAGGGTTACCATCCATGAATGTCGATGATCTATCAAGAAGTACATTCAAAATAATCTTTTATTGTCATTAATGTGCAGTCAGAGAGATTAAAAATTAAGTTAGCATCACTTTCTTTTATTACGTATAGGGCTTGTATACATCTCTGTGTGCATATTTGTCACCTGGCAACCCAACTGCAGTTTATTTAAGCAGTTTTATGAATAATGTATATTTAAGAGTTGGTTTAAAGCTCTATTTGCAAGCTATGCACTGACTGAATATACTTGCAGAGTAAGATTGATAGAAAGGTGAAAGTCATGTAAAGCAGTAAGATTGTCTGCATTTTTGTGCCTGATGGTGTGGATCCTTATTACCATAAGTGCATTAGTGGAGAGGTGGACTCACATTAATCACACACAACTAGTGACAGTCACATGTGATAAATTGTTCAGATGCTGATTGATTGCAGACATGAGCTCTCAGTTTTCTGTATAGCAAAGTCTGCATGAGCTTGAAGGCTAAGAGGTGTTTGAGAACTTACAAGAAAAATTTGTGTTTATTTTGATTTAGTGTATTGGCAATTTTGAAATGAGGTTGACATTTCAAATACTCTGAGTTCTGCAACTTAGATCCTTCTTGGGTGTTCAGAGCCATTTAAAAGCTAGAAGCCTCTACACCCCCAACAGTCATTGAAAACAGACTCTTCCAAAGGACAATTCAGAAGCAGCACCACATTCTGGAACCTTCTCTCAATCCACTGGACACAGGAGGAATACAAAAACTTATAGGCTTCTGTGACTTGGTTGCTGGAGCTGAATGCCTGATATAAGGTGACTGAATCTGAGTTTGAGTAACAAGAAACAGGTAGGGAGGCACACTTAATGAAATAAAACCAGACTGTATCCTGACTTCTTTTTTCCCCCCTCCTCTTAAAAAGTAAAAATATCATAGAGTCATTGATTTGTTCATTTCTTCCTGTCTTATAAGAAATTCTCTTTGCAGCATCCCATTTCCAAGTCCTGTTCTTCAAAGATAAGTCTGTGAAATGGAAATTCAGGATACTTGATGCCAGACTCCAGAACAGCACTTTGTCCATGTTATACCAGCTTAACCAAAGAGGAATTGCCTTCTTTGGGAACCAACACTACAGATAATTCCTATGGATAAAAAACCACTTTTCTGTTTTGGAAAACATGACCAAACATTCCATCAAAATAAATATTTTACATAAATAAGCCTAACTTATCCAAATATTTCATTTATTGACAGAATAGTGCTTTTAGAGGCTCCCCAGTTCTAGCTTCCAATAGACTATTATCTGTGTTTAACAAAAGAAAAAACTAACAACTCAAACCAAAACAACAAACAAAAAAACCCCAAAAACAAACAAGACCACAAAACACAAATCTGTTGAAACATAAAAACTTGCTTCACATTCCAGGATGCCTCCTTCAAGCAAGAAGAGGTGACCCTCTGGATGCTATGACTTTCAAGATCTTACCCATGACAAGAAGAATATAAGTTACACTTCACTTACTCTGAACCTCCTCAACCAGCAAGGGGTCATTTCCCTTCACGGGAAGAGGGAGGCAGATCTTAAGATGAACTCACTTTTTGACCTTCTTCATGATTTATGAATTCTTTTGGGAACACACTCTTTGTGTATGAATTTCAAATGAGGAGTAGGGTGAATAAATGTATTTGCTTAGTGCATGGCTACAATTAGTCATTAGAAAATAAACCTGTGGGAGGATGCATGATGGATGTGCCAAAAGCTGGAGAAAGTTCTTTTGGGTGGAATACACCTTTATCTCTGGCTATAGTTGCTTCTGATTTGGATGCTGATATGATGATTCAGGTGCTCTAGTGCATCCAAAGGTGCTGGAACATATCCAAAGAAGGGTAATGAAGCTGGTGAAGAGTCTGGAGAACAAGTCTGATGAGGAGTGGCTCAGGGAACTAGGGGTGTTTAATCTGGGAGAATGGAGGCTCAGGAGCAAACTTATCTCTCTCTACCACTACCTGAAAGGAGGTTGTGCTGAGGTGTGGGTCAGTGTCTTCTCCTGGGTAACAAGTCTCAGGATGAGAGAAAATGGCCTCAAGTTGCACCAGGTGATACTTATATTGGATAATAGGAAAAGATCCTTCAGTCAAACTGTGGTTGGGTGCTTACAAAGGCTGCCCGGGGAAGTGTTTGGGTCACTGTCTGTATTTTAGACATGTACATTTGGCACCTGGGGACATGATTTAGTGGTGGGCCTGGCAGTGTTAGGTTGGTGGTTGGACCCAATGGTTTTAGACGTATTTCCCAACCTCAGTGATTCTATTCATCTATGAATTTCGTCCCCAAATGTGGCTGTGGAAGTGATTCCATTGTCCCATGAATTCAGCAGGATCACTGAGGTGCAGTGGTCCAAACTGGAACAGGATCTAGTCTGTAAGAAAAACATTTCTTGTGGATGAAGCCGTACTTTGTAATTTAGTGAAACGTAGTAAGGAACGAGTTGATGTAACCAAAGGTAAAGTGTGAAAATATTCCTGACTGCTCAGCAAACTGATTTCTATTTTATGCCTTTTGGCAGCCTCATGCTTTGGCTTTCTCCTACATTACCGACATACATGAAACTCAGGCTGCTGGATTTCTGGTGTATTAGCTGGTTTTTACTGAGGGTTAGCCCAAGTTTTTTAGGCTGTATTTACCCTCAGTACAGCATCACCCATTCTCCCTTGAGCAGACCCAAGGGGCTCGGCTGTGATCACTGCCTGTGGGCATTATTCAGTGTTATTATTGCAATCCATTCCAGGAAACCAACCTTGAGCAATCCAAGTCCTTCACCCTTGACTCTTGCATGCCTCCCTGCTTCTCAAGCGCTATGGCAGCATTTGGCCAGGCAGAGAGTGCAGACTGGCTTACTCCAAGAGTTTTCTGTACATGGGATAGTTTTCTCTCATGCAGAGATATATACTTTGTCATGGAGACTCCCTTGCCTCTGAGTTGTTTCTTTTTCAAGTTGTTTCAACCTGTTTCAAAACAGGTTTGATATGAGAAGGTTGTTAAAGTTTATACACTTTGTGTGATAATGAATGTTGCTCAAAATCTATTTTAATGGGTTTATTTGCCCTCTTAAGTTTCTAAGCACAAATATTCCAAGTATTTATGTACAGGATTAAAGCCATTTAAATCACAGTCATGCATATGCCAAAACCTTTCTACTTCTGATCAACATTTATGCTTCCTTTGTATCTGCGCTTTTCAATTTCACCCAGTTTCTCCTTAGGTAAATTAATATTAACAGCAGGATACATTACCCCAAATTTCCATTTCTCTGCCTTCCTCCAAACCAGCACTTTGAAGGCCGAAAGAAGAGTTTGATTGGGAGCAGCTGTACAGCTAAAAATCTCACCTTGCAGAGATACAGAATAAACATGGTCCCTTCTGTCCCATCTGTCCATTTGCACTTGGAATAAGGTGCCGTGAGGGATCAGGTGAAAGGCAGGACAGAGGTGGCAGACACAACATTATTGTGGCAACCCTTTTCCCAGCCTCACTGTGATGTGGTGCAGCTCTAGCAGGGCCAGGACAAGGGAGTCTGTGTGGACCAATAGTCATTATGGCACCTGCTGGGTGAGCAGACAGATACAGAGTCATAAATCTCCAGCTAAAATGCCCTGAAGCGTAAATAGAATTAGGCACACATCAAGAGATGTCCTCTTACCCTGTGGGGCTGCACCAATTCTGCTGGTTGCAATTTTCTGTTGATTTAGTCACAGTGCTATAAAACTGTTTATAGACAAGTACTTCATGTTGATGCAACTCCTATGAGCACTATCCCTTTCTCATTCAAAAGAAAAAAATTCATATTTAATAGAAGCTTGATTACAGCTTTTCCATAGTAATGATCAGATGCCTTTTCTGACTTGTCTTCAGTTTTGGTGTGAATGGAAAAAAGAGAAGTAAGCCATTGCAAACACTTGTCTTTAGCCCAATTCTTGCAGCTTTGTCCTTTTTCCCCCATGATGCCCTGTATTTCCAAGGAGACAGATCATCACCCTATTCTCCTTTTGTCTGTAAATCTCATGAATCTATGATCTATTTTTTACTTGGTTTCCATCATATTTAGTTGAGCAAATTTATGCCAAAGCAGTGTTGGAAAAGGAATCTTTCAAATAATGAAGTGCTTCCCAAAATCACATGAGGAAACCCATTAATCCAATGAGTTACTGGATGAGTTAGCATTCAGTTTCAAAATGGATGTCTCAGATGTAAAACAAAAGCTTGAGCTGAGCACGACACAGCTATGTGGTAATGCTTAATATTTCACTGTTTTTCACTGTGCTGAAATACAACAATAAGTTAAAATTAAACACATTTTTTAAACATAATTGAGATATTGCACTGAATTACAAAAGCCTAAATTTTGGTAAAAAGCAATTAAAATTTTCTGATGAAAACAACATTTCTTGCAAAGCTTTGATCTTGGACAATATATTAACAAATTGGGAAACAACAAATTACTAAACTTCACATCCTTGGCCAGTTTCTGGTTGCTTAATTGCAGGTTGGCTCCTCTGCAGTTTCAGAGGAGATGGCATATCTCCCCCTTGCTTCTTGTTTAATTTCGTATGGTTTCACCTACACTTCATTGAGACCTGGGCCCAATCTCATATCACAGGACCTGTTTGAGAGGCCCTAAATTAACAATATCACCCTTTTTCTTGCTCTGGGGAGCCAGAGAAATGTTCTCAGTGTTCTCTGCTGTGCAAGGAGTAGAGTCAAGCCCTTCTAATCTTCCTGAATGTGGCAGAAACTCTTTTGCTATAGGATTTCCTGCTATGTAATTGAAATGTTGGCCTCAGACGAGGAATTTACTTCCACCAGGCACCAATCTATCCTTACATGCCAGACTGGCAGCTTCCTTTGTTGTTTTGAAGAGGCTGGAAATTCTTTCAGGAATTCTTTCAGACCTGTGGGACTAAGCCTACGATTTAGTTACTTTCAATTGTGTCTTTGTGGGATACTGAAGGTTGAACAATGCCATTTCAAGAGCCTAATTCTCATTCTTCTTTTCTTCATTATTTCTTACATGCTGCCAAGTCATAATTGTGACCCTCTTGCAGTAGGTGTTCCTTAAACATTTACACAGTCCTTCTCCCAAAGAGCTTGTAATTTAGCACAAAGACTCAGTCAAGGCAAGATTAGAGGAAAAAACTCCAAAGCCAATCACTTGGATGGGGTTGATACACATTATGTCAGGCAGCACCAACTATTTACTGAGATGTTTTCAATTCCTCCGACAAACTTCTTGCTGACTCCATATTAATGTTTAAAATCACCATATTCTCATACATATATGTTTTTTTTTATTTCCTTCTCCCACAGAATCCAATGACAGAAACTTGTGCATACCACAGACGTCACTTTGAATTAAGTAATATGGATAAAAAAAGCAAAAATTCAACCTCTTGTAAAGAGGGTTTCATCTGACATCCTGTTAGAAGATTCATTCCCTCCCTTCAGCACACATTATCAGGGCATTCATGACTAAATGCACAGGGGTCAAACCACTAAACATTTCTCGCTGATGTATTAAAAAAGGTTCATTCTGAATGTAGTGGTTTATTCTGAATGTAGTGCTTTTGCACACGTTCTGTGACCTGCTTTGGCATCTCCAGTGGAACATGGCAGATCCCAGCTGGCTGAGTTAGATATTAGCCATGCAGAAGCAAGTGACAGAAATGATATTTCAGCCTTTCTCAGAAGAGGTGGCCATGGAGAGAAAGAAGAGACTGGTGGGGTATGAAGAAATCAAACTTTAAAAGTTTTGGAGAAGGCCTGTAGGAGACCATATTGTGGCCTGTTATTATATAAAAAAGGCTTACAAGAAAGATAGAGGAGACTTTACCTAGGCCTGTAGTGGCAGGACAGGGGAAAATGGTTTTAAACTGGAAAAGGATAGATTGAGATTGAATTTAAGGAAAAAGGTTTTTTACACTTGAGGGTGGTGAGACACTGGAAGAGGTTGCCCAGAGAACTTGTGGATGTCCCACTATTGGAAATATTCAAGGTAAAGTGGGACGGGACTTTAAGTAACCTGGTCTAGTAGAAGGTGTCCCTGCTCATGGCAGGAGGGTTGGACTAAATGGTCTTTAAAGGTTATTTCCAGTGGGATCATTCTGTGATTCTGTTAGCATATCCATCCATAAATGTTCATCTTGAAGCTCAGTGACCATTTGCAGCACCAGCATGTGATGGATATTGATCACATGGATATGGGATGGATGTGATGCCCAATGCATGAATAGGGAGAACACTAAGTTTTGTTGCTACCAGCATGGTTTCTTATCTGAAGGGAAGGCCAGCTTTCACCTTCTGGTTTTGGGCTGTTCAGGGTGGGTCTCAAGGATCTCTGTGGACAGTGCCTCATAGTGCAGACATGGTAGTGCAGCCACAGCCAGTCATGGGGGCTTTGCAGTGCACGTTAGATGTGGGGAGAGACAAATTAACTTCTCCTGTTTGAGAAATAAAATTTGTACTGTTTCCTTGTCTTGTACTTTTAGAACAAGATAAGTGCTAAGGTTTTTCCTCTATCACCTCATAAGCATTAAGTAATTCTCCAGAAATGTGCTAGAAAAAAAATTGAGAATGAACTATAACCAGGGGCAGTAAATAATATAAAAAGGTTTTTGATCAAACCATGTTTATTCCTATCTGGAGAAGACAGAGTAGACAAGCAGAGAGATGGACAAGCAATACTTTAACAGTGACACATTCACAAATATTCCTAGAAATACAGGAATTGAAAGTGTGTTATAAGTGTGCTGTTAAAAATGCTGAAAAGCCTGCTCATTTCTTGACACCATATGTCTGTTTCTTGTATTAAAGGGTTTGGAAACATTGTTTATGGATATTGCATAACCATGAATGCCAAAAATAATAATGCTATTAAGCTTAGTCCAAATAGCATGTAATGAGATTCAAAATGATATGTTAAATACACATTCTAATAATGAAACTCAAATTGCTTTACAAATAGCATTGGAGAACATTAGTCCATTTTGATTCTAATAATTACTTGCATCCTGTGTTCCAAATCTATTCAATATGCTTTTTGTAAGAACAAATATTTGTTCTACTAATTGTTCTGCAATTCTCCTGGTTATTTTTAAAAGGCTAAAGGGCTACACAAGACCAGCAGTTGTCTGTTAGAGTAAGATCTGGTTGTTTTTTTTACTTTAATCATCTTACAGAATTTGAAGAAATTAGGTTCTCTAATACCTCTGTCTTTTGTCCAGATTTCAGTTGTCTGTGTTTTGTATACTATCATTAAACCACTTTTCAAGTGAATCTTTGCCAGACTAAACATAATTTTTCCTCGTAGAACATTCCATCCAAACCACATACAACCACTGTAGCCTTTTCTGGATTTTCTTTAGATGTAGATTATTGATTTTTAGGCTAGGCATTATTTCCAGTTTACATATTTATTCTTAACTATTAATATATTATGACCATATCATATTGTCAGTTAATAACGAGCTATCAATAAGTTTTTGACTGCAGAAAAATGTAAACTATGTATAAAGAAACCATATGGTTTAAATGTTTCAAAATATTGTTTTAAATAGAGAGAGAACAACTATGAATGGGAAAGGAGCTCAGCTTTCGCTCACTTCTGGCTTCACAATGAAACAGCCAGGGATCTCAGTGGGTATTAGAAATGGACCAGAATTGTATAAATGCTACTTTATCCACCCCTTGAAATATTTATTCAGGTTTCTCTCCTTAAGTCTTTTACAGATGTGAAGTCGATTAGTCTTCAGTCTCACTGCCACAATCCCAAAGACCCAGTGTGTGGCCTCCAACACATGGAAAGATGACCAATGTGCAAGATGCACAGGGGACTTTGCAGATCTGAAGCCAACAGTCTGAAAAATGAAGTACCCAGGGAAAGTGTGTCTTCTTTCCACTGACAGTGAGATCAGGTTCAAGGAGAAGCTAAGTATGCAAGTTAGATATCAAAAGTTAGGCAGACAGAACCTCATTGTCTTCATTTTTCACCACATTGTATTTGTATTTTGTTCTTTTAAAAAGTATATTAATTTTGTTTTGTGCCATCCAAATGGAGATTGTCTGAAGACCACTGTTAATGATAACTTTTTGATAAGTTAATCTCTTTCCAATTTCCCTGCATTCTACTTAAAGAAGGAGAGGAGAAACAGTCAGATAGTAAAAATGCCCATTGCAATATCCTGGCCTTAAAAATATCCTATGTTTGAATGGCAATTCCTTTTTTTCTTTGCTGAGTTGCGTGTAATTCTTTTCACATATATGGAATAGTCCTGGGTATTGAGTACAGCTGGGATTTCTGAATACAAATTCAACCTGACTGCATACCATTGAAACAGAACTCAGTTGCTTGGAGAGTCTATTGGTGAATTCCTTTAGTCTCATTAATCACGTATGTGGTGACACTGGAGGGGGCTCTTTACTTTTTTATTTCTCATTTGTCTCTGATATTCCCTGTTTATTACAAAATCCCTTCCTTTGCTGGATTTATAATGTGGCTGTTTTCCAATACAGTTGTATCCTTTCACTCCCAAGCGGAGCCACCCATGTGTGAGAGCTGGGAACCTGGAGCTTTTTGATGAATATCCTTATTCGCCACAGAGCAAAGAGACCATGACAAACCTTGGAGATGCTTGATGGCATGGCCCACCAGGAAAATGACAATTACAGATGGAGTTTGCTGATGCTGCTTGCACAATCTGATTCCAGTTCCCCCTAGAGCAGAATGTGTCTGTCCCTCTGCTGTTCTTCTCCAAGAAAGCTGTCATTTTTTAAAAGAAATATGCATGTCTAATTAGGAAATTTATGAATTAATCCTGTTTGCAGCACAGATGCTGCCTTTTTGTGTTGATGCTGAGATGAAAATTTGCAGATATTTAGGCAGCAAGATGTCTTTGAGAGTCAGGCCATGATTGCCTTGTGGGGTCCAGCTACTGCTCCCTTGGACTCATCACCTTTCCCATTTCCAGTTTGCTCGTGCCTTCTCCTGCTCTCTAATCCAGGTTCCTCTCTTCCTCTGTGCAGTGGTTCGTGACCACATACTTTGAAGGTCAGTTGCTCCAGCCAGCTTTTCCACAGAAAGGTGACATGCCAAGAACATGGAATGGGTTTGCAGAGGGATTTCTCCTTATGCTGGCAGTGTGGCAATTGAAAACTCTCCAGAGGTCTGCAGTACATACTATGGATACTGCACAGGTAGAACTCTGAAACTCCACTTGATTCTATCTGCAAAAGACAAATTTTCAAGTGCATGTGAAAAATATCACTTTTTGTGTGTCTGGTGTTCATACCTCATTTGTCCAGAGACATGAGAGCTGAGCATGAAACTATAATTTGCTGTTAGGAGGCACCTAAGGTTCTTTTGCTAAGCTCACAGCAAATGCTCTTTGATTGGAAAAATATGACCTTTCAGAAGAAAAACTGTGTGAGCGTATAGAGACCAAGTCAAAGCTGCAGATGTGCAAAAACTTACTAACCTTGGAGAAAGGAAGGACTAAACACGAATTTTAATTCTGTTTTAAAACATGCACTGATGTATGTGCAGCATATGGAATGTCTAAGCATTACTCATATAAAATCACCAGCACAAATAAATTTATAACAGCATTCATGGAGTCTGACACTTTTTTCCCCTCATTCCAAACAATACTTAGGTGGTGTTTCTTCTCTTCATTTAATGAAAACCTTTTTGGTTTTGTGGTAGGAGTTTGACATAAAAGAGAGCACCACTGCAGTGATTTCTACTAATTGTCGTGTTAAGTAACTTGATGCTAAGAGCTACCATAGGTGTTAACAAAAAATTGCTTCCAGAACATAAATGTGTGTTGCCAGCAGAATTTAACCTCAGGCTGTAAGAGTAACACTGAGACATGAGGAGGCTGAAGTGGAGCTCTGCCAGATTTCCCTGTGTGGATTTTGCAGGTGTTTCCCTAAAAAGGAAAAGTTGATAATAGATACGATGGCAATTTATTCCCTCCAAATGATAGCACAGGCAAGTAGACTTTTTGGCATGAGTTTTGACCAGGAAATAATTGTGATCTCCTCAGTATTACTTAAATACATTTTTTATAGAAAGCATAAGGAAATTTATGTTAAAATATATCATGTGTCAAAATCCCTGTATTTGATAAATGAAAAATGTTGGTGGCTGTCCCCATAATGCTTTTTGAGTTATAAATACGGGGAAGAATCAAGAAAATGGAAAAGAGAAATACTTCAAAATGAAAACATTTGAAATAGAGAAGGTTTCATTTTTTTTAACAGCTCTACTTGGCAATTTCAAGAAGATTTTGTTAAAACTTAACGTGCTGACTCTGCAGCCTGGGATGGAAGATTACTTTCCATTGCCTCAGGTGTCAGGATCAGTCCAAATATGTGAAGGACTGTCCCACCATATCCTTAGTTACAGCAGTTTCATCTCCAAAGACACCAGCTGAAGTCACACCTTGGTAGAGAGCAGAAGTGCAAACTGTAGGGTGGCTTTTTCTCTCATTTGTAATGTTGCAAATGAGCTAAAAGCAATGGAGGGCTGACTCAGAAATGGGAGAAAGTAGGAGCTGGGTTTCTAGATTTGACCCTCCCCAACAGCCCATAATACTTGTAACAGATCCAGATGACTCAAAGTTGCTAAATTCAGATGCTAAGGGGTTCAGTAAAACACACAGCCAGCACTGTGCAATGATAAGCACTCACGCCTGGAGAGACAGACCCACAAGGGGATATTGGAGAGCAGGTAAAACAGGTAAGATTGGCAGCTGAGTGACCCAAGTGACCATGGATGTGGCCCTGGCCAAGGTTAGACATTACTGCGAGTTCACTCATCCACCCATCCACCCACTCAGCTGCCATGCAGACACAACAGACCCCTCAGCCCACTCGAGTTATTGAGCAAAGCAGGACACAGTTCAAACCCCACTGCAGTTGCTGAGAAGGCTCCCAGGTATTTGCATGCTGTAAGATGAGGAATACAGAAATGGTTTCCTTTGGGAAACAGCATTATTGTGTGAATGTATCCTGGAGTGATCCAGCTTGGAAAAAACAGACTCACAGCAGTGGTGTTTGAGTGGGATCTTCTTCAGCACATCCCCATCTGTGCCATATATGTACTGTGAAAGACAATTGGACTCAGTGTTGAAAGCTTAGGAATATTGTGAGAAACATTATTCTTGGAACAACATATGTATGCATTGAGGGATGAGAGTAACTATGTTCCAGTGCAGGGTGGTTAAGGGTGCTACAACCACATTTAGATTAAGGCCAGATTAAGCCTCAGCCAATGAACTTGGATGAGCATTTGATTCCTGTTTTCCAAAACTAAAAGCTGAAATGGAGGACAACTGAGAGAAAACTGGAGAAAACTGCATATTTACAATATTAATCTATATGGGATATGAATGAATAAAGTTAAAAATGGATAGTCTTTATTAGTAAAAAACATAGTTTGAATAATGACCAATGTTTGCTTTAAATGCAATCACAGTTTATTAGAATTTTGAACTGTGGGATCTGCAAAGCAAAAGCAGCCTGGAGCTCTTCTCTATAGCCAGGTTTCATCCTGTCTTTAATGGGACGATAAATGTGTATCAAAGTCAAGGCATAAACTCTGCTAATTCTTCAGTAAAACCTTTTCACATCACTTGGCAACTGCCCATTTAACTGAAAAACTGCTTTAGGAATTCTCTAACAAGGAGATTTAAAGGTCTTTTTTGTAAGATCAACATATCTCTCCTCTGTATAAACTCTGAGAAAAAGAGTAACTAGTAAATAGAGCTGTAAATCCTTCTCAGTTTTTGAATTAAAATTTTAGCTTTACTAATGGAGCAATTTTTCCTCTTCAAAATATGACAGAAGCACTACAAAAAGGAAGATGATTTTATTTTGTTGAAAAAAAATCTGTTGAGTTCTCTCACATGTTGTTTTCCTTTTTTGAAAAGGAAATAGATTATGAGTGGTACTGTCAAAACTTGCTGGTTTTTAATTTTTCAATGGAATTGTAAAATCAAAAATGTTTTTCATGCAAAAATGTTGGCCAACTATAACAATGCAATGTTTGAAAAGTACCTTTTTTTGAAAAGGGCAATGCCACTCATGATGATCAGTCAGTCATGGATACTCTATGCTGCTCCTTGGTTGGCAGTGAGTGGCGTAGGAAAGAGGACTATTAAAATTCAGCTGATAGCCTAGAATGAATCCTGTGTTTTATCCCCAGGGTTGCAGAAAAGGAGAGCTTTGTTGCTGCTAAGAAACATTTAGCTTGGATTGTATCAAGAGCGGTGACTTCAGGAATTAAAAAATAAATCTCTCAAGCTCTGTTGAAATATTTTTACCCTCCAATTTCCTCCACAAAAAAAAAAAAAAAAAAAAGACAAGATGGAGTGGAGAGTTTGAGTCATGCACAAGTTTAGTGAAAAGATACTTTTTAGCTATAAGAACCAGCTTGTTGCCAATTTCCGTCAAAATAATTCCCCAGGTTAAATCCTGGTCCTATTGAAGTCATTGTCCAAATGCTCATTGGCTGTGAGGGGAGATCAGGATTTGTCCCGTTCAATTCATTAGTGATGGTATGAACCCCAAGCAGTATTACGCCTCCTTTAAAGAAAGAGAAGCTCCTACTTACTGTTTATATACTAACGTTATTTCTCACACATTTATTGTGTTGGTCTCCTTAATTTGGTGCCATGCTGGGTCCCTGTGGGATGCCACTCAAACATTATGTCAATGTTCTCAAAATTGAACTCCAGTGCTTTATTTTACAAATGGCTTCTAGCAGATGTGTGGCACACTTTATTAACTTAAGCACCCATTAGTTGAAAATTTCATTAGTTTGGGGGACAGGGATCAGTTTCGTCAATAGATCTGGTATGGGTGGACCCTTTGTGTCAACCTGACCCATATCAAAACGGATTATTGTTGTAAGTGAGACAAGTGACCTAATGTTCTGCCTATTATGCACACATGATCTATAACCTTTTAAAATACTAGTGTGGGAAAGGAGCACACTTCACTGCATCCCCAAACCATGGATTCCTAACAGGTGGCAGTCCCTCTCTTAGCAACGTTTGCCATGGGCTGTCTGCACCAGCGTATGAATTATCAGGGGGTACAGTTTCCAACCAGGTAACCAGGGGAAAACTGGGATGGAGAATGAAACCAGAATAATGAACGGCCAAACAGAAGTTTTAATGAATGCAGGGGAGAGCTGGTGGACCTGGGTCTGTAGTGCCATCGTCTGACTGACCAGCGCATTTCGACTGAGGCGTTCCGCGTGCTGCCTGGACCTTTCGGGCTAATAAAGCCCCAGAGGTAAGGCTGGATGGCGTTACAGCAGGAACATATGGTACATTTTACTCCACAGTTTTAATGTTTTGATGCTGTTTGTTCTTTGAATGATGGCAGCAGTCGTTTCCAATGCATTCACTTGACCTTGTTTTGGAAACTATTTTAGGGCCAATTTGAAAGTCCATGCAAAAATATTTGGCAGGACCACACACTGAAAGGTGCACTGCATAACCCTTTGGCTGTTTTGTGCAGCAGCTCTCACACCTGCCCTGAACTCATTGACCTTCTGAAGAGGAAAAAGTAAATTTGTCTGGAAGTGATGAATCATAGAATCATTGAGGCTGGAAAAGACCTTTAAGATCATTGAGTCCAACCATCAATCTGACTCTGCCAAGTCCACCACTGAACATGTCCCTAAGTGCCACATGTAAATGTCTTTTAATTACCTCCAGGGATGGTGACTCAACCACTTCCCTGAGCAGCCTGTTCCAGAACTTGACAACTCTTTCCGTGAAGAAATTTTTTCCTAATATCCAAACTAAACGTCCCCTGATGCAACTTGAGGCCATTTTCTCTTGCCCATTGCTTGTTATTTGAGAGAACAGACTGACCCCTCCCTGGCTACAACTTAGTTTTGGGGAGTTGTAGAGAGCGATAAAGTCTCCCCTGAGCCCCCTTTTCTCCAGGCTAAACACCCCCAGCTCCCTCATCAGCTCCTCATAAGACTTGTGCTTCAGACCCGTCACCAGCTCCTGCACCTTTAGGATATCCCTGTTTCAGAATATCCAGTCTTCCTGCACTCCTTTGCCCTTCAGGACTGCGTGCTGTTGCAAGGAAGGTTGTGCAGCTCACTTCTGACCTCTCCATGCTCTGGGCTGGGAAGTAGGAGTCAGGCTGGATGAAATGCCCTGTCTGGGACAGCCCACTTAAATGCCAGCCTCAGGGCAGCCCTTTCTCTGCCACATATTTGACATCAGAATGTTTGTGATGTGATTAGAGGTGTGAGAAAACCAGGAAGATATCAACAGGGGTAAACTGATCCTGTTGGAATCTTTGACTTGATTTACAGCCAATTCCTCCCAGCAATGTCTGGACAGCCCACAGATGGGACCAGCCAGACAGAACTGATGTGGAAAAAGAGTCCTGTTTTTAGTGTTATGAATTCAGGAGGCAAAGGGGTGATTGGTTGTGCTCAGTGTTTGTACAGAGAAAATTGGTCATGGAGCCACCTGTTCATCTTCATTAATAGAGAAATGTTTTCCTGGAACAAGACACTTCTCTCTGCTGTTAATTAAAATCAAAGGCAAAACACAGAATCAGTAAACTCCAAAATCAAAGGAACTGAGATGGGCAAGCTACATTTCCTAGTTTAGTGGTGGCTTCCTTCCTCCTTCACTCAGCTTTGATTGATTCTCAAAGTTTGGGTTTTTGTCAGTCAGCTGAACAGAGACAGGTTGTCTAGCTGCTGCAGGACCTGACAGATATGCACTGATTCCTCTAGGAGATGCAGGTTAGGTACAGAAAAAAAGGCTGAGAAAATCAGAAGGATGCAATAAGAGTCTTGACCAATATATACCAAGTTGGATTTCTCAGGTTCTAAGTGGCTGTGTGACACATAGTTCACTTCTAGCTCTTTATGCTTGTCTCCCACCTCTGAAATTTAGGTCTATTTGCCTCCTGCAGAAAGTGTTTTCAGGTAAACTGAAGAAAATTTTATGAGAGAATGAAGTATGTCAACCCTTACTCAGTGACACCTCATCATGAATCATGTTCTGAAACAAAACCATGCTAATGTTACTATGTTTAATCTCCTGTCTAGTGCTGAACAAAGAATTTACAGAGATTTTATTCCAGTCATTGCTTCTGCTGACAAGCTGAGGTCCTCCCTCTTTCAAGTCAGTAGGGAAACACGCAGTTGCTTCTTCAGCTCAGGTTCATTGCAGTAATTTCAGTATATTTTGCTGGAAAGTGCTTTCTCACAGCCAGGTCTCCCGTGATACCAATATGAAGTGTACACTATATTCTTTCCCTGTTTCCTCTAGAGCCTAATATATTCTTTGCAGCACTTTCAGCTTGAAATGAAGTGTATGACCTAAAGTCTATAGAATAACATGAATCACTGTACAATAATTTATAGGGTCACCTCATAATTACTGTTGAGTATAACATGACTCCGTTTATTGGAACATATACAGGAGAAAGGTTATTTTTGAAATTTTTCTTGTTTATTCAAGCCAGCATTGCTCCAGATTTGAACGGATTTATTGACACCACATTAAAAGTAATCATTGTCAAAACAACTGGGAGAAAAAACTTTAAAAAGGTAGAAACTTCCTGCTCCCTAATCTCCCTTGCAGAGAGGTGGGGAGCAATGTGTGGCCCATGGCTTTTCTGTGAAAGGTGATTTTTTCCATGTCTAAAGAACTGAGATCTTCTCAAAGATTGGTAATAAGAATGGACTGAGTGATAACAAAGCATGTTGTATGGTAATGTTCTAAAAAATTGTGTTTTATTTGGAAGAAAAGCAGGTTAAAGCAAAGAAGAAGCCAACAATTTAAAGGGGGAAAGTTATGTTTTGGGCTTGTTTTGCAGATTTTCAGGTTTCTGCACTTACTATCCCTAAGCTGTAATTCCCTGTGCCTTTGTCCTTGGGAAAGGTAGAAGAAGTGAGGGATAGAAAAGGCCGTGTGCTCAAACCAGTGGTGCCCATGGTAGTAAATGCAAAACCCTTCAGGCATTCCAGAACTAGTGTTGTACAAAAAGTCTGTATGGGTACATGTTTGTGGGACCAGAACCAGAGACCTTACTGAAGTTTACCAAAATTTGACAGGCTAAAAAGCACCAATACTCTTCATAACACAGTGGTGTCAACAGAGGCTTGAGAACCAGAGACTATCAAAGCCTCTGCAGTAAATATAAGTGCTGTGTTCAGAAGCCCAGCTTGTTGCTCTTGGTATTTAGGATCTCTTAACGCCATCACACATTCCAGATGTGCATTCCAGGCTGCTCCAGTTCTGAACGTATGCTTGGCTTGACCAAACATGGAGGGTTTTATTCCAAGTAGAGATGTATTCATTTGCAGTCATCAAAAAATGTATATTTATGGAGGAAAGTTTGGGTGCTGTATGCCAGCACACCAATTATGAGTGTGTAGAGTAAAGAGGTACTGTCAGGCTGCATATGTTTCAAATATATAAATTCAGAGACCAAAATACTTAGAGACAGCAGATGGATTAGTGACACATTCAGAAAACTATGGGTACGTGTATTCTGGTAAATTAAACAGTGTCAAGACATGGGCACAGGCACTGGAATTTACTCATCCACACTATTCAATTGTTAGAACAGTCCTCAGTGTGGTTTTGGCCTAGATCAACTAACAACCTCCCAAACAATTCCTAGGTATGGCTTGTGAGTTAGTTCAGGCCAGGGACCATTGCCAGCAGGCAGCATGCAGGCAGCTGTCCTGTGCAAGAGGTTAAGAGAGTTTAATATTATGGATGTGTCAGATTGTTCCAGATGGCTTGATGGCCCTGACACTATTTAGTTTACTAATATAGATTTAACCTTTAGGTTTTTATACTCATCCACTTGGACCTGTGACTCACACACACCAAACAAGCAGCTGTGGTGATTTAAGATGTTATTGCACCTGAGCTCTTTGTTACTGGCCCTCGCTGGAGGTTGCTGACCCCACTGTAGAGCTGCCAAAAGTAATGTACTTCAAGTGTTTTAGGACCAGTGAAGGTCAAGCCATGATGTAAGGTCTGTACATGTACTGAATTTGGGGAAAAGATCAGTTTAAGATTCTTCCCTCATGCCTTGCATCCATATACTTATAAAGCCTAACCTAAGGCCAGAGCTCTTGCTGCTGCTGTTGCTGTTTCACTCTTCAGCACAGGGTGCCCTTAATCATGAGTGACCTTTTGGATAATGACCCTTTCCTAGAGTCACTATGTGACTTCCATGGGCTGCACTGCTTTTTGGTAATCTGTGTTTTTCTCTGTTTTTCCTGAAGCTGTCCTTTCCTGTTTGTTGTTGCACAAGAATTTCACACTCTAAAATCTATACACCAATGATATTTTTCCCATTTGTAATCACTCTTGCCTTTAGAGACAAATTAGCTTTATAGCTAATTTGTTTAATGATATTAGTTTGATGTCTGTTCAGTTTTTCCAGGCAGGTTTATTGGGAATAGATCTTCCAGCTGCCAGGAGGGGTAGAGACAAGCAAGGTGGTCAGTGTTCCCTTGTCCATGGCTGTGAGGAACTGCCAGCTGCTGGTAGGACTACAATGTGGTACTGGCTGGGATTATGCCTCCTTATATCCTAGGCTATTTTGCTTGTAGGAAGTTGCAGCTCTCTGGCTGAGTGTCAGAAGCTGTGGTCTCCTCATTTCCATATCCAGAACTGTGGCTGTCAAAGACAGGAGAATCAGCAAGTGCCCTCCAGCTCCACGGAGAGCTCTTCTCTCCTTGCCTGGTGGTCTCCCAGCCAAGGCTGTCCATCCCATGTCTCCCTGACAGCCAGGATTCAGCCCTTCCAGGTGTGCATGGTCCTTATCCCACTGTGACATGGCCATGACATCACCAGGGCTGGTGCATCACTGTGATATGGCTATTATGTTCTACCACTAAAGTGAGAAGAAACAGTCAAATGATAAGCAACCAGTAGTTATGTGGAGGGAAATTAAGCAGCTGTAGCAACTATTTAAAGAACAGCAGCTCAGCATAGGTTAAGAGAGAATTAAAAGCAGCGGGTTCTATCAACTGCCCAGTTTTAAGGACTTATGCTGCTGCTTGCCATTAAGATTTCTGGGCCTGAGGGTTAAATTCTGGAAGAAAAATGCTTGTCAAGTTGGCTGAATGTAATATTTCACGCCTTTGTAATCAGACACGTCCACTTCCAAACCCTGCATCTGCGAGTCACGGATGTCACTGAGGATGTTTGTGTGAACCACAAAATACATCTTTCTCTCCATGTCATGAACTAGAGATTTTGCCAGGAACTGCCTTGTGTTGTGCACTTCAGTTGGACACTGTCACAAAATACCTGCTAGCTTCTTCCTCCTTGATTCACTGTGGAGTGTTGCACCCTCTTTAACCGGCAGCACCAGAGGCCATGGGCACAACTGAAAAACAGGTGGCTCCCTCTGAACATGAGGAAACAGGGTTTTTTAATGTGGGGAGTGACTGAGCACTGACACAGGTTTCCCAGGGAGGTTGTGGAGTGTCCATCCTCAGAAACATCAGAGACATTCAAAAGCTATTTGCATGTGACACAGGACAACTGGCTCTTAGTGGCCCTGGTTGAGCAGAGGGGTTGGACCAGATGGCCTCCAGAGGTACCTTCCAGCCTCAGTCAGACTGTGATTCTGATTGTGAAAAGTATTCAGCAAATGGGGGCATGGTCTGGCAGTCACTCACTGGGCCTTTTGACAGCTGGAGCAGTGGCTTAAACCAAGGGCAGAATATGGAGAAATTCACCATGGCTTCTTACCAGACACTTCTAAGGCAGTATCTGAAGGGAGATGGAAAGAGCATAAACAACTTAAAATAGAATAGTTTGAAGAATTTACAGGCCTCTGGAAAAGATTCACAACCTCTGGTGTACACATAGCAGTGCTACAGACACTTAGGAAGATGTGCATATCTGCATGAATGGTCTTTTTTGTGTATTTTATCTGAGTGGAGACCATCCCAAGCAAATTATACTTCACAACCTGATAGCAGAAGGCAAACTAAGAGGTAAAAATAATTAGGCATGGGCTTTTTGTCTTGCTCAGAGTCTCCTTGTTTTCTTACAGTGCCTCTTTGGCTGGAGAAACAGAGCAGTAAATGTAATTTAAAAGGCATCCTTGACATTTGCGAGATCCTTAGCATCATAGCACATGCCATTCTTGCCCTCCAAAATATGTGGGGAAAGTGTGGTCATCTCACACAGTGCATAAGAACAGCTGCTGGTTAATGGTTCTTCTAATCACAAGTGCATTCTAATAACAAACAAATTCTACTACTTCTTACTTTAAGCCAAGTTTATGTGTTTATTTTAAGAACAAAGGCTCAAATGCATAAAGTATCAGAGTTGCTCTAGCCAAAAAAATTGTAGACATCCCATCCCTCCCTTCCCCAAAAGAAAAAAAGAGTGTCATCTGGTTGACTGCAAGAGCAACATTCTTAGATTAATCTCAAAAAGGCATCTAATGAGTAAGAGGAATGCATTACATCAAAACAAAAGATCACATTTATTGGCCCATCTTTCCACCAAAACAATTTCTACATGTGTAGAAGATAAACAACAGCAGCAAAGCAGCAAGTCTTTGACTGCTAAATGTTGTGTAGGGCAATTTTCTGTGACTTGCAATGGGAGTGGGAAACACTTCACTGACACCACACTGAATAGCTTTGGGAGCACAAGAAGTGCTGAAGCGAGGTTTAATACATATTTATGTTGCATGGTTGATTGTGTGTTCCACTGGAAGATCTTCCTGTGTAGGACATTCATAACTAAGCTTTCCTTTGAGAAATCTCTGCCATTAAATAGGTGTGAATTTGCAGCCTTTCACTGGTTTTGGGGTGCTTACAGGATCTAGGTCTTACCATGAAATAGAATAATTTAGAGTGTAAAGTACCCCTTGTGATCATCTGATCCAATACCCTACACAAAGTAGCACTAATTTGGAAGCTATGTTGAACTTTGAAGTTGGATGAAGTTGTTTGTGACTGCTCCTACCTGTCTGAACATCTCTGCAGAAGGACATTCCACAGCCTTTCCTGGATCTGTGCTAGTTTGATTATTCACAGGGCAGTTTTTTTTTATTCTTCATATGGTTTTTATTTATTGCTTTCTGTCTTTCTGCTCTGAGAGGAGCTTGACTCTGTCTTCTCTGTAAGCATGCAGCAGGTCATGGAAAACAGAAATACCATCTCTTCTCAGCCTTTTCCTCTTAAGACTCAGCAAACCCATCCATCTACCTCTTGTTTGCACACTGTGTGCTCCAGCCCCCTGAGGAGGTTGCTGGCCACTGCTGAACTCACTCTGGTATGTCCATGGCTCTCTTTCACTTGGGATCCCCAAACCAGACTCAGTAATCCAGATGTGGTCTCACACATGCCAAACAGAGGAGAAGGATCTCTTCACAGATCTGCTAGCTACAACTTCCCAGTATGCAGTTGGCCTTCTTGGGCAAAAGACCATACTACTGACTCCTGTTCAACTTCTTCTCACAAGGAGAGCACAGACAGGTAGATATAACATGTAAATGTATATATTAGACACTACACATTATATATTATATCTATATATATCCTAAACTTTAACCTCCCCAAGGGAACAAAGTGTGCTTAAAATGTTCTGTTGCAACCTTATCCAGAGCGGAACAAATGAGCTATCTGCTAACTACATTATGGTGGATATCAGTAATCACTGTGGGAGTACTCAACTTCAGAAACAGAGGCTGGCTGCACACCAGACCCAGAACAGAAGTGGAGATGGGGTGAAGAAGCAGCTGAGCTTAGCATCAGACTTTCCAGGATGTGCTGACTTTTCGGTATCAATCTTTGCAGGCTATGCTTTTCTACTTTAAACACTTTTTTTTTCGGTTGCAATTATTTTTTTGATTGGGAAAAAAAAGTAATGTAATTTTATTAAATAAATCATCTTCTCCCTGTAATATTGACTAGTTTGCATGCCTTGCTAAACATTAAACCAGATGAAATGGGACTTGGTTACATACAGTTAAGTAGCACGCTCTTTGTGAACGGTAAATGAGATTACTATTTGTTATTTTAAAACAAATGTTCACCCATAAAAAGAAACATCTCTATTAGACAGAAAAGTGACTTCATAAAGGTGCATTATGTGGCAGCCAAAAACTGAAACGGGTGGCAGATTATTTCCAAAGTTAAAAGTTTATGGTGAAACCACGATATAAATTAACTGCTAGCAGCCGTTGAGTCCATTCCTCGGATCATTTATCTGTATGAGAGTGTTATATGTTTGATGCCTGGTATGTATAATGGTTTTGGGGTGGACTAGAGTGTTTCTGAGTGATTTAGCACATGAAATAAACTCCAAGTTTCTAAAACAATAAACATGATGATGGGAGAGAGAAGTCAATACATGTATCTTGATTTCTTGTTGCCATTAGAGTGTGTCTATCTACTTCATGGTCTTCAGCACTATGAGACTTATTAGATTATCTCCAGGTCATGAGTTAGTTTCATTCTGACAATTCCATTGAAAACCAGAGAAGTATAATTCCCATTTTAATCCTGGGAAACTAATGTATGAGAAAATGAGATGGATGAACGAAGCCTTGGATAAAAAACTGGCCTGGGAAGTGAACACCAATCTGGAGCATGAGCTATTAAAACTCAAACCTGTCTCTGCAATGGGTAACACATTTTAAGGGAAGTCAGACATGGGGTATACATCAAGAAGATTTGTAAAAAGTGAAAAGATAGTGATTTTCAGTGGAAACTTGAAGAGGCATGACATACAGTCCAGATGACATACCCACACGTACACATGACCACAAAGAAGTTCCCAGGTCTTTACTGGGCTAGCAAAATATCAACAAACTTTTTTCTTAGAAAAAAGTGTGTTTCTAAAAGGATTGGAATTTTCCAGCTCAAATTTGAGGAGGAGCTGGCCATTGTTGAATAAGATCAGGTGTATCACTTTACAAAATTGTGCATTGATTTCATCAGCACATTTCAGCTGAAATGGAGAGCAAAAAAAGGGAAAGCTGCCTCCCTCCAGAACCTAAAAATTATAACTTTCTTATTCTGTGTTTAAACAAAAATTGAAGCTTTGGATGATGAACCTGGTGGAACACCGCTGTTGAAACTGCTGAATTGATGGGTCCTGAGTGGGAAGAGTTATGTCAGCTTACTGCTGACAGGCATGTTGGGAAGGCTTGGCTGGCTCGATGTGCTGAAATGAAGGGGATGACCTAAGGATTAAGGATTAACATTAGGCTTTTGAACTTGACACTAATGTACGTAGTACGTGTGCGTGTGTTTGCATGGATGTTTGCACATATAGACAGATGTGTCTGACAGAGAGAGACATCGTGGGGTTTGTACTGCTGGAATAAGGGCTATGTGTGAGAGATGTGTGTTCCTTCAGATTTGGCTGGTTTTCTTTTCTGCAGCTTTAAAATGAAATGCTTTTGTATAACTGTCCATATTGTTTTTAAGTAGTTATAAGCCAGTCATTTCCATAGAGAGAAACAAAGGCTTATTAAATAAACAAATATAGTAACAACTGAGAGAGTTATGGAGAGACAAAAAACCTGCTAACAATGGGAAATGTCTGTCCAAAGTGTTACACAACACAGAGGTAGTAGGTGTTTGTGAGACCTTTTTTATATCCAGCTTCTCTTTGAGAACATTCAAAGGTAGTAATCTTGAAATAGATTAAATTAACACCTATGCTGAACTTCAGAGACAGTGATACTACCTTCCGTTTTTCCTCCTTTTTAGCAGCATAATCTGATGCAGTCTCAATGGGATTGTGAAGTGTGAAAGAGTGAGCATACACCTGAGAAATGGGGAGTTGCTGGCTAAATGCAGAAGTTTGATCTGGTGGCCTTAGTATAGGGGCCTAATGGCATCTTGTAACTGGCTTTGGATCCTTGCTTCCAGCCAGGCAAGCCACTGATTTAAAACTTAAAAATATTATGGATATTAGAAGGAAAGAAAAAGATGACCTTCCAGAGTGACTGGTGGGCACTGTATGGGGCTGTTTATGAGACTGGTGGCAAAAAAACATGTTAGCAGGTGAAGTGATTTCTGGGGGTTCCAGTGCAAAAGCATTCCACAGATAAAACCTACCAATAGAAGTACAGTTACTAGTGCTTTCAGAGAAGTGATAAAGTTGAATACAAGGACATCCATAAAACACTTTCTACAGAAAACAGTTCTGAATAAAAGCACTAGCAAGCTTTAAAGAAATAAAGTCCAGTGGTCATTGCAAATACCAGAAAATGTCCTGCAGCAAAATAACAAGTTAACAAGTATGTTAACTTTTTTTCTCTACCTGACAATAACATTGGAATGCATCTTAACTGAGGCAGAGGTAGTGGTAACAAAGAAAACGTGGGGAAATAAAAGTATGGTATGGAGGCTGCTTCCTTCCATTCTTAGTCACAGCTGCACAGAAACCAGAGCAGAATATTACCCTTGTAAGAATAACCAGGTTGCCCAGAAACCCAGGAGTCACCAGCCTGTTTCAGCAGTGTAATAGAAGTGGCAGGCAGCACTTAGAGGTTTGTAGGTCTGATACTTTCCCCCACGCACAGCCTTAATTAGGACCATCTTTACTCACCCCAGTGGCCTCCTCTAAGTATCTAACCATGCCATTTGCTGGGTAGATGTAGTGAATATTTTCATTCTTTATGCTCACTCTGCTGCGCATTTGGTTCACTCCTTGCTTCAGACCAAGTCTCAGGTCCCCCAGGCACCTATGCTGCATATGGCTTTTGGCTCCCTCTTTAAGGAAACTTGGACACTTGAACAGACAGTTGTTCCAAGTCCTATTTCCTATAGGCTATATAATGTTTGAGCTAGTTTGTATCACTTGTTCAGAGACCAGAACTTGCTCCTTGAGTCCCAAAGGCAGTGTAGATTAATAGATTTATCTATAAATGCAAGATTGTTTCTAATGTGTTCCCTTGAATTCATTTACTGGGAAATCAATATGAGGTTGTAACTTGTGGTGGGTCTCTGTTTACAGCAAACACCTGGCAAATTCTTCCCAACAGATGCATGGTGTAAGCATTTTGTATGACCTTTGTTACTTCCCCAAGTTGGGGGTGGAAGTAACAAAATTGAGTTTGCTGCTCATGTATTTGATCCTTGCACTCTGCCAATGCCCAGCCTAGCAGATGACCCTTCTCCAGCCACTCTGAAAAGATGTGCAGTTTGTTCTTCTAAGAGCTACAAAAATCACCATTGGAATATGAATGGAAATAATCATAATATGCTTTTGTGTTCAGTTCCTGTAGGTTGGGGAAGCATCTGTGGTTTGGTATGGCAGAGGGGCACTTCTATATAAATTCACATGAAAAGCATAGAAGAGGAAAGACACAGAACAGAGAGAAGACTTCAATTGCTGGAATGCTTCAGGATATTTTAGGATGTCTCATGGTTGCAATCAGAATGAGGATGTGTTTACATGGAGGGATACCATAAAACTTCTCTGTATAATGATATATTACAATAATGATGCAGCCAATTGCTCATAAACCATTGACCAAAGGGTAGGTACAGTGTTAGAGATGGCAACCTAGAGCCATATCAATTTAGTCACAAGAGAATCACAAAGTAACTCAGGTTGCAGGGGGACCTTGGGAGGTCTCTAATACAACCTACTTCTCCAAGCAGAAGCAATCTTTAACTCAGATCTTGTTGCTCAAGAATTTGCCCAGTTGGGTCTTGCAAACCTCCAACACAGTCTTTTATTCTATAAGGTCCCAATTTCCCTTAATGCTTTGGATGGATAATGAAATGAGGGAAAGGGTGATGAGAAGTATGTGTGTATTTCCATGTCTAAGACACGGGACCAGAACCCAGAATTCTTGGCCCTGGTAGACTTTCTCTGTGATGCTAAGAAACCTGGGTAAAAACATATAAAGAAGCTCTGGTTAATGTTGTACAGGCAAGCTTCATTCTGATCTGTCTCGAATTTGTTAGCGATTAATTTTCTTGTCTGCATGTTTTTTCAATGATATTTTGGTGTAGATTTTTGTAGATAATATTATAGCTTTGTCCTACAGGATCCCTGAGTGCTTCTCAAGTTATACACCTAACTGGCCAAAGCCTACTCCTGCTGAGGCCAATAGACATTTTGCTGTTGATTTCATTTGGGCCAGGATTTGGCTGTGTAGAAATGGAATACAAGCAATTCTGTATGTCCGCATGGCCTTTAATAAATTCTGGTTTCCCACCTGGGCAATAAATCTGCCAGCAGAAGAGTAGTACAAAATTTGGTGTCACTTACTGAACAACTAAATATTTTAATATAAATTTTGAAAGGTATCAGTAGGCCATAATGGAAGTTGCTCTAAAAGTATCAATAGCATGATTTAGAGCCAGAGGTGGATGATGGTGTGCGTGGAGGTGGATAAGTGTATAGAATCTCTGTATATGCAGCAAAATATGCATGTACTTTTAAATCACTTAATAAAAGATCAGCTCTAGTTGGTTGCATAACCTAAAATTCTGGAACATTTTTGCTGTCCTACGTCTGCAAAAGTTTTTTATTTAGGAACACACACGCTTCTTGTCAATGTTATTTCTACAATCACTTAGTTAGAGCAGGGCATATTGTTCTCTCAATTTCTTGTTAAAATGTTTCACTTAATTAAACTTTTACAACCAGTTCTGCTCTATGTCTGATACCTGCTGTAAATTATAAAGAAAAGCTCCTCTGGCATTTATGAGAATTCAGATGATGAAGAATATAGAAAGAAAAGAAAATAAGCAGTGTCACTGAGCTGCAGATTCCCTGATTCCCTGTTATCTCCCACACAATTCAATTTAATGAAATAGAATATTTCCTATTATATAAACTAGACTGAAAAGAAGCCAAAGTAGAACTAATAATATTACAAATTCTTATAGTGAAAACACTTCATAAGTGTAGTGAATTTACAATTTGAATAATTGTGGCTTTGTCTATATTTCTGTAACATACTACAAGGGAAATGAGGCTAAAATTTGCTAGATCCTGAAAGAAAACAGCAACAACAACCAAACAACAGGAAAAGGAATGGAAATTAAAGTGACACCTTAAAGTACATGCTTGTGGGATGCACACACACAAACATAAACAACCTCTTCCTGTGTCAAAATACTGCCCCAATTTCAAAGGGGTGCTTGAGATCACCTCCCTGGTATGGGGATTTACAAAACAGCTAAGTTCCTGTAATATCATTTTTAAAAACAACGTTCTGCTTCCAGGCTCTCCCCAGACCAACAGTGGGATGATTGCAAGATGGCACATCGATTACAGGGCTGAGAGCTTTAATCCAATTGGCGGCAATGCTGCTATGGGACTTGGAAATCTCCTCTAACCTCTAACCACAGTGTAGTGTGCAAACTATTGTGCTTGCTCTTGGGAAGCTTCACTCTTGCCAATAAGAGCCAGTATTTATGCTATTTGGCATATTTATTGTTCAGTTAACCCATTCCTTATAAGTAAATCCTTTTTTAGCATTTAAAATCCTTCCAAGAATGATGGATGATGGACAGAAATAAATAGCCGTGAGGGGGAAAAAAAAGTAAACAAAACTTTAAATCACTCTTCTCCTATAATTATTATAATTTATTTTATTGTCCTTTGTTTCACAGGGCTGTTTGTCATGACAAAAGGAAGCAACAATCAGTCAGTGTCTGAGAAATCTGGTTATGCTTAAACATTTGTGAAATTCAGGGAAATGTGTTGTGCAATCTGACATCCAATAAAGATCAGATGACCCATAGGCTTCAGTTTCTTTGTGAATGAAGGTGAAAGGGCTCTGCAGTTAACATCTTTTTTACTGGGATACTCAATAGAACATGTAAACAGGGATTTTTATACCTTTGGTTTCCCTGGGCAGGGTGACATATGCAGATTAGTTCTATTCAGAATCAAAACTTATTTTACAGTTCACAGGGGATTATTCCATCTCTTATTCTGAGAATTTTTGCTATAATTGTGATGGCTGAAAGCTCTGAAGAGAAAATGGATTTACCTTACTTTCTAAGAAGATGCCCACTTGCTGACAGCTAGATAAGTGTGTGTATACTACCATGCTTGTGAGATTCTGATTTCAGGGTTAAAGTAGCTATTCTGATATCTGATATCTGATAAGATATCATTACTGGAAAAGTTACTCAGGTAATATTATGTATCAACAGGGATATCAAAGTCTTGGTGCTCCATTGCTTCATGTATGTACTCCATCATACCATGGAAAGAAAACAGATTCTCTGTTTTCCCATTAGTGAACAAGCAACAACCATATTACAGAGTGAACTGATTGTATCAAAAC
Source organism: Entomyzon cyanotis (assembly GCA_024500445.1). Taxonomy (NCBI): domain Eukaryota; kingdom Metazoa; phylum Chordata; class Aves; order Passeriformes; family Meliphagidae; genus Entomyzon; species Entomyzon cyanotis. The sequence goes on from JAKEPQ010000871.1 coordinate 66,174,651, forward strand.
AGACGTGCACAAAATTTCTAGTGTTGTTTGTCAAAAAGTTTATTCTCGAAGAGGCAACATTATTTCAGCCTGAGCATGCATTTCTCTAGGACTGTCTATACAGTATTCCAACAGCTGAAAGTAATACACCATTGCAGGTCAACATATTTTCCTCTTAAAAATAGGCTTATTTTGTGAGTGACTTCTTCAACATGCTTTAAATTCATCTTTAAACTGAGAATTCATTTAAATGGTCTAAGCTTCAGCCTAGGTGGGGAAAACTTTTTGACTCCCATAATACACAGGGATGTTTGTGATACTTTGACACTTAACTAAACTCACAATAGGTAAAAGATAGACAACTTAAAGTGAAACCAGAAATATCATGGGGAAACATGTGAGAAAACCCCGTATTTCTGACCTATAAATTAGCCAGTAAAAAGAAAACCCATCTAAAATTCTTGGCACAGTTTTCTGAAAACTGATACAGGCATAAATTAATTTTTAAGAAAACCTTTGCATTATTACCTGAAATTTTTCAGGAGTCAGATTTCTACATATGTTTATATTTCTATGTTAATTTTCAATTTTTGATGTAAGTTTCAGAATTTATAATTTTTTTAAAATTCATGTTTTTATCTATGCTCTTTTCCTACTTATCTATGAAGGTATTTCTATGCTGGGAATTAGATGTGTTTCCAAGTCTTCCTTCAACTGGCTTATGAATGTGACCTTCATTGTAAAACCTGTTTATTCTATGTATTCCATAGCTTTTGTGACTATTTACAATATGCATTGCACATTATTGACTTGATCCAACATACTGTGAAATCAAAGAAAAGACTTCCCATTGACCTTGAAAATTGTTGGATTAAGCCTTATGGTAGTAATAAAAGTAGTTGTAATGAATGACACAAAAACGTAATAAAGGACTCATTTATTGGCTTATTAAGCTTATGAAAATAACCTAGTGTAGATTACAAGGTTTTCATTTACAAATTCAGATTCAAACATATCTACCTGCAGCTCCAGTATACTGATTGCTGTTATATTTAAATACATTTTGGTACAAACTTGCTACTTCTCCTCTTCTACATGCCCATTCAGGTGTTCATGAGCTGCTGTGTATTTTCCATAATCTCCTGAGGACTCACTTGGTCAGTGTCAAGTTGTTCATCAGTGGGTTGGTGCATTTCTTTCCATTTCCAGGAGCCTTTCTCAATGCCGTGCTGAATCAGTAGGTGTGTCATTTCCACTTTATTTCTGAGTGCCTGTCTGTGTTTTTGGGGCATTTGGTAAATGGACTGCCAGTCACATGGGCACCTGTATTCTGAGCTCTCCTTGACGAACAGCTACATACGGCTTTATGCTCTCAGCTGTTATTTGCTCAAGCCGACGAAGAAGCTCTGAGATATATTGCAGGAAAGCAGAGTAATTTTCTACAGTTAGATCAATTAACCTTTTGGCCTCGCTGATTAGCTTTTCTTGGGACTGACTAAGCTGCCCATAGATCTCCCGGAGTTTTTCTTTGAGTTGCTTGTTATGTTCATCGATTATCCTCTTAGCAGCTGCAGACCAATATCGGATCTTTTCCTGAGCAGCAGATGAGAGTTCCATGATCTTCTGTTTTCCTTTTCCTTCAGCATCAGTAATAATGTCATAATACTCCTGACTGTAGATTTCCACCAGTTCTCTTACTTGGTCTGTCAGGCGTGAAACAGAGTTAGCAAGATCTCCAACAACCATCTTGTGCCAATCCACAAGAACATCTATGACTTTCTTCAGCCATCCCAGTACTTTGTCTTCCACCTCATAGTATTTCACTGACAGTCCAAGTGTAGTTGGATCAAAATATTCCTCACGCAGTGACTTCACATAGAGGAGCAGCTGGTGCAGCTTTTCTGAAAGGTCCTGGATTGTCTTCTGACTAAAATCTTTGAACTGAGAAATGTATTTTCTAACATCTTTTGTCAAGGATCTCAGCTTCTGTGCAAAGTCTGAAGCCATTGCAGCTCTGTACAGCTGTTGTGTTTGGACTTTGATGTCTTCAAAATTTTTGGATTGCAAGCTTCTAACCATTTCTTCTACCTTCTGGAAAACTTGCTGCACTACTTGTTTCAGTTGCTTCAGCCTTCCTGAAAAATCAGCTTCTTGAAGAGCAGCAAAAGTCTGCCTGATTTTGTCCTGCAAATCTTTCAGCATTTCTTTAATTTGATCAAGTACATTACGGCCTCTAAGAATTGTTTCAGAACCAGGAAGTCTGACTTCCAGCTCATTGATGGCTGCAATCAAGGCATCAAAGTACTCCTGAAGTTTTGAAAGGCACAAATCAGCACTTTTTGCTACCTTCTCTGTAGTCATGAGGTATATTTCTTCACCACTGTACTTTTCAGACAGCCCAGGGACCTGGAATTTTGTGGTTTTCAGGAATTCAGTGGCAGAGTCAATTACGTGTTTTATTTTCTGGTGGTACTCTTCTATTATGGCAATTAAAACATCCAAAAGTTTTGCTTTCATTCTTTTGTAGTCAAACTGTTCAGCCTGATCTGCTGCTCTCCGATAAAGCCGTTTAGCTTTGAACTTCAGCTCCTGATATTTGTCAGAGGCCTCATTGGCGGCTGTGCGAAGCTGAGCATCTATTTCATCTATTTGCTTTGCAGCAAAAGTGTATGCTTTTTCAGCATTATTCTGCATAATATTCTTCATCTTTAAGGTGGCAGCACTAATTTCCAGTCCCATGTGCTCCTTATGGTACCGATTAGCATACCTATAGACTGCATTTGTTATTTGAGGCACTCTTTCTTTCAGACCCAGCAGCAAGTCTTTGGCCGCATCCTCATTCCAGTTGAATTTCATTTGCATCTGGTCAGGTTCCTTGAAGGATATCTCACCTTTTAGTATGTCAATGTCCTTCTGAGGAGCAGACTGAAAGTACAAAACAAGGTAAGAAAAGTCCAATATTATTTATGAGCATATTTCAACATTCACATTGTTGCATCTTTAATTTTATCATATATTAAGACAAGCACTCTCCAATTTTTTTTCTACTGTCTGTTTGCTGTCTGTTTGCTCTCATCTTGAAAGGTTATTGTGGAAGAAATTATCTTGTACTTTGAGCTTCTTCAAAGAGCAAGACTAGAACGTAACTCAGTCTGGTCTTCTTTAAAATCTGACTGCAAATAAGATTTTTCCTTCCTTTCTATTAAATGCCTATCATGTCTCATAAGGCAGGTGAATTTCTTGGGAAAATGAGCCTTCTACTCATTCCTGAAATCAATTAAATTGAATTCAAAAAGCATTTTTTTCATATGAAAATATTAGAGGATTTAATCTTGTAATCATTTAAACAAATGAGACAATTTAGAGTTACTCAGAGTAGTTAATAAATCCTCAAATGAGAATATATTTACATGCATAGTTTTTCTATTTTTATAGCAAATAGTGAATTATGAATTTCCTGTGATCCCTAAATTAGTATATAATTTTGGAAGGTAAGATTTTAATTCTGAAATTATTGTAGTATGCCAATAATAAAAGCATGTATTGTAACATATTAATGGATTAAAAAAGACACTTTACAGATGGTCTGACCTCTTCCAGTGGCATTATTCTTATAATGGTCACTTATGTAGTAATTCTAAGTACCCTGATGGCTATCTATTAACCCTGATGGGTGGCTTATCTAAAACTGACTGTTCTTTCTTCACTTTCAGTGGGTGTGCCTTCTTGACCTTAGCAGATACAAAAAAGTAACTGTGTGAAGGAGCTGAAAACACCTGTTTACACAGATATTACTTTTAGCACAGAAAAGCCCAATGTAGGAAATAAAAAGTATATTATCAGTAATTAAAGGTTTTATCTGGTGGTTAATTTATATCTCAACATAAACACACAAAAAATTTAAAAGGGAACTTTTCCTTTGACCACACAAAACATTTTTGCTTTTTATTGCTCATATCAAGCTTACCTGAGTTTGGTAGTAAACTCTGGCAGTGAGAATTTCATCGTCTGCTTCAACGACATAAGCAAGGGTCCCGGTTGAAGGTGAGGATATTGAGCCAGATGATTTCCTTTCATTCTCTTGGTAACGCACATGAACATCTGTGAAAGTTGGGCTGATGATATCTAGTGATAAAGTGTCCTCCATGGCTCTGCAACCACAGTAAATACACAGCTATGAAGCAATGAACAAAGCACAAGCCCAATGCTGTATGTCTGCGTACAATACCACCTAAAATTTCATCTATATATATAAACTTGTATGTAAACAATGCCTTTAGCATGAAAAGAAAATGTAGGGTTTGCTACCCACACTTCTTAGAGTTTAGCCTGACACATTAAAAACTTCATGTCACTCCAATTCTCCTGTTTAAGATAAAACCATATTGAGCTAAGTGGAGAATTTTCATTAAATTAGGGTAGCAAAACAAAACCTGTAGCTGTACCACTGTCAGCTTTTTACATATTTCTGCAAACTGACTGCAATTTTTCCATCAACACAAATATAGGCACTACTATTTATCTGCATTTGTACTTGCCTTCACAGACTCTGTCCCTTGGATGTATCAACACAACACTTGCAGATCAAAACAGGCAGTAAGAGAGACAAGTCTAATCCCTGGTGTGGGCACTCAAGGATAAAAATTACTCTGCAGTGGCTTAGTGACAGAGAGTTCCAGTGGGAAAAAACTAAACTAGGTTGATAGTCAGATCTAGAGCTGCTCTCATTATAAAATACTATGTTTATTTCTCAGTGGTTTTCTTATGTGGGGGTGGTGAGAAAAGCTGCTCTAGATACCCTGAGAGGGAACAGCTTTCAAGTTACCTCGAGAGGGAAAAAGACACAGCCAATAATGATGGGGAAGATACACAGGTTCTTATTAATTATAGCAAAGGACCCTGAGTTATTAGACATCAGACATCAAAGCAACAACACATCCTTGGCAATTACATCCATTGTAAATTACATTATTAGAGCAAATCTTTACCTAAATCCTGAAATAGTCAGATCTTCCTTGTAGTTTGCACTCAGGTCACGATGTGAGAAGCTGCCAGTTGTATTCATAACAAACACGTCTTCTTTATATTCATAGTTTGAAACAACTGTGAAAAATATTTCGAATGTGTGTATTACCAACAAACAATACAAAATACATGTCCAGTTATATGTTAGATGGCCTTTGTGGGGTATTTCACTGGCATATCAAATAAGAAACTTCAAGAAACTGAATGCCCATAATGTAACAAGTAAAAAGATGTGAAAATATTGTGCAACTGGAGCATTTTAAAATTCACATTCTATCTCAACATGGATATGACATTTTGCATTAATACAGATCATAAGTGGAGATTCCAATTCCTTGAGAGTTTAGAATTTTATTCTGATCTGTATTCTTAGTATTATTATAAAGTCTAGAACTCAATGCTATATGGGATTCCAGTTTTCTGGCCTGAAAAAAATTTTGAAATCAGATCTATTTAGTTCCTAAGGAAAAAGATAGATATTATTTTACCTGAAACAGCTGAAACATCAGCCTGCCTTCTTTCCTTTACATGTATTATCATAAGAGATAGGGGAATGTTCTGCTGTTCACAATGAATTCTGCTACACAGAAAAGAGGTATTTCCCATTTTTTCACAGTATGTAATTTATGTGTATATATATGTATATATGTATATACACACACACACACAGAGTCATTAGCCTTCGGGGTGACTGACTGACACTCTACAGTAATTTATGAAAAAATGCTGCTGCTGATAAAAAAATGGTCATCTAATGTCAGTGCTAAATAGACAGAAACACCTTCATATGAAAAGCCCTGGGGAAAAAAGATCTGAAAAAGCCTACTCTACAATATTTTTTTTCCCAAAAACAATGGCATACAGAATTTAAATGTCTTACCATTCAGGTCATATTCCAGGAATTGCAATGTTGAGCTGCAGGTAGAGTCAATTGAATGTTCAAAAGAGTCCTTCTTATTTATGAAGTCTGTTTTCCAGGTGACATTGTACAAAGGGGAAGCAATTTTGAAAGATCCAGTCAAGGCACCAAATGATGGGATGTAAATTCCAGCAGGCAAGGATATTTTCAGAGGGGGGATCTCAATTCTCTGTTCAGGAATGGTAATTGTAGGCAGTTCAAAATCTGCAATTTTATTAGCTACTTCATCCATATCTACAGAGAAACTGCCAATCGAAACACTCTTTGGTAGAGTGAATTGAGACACAGTGATTTGGTATTCAGGTATTGTCAGCTCAAAAAATGGCATTTTATATTCCTCTAATGTAATATAATTTGCACCTACATCCACTTTGGGGAATCTTAGTTTTGGCAGTGTGGGTAAATGGACATCAAATGGCATTGTGCTTAGTGTCTGTGGAATTTTTATGCTGCGCAAGTCCATGGTGTATGCTGGGACCTGCAGAGTGGTGAATGGAAGGCTGAACTCTGGAGTGCTGAGAACAGGGCTTGGAGCTTTTAGGTGTAACTCAGGAATTGTGACAGTGAAGCCATCGGTCAGCTTATTCACAGGTATGGGGAAAAAGTAACCATCCTCACTCTTTGTGTACACGAGGGATGCTGAGCCATTCAAATACTGTTTCCTGTCAGCAGTGGTAGTGACATCCAGCTTCAAGATATCCCATAAGGTCTTCTCAGAAATGGGACACTTTATGCGTTTGAGGAAGCCCATGTATCCTTCCAAAGATCCAGAAACGACAAATTTTGTCTCTGATTTTTCATTTGATAACTGCATATCATGACTGACAGATAATGAGTTAATTTGGCCTTCACCCTTCCAGCCAGCTTTCTGGTTTGCAGGACTGATTTTCACTACAACAACCTGATTAACTGATGCCATGCCCACGTAGGGATTTGGCTGAGTGGCTTGAATCTGAAGATCTGCTGATACATCCCAAGGAGCCAGCTCAAAGGTTGCTTTGCACTTCTGAGTCCCTGCTGTTGTGAAACTAGGTGTATATTGTGCATAGTTCTTCCCATTGTGCTCCCAGACTGCATAAACACGACGAGTAGATGCTTCAACTGCAAGTAATTCTTTGGTTTCAATCATCCAGAGTCCATCTGCTTTAGAGTGTGCTTCAAATTTGAGGGATGACCGAGCTCCATTAGCATTCAGATAGGTGTTTGCCTCATGGTCTAAACTTCCAGAAAATGTATTTCCAGTGTAAAATACTCCATCAATATCCCCAGTTGTAGAAGATTCTACTGATGTGTAATATGAAAGGCTCTCTAAAGCAAATTTGTGAGCAATTTCTCCCTTAGCACTGGTACCATACTTGGGAGTATTAAAATAATATATTAATTTTATCCCTGAGGAAAGAGTGGGTTTAGATTTTGTATTTCCAGAAAGTTCTTGGCTGAAATTCATTTTTAAAACTGGTGTATCAACTTCTATGTTTGTTGCCACTGAAGCTTCCATGATCCTCTTTAAGAGAGTGATGGTGCTATCATGGTTTCCTCCTAGATATTTGTTATTACTCAGGGACAAGGCTGTGGCCAGCTTCAACCCCCTTTTTCTTGTCAAACTTGATGAACCATCCAGCTTAAATTGCAGTGCATCAATGACAGAAGAGGATGAGACACTGAGATGCCCAACAATATCCGACTGATTAAACAGCCCAGCATTTGCAGTTAAAGTGATCACACTGGATTTAAATGAGAAGTCGTAAGTAATGTTACCCATGGCAGGAACTAAGATGTGGTTTCCTGAGCTGTTGATTCTGAATCTAGGAAGCTTTAGAGTGCGTAGATCCTGGGGGATATGAAGGACTGGAAGCTCAAGAGAAGGTACGACTACTGTGTAAGATGGAACTGAAAAGCCAATAATTGGGACTGTGAATCCTCTTGTGCTTATTTCTTTTGGAAGAGTGAAACCAAAGGCTGGCATCTCAGCAGTGAAAGGAGCAACTTCAATATTCACAATTGGAATGGTGTATCCTGGAATGCTGAGGGTCCGTGGCAGTTTGTTCAGTGATGTTTGTATTTTGTATTTGTCAAGTTTAGTTTTGGCTTCATTATATGACTTTGTGAGAAGATCTAAAGCTGCGTTTCTCCCTTTCTCAAAATGCTTGTTGAACAAAAGGATGTTTCTATTAAGTACTTCATGCACTTTTGCCAACGGAAGTGGGATTACATGCATGTCTTTGTTTTTCTCATATTGAGCATTCAAATTTAGATCAAAGGATTGTCTTGTTGTCTTCAATAATTCCTTCAGGCCTACCTGTTCCCACAGTGAAAAATCTTTCAGCTGAGGAGTTTTGATTCCAGCGTAGGGAATCTGAATCTGAGGAATGGTTAGAGGAATATTTAGGAAGTCCAGGTTGGCATCTCCATTCATTTCAACATGAGCTTCAATTCTGTCATCATTGCTGCCAGCAGACATATTATGGGAATATCTGTATTGATTGAACCTTCCAGTAGCTTGCCAGTGGACCTGCTGAGCAGAAGAACTGAGGGCAAATCCATAGTTATTCAGGAAATCAATTTTGCCAGTCAGTTTCATTGGGAAGCTGATTTTCATATTTCCATCATTGTTTGTTGCAAGACGAATTTCAGAAAGCTTTGCCAAGAAGGAAAGCTCATTATTTACAGTTCCAGTAATCCGTCCATGGAGCCGAGCATTGTGAGAGCCTGTTAATTCTACCTTCATTCCTAGAAGCTCTCCTGTGCCTTTCATGTTCAGAACGCTACGTCCCACACGCTGTGACTCAATTTCAGACTGAATCTGAAGTGTTGCAAACATTAAGGAATGACATTCATATCTCATAGCTTGGTTGACTTTCAGGTACTTATCATTTATTCTGTTGTTGGCAGAAAATGTAATACTGGGGCCCTCAACCTTGAAAGTGGCATCTGAATCATGAGTGCCTTCATCAGAGAAATTTGGTGAAGCCCATTTCCAGTTTCCTCTACCAGCAGAAGTAAATGATATGTATCCTGCTTCTACCTCTGTTGTCATGTTACTGACCAGATCAGCCTGGCTGGAGAAATCAGCTTGTGGAATATTCAGTCTGTGGGAATAGGCCATTCCACTCTGCATCCAAATTTTTCTTTGCAGCTTGACCATTAAATTATTCTGCAATTCTACTGAATTTTTCTTTGTATGCAAGTTTGCTCTAGTTTCAGCTTCACCTTCTACCGAGGTCCCTAAAAACACCACTTCATTGCTGTGATCAACTTTAAGGAACCTATGGTTGACTTTCATTGCATTTTTAAGGTTCAGCTGCTTCATGTCAGGGGCAAGGAGACGTGAATCTGCAGTAACACTAAAAACTAGGAAGTCTAATTTGGATGTTGTTTGAGCTGAAATGGAGGTCACAAATTCTGGACTGTTTGCAGATGTTGTAGTATTACGAAGCTCAGCTTGTGTCGACAGTGTGAAGAATGGAGAAGTGACTCTGAAAGCACCAGACAATTTGCCAAATGTTGGAACAGTCACAGTATGTGGGATACGTGGGAGCTGGAACTCTGGTATCTTCATGTTAGGAATCTGGAGATTGTCTATGTTTAGTTTTGGAATCAATAATTCTGGAATTTGAAACTGAGGCATTCGTATTTCTGGGAAAGAAATGTCAGAAAAAGGCATATCTCTCATCTTCAGTTCTTTCAAATATAAATCGATAGATGGTAACTGAAATTCATCAGACATGAATTTGTCTATTGTTCTCACAATCATAAGCTTAATCTCAATCAAGTCAATTGTAAAGGAAGGAACTTGAAAGGTATTTAGAATTTTAAATTCTGGGGTAGTAAATTTCATTGGGATTTTCACGTCCTTTAGTCTCTTCATGTTGATCTCATAGGAGGGGATACGGAGATCAGTCAGAGGGACAATGAATTCTGGTGTTCGAAATGTTGCTTCCCGAAGACTTCGGAGACTAACCTCAAAGGCAGGTATAGTGACTATAACAGTCCTGATTTCAGGGACTTTAAATCCAGTTTCAACAAACTCTTTTAAATTTTCAGCCCAATTTTTTAGGTCATACTTTTCAGCCAATGCAACGATTTTTTTAAAAGCTGCGCTCCATTGGTCAGAAATGTATATGACAACAGAACTGTAGAACTGGCTTATCTTCTGAAGACACCACTGGAATTCCTGGGAAATATCCATTTCAGAAATCCTCTCTCGCAGGTCTTCCAGATGTTCATTTACCTTGGCTTTGAGATTAGCAAATGTTGTTGAGTCTATGAGCTCCCTGAGCCAGTTAATTATTGCAGCAAGCTTCGTGTCCTTAAGTTGTTCCATGTATTTTGAAATCACAGATCTAAAATCTCTTATATACTGTTTCAGGGCTTCTGCTTTCTGTGGAAGTTCTAGATTTCTGAGCTCCTCATTTATTTTCTGGGTCACTTCTCGAATTTTGTTATTTGTGTCATCAACAAATTGGTTATAGTCAAAAGCCTTGAGATATTTAATAACCATGTCAAGGAACTTGTTGACTTCCTTTATCATCTTTTCATAATCAAAGGTTTGCACTTTCTTGACAGCATCATCAACAAAAGCAACAACTTTGTCAAAGCATGACTTCACATTGATATTTTTCAGGTAGATGGTCAGTTTCTGGACAGTTTCTTTTATTCTGTACTGCTTAAGGAGTTCTATCATTCTGTCAATTAAAAAATATATCTGCTTATCAATTTCATATTTGACTATCAGTTTGTGCATATGACCACGGAAAGCACTGATCTTCTCAGATACTTCATATTCATCTATCCAATTAAGAATAAAGTCTTTGATTTGTTCAAGAATTTCATTGATTTTTTCAATTGGCAATGTATGCTTAATTTTTTCTAAACATTCTTTAGCATCAAATTCTTTAATCTGTCGTTTCAAATTTTCTGCAATGCTTCTGACATCAATATTCTGAATTTGAATCTTGAGTTGTTCTAGGTTTTTCTGTATCCTAGCTGTGATTTCATAATCATTATCTACATTTTTAATCCAAGCCAAAGTGCTGCTTCCGATTTCATTAAGATCGTATTGTTGGAAAAACACCCGCAATTTTTCAATGATGTTGATTACAGCTGTTCTTACCTGATATTTGTTATCTAGAACTGTCATGGTTTCAACTATTTGCTCAAGAAGCTGTACAATAAGTGCTTTAATGTCATACTGCTCGTAACAGTCTTTGATGTATTGCTCAACTTCTATCAGATAGATCTGCAGCTGAGACAGTATTTCTTTAATATTGTCCATGGCTTTTTCCAGCATAATTTGGAGATCATCAGATGTTATTCTGTAGTCCTTTGTGAAAGCAACAAAATTATTTTTCATGCTGCTAACTTTGTCTTTGATATCTAATTTGTCCATGTAATCATTAACGTCCTGTGGCAGTTTGTCCAAAGTTGCCTTGTATTTTTTCATGTGTTGTTCTATGTCTATGCTCTTCAGGTAACTTTGTATGGCCTGCAGTGTGGATAGAACGGTGCCTCTGAGTTTTTCAAAGTAAACTGGCAAATTTTCCAAGAAGGGTAGGCTAATGACATGCATATCTTTATTTTTGTCGTACTTCACAAAGCCAGAGATGCTGAATTCTTGAGGCTCTGACATGCTGTTCCTGAGACCCAATACATCAATTAAATTAACTTCTTCAGATGTTAATGGTAGTATGACTGATTTGTCCATTACAGAGAGATCTGCTAAAGCTCTTCCATTAAGTTCCACACCGATGTTTTCTGCATTATTGTAAGCACTGAAATCTTGTGAATATACATTATTGTTTAGCTGGCTTTTCAATTTCCAAGCACCTGACTGCTCTGATGGAGTAAAAAGCATATGAACTTTGTTATCAAGCAGCGTAGTGTACCTTCCTCTTGACTTCAAGCTATGGCTGGTAGAGCCTCTGTAATCATGGGAGAAAGTGAAAGCAAGAGGCTCTGCTTTAAACAGGAGTTTGCTGTACAGGTCTCCTGTGTGTTCACCCATAGCAACCAGCTTTCCATTAGCATTGGTGTGTACATCAGCAGTGATGACAAATGGGGCCAGAGTGGAACGCACAGCATTGCTGAAACGCAGAGATTTGGAATCACAGTTTGTGTTCATGGTAACTGAGGAAGAAAGTCCTGCCACATCCAGATGAACTCTGTGAGTCACTGCTGCACCTTGAATGTTTGCCACGGTGTCTGTTTTCAAGTCTGCAGTTAGACCAGCACATGTAAGGGTGTAGGTGTGCCTTATTTCATTTGCTCCATGGGCTCCTCTGACATTGCCACCCAAGTTCATATTCAGAGGCTCAAGAAGGAGTTCTGCTTTGTTGGAAACTTCTGTTTTAGTGTATTTAAGATTATTGGCCAGTTTAGCTGTAAGTGAGGCAGGCTCCAGTTGAAGGTCAAAAACATGTTTGTGGAACTTGTCAAAGCTGAAGCTGTTGTCTAACTTTGAAGTAAACGTTAAGGATAAGCCTGGAATATTCAAATCATTTGTGTACTCCAACTTAATGTCTTTGAACGATCCTTGCAAATTATTTGAAAACTTGAGTCCTTCTCTATTAACTCTGAAGTTTAAAACATGCTTGTTGTCCATACCCAGAACCGTACTCTGATATTCACTTCCCAGCGTTACTTCTGTTAGGCTCACTCTTCCACCTACATTGAATTTTGCATTGTTTTTCCCGTAGCGCCCCGAAGAGGACAGTGACATGGAGCCTCCAGCAGTGTCAAGCTTGGCATTCATTTCACTCTGCATTGCCAAGGGACTAAACTGAACGTTGGTGGTTGCACTGCTGGCTAGACCATACCGATTGACATTGAGTGATGACTTATGTGCAGCTCGATTCCTCTGATCAGTCAGGGAGATATCAGTGTTGAAAACAAGATCCTGGGAATTGAGAGAACCTGCAAACAAAGCATAATACTGGATTTGCTTGTAAGTGGCTTGGTTCTCAGATCGAAGTGCTGCCATCTTCTTTGACAAAATTATTTCGAGCTTATTGACACCTGCAGTTTGTCGATACCTCCCATTGGTTTCAGATGAAATTTTCAGCTGGCTGTTTTCACACTTCAGTGAGGCTGTGTTCTTTACTAGTCCATTTTGTACATCAGAAACTGAAGTAATGGAAAATGAACCATCACTGTATCTGCCAGACATCTGATTGGTAGCCTGAAGGTAAGAGGAATCCAGTTTCAGATTTGATTTTCCCTCTAATAGCCGTCTCTTCTCATTGTATGTGGTAGACAGAGTGTAAATGCTTCTTGCAAACACAGAAGCCACTTCCAGCTGCCCTTCCATTTTGACGTTATTGGTATTCATGTTATTTATCTTTTCAGAAACAATATCACTGGAAAATGAAAGCTGAGGACCCAGAGTACTTGATGCTGTAAGTGATAAGGTGTAGTTTGCAGCTGGAATAGGTTCATAACTCTTTCTGCCAGACAGCTTAAAAACTGATGTTAAGAGTCTGTGCTTCAGGTGATTTTCATATGCACAGATGAATCCATTTCTGTTATATGATGCTTCTCCAGAACCTGAAGCAGGGAAAAAGGTCGCAAAAGGTAAGTGTCTCTGTACCTTTTTGTCTTTAAAAAGTTGTCTGATGCCAATGAAGTTCTGTGCTACTGCTTGAATCGCAATTACTGTTACACCATTCTGTTTTAAAGGCCTAAGTGTTTTGGTAAATACTGAATATTTCTGTAAAAATGGCTACCACTTTGATACTTGAAGCTAAACTTTTGAACTACAAATAAATTAAGTCTTTACACTACTCTACTAAATATAATAATGTGAAATGACACAAAATTATGTCATTATTTAAACTTAAATTGAGAAGATGGACTCAAGAATAGCCCATATCTAACATTCCTGGATTTTAGTGTTTTCTTTAGCATGCCTGAGTTCTGGTGAGGAGTTTAGAAAAAAATGAAGTCAGTTTGTCCCTTTGCAGTTTGAGAATCCAATCTGCAATTTTAGGGGAACTAACTTAAAAATATAAACTTATGGCAATATATAGATAAATGATAAGGCAATGAAATATATATACATACATAAATAGACTGAGAAATAAATTGTGGGCATACACATACACCTACACTTGATTTATCAACTACACAAGTGTTTGCAGAATCATGCCTTCAGTTTTGAAGGACATTTTCTTCCGTAAGGAATGTCTAGGAAAATATGGACTCTAAAAATCTTTACTGAATTAAACTGACTTCACTTTTAGTGCCTGAATAAACAGACATACACACATAATATCTTTAAAAACAAAGGGAAAGGGATTTGAGATTGCACAACACCTATCTTTAAATAATGTGCTGTACCTGATAAAAGGGAAATAAAATAACTAAAGCAGGTTTGCAAACACTGCAGTATTAGTAAGCATTCTTACCTTTCAGACTGTAGGCAAGCAGCTCAAGAATTGAATCAGCATTGGTGTTGTAGGTAGCTTTGATGCCAGTGGCTCTCTCTGTGGTGCTGTTTGTCACGGTGTATGCAGCTGTCCAGTTGTAATAGTTGCTGTATACGTTGGCAGAGACCTCCAACTTGCCCAGCAAAGGCACACGGAAAGGATAGGATTCCGGAACAGTGAATTTTGGGATTCTGTATTCCTGAGATGGCACGCTTATTCCCATGGACTCCATTACCAGAGGAGGTGTTCTAACAGTCTGCAGCATCCACATCTCATCAGATGATCTTCCCGCAAATGGCAATGGAATATCAATTACAAAACTGTTTTTGTTTAAGTTGTATCTGATCCAGCCTTCACTGGAAAATAAAGATAACTCTGTTAGAAGATGTAGTTTCATAAAGCATATACAGGAACTTCCATAATTCTACTCTGCTCATGATACTGAGCTTACTTACATGCATGTATCAATGTCCTGACTTTAGTTTTAGAGAGAAATGTAATGATAAAATATTAATAATCAACATTTTTAAGCACTCATTCATCAGAATATACTGAAAGTACTTTTGCTACCAGGGAATTCTCCCAATGTTTTTTCCTCTCATTCCATAAACAGAGAGACTTGTAAGTCAAGTAAAAAAAAAATCCTCCAAAAACACTGGCACACTTGCAGGATGCTGAGTACTAGATAAACGGAATTATGTTTTTTCAAAAAGTGATGTATTCTTATAGAAATGCATGAAATCATATTATCATTAGACATGCTAAGAATCTAAATTATTAAGAATTTATCTATCTCATTATTAGCATTTCAAAAGTTTCATCCAAATATTCAGCATTTTCTAATTCTGAATAAAAGGAAATAAAAATTCTAAGCATATGACCAGGATCTAGGGCTGGAAAATGGCTCATTGGCTGAAAAAGTGTAATTACAAAAAGGCAAAGCAGAAGGAAACTTGGCCTTAATTTGTGAATGAACAATAAGCTGGCAAAGATACTTTTCTTGTTTGCCTAACTGGTGTTTTATATTGCAAAATCTTCCATTTTTACACTTAGAGCTACACTTAGAGCTAATTTTCATCCTGAGATGAAAATTAAGCAAACACTTCTAAAATTTATCCCTTTACGTCAAAAGATTTAAAAAGCAACAAAAAAGAGCAGTAAAAAATCCTATTATTGTTAGCACAGATGATAACAACCTAGGAGAAAAAAGAGTTTCTTCCTTGCTTAAATGTAGCTCAGAAAAAAAGATTTTAGAGATACAAAATCCAAGACTGTTCTTCATTTGTTTTTGGAATCCAATCTTACACTAGCCTCTGTCGTCCTTCACATTCACTTCTGCCTTCAATATTTCCTGGCTCATGAGAAAACTACATGGTTGTGTTTCTGTTTATCACAGAGGTAGCTATGGGTGTATTCTGAAGTTACTACCAAGCAACATTGTTCCTTGAATTCTTGTGCAAAGGCAAATCAGCAATGAGTGGCAACAGCAGTGGCAAGAACAGTATGTGCTACAAACTGTAATGAGAGAAAGTCTAACAGGTGCATAAGTATTTTAAAGTTTAGCCCCCTCTGGCTGAGTCTAACTTCCTGGAAACAGTGGAATTATGCTATTTATCTACATTTTAGTATCTTTTTCTTTGTCACACCCTACACCTTGGAACTTTTTAAACCTATTGGAAGATTTCTATGAAATTTGACAGAAGGACAATGACATTTATGCAAGTTCTGTGAAACTCTCTATTAGGTAGAAGAGATAGGGCCAAACTAGTGCAATCGTCCAGTCCATGTGTGCACAACTTCCCTTGGAGCAAGTCAGGCTTGGGATGAGGTCAGGTTGCTCCAGTGGTGGAGGTTAACCAGTATGTGTAGGGAAATGGAAAGAACTGTCCAACAGAACTGCACAGGAAATGTAGAGCTAGGAGGGTTATGGCCAAAGACAAAGTGTCTACAGGGATGTAGGATACAAATCTATGGAAAACATGGTTTCAATAGTTCTGTGGCTTAAAGTCTGTTGAACTCTGCATTTTTGTTCAGTACACCTTCTAATATAATGCAATACTTTGGGATCTATTCATATACTGCATGAAGACAAATCTGTATGAAATGCTCCATATAATTTCATTTCTCTGACTTTAAAGTTCTTTGTTGTAATTCCAATTTTATGCTAATGTTTACAGAAATTCCATGCTGTTTTATAAAATGAAAGTAAAATAACACAAAAATATGAACAAATATCTATTTTCAGTTTCCTGCGTCACTATCCCAATTTCACTCCCTACCTTTTCAGGAAAAGTTCTTCAGGAATGGTGATAACAGGCAGGTTAAGTTTCTGAATGTTCAGTTCCTGCAGTGCACTTAGTTTGTCTTGCAGAGTCTGGGCATAGGGGACATCTTTTGATGTCTTTTGCAGCCAGGTGTTGGTTGCCTGCAATGAAGAGAAACAATTTTCAAAGTAAATAACAAGTTTTAGGACTTCCCAGTAAAGTTATCTGAAAGTTATTTGAATTAGCCAAATACTGAGCTTTAGGTATCTGCTAAGGTGACTAGTTCTATCAAAGCTGGAAATACACAGATTATTCATCCTGATGAGTGATTTAACAAGTAGTTCTTATTTTGGTTTCCATGAAGGAGACAAGAATTCCTCAGGCTATGTGGTGGAGCTCTAATATCTCATGCAGGTTGAAATCCATACCACGATAAATTGTGACACGATATGCCGCAGTGTCATATCTGTATGAGCCACTTTCTGATCCAGCAGGGTGTTGGCATGCTTCTCTAGGGTTTTGGGGTAGTCTGAAAAGTCAACTGGGAAGGCAGAAGACAGCTTTTTCACAGCAGCAGTGGCACCTGAATTCCACTCTAGCTCAACTTTCTCAGCATCTAAAAATCATGAATTGAAAAGAAAAGGGTAAAATTATTAATATTCTTATTTTGAGATATACTATAAAATAATGTAAAAATATGCTTAAACTTATAGGTTGTGTATGTGGATCATGTTTTTGCCCCTACCGTATCTGAGAAGAACTTTCTTTGAAATTGAGTTTCCATGAATTGTTGCAGCTGAGCTGATCTGAAGATATGCTTTATTTGGTGAATAATTAACCAGTGCTTCACTTCTAAGTTCAGTTTGCAGGCGAGGAACAGAAACAATGCCTCTTAACATTGCCTCTTCCATGCCAGCATATCTGTGAAAGAAAAAATAATGTGAATAAAAATATTTAACAGTACTTTTTCAGGACCAATGTCATCATTTAAATCTATAGCAAAGGCATAATAGGTGTCATAAAAATTAGATTGAATCAAACTTGTAAACACTGTTCTAATTCAATGAATATTTTCAGCTTCTGCTAGTTACTTTGGAAAAGCTGTAGTAGACTATTATAATGCTACTGTGCAGATACACACAGTAATGAGTCTGTGTTGATTTCATAAGAGTGAAAAGGATGGAAATATGTACCTGTCCTGACAAAGTTGTAACTTAACCAAACTCTGAATGCCTTACTCAAGCTGAATTCTCTACTGAGGATACAGACTGTGGCCATGAATCACACAGAAACAAAACACTTGACAAAATATATTATGCCACTGGGCTTCATTTTCTCTTATTCACATTTATTTTATATCTCTGTAACTTTGTTGACTCGAGCAAACTTCTAATATTATGTCAGTGCAAATGAAAGGGAATTGAGGTCCCTGACATCTGTCCAAAGCTCCCACTGATATCAGAGGCAATTCTACATGAACAGCAAAGACAAAGACTCCCCGGGGCACCATCAAGATCACAGAATTCCATGGAAGATTGAGGTTTATTAAAGAATGTGATCAACCCATTTCACTATGGGCTTGTGAGGCAGACCATTTTAGAAACCCTGGCAGGCTGAACATTTTTGTTAGCTCCCCTGTAGATGTTCCCGGAAATATTCTCATCGTGAAGCGTGGGAATTTTTACAGGAAGCTCTCAGTTATTTTTGGTTTTGTTTCTCACTGAGTGCCATTAGATTTCTTCATGGGGAGATGTAATAACTTTTTTTAGAGCCAAGCATATCCAGTAAAAGATAATACCTCTCTGAACAAACCTTGCCTTGTTTATACCCTCGGATTATCACACCTGCAATAACAGTAGTACAATGCATTCTTGTAGTCTTGCGTGCAAACATAGAAGAACTAGCTCAAGGAACTTGCAATACAAATTATATATAAATATATCTAGTAGGAAAGATCAATTAATGCATTACATATGTGCATTTAATGTATTACAAATAACATAAAGTTTTTTTTAATTGGGTTCCAATGGCAAGTTTATCTGTCTCTATATTTAAGAAATTTCTCCAAAACAAGATAAAATTTCCCCACATTTCTACATCCAATAAAAGCTTTAGCTATCTTATTCAAAGATAGATGTAAAATTCTAAATGGTTTCCTGAGTTACCTTATCTGACCAGTAAGAGTAACTTCAGGAATCTTCTTGTTGTTGAAGTCTAAGACAAAGGTGTATGCTTTCTTCCCAGAAATGGATTCATCGGTAATTCTGAAGCTTGTACCAAAGTCAACATCAACATCTGGAATGTGGACATCACTGGTCAAAATCTTTTTGCCTCTGTTGTATCTGAAGGTCAACGTGGCCTCGTGCTGGTTTACACCTAAAAAATATAATGTACTTTGGTTATTCACAACTATGGAATCTGCTTGGACTTTTCTTCAAGAGGGAATAAAAAAGGATCAACTGGAAATGATATCATGCCAAAGATCTAACACAACTTTTGATGAGTCTGATTAGCAACTGGGTAATCCTTTTTCCTCTCATTTTCTAAACATACCATGGGCTGATCCACCAACCCATCAATACTTTTGTTATTTGAATGATTCCACAGATGGTTTGTATGCTTTCATTCCACATTTCATCAGAAATGTATTTTTGTCTTGCTTATATAGAACCCCTAACATCTCCTCTTCCTTGCATCCATTCACCAACATCACTTTTATTTAAATAATGCAAAATACAAAATCAGCCTTTCATCATGAAAATCTTGCACTGGAATTGCATACATGAAAGGAAATGGAGTTAAAGTGTTGGCCTATTTGGCTGTGAAAATGATATTCTCTCATGCTGTAAAGAATTCTATTAAGGTTGATTAATAAAAATCTCTTTTCTAATAAATGACACAGTTCAAAACTGAGCAAAACCACACAGGCTTTTCAGACTCTTACCTTCTGCCTGGACAGCAAACTTTAAGGTGTCTATCTGGTCACTTCCCTCTCTCTGCAGTTCGTAGTTTGCACTTGCAGAGTATTCCTTTACTTTGCCTGTGGACACTAATTCAACTTCAAATCTACAGAGAGAGTAAACAAATTTCTTGTGAATAACTGTTTTGTCCATGATCACAAACAGAAGAAATCACACAGCTCTCAACAGCCCTCTTTCTGAGCTGCTGCTGCCAGTCTGTTTTTAAAGACTTTTAGAGGTGAGCTTTATATGAGAGAGTACTGGAGACTTAAGCAGGAGGGTGGTTGGCACAAAATAAACACAGTTTAAGTTGACATGACTTACCTGGATTCTCCAGTCAAGGGAAAATATGGAGATGCCTCTGAGTCAGTGGAATTAGAGTACAGTAATTTGGTGCAGAAATTTAGACCAGGAATGAAAGACTTGCAAGAAGTTGAGGTTTCTTGGTTGTCTACCAGAGTTGGAATCTCTTCAGTTTTGGCTGGAGACACCAAATGCAGAGTATTGCTGGAACAGAAAAGTTGGTCATTTATTCCCAGGAGAGCTGCTCAGACATTGTCCTATTAACAAGGTTACTTCCAGATAAAACTCACTTACTAATTTACAGGCTAAATGAAATAACATCTGGTGTTAAATGATCAAGTGCTTTATGATTGTAAGTATTATAATTGATAATTATGATTTTTTGTATTGAGCCATTTTCCCTCTCTAAAATTAATGTAAGTAGTTCATTTAAATTCAATTTAAAATAAGTATTGCTATTATAATAATTTTATGTGAAAGAAAACAAAAGAATGGAAATGGTAAGAGTCTTGTATAAAATTTCAACAATAGTGACAAATTAAATAATCTGTAAGCCATGACTCTAAGTCATTGCTCATCTGGCATATTTGCTTATTTTACAAAAGAAATTATCCCAGTTTTTTCAATGTCTGGGATTTTTCTGAACTGAAAATGTCTCCATGCCTGCCCTAGCCTTTTAATTCCACCACAGTGTAAACCAAGAAGAGAAGGAAGAGCAGAGCCTTGAAAATTCTCATTACCTGATACTGAGGAGCTTTACTGGAGTCTTTGGAGCAGGAATGCTGAATTTCAGTTGTCCAGCCTTTACACTAACATGGGCTTCAATTCCAGATTCATGGAATAGATTGGAATTCATCTCCACACCATTTCCAGCAAATTCAGGCATGTTTATTCCCAGGTGTGTCACAAACTCAACTGCTACTGAGGGTTTAGCAGTGAGATCTGCTTGCATCTATTTAATAAAAACAAAATGGGGCATTTATTTGCCCAATACACTTCTTGCTGGTTATACAAACAATACAGAAGTTACACAAACAATATCTGAAAATAGAGAGGTATGTTTTATAGAATTAATTTTGCTGTTCAAAAAATCTGATCCTTAAATAACATAATCAGAATGTATAAGTGGTAACTGTCGTGTAACAAGTACAGGAAGATGATAATGCCAAGGATCCTTACCTAATTTCATTTAAAAACACCCATACTTCAGAAAGATTTTATACATGGAGCTACTTGCATGTATTTTTAAATCTGAAGACAAGAGCCAGTTTTTCATTGTAAGAAAAAAAATAGCAGTTTTCAACAACAATGAGCAAACTGACAAAAAGGAAGTGGATCCAAGATTTGAATTTCTCTAAACACAGAAAAGCCTATTTTCAAGTTTTTGCTTTGGCCATCAAGAAAGAAGGGACAGAATAAAAAATTCTGGAAAATATTCCAGAGGTAACTAAAGGGCAACAAGTACTAAATTTGGGGATTTATTTTTTATTTTTATTTAAATCCTGTAGAAAATTAGAAGTTTAGATGAACTAAAACTACTAGGAATTTTTAATGAAATATTGACTAGATTAAAGCAAGGTAGTTATTAGAATTCTAAAAAGGAATATAAATATTTAGGTTTTTAAAATTTTAAGTGGATAATTAATTTTGTGTCATATGCTTTTTATTGTTACAATGTTAAAATATTTCCTTTCAAGTGAAGAAAATGTTTTACTTGACTCAATTTTCAGTATTTCTTTAACTGAGAATAAATTTTTTTTCACTTTGAATTAGACACAATAAAATGGTATGTTAGCTTTTTGGTTAACTTTTTTTGTTAACTTTTTGTCTTGAACAGCAAATTCACATGCTGTAGTTTTTCTACCATTGTGATTTGAGTGCAGGGAGAGCGACAGAAACAGATTAAAAGGACTATTTTTGAAAGAGTGATAGAAACACTTTTAATTAATAAATTTTATTACGTCTCATTTGTAATTTATTATATGCATTACTTCTTAATCTCATCTAAATGTGATGGACAAATTAAAAAAAATACCTCTAATGAGTTGTTGGGTTTTTTTAATATCAAGAAAATTTTGCAATCTTTAAAATGTTTCTAATGTTAAAGTTTTATCCAGCATTGAAAATGTATATAATTATTAAGGGGAAAAAATACAGACAACTATTGGGACTTACGCTTTTTTGATGAAGATTCACAGCTACTCTGGCCCCAGGTGTTGCTATTCCAGACAGGGCAAACTTCAGTTGCAAACCTGCTCCAGTTGGAAGCTCAAACTCATTGTCCATGAATATGTAGTGGACAAATAGATCCCTGTCAACACCTTTTGAGATGACTTGTGAGATCTGTGAATCAAACAAGGAGATGAACATTAACAAATCCACACTTTGGAATATGCACAGTTTGTACTTTAAAAACTGATCAGGGAATGATTGCAACTCTATAATCCAAAAGGTACTTTCATATGGAGTAGAGAATCTAATTTCTACAGATTCCTTGCTTCAAAAAATGTACTGAAGACTGCTTAGCAAAATCTGAACTTTAAATGAATATCAGATTTTTTTACCAACCTTGATACACACAGGTTATCTACCTTAACTGACACATACAAAGGTGAATTGGTTTAGATACTAGGTAACATTCTAGCTTCTCCAAAGTCAATGGCAAAGCATTTTTTTACTTCAATGAAAGAAGGAAAAATTTAATATTAACAGACATTCAGTAGCATAACTTAAGAACCAATACTAAGATTTGGGCACTGTTCCAGTAGATATCTCAATAATACAATATAATCTAAACTGCCCTTTTTTCACCCCATCACCAATCTTCCAGGAGGACTCCACTTGGTTATTGAGGAGTGTTCATGTATTTCTCAGAGTCTTTCAACCTAAGCCTGGATATTTTATTTTAAATAATTTTCTTTTCATGCTGGTATCAAATATTTTTACATAATAGTTAAATACAATCTAAATATTTTTAAAAAATCTGGTAGAAAAAAAATGTTGATAATGCATATTGGTGCATCAGAAACATACCATTTCAGGAACAATCTGAAGAGTTTTAACACTCTTTAAAATCAAGCTTCCCAGCAATTTGAAATCATTGAGTTTCATGTAGCCAAGTTCTTCTCCCAGGATTCTTAGATATGCTCTTCCTTCAGGAGCTTCTTTGCTGCTCACTTCTTTTATCAGCTTTTCAAGGTTAAGTACTATTCCTTTCAGGATATCCTGAAAATTCAGTCAGAAAGCAATAAAACAGATTTATAAGAAATATGCAAGATCGTATATCTAGAACAGGTACTTAGGGAATGTCAGCTACTCTGCACATGCACTTACAGATTTCTCTCCAGACAAAGACCCCTCCAAATACAATTAAGAAAACACATTGTTAAATAGCATTAAGGATTTCTATTTATCTCATCAGAAGATGAGAAGGAAGGTATAGAGTAAAGCAGTATGTGCTGTAATTACTGTGTAAAAATAGGAATGTTGTGCTGCACAGAGAATGTTTTCAAGCTGTACCTGATCCTTCTTGCCATCCTGTGAGTAACCAAAATAGTCAAAAAGAGCCTTGGAAACCTGCTCTGGCACTTTGCCATCAACCCAGTACAAGGCTTTGCTTGCAGTATCTGGGAAAAATCCCTTCTCTCCAAACAATGCTTCCAATGTTGGTTCAAATCCCTTTCCATCCAAGCCAAGCTGAAATGAATGGAACAGACAATGCACAAATGAGAGAGTTCCCTCCATTTATTTGGAACTTTACAATAAATAGACTTTCTGGGGAGCAAACAATGGATTTAATGCATATCCTTAAAGATCATGACTCTTAAGGGAAGATACAGAACTCTATGTTTTATAACTCATTTTATCTCTATGGTGAAGGTCAACAAAAACCCTTCACATAGGTTGTATCTCAATTGAAGTCTACTAGGAGTACTCCAGAGTGCCAGTAATGATTCATTAGCATGGAGTCAATTTGTTACAGATGGGTTAATTTTACCCTGAGCCCTTTAATAGCTTCAACAAGGTCGTCCATCCAGTCAGTGGCAAGTGACATCACATAACGGATGGCTTGCTCTAAAGCCCATGGGGACCAAATCAAAGTCCCCTTGTTGTCACAGTGATCTATAGATTTCTCTCAAGCCTTGTAAAAACAATACATTATTCACAGAAAGTTGTTCTAAGAAAACAGAAATGGGAGAGAAAGCAGCTGAATGCTAGCAAATGTTTTTGATAATTGTTGTACCTCAAAGACATCACTTGGGTCAAATCCATAGGCATGCAGGGTGGTTTTCAGCATGGTCTCTTTAGGAATATAGCTGTTTGGGTCAAATACCACATTTCCTTCTACTTTGGCAGAGAAGGGGTCCATTCCAGGTACAGAAACTCTTTTTGAAATCTGATAATTTTGTGAGAATTTTCTGAAGTCTTTGGCTGTTGGAAGCTGATTTCCTTTTAGAGCTTCTTGAACTCGGCTTTTTAGACTAGGAAGAGGATAGCAATTAAAATATGATTAGTATATATTCCAAACACTCATTTAGTCTTAGTTAAGGGATTTTTTATACCACTTGCAGACATTCATACAGCTGTGTTGATTGCAAATTGATAGCTCTCTGCACATAATTAACAGTAAACATAAATTTTAAGGAAAAGACTATAATCTGGCAGTCTTTTGACAAAGCCAGTTTACTCAGCTTATGTGCTTGTTCAAATAAAGAGAAAAAACAATCAAAAACTCCACTGCAAGATAACTACTACTGCAACTATGGCCAAAACTTTGTTCTTCCAATGAGACCAATATACACCTAAATTTCACTTACTCTTCAATGTCTAGTTCTTCAGAGTCCAGGATGTTGGCAATGTGTGAGGCAACAAAGCTTTTCACTTGCTCATTCTTCTCCTTTGTGAGGACTCTCAAAATCTTTGCAAGATCACTTGGGGAAGGATTTTTCATCACTAGGAGATAGGATGCTAGACGTTTCTCTGTGGGTGCATCCAATTCTTGGAACGCTTTGAGAAGAGCTGAACGGTCCTATGCAAATACAGAAAGGTTTGTGTTGATGAACTGGCTCATGGATGATATCGCTAAACCCTTTTGGGAATATATAGGTGAAATAATCACAGAATATTCTGAATTGGAAGGGGGCCACAAGGATCATTGAGTTCAAGTCTTTAGCGTCTGCATACCTATACTTGTGCCTTATTTCTATAACCAATCACAACAGTTTCTTTGAAGCTATTTTGATAAACTTTCTTTTGCAAGAAAATGTCACAGAAGTTATGGCTTTATTTCATAGAATCAGAGGATCGTAGAATCACTGGGGTTGGAAGGGACTTTAAAGATCATCTAGTTCCAATTCCTCTGCCATGGGCAGGGACACCTTGCACTAGACCAGGCTGCTCAAAGTCACATCCAGCCTGGCCTTGAACACTTCCAGGGATGGGACATCCTCAGCTTCTCTGGGCAACCTTGCCAGAGCCTCACCACCCTCAGAGTAAAGAATTTCTTCCTAGTGTCTAATCTAAACGTACTCTCCCAATTTGAACCCCTGTCCTGTCACTACATGATCTTGTAAATAGTCTCTCTTGTCCTTTATTTTCTTTTTTCCCTCTTTTTTTTTTTTCCCCCTTTATTTTCTTATCTTATAAATACATTTTTCACTTTTACCTTTTACTTTCAAATCCTGATTTTTGATTTTTGGGAATCATAAATACAGAAAAATTGTCAAAATTTGAAAAGAAAAGATCATTCAATTTAGGAAAAGAAGATGATAAAAATCCACTGTTGCGGGAAAATTGAAAACATAGTTTAAAACTAAGTAATAATTAAAAATTTTAAATGCATTA
This sequence comes from Entomyzon cyanotis, assembly GCA_024500445.1. Lineage (NCBI taxonomy): Eukaryota > Metazoa > Chordata > Aves > Passeriformes > Meliphagidae > Entomyzon > Entomyzon cyanotis. The sequence continues at coordinate 66,200,368 of JAKEPQ010000871.1, forward strand.
AACTGAATCTGAGGATATGAGTTTCAGGTGCTTCCAGTCTCCCAGAGTTTTTAAGCTTTGTCTGGAAACAAGAGCATATCTTTTAGAGAAGAAATTTGTTGATATTGAAGCTATCTCACCCTACTGACCTGAAGTGCTCTGTATAATGACAGCTATTGTGTAGGGGATGCTGTAATGTCACTGCATTGCAAACACACATCTAAACAGTACTATTAACAATGACAACAAAATGCCAGTATAAAATTGGGGCATAGTTTTTTAATTTATACATTTAAATCTGGGGTAATCCATTAGTTAACACCACCTTTAAATAAGTGGAACTCCATTTAAGGCACTAGAAGGAACTAATCCAAACTAGATTCAAACTTCCCATTTAAACTGGGTCTATCTATACAAAGAAACTCCATCTCAAAAGAGCAACACCCACTCAGTCAGGAGGCTTCTTAGATATGAGTATGGAAACTTACTAAAGGAATTCTCAAAAACCTGAGACAGCTAAAAGGGAGAGAGCCGAATTGAAATAATGGAATAAGTTTTGCATAGTCAATAACTCCTGTGAAAAGACAAAGTGGACTGAGAACAGTTTATCTTGGTTCCTGTGACCAAATTTTACCTCTTCAGTAATTGTCATTTTCCTGAATGCCTGGATGGCTGCTTTCTGAACTGAAAGTGATGCAGCTTCATTTCTGATACATGTCTTCAGAGAAGATTTCACACTGGGTTTAGCTTTCTCCATTACTGCACCCATGTTTCCAATAGCCTGTCAGTGAAGAAAACACAGAAAGATGATAAACACTTCTTCTCCACCAACAGAAGTAGAGTAATATGTGTGCTAATATAATATACTCTAATACAATACAATCTAATATCATGTAATAATAGCCTGCATAAGAAAAGAAGGAAATAAAAATACCCGGAGTGTGAGGTATGTGAGTTCATCTTCCCCAGAACAATCAGCACCAAGCAATGATACCATGAAGTCTGCAACATCTGCTATTTCCTCTGTCACAATCTTCTTCTCATTGTAGAACCTAAAGAAACAGATAAACACATCAGAAACAGAAGAGCAAAATGGGAAATGTCTATATTTTATTCCTAAAGAGTAAATTCATGAAAATATCGTCCAATAGTGAACACTCTGAGGGTTTACTCTAAGTACTGTGATGCTTCTTTGAGGTTATTTTGTACAATTGCATGTAATCATTACTTACTTAGTAACAGAATGACTCAAGCCATAAAATGAAGCTCTGCTTGGCTGATACTGGGCCATGTTAAGAATTTCCCGTATTCTTTGAGGAGTTGGAGAAGGCAAAAGTCCTAGGGTGTATGTGACCAGGTCTGCCACAACTGGATTCATGTTTCCAGTTCTCAGGATTTGAAGGATTGCACTGTAGCACTCTGGAGTCCCACACTGGGCCAGGGCCTGGATGGTGACAGAGCTGAAAGGAGAAGGGATGACTTTTATTAATTAGTTCCCTGTTTGCAGTTATCACTGCATGTTGACTGTTTGAAATAAACATATGGCAGTTTTACTAATGTGTTTTAATATAAATGGTGCAATCGCGTGTGTGACTGGAAGCAAATTATGCAATTTCTTACCAAAAAGAAGCTTCTTGGTTTTACAAGTTATACTAATACTACAATTAAATAAGAACAACAAGTATTAGCAATATCATCATTACATGGATATATCTCTTTTTTCTTCACAACAGACTTCTCCACAACTTTAAGTTTTATAATCAAATGCATTGACCCAGACTGAGGCTCTAGTCCTTTCACAGATGGAGGACATAAAGTATATGTAAACTGGCTCAAGTCCAGCTCAGACAAAAGAGTAAGGGTGTGGAGGGCAGAGTCAGACCAAACTATAGCACTCTTCCATGTCTCCCAAAGTCTCAGACTCAGAACTGTGTTCTTTGCTATAAGTCACACTTGGGAGTTTGGAATTACAGCCATTGTCCTTGAACAAAACTGCAGGAAAGATATTTGGCTATAACAATGCGTCCACAGGATTGTGTCAGGCACACAGAGCTGGTTTTCACACTCTCTTCCTTATTTTCCTTTCTGGATAGATCTCATAATATTTATCTTTCTGAAAGCCATTTTTTACATCTATTTAAAACCATTTGCAGCAAACCATCAGCTGTAGGCTGGTTTTGAGATGGTTTTGGCATGTGATGTTCTTGCACCGTGAGCTGCTGTTACATACCTTGAGGTTTCCATCATCTTTGGTACAAGAGAGCCAAGACTGCTGTTATGCAAACTTCTCAGCCCAGAAACAAATCTGTAAAAGAGTCTTGCTCTCTGCTGGTTCTGCTGGGAGGCTGTAAGTTTCTGCAGCTCCTGAAGGGTTTTCAGAACAGCATCGCCCTGCTTGGGGAGTTTGGCATCTGCTCTTTCCAGTGCAAGTCCTTTCTCTTCCAGTGCATCTAGAAATTGGAAAAAATTGCACTCTTTATGTCTTTATCAGGGAGTCATGTTACTTTTTATCTTGTGTTATACATTCAGTATAAATACAGAGTCTGTATATTATTTTATATGGGAAATGTTCAAGTTAAACAGCTGAACAATTTACAAAAATTATGGCATGGAATTTAACATAATCCTCCCAAGAGTCGAATATTTGCATACATTCTTTTATGTTTTCATGAAGATGATTCCTTAACACCTCTCATATTAGCATAGTTTGGTTTTCCAACATTTAATAAATATGTGTTATAAGAAATATGACTGGGATTAACAACTGCAAATCAGAAAAGTATATTTCAGAACAAAATATCTAGTAATAATGAATTCTTTACATTTGGCACTGAAGCTAAAAGATGCATAAGAAATTATGGATAGCTGAAAAGGGTTCATTAAACTAATTTCCCATATGATTAAAATGATTTTTCAAGCAAATTATACCTTTTAATTATAAAGAATAATTTAAAAATGAAAATACAAATACTATTTTAAATTAGTGGTGTTTTTAAACTTCTCAGGTTTTCCCATCTTAAACTTTTTCCTCACTAAATTGATAAAATTTCATTTAAAAATATGAATTTATTTGGTCCCTTCTTCTTTAATTAATTCTCTATTAAAAATTCACTAAAAAGTTTTGACCCTCATTTATATTTTGTCTCTGTAATATTGAGAACTGCAGCTATACCTCCATCAAAATTTTTATTAGTGATCTTTGGGGTATCTTCAAGCCTCAGGGTCTGGTTGACCTCTGTCATCACACCATAGCGATTTCTAGGAAAGAAAGAAAGAGAAATTCAGTGCTTTAGTTGTGTCCAAGTGTTTTTGAGAGGTCTTGACATGTCTCCTTCCTTCTTAAAACCAAAATATATATTTACAGATGAAGTCAGGGCAGAATGTGATACATCCCCATTTAAAAAGCATATTTATAAATAAAGGGTAATGATAAATAATCAGCAACCTACTTGTATGAGGAAGGCAGAAACAGGTGTTTTTCACTGCAGACAGCATCTCTTATGTGCCTTTTCTTTGCATCAATATTGTAATGACAGAACTGAGTGCTCTTCAGCAGGGTAGATAATGGGCTGTTCTGTTAAATGAATAGTTTGGCAGTCAGCTAACTGAGTAGAATAGGAAACAATCATGGTTTTAAAGGCTGACACAGTTTCACTGTAAGATTAACAGTTACATATTGGAAATGAAGGTGCAATCATTCTTACACAAAGACAAAATTGTGCCAGTAACAATCTTTGGATGTAAGTCTCTTCACAGGCAAAAACCCCACTGCAATGTTCCCTCAGGCCTTATTGAGGTGTTTGGGTTAATAGTTACTTCATGATTGATCCCCTGCTGCCTACAACAAAGGCTCCTTCATAAAACCAATTTCAGTGCTTGGAGTAGTTCAGTCCTCTTGTAACAACTGATGCTCTCTTTAATTTCACTCTCATAATGTAAATTTTAAAGACTTCTACAACAAGCTGTAGAAGTGGCAGAAATTATAAAATGTGTTTTCAGCATTATATGAAACTTTTTTTTTTAAGCAAAAAAGCTCAAAAGCACAGATGCCATCATATCAGAAAGAAATCTGAAAATTAGTATGCAAGCAACTGCATCTGATCATTGTGGATTAACAGTTAGACTGAACAGTTTGTCAAACCCCTTGGGTTCAGGGCATTTAGAGCCCTCTGCTCCTGGGCATCACACACACTTTAGGGTTTTGCTGGACTTCATGTTTTAGATAAAATTGGAATTTTGAAAATTTTGACCCACAAAACTAAAAATTTGGCCATGTTCTGATAGGTTATCAAATAGTCAACAGTATTAACTCTATCTATGAAAGCTCTCCTTTAAAAAAATAAAATAATGTGAAAGAAGGTAATTACACTCTCGCTCTGCATCTATTTTCCTCTATTTATGGCCAACAAAACCACAGTTTGATCTGATGGAAGGGTGCAGAAAAACTATATTTAATTTTCAGAAAATAAATATAAAACTTAATCATGGCAATAGTTGTTTATAATTTTAAGTACTTCTGCGAAAAATGTTACATTATATAATTTTTAATTATTTACTTACTAGTCCTTTTACAATGGCAATAGGGCTGACATGATCTCTGATGGGACTGAAGTTGTCACAGCCTTTCAGGTATCTGGTTATTGAAATATCTTCTGCAACATTTCCTTTTCTTGATTTGAATTCAATTTCACTGTCACACTTTCCATATACAGTATCCTGGAAAGAAGAAAGAAGTCAGCATCTCTGCTCATGTTGTCAGACATTTTCTGATCTAGTTGAAAGGCACCTTTTCTGACCTGAATGTCCAGGCCTTTTGAAAATGATGCTCAGGAATAACTCTGTCTAGGTGAGCTTTTTTCCATTGGTTTAGACAATAAAGTGAGTGCTTTCAAAGGACCTACCATTGGAATTGTTTTTATGTTTTCCACTGTTTCTGTTGGCACAAGGAGAGCTGAGATGATACCTCTCTTGAGATTCAGCACATTCAGAGGCTCATCCTTCTCTGGATACAGTTTGACTTTTGTTCCATCCTGAATGCTGAATTTTAGCTCATTCCTGTCCACACAAAAATAATATTAGTATGAAATAACTTTAAAGCCACACAGTGAAGAATATCTTATCGATAACCTGCTGGGCTATAGATAAAGCATCATGTTTATTTGGTCTGTCATTATTCACTACTCACTGCTGTTACTAACAGATAGTATTACTACTAAAGTATCAAAATCCTAACGAAGGACAGTTTGATTTCACCAGATTACGTCATTTAAGGGCAAGCAAATACCAAGAGCAACGGCTGAAAGCTGGAATTGCATAAATTCAGAGAGGAGATAAGTAAATTTTTAGAAAGAGGTAATTATTAACTACTGCAATAGGCTACAAAATTATGGGAAGGATTCTCTACTAGTTTTATTTACTACTTTAAATAAAACCTTAATTGTATTCTGTAAAACATATTTAACACTGTCTTAAGTTGGTTTGAGATCTATGGTTTGTGAGACAGCATGGATACTGAGGCACTGAAAGCAGCATAAAGGTGCATGACTAAAATATGCACTGATAAGGACAAGAGACTAATTGGGTGGAGGGAGTAGAAGAAGCTAGTTACAAAAGCAGATAAGTAAGGAAAAGATTAGCTGCACAGATCATTAAAGACTGAGATTGGAAATCTGGACTTCAGTCTCAAGTGCCTTTCTGTTGCACAGTCTGTTAGCAAAGGAAAATTATCTTAAACTAGCTGCATGCAGCCAGTTGAGAATGTGCTTACAAGAAGGAACAGTAAGTGCACTTGCAATAATCTTCTGGGGGACTACCCAACCATTTCCAGATGTAGATGACAGAAATGAAGAAACCATTCCAGGTGAAAATGCTGTATGTAAAATACCCTTCCACACTAGCAATTTAGAGCTATGTTAACCCTGAAGGGTATCAGGGAGAGTTTTGCTGTGCAATCAGCTTATAAATCTACCATGTGATCACAAAATGTGTCCCATGCCTTGAAAAACATAATCAGGGTGGACTGTTAACACTGCAGCCTGTTCCATGTTAAGGTCACAAGCATTTATAGTAACTGATGTTGCTTACTTGGACATAGCATTTGCGAACTCCTCAGAGTTCTTGGACTTTTTCAGAATAGCCCTTCCCTCGGGGTCAACACCAAATGTCTCCCTCAGGGAGCAATGCATTGTCCTCAGGGTGAAGCGGCACAGCTGGGGTACCTCCAGTTCAACCTGAAAACACAAATATTATGTGTTTATCTTTTTTGCACTATCACATTTCCAGGATTACCCAGTTGCCACTTTGAAAATTCCTTGGGTTTTGTGAAGTGTCAGGATCACCCTGCTACCAGCTGTTGAGAAAGACTCCAAAGTGCTCTAAATAGCTTAAGGTAACCCCACAGAGAAGATAAGAGGGCAAGTATTTGCTTGGCTAATGGCATGGAGCAAACTACATGGTAAATGAACAACTTAGGACAATTTAGAGTATTAGAACTGTATGAAAACTTTAGTCATTATACTAATCAATGTTCAGACTGTCACAACAGTATGCGCTAAATTAAAAATATTTTTTCCCAGTTACTCCATTTCAGGAAAAAACCCTCAAAACCAACACCATGATGAGAAAGTTTTGGGCAGGATAAGGGGACATTGGGTAGTTAAATAGCCTGTGAGACCTTTTACTCTTACAGTCCTGGTATTGTCTTGAGTTACCATCAGCAGACTCTCGTGGTCTTCATGGCATCAATGAGTTGATTCAACTTCTAGAATTGTCTGATGGACATTGGTAGACTGAGCCTGGGAGCTAAGGCAAACTGGATTACCAGGTTTTACCCCTTTCTCATGTAAAAGAACAGCCAGATGGGGACTGAAATGCACTGGCACAGAGGTATGAAGGACTTCTGCCATCCTCAGTGCCTTCTGTCTAGAACAGGGAGGGCTTAGTTTTCATGATTTTCAATATGTGCCCTTCAAAAGGATGATCTTGAGTGGAAAAACATTGAAGGATGTTCCCCAGCTGCCAGCTCCCGTGTAACTACATTCTGTACACAGTCCCCAGCTGGGTGTATTTACTCCTCTTTGCTTACCTTGCAAGTGATCTTTGAACCGCTTCGAGAATCTGATGTTCCTGTGATCCCACTTGATGTCTCTGCTTCATATGAGTAAACATATTTTCTGAGGGGTTTAAATCTGGTTGCCTCTTCTGCAATAGGGAAAATGAGAAGGGTTTTATGACATGGGTAGGATATACATATGTAATCCTTACAGTATATGCTCAGTGCTGTGTAACTAAAATGAATGCCAGAAAAAGGAAGCATGAAGATCCAGCCTGCCACTACTTCCTTTTACAGAATATCTTTCAGACAGAGAAGTGATGCTTTCATGTCAGTTGGATACTTTCTGAAGAATAAGACAAAACTTGTGGGGGTGGAATAAGTTTTGGGGTCCACTGCTCTCATGGGATCTGACAGTGTGACCCCGCCTGGCCTCCAAATGATTCCCAAAAAGCAAATGAGAAAAACAAGAGAAAACTTAAGGTGTGAAACTGTTTTGAAAGTTACCCTATGTCTTCTAAATGGAGGCAATCAAAATGTAATTTTCAAATTGGTAATAAAAAGACTCCTATCAGTTCAGATTTTTCTGTCATAATGCAAATACAAGGAGCTGCTTTACCAGTCATGACTGAGACTGAAGGCAAAAAACCACAGAAAGAGATAGAACACCAAAACTATCATTCCTCAATGCAACTTCACCTGACTCTATGGAGGATCTTTCTGCCCTAGACTCTCTGAAACTGATTTACTCTAATTCACTTATTAGATAAGAAACTTTTAGTAGAGTAGACTATTTTTAATGGATATAAGCTTTAGTTACATGAGGAGCATCCAGAACAAGGAAAAGGCACTAAATTATGACTAAGGATAGGGCAGGAGGGAGTATTTTTTGAGGTGTTTCTGTCAAGGGAAGCCCCAAAACATAATAGGCTTCCTCAAAAGAATGAATTTCATCTGCATTTAATCTCTACCTGTTGTTCTCAGAGCCAGTCATGTGTAATTTTAAACCCTGCAAGCAGGAATGAATATGATAATAGAGATACAAAGTAAAAAATAATAGTCTCAGTGTCAAATACAAGGATATATGATATTCTTTTGGTATCTGGAATGTGTAACACAAGCCAAACAATCTGTTCAATCAAAATTCACACCCACTAAAACGACAAGCATTGTTTTAAACTAAAGATAATGATCAGGCACTCTAAGTGTCTGTGTTGTAGCATTCTAGATCAATCTGAAACAGGAATTACTGTTCCTTTGGTTTAGACTGAGCAGCTCACTGGGACTGTGATTCTGTTGTGATCCCGAATGAAAAGCAATTTCCAAAATTGCTCCTCTGTGGTTATTTGTGACTGCCTGACCATACTAGAGTCCTGATCTATGTTTATAGACAACACAAAGATAGGTAATCCCACTGTAAACCCAAATGTTCACCATCAAATCGGTATGACTTTGCCTGCCTGTGCCTGCATGACTGCAGCTTACTCTTCTTTCATAAAATCTTTGTCATGTCAAAGGCCAACAGCAATGTTACCTTGTGCCTTATGTCACACCATTTCATACACAGGGAAGACAACAGAATAGTACTATAAATCTCTTATTTCCTCACTGCACTACCACTTTTATAAGCTTTACATACTTTTACAGTGGTTTAGCTGAGGTTATTTTAATGTAATTGTTAAACAGAATTATTATAACATATACTGGCTGTCATACAGTAATCAACATCTTACTAACATTTGAAAACCTAATTAAATTATCTATTTAGCCCTGGAACCCCACGGCTGTTAACAGATTCATCACTAACCCTGTCATTTCTGGCAATCCTGGTCTATAACTGTACACTCGGAAAAATTTGCAACACCAGTATCTACATTGCTAAAAGAAAGATTATTGCTTCATATCTGGCTTTTAAACAGAAATCAATGAAAAAGGAATAGGGAAATGATAAGCTTAGAAGTACAAATAGCAAATACTTTATTGTATCAGAAATGGACAAGAAAATGGCAATGAAGCCCAGCAGTCTTTGAGGTGGTTCAGGCATCTGAAATAAAACCTGGAGATGGTGCTAAAGCACCCAACAAGGGAAAAAAACCCCCAAACCCGAAGATAAAGAGCAAACCAACTCATTCAGTACTTTGACCCTGTGGTGGAACATTTCGTATCTAACCAAGCAGTCAGGGCCAGTCAGAGTTCATTACAAAGATAGTGCATAAAGTCAGCATTTCCTGAGTCTTGTCTTGTTTAAAGAAATTGCTGTCCTTGCTGACAGAGTTGATGATTTATTCTACAGGTATTTACTTAGATATCTAAGCGCAATTCTGTGGGCTTAGCAGCAACTGTGAAGGATAAATAAATTGTGAGATTCAGTGCACATTGAAGTGCAACCTCACTGTTAAAGCTTCACATTTGATAAGCAGGGATTTCTAGATTAAGGATTTTGCATCTGACAATTCAAAAATAAATAAAAATGGAAAAACCTGCAAACCCAATGGAAAGTAGTTTCTTAATGGGAGCTTTAGGGAAGTTTGGAAACAACCTCAGCTTGTCCAATCTTAGAAAAGTTTTATTATTTGAACCAAGCCTAATGGATAATTGAACACTTAAAATAAATGGCAATAAGGACTTCATAAAACCATTCATGAAACCATCACTTTCATTGAAGTTATTTCAGAAGAAGAGGTTAGGAAAAGGCAGACTTTAAAAGATGCATTCTGTTAAAATAGCGACATAAGATAACAAAAGGAAATGCAAGAAATCACTTACTTGAACATCCTGGATTTCCACTTTCAGGCGATTCTTCTTCTGTTAAAAAACCCAAACGCAGAAGCATTAAAAGCTGGAAAAGCTGTTTACAAAAAAGCTTGCAAAACAAGGGCTATGAATATATAAATGTAAATACTACATTGCCATTGTAAGACCTTTTTAATTCATACCATCTGCTGATGTAGTCTGGCACACTGATGTAAATAACGAAGCTACCATTAACATTGACAGAACATGTCAAATCTAAAGAGAGGTACAAGCAGTTGCCTTGATATAGAACTAAACCCTTAAAATAGGATCTTTAATCACTGAATTAAATTAGTTTGATTTAAACTGAGAAGGATCAGCTTCTAGGCTGAGAAGTATTTTCAAAAGCCCTGTATTATATAAAATAGTTTATAAATGATGGGCACAAAATGTAGATGCAGACAGATGAAATGTACCATATAATACAGTTTACTTTTAAATTTTAGTCTATTTAAGTTCACAAAAATACTGCAAAATGGATGAATGGCTATACTTTGGTTTTTGTACATCTAAAAAATAACAACTTTGCAGATTAATACTAAAATTTTCTGCCAAAAAATCTTTTCTGAATATTGAGAGTTCATTCTTTGGGGGAAAAGAACACTGGTTGGAAGCCTATCCAAATTAAGAAGAATGATTTGCTCCAATCAGTCTTAGATATGTTCCATATGACTCTATTTAAAATAAAATAAAATTAAATTAAACATAATCTAGTAAATTTTTTTGCATTTATTGGATGTTATGTCATTCTTTGGGATATCACACATGAAGGCCAGCACTTTTCACAATATTCTCTGCACACTTTCCAAGTTTTCATTCTGGAAATTTTAAGTAGACCACTCTATAGAAATAGACTGTAACATTAGTCACAGTAACAACAATAGCATCAGAAACACTAGTATTGATATTAAAATAAAATTAATAATACTATTAATAACCATTAGAAACAGGGTTTATTTTATAGCCATAGATTTTTATAACATCAGTCCATAACTTCCAGAATATTAGTTCAACAAAGATGTATACATGTGAATTAGATATGCACATAAAACCAGACCTGCATAATCAGCTCTAGGCTCACTTTTTTCCTGAAGCTCCCTGAAGCCCTAGGTAACACCACAGAGTTGTATTCTAAAAAGCCACTTCTTGGGAAGCAAGGATAGCTCACAATCCATAGCACTGATCTCAGCTGTCTTTTCTAATCTTAGGAAAAAGCCCTCCACTGGCTTACTTCTTTCACTGATTACCATTTCCCTTCAATACAAAATTGTATTTCAAATGACAGTACTGCCTGACAAATACAATTTGCTTTACTGCTCTCTCTCTTCACATTTTCTGAAAAATAGGTTAGCAACAGATGGATTAAGACTGCATAATGTCTCTAAACTATGGCCATTCCATGAGAATTTAAAAGGACTATACTACAGAAAAAAGTGGATGCCTTACAAGCTGCAAAATACATTAAATCTATTCAAAAGCCACCAGGCAACATTCATGACTTTTCTACATTGGGATCCTCCTATGACTGTCCATTCCTATGAAGGGAAGAAATTATAATTTTGCCACACTGAACCTTTCTAATTCTATAAGCTATTGTCCTTTTGATTTTTTTTTCAATGGGCTCATAAACAAAGCACTGACATAAAAGAGAGTACTTACGTGTGAGAACACCACTGCTGAGCAGCAGGGAGAGCAGCAAGAGCTGCACAGGGCCCATGGTGAGCCCCAATCCCTCTTGCTGCTCTTTTTTCAGCTATTTTTTCTTCCCTCTTCAAGTCTTCCCTGCTGCCTCAGAGGGAGAATGAGCCTTCTGACTTGGACCTCCATTTATATAGTCTGTAGCAAGCAGCTGAGTCAAACAGTTTAGAAAGCTCAGAGCAAATTGCCAAAGGTCCAAAGGTGAGAGTCCCAGATCCTCACTGCGCTCCACACCATGCCCTGCTTTGGTTACTGATAGTCATAGAAACATTTAGGTTGGAAAAAGCCTCTAAGATCATTGAGCTAACCTCCAGTAAACCAGGGATTCTCCAGTTAGCTCATAAATGATTGACGATGGCTCTGTGAGCATTCCTGCTAGCTCCCCATCCTTCCTCCTCTGAGAATTGAAAACTCCATCATTTTGTGAACTCTAAGGTTTCATGATGAATCCAAACACTCCTAAAATACAGGGCTATCTAAATGCCTCTCCTTCCTTGCTTGGCCTTTCTGAAGAGTTTAGAGCCCTCCACTATGGTGGTCCATTCATTCAAGTCCTCCCACCAAGTTCCCATGATGGTCACTACATCATAGTTTCCCTGCTGCACAAAGTTT